>JAREYC010000003.1:60122500-61322500 GCA_030015325.1 Cryptoblepharus egeriae | reverse complement strand
GTTCTTCATATCCATACGTATCTTGATACAGACATACAACATGGTTTACAAATGTTTCAATTTAATCCAACTCCTAAAAAAGAAATATCACTTATGTTGGTATTTTATTAGACCCCTTAATTTACAGTGGATTCTTATGAATGTTTTTGGGAAGTAAGTTCCTTTGTACACAGTGAGGCTGACTCATTATTAAGCATGTAGAGGATTACAACCTTAGTTAATTTTTGTTGTAATTTTGGCTGAAATCCTAAGCACATTTTCCTCAGAGTAATCCCCACTGAAGGCAATGGGGATTTATTCTGAGGAAAGTGTGATTAGGATCACAGCCAAAATTGGTCCCATTGAAGACAATGAGACTTATTCTGAGTAGACCAACATAGGACTGTGCTCTTAGAATCCTTGTAAGGATATCATTTTACTTTAAATAGGCTGTAATCCTAACGAATGAGAGGTCGGCACTTTCTGCTGAGATTACATTGGGGCTGCTGCACCAGCATAGCATTGACCTTCTGACATTATGTCAGATACATGCACTGATTCTGAATATTTCAGTTTCTGTCCTTTTCATTTTCAAATCAAATCAAATCTGAAAATGAAGCACAGCATCAGTTTAACAATTTTATTTTTATTTTATTTTATTTTAATTGTATTTTAGTTTTAATGCTACTATGAAGTAGGATGAAAACTGTTCCATGTTACTTTCCTGTTAACAGGAAGCTGCTTGCTAAGTAGTTTGTGCTCAGTAATTTTATTCAAATGTGCTCCCTGATTTGAATGAGACTCCTACTTGCTAAGTTAAAACAATTTTTATCCTTTCATCATCAGAAAATAAGGGCAGCAGCAATCTTTTTAGTTTTTCTTCATTAACATCTGAATACCAAGTTGAGAGCCTCTTAAGAAAAACTCTGCTAATATTGAGACTGATTACAGAAATATATTTATGTGAGACCTTTAAAGTTTTTTTGCAGCCCAGTTCCATCTGGCAGTCTTCTGTTCCTGGATGGTCTACAATCAGGCACAATGCCCCCCTCTGCTGGCACAACCCACCAAATGTGGCTTGGGGTGCTGGTACCACAGAGACTGTAAACCTGGTGCCAGTAGCAGGAAAAGGCAGACATTTCCTTAGCACTGCCTGAAGAGGAGAGGAGGTGGCAATTGTTGACCCTGCGATATGTGACGTTTTGTGAACAGACCTTGCAAACAAGGGCACAACCTAGTATGAGTTTTCTGGTGTGTTTTACAGGGATCATCATGCTGGCGGGAAGACAGTTTTACAATTGTCAGAAATAGGGTATTGTACCTCAAGCCACTGCTTACCCTTCTGCAATCCAAGTAATTTTTAAAGTTTGATTTTGCATTAGTATAGCACCCATAGGACAAAGCTACTTCAGAGCTACATCCAAATATGACTGCAGCAGAAACATAAGCTAGAAACTCATTAAGAAGAATTTACTCAAATAGGAGCACTTGTATTTGAATCAGACTATGAACTACTGAAGGCCATATCTTTTCACTACTCAGATGTGGTATCTTGGGATAAAGTAGCCTTCGGCTGCAATCCAAAAGACACTTCCCTTGGTGTAAGACCCACTGAACACAATGAGGTTTACTTTTGAGGAGACATGGTTAGGATTGTGGTTGTATGCAAATAGAAATTATCTGTACTTTACATGTAAGCAGTGCCATGCAAAACATTTAGATACATTTTTTTTATAACAGACCTTCGATTAAAATGTTTTAGAAGCCAAACTGCAGCAGCAAAGCACACCTGTGGCAGTTAAAATAGAAGATGTACGTAAATACAGGACAAATTAGAAATATTTTCAAACTTATTATAGAAATGTATATTGAATGTTTTCTGTCAAATATGCTCCTGTTACATAAGCCCAGTTTGTAATCACATGCAAATTGCAGATATTTTCAACTAAGATAAGTTAAACGGTACATAATTAAACAGATGTAGTAACAAGAACTATTACTTACCTTCTTTACTTTTAAAAAATACATCTCAGAGATTACTTTTATAAAATACATCTCATTCCAACCTTCTGATGGAATGAAAGAGAATATTGAGGGTATAGTTTCAAATAATACTTTCCACTCAAGTTTGAGATTTACAGATTTGAATCACTTAAAATTTATTGAGAAGCTGTTTGTATCTATATTCTCATAAAATTGCTCAAATCCTTAGCTTTTCTTTAATTGTTATGGCTACTTTTGAAGTAGATATTTGGTACTAAAATAACTCATAAAACATATTCCTATCATTAGACTAGTTTGATCATACCCTATATTGCTCCATCAACTCCTTCATTTGTTTCAGAAAGGTTTTCTGTTTAAATTATCAGAACTTATTAACACACAATTGTATAAAATAACAAAATTAGGACAAAATAGTGATAAAATAAATCCTGAGAGTGATGTGCATAGTTATCAGTTTTGTCTACTGCACCTCTTTTCAGATTTTGTTACCTATGCAGTTGAACCATAACTGTCAGCGGAGGGAATAGGTTTTTTCTAGTTTGGAAACAACCACTTAAACAGAAAAGTCTTATATAATTAAACATATATGCACTGCTTTAGCTGCACGAATTGTTGTACAAATTGTTGCACAATTAAAAATTTGCTGCAGTCTTCGTGCTTCAGCCTGATGCTATAAACAAACCTGTGAGAGAATGCCATCCTGTGCCCGATAGCAAAACAAAATCAAGAATGCCAGAAAACAGGGATGAAACATACATGGTTGTAAGCAAATTTAACACACAGCTACATTTCCAATACGATTGCAGTTAAAGGCGATGAATACGGTGCACATTATTAAACCACTTTTGTCGCATTGAGATGAATCCAAGGTGCCAAGCATAGGGACCTGGGCATGAAAACCTATGCAGTCAGCCTCAGTAAATTAGGTAAATTAGAAATTGTTTCATGGCATTCTGTGGTTGCCATTATAATCACAGTAATTTTCATTGGTAATGGTGCTTCGTGATGAAGTGGGATTCTCAGACAATAATTGAGAAAGATATTGGAAGAATCAGGATGTAGCATCTGGCTGCAAAAAAAGCTCTTCAGATTCAAATTGGCATTATATTTTATCTTGAAAATTTATTAGAGATTCACATCATGCCATTTTAAGTGGAAAAGGTGAAAGCAGAGTAATTTTGTTCTATGAATTATTCATAATTATTCAGACTGGGTGAGATTGCCATCCAGGCACTGATTTCTCTGACAGTTTCTTTTGCTGAGCCTCCATTACGCTTGTCATTTTTATTTCTTTTATCTGCGATCGCTTTCTTAGTTACAGAACTTGTCCCTTAGGGATTCCTCTTTGCAAACTGAGTATTTTGAATCAGCCACAATGCAAAGATGTGCTGCTTGCTTTAAATCGCAGTTCTCGATGAGCTGTCTCTTTTTTTCCCCATAGCATTTTCAAAACCCACATCCACAACGGTACCTGTTAGTTTCTTTGATTTGGTGGTTAAGAAAAAGAGCACATTGTAGTGAAGAAGCCTTATTTTTCTCTCTGAAACAACAACCCAGAAGATAGTAGTGTTTTGTTGCTTCCTCCTTTGTTGTCAGTGCACCCCATTCTAGCTGCATAGCATCACACAGAAAGAAACAACTGTTAAAGCAGGCTGACTTCAGTGCCCTCCTTTCCAATATGAAGCACGCAGGGACTGCATTCACGACAGGCTACTCCACGTAAATGTATGGTTAAGAGACCCCCAAACCATTAAAAGCTGCTTGTGGAAAAAAAATTAAAAAGAAAATCAACAGCAGTTAACAAAGTGGAGCATTCAATTCTCACAGGCTGAAAACAAAACAGATTGCAATCCCAGAGATTCTCCACTTGATGGCTGGTTGTGTCACTGCTAGACGACTGCTACCCTGTATCCATCCAAAAGAACTGGGATTGATTTAGGTCAGGGAGTCTGCTTTCTTGTGTGAGCTTTTACTCTGACCAACAGGAGAAACTGTGGCTGTCTAGAGGACCAGGTCTAAGATATTACTCTGAGACATTTAGACGGCATCAGAAGCAGAGCAAAAAACAAGAAAAAGGGGGAGTAAGGCCCCTTCCCAGATAGTAACAGGTAACATGTCCTTTGTGCTGTTCTTGCAGGTGTGTGTCGTAGTGGCATCATAAGCAACTGTTCACACAAGAGGTAGAAAACCAATCATTCTTCATTTTCGGTTAAAGGCTCCAAGCAGTGCCTGCAGAGATGCTGCTTCATGTCAGAAGCCATCGTATACATCCAGGTGTTCTGCTGCTCCTATACACTAGCAAAGGTAAAAATTATATGATATGGTAAAACAGACGGAAGATTTTTTATAGTAAAAAAAGAAAACCCTTAGCTGCTCCGTGCCCGGTTCTAGGCGTCTGCTTTGCTGCTCTGCAACTAAAAAACTGCAGCAGTGAGAGCTCTGGCACTTGCGATAATGTAGAAAGCAGCAGCTCTGTGACAAAGCAGTCAGCTGACTTGCACTGTTATAATTCACTGTCCTTCTAAAAATAAGGCCAGTTTCTAGGGAGCACCAGAGGATGACCTGGCAGTTCAAATCTGGCCCACAAGGAAGCAAAAAGGAAGATATCTAAGATATCTAAGATATGTTCGGTTCACCTTGTATCACCTGTGTTGTTTTGAGCAATTGGGGGCTGGCTTTCTTCCTTTTGGGGAAAAAAGTCTGTATCCTGCTGCTTTGCAATGAAGTTATTCTTTAGAAATCAAAATTATTCATAATGACAATCGCAAAGAAAATAAGTTTGCACATGAGGAGAGAGGAGTGCTTAACAGAGGAGTAGTAACTGCTTAACTAGTAGTGAACAAGCCTCTCTGGCCCAGGTATAGAAGAATGCACATCATGGGGAATGTGAGCCAAAAGAGACTAACAAAGCTGTAGCCAAAGTTAGGAACATTAATCTGACTATTGAGACTCAAACTACAATCCTTTATAGGTGACAAACATTCAGCAGTTCTCAGCTAAGGTCAGGAAGGGCTGCCAAGTCTTCAGCAGTCTGGATGTTCGGACAGCATGTCTTCGCTTCACACTGAAACCAGTTTTGATTCCAAGTTACAATAATGGGTGGTCTGCAACTGCATTCACTTCCTTGAGTTAGGGTACAATCCAGAGCAAGGGCACTGAGGAGAGCCCTAGCTGGGCTGCCCCAACTATTCTGTATCCAGAGCAGAAAGTTATGCTGGATCCAGAAAGTCAGGAAGCCTGGGCTGCCCTAACTGCTCCAGAGCATGCTAAGTCAGTGACAGCTGGGGAGGACTTGCACCTGAGGAGACCCCCCTCAGATCACATTGAACTAGGAACAGCTGTGGTGCACCGTGCCTGCCTTATAAGGAGTCCCTGATGAGATGCCAGTAGAGTCCACAATGAATACAAGGGGCTTCTTGGAGTGGCCTGCTGTATCCCCAGGTTAGTGGGCTGCTGTAGTTGTTCCATATCCTGAGGTTGAAAGGCAGGAGTTGTAGCTAGGCTGGCCAAGAACCCAGATTTTTGGTCAGCGCTGCCATTCTTACTGTACCTTATCACGTGGGTCTGCTCATTACTATACTTGCTCCTGAGGTGGTATAACTCTGAGGAGCTGGAAGTGGGCATTTCTGCCCTGGAAACAGGCTCCAGATACAGAGCAAACTGCTCTGCCCTCGGCAATGCTAAGCATGCCCTCAACATGCCTCTCCTGAGCTGCCTAGGCTGCCCTGGTTAGGGCAGAGCAGGTCCACCTCTCTTGGGGCACGCTATGTTGCCTTGCTGTGCCCCAAGCCTTTTCCAGAGTAACTAGGGTGGAGCATCTTGCTGTTGCTCCACCCTAGTGATAGATAGGGCAACCCAAGTGCTACTCTGGATTGGGCTGTTTGGCATTGTCAGATGTTGCATTGTGCTTGTGATGCATTTGAATCTGAAGTATGTAAGAATGTGTGCTATATACTATCATGTGCAAATATATTGCCTGGTAGCAACATACTTTCAAAACCATGAAATTATTGTACATCTTGGTGTATAAAGTTTTCTGTAAATTCTACCCCATTACGCATGGGATCATTCCACCTGGTGTTCAGGTACCATCACTTAACCCCACCAGGCACTACCCATGAACACTGTCGGTCCTATCCAAATGGTGTAACTCAACAAATGCAACCCGTTTCCCTATTCAGACAGTCCTGAGGTTGCTTCTTTACTTTTTCACATTGCCCTAAATATCAAGTAAATACTAGAAAGAGGCCTAAAGGCAAAACATTTCCTAACAGAGTTTAACAATTAAAAATATAATGCTATAAAGAGCTTTTACACTCAATTTAACAGCAATACCCTATATATTTTCACTCAGAAGTTTAGGAGGATTTACTACCAACTACATGTGCATATGATTGTGGCCATAGTCAATTATTTTTTCAGATTGCAAAATGTTCTATATTAAGCATGTTGGATAACCACAACTTTTTGGCAACACTTCATTTTTATTTTTAATTTCCCTTGCACACATTCATTTTGTTTAAGATGGTTTGTGTTTTATTGGGTTGGCACAATATGTATACAATATATATTAAAATATATTTAAATTATAGGTTCATGTAATTCTATATTATTGCTATGTTCTGACATAGTAATACATGCTGTTTCTCTTGGTTAATCACACCACACACACATATACAATATCTCTGGAATAAGAATGTCAGATCAACCATACAGTAAATGAGACTGTAATCAATTCCACAGCAAAATAACTTTCTTCTGTTGCTGCCTTCTTTCTACTGGGTGGTCATAGATTTAAATGATGGTTTTGCTCACAGTCATCACAGATCTCTATTTTAATTTATTAAGCAATAATGAGTAGAAGAAAAATACCACCCTGCTTTTCCTACTAAAAAAGGTATTGCGTTTCATATTTATTTGCACACCTCTTTAAATTTATTTCAGCACAGAAATATTCCCTGAGTAATCCTTTGGGCCAGATGTTCAGGTATGGAATTGAAAGGTTAGAAAACAAAGAGCACAATCCTCTCCATAGGAGCAATTCAAAGAAATTTAGGCCAGCCTATCTTTCCATGATGGCGCAGGAAGGTCGGCATATGCCTAACCCCCACAGAAGTGGCTTAGAGCACAATCCAGAGTTAGGGCAGTGAGGATTGCCCAAGCTGGGCTGCCCCAACTATTTTGAATTCATAACAGAAAGTTATGGTATTTCAAGAGAGTCAAGAAGCCTGGGCTGCCCTTGCTGCTCCAGAGCATGCTCAGTAGGCACCAAGTCAGTGACAGCTGGGGAGGGCTTGCTCCAGAGGAGACGCCCCTCATATCACACTGAACAAGGAACAGCTGTGGTGCCTACTTTAGAAGAAGTCCCTGACAACCAGTAACAGTTGTGGCATGAGACTGCCAGTACAGTCTACAGTGAATACAAGGGGCTTCTTGGAGTTAGTTAGTGGGCTGTTGTAGTTGTGCCATATCCTGAGGTTGAGAGGCAGAGGTTGCTAGGCTGGCCAGGAGTTCAGATTTTTGGTCAACACTGTCATTCTTACTCTGCCTTATCGTGGACCCCTATGGGTCTACTCATTGTATTACCTGCTCCTGAGGTGGTATAACTCTGAGGAGCTGGAACAGGGCATTTCTGCCCTGGAAACAGGCTCTGGATATAGCATTACTGCTCTGCTGTTGGCAGTGCTGAATATGCCCTCAACATGCCTCTCCTGAACTGCCTAGGCTGCCCCAGCTAGGTCAGCCCAGGTCCACCTATCTTGCCTTAGGCTGCCCCAAACCATCTCTAGCATAAGTGGGCTGCCCCATCTTGGACTTGGGCCACCCCAGTGATAGATAGGGCAGCCCAAGTGCACTTCTGGATTGCAGCCTTACTGAACTTTTGTGACACCCCCAGGTCAGTACAAAACTTATGTCAGAGCTTAGGCCGAAGGTTAGGATTACAGCCCATTTCTACTCAAAAGTAAGCACCATTGCTTTCATTGGGTCTTACTCCCAAGAATAGTGTATTTAGGTTTGCAGCCAAAAGGTATGACATATGAAAATGTGGAATAAAATAGGGCTTCAAATTAAATTGTGTAAATTGTGTAAGTATAAAAAAGGAAGTCAAGATATTTGGGTATTTTTTATTTTAATTTTTTAATTTTGACCATGGAAAGTGGTCATAGGGAACATTATTGGGACAAGAGGTAGAAAACCTAAAGTTGGTGAAAACCAGTGCTTTTCAACCAGTGATACATGAGATTGTGCCTGATGCTGCTTGTGGGATACCTGCCAATCAGCAGCAAAACCAGAAACGCTACACAACAAACAGCAGTAGGAAGCTTGGCCTGGTGGACACAGCCACAAAACATAACTTAGTACACTCAGAAAAGCCCTCCTGTTCACCCTGAATCTCTTACTGGTGTTTGTTGTGTCACAATCTGGCTTCCCAATCCAGAAATAGCTGGCAATGATGTCACCACAAGTTACTTCCAGTGGTACACTGAGCAAAGTGGTGCAGTTCAGGACAGACACTGAGAAACGGTGCTATAAGCAACATTCAGTGTTCAGTGTGAATTGCTGTGTGAACCACTCTAAGCCATTCTTATAGTTAACTATTGTTTCTATTGGTTGAAACCATTCCTTCTGTTCTTAAACAAGGGTTGGGTGCTGTTAGGAGTCAGCTAGGTTGGCATTACCCAAAATCCATGCCCACTGGAGGGCGCACTTGGTTGGGCCACAAACCTTTAGCATTGTAACAGTGGTAGAACCATTCAGAGCCTAAGCAGGAGATGTTGCCCAACTTGTGGTACTGTAAGTAACTAACACATTTTTCATTCAGGTGACAAACTCTTTCCATAGGTAATGCTAGGTCAGCAAACATAGCCAAGCCTTCTGCTGACATGTTTTCAAATACTAAATATACTAGTGAGGTCCATGTGCTATAAACTTTCAGAAAGGACAATTTTGTTGGCTCATGCACTCTCATGAAAGGCTGTGCTTTCACACAAGTGGTTTGCAGGACATGCCCCCATCCACAGCACTTCCTTCTCCTCACACACTCCAGACTGGTATTTGAACATTTCAACCCAGTACCCCCTTTCAAACTTAAAAATACATCCAGGGTTCCCAGTCAAACTTACTGGGATTTGATATCACTGTGATGCCAGAACTCCTCCATGTCTGTTCAGAAGAAACTCCCATTATGTTTAATGAGACTTACTCCCAGGAAAGCTGTGCCAGATTCCAAGATGGCGGATGACTTTGTGTCATGATTTTCCTGACCTAAAGTTGCAATCACCTAAGGGGGTCCCAACCCCCACTTTGAGTACCACTGTGGTAGAGAATCTAATTCTCCTCTCCTCCTCTCCTTTCTATTCTGGCTGCTCTATCCTCTCTTACTTGTCTGAGTAAGACTGAGAGTATCAGAGGCTGACATAGCATCAAATGAGAGAAGTACAATATATATCATTCTACCTCAGGCACAAGAAGGTCTTGGGCTACTCATTAACACAGAGTAGGACAACCATGTTGACACAGCACAACATGTGAAGGACTTGACCTACATTAAAGATTTTTTTAAATCAAGGCCTGAATTTTGTATTAAGGCAGTAATCCTATTGAGGTTGTGACTCACTGACAGATACCACAGGGAATGTTATCCCAAACAAGGAACAATCTTACATATGTGTTTCCATAACACATTGCTAGATTATAGAGAGATCAAGCAGCTTTCAGCCAGATCAAGGATAGATACAAAACTGCTACTGCTCTCCTGTAAAAATTGCACTCACAAATACTGTGTGTGTGTGCTCAGTGCACGAAAATAATCAAAAATAACCAAACCATCCAACATACAACGCTTCACTGCTGTCAGACTAACTTGAAACAGGCCCAGTGCCAACTTATTTTGGTTTATATAAGCATGCATAGACAAAAACCGCAGGCACAATTAGTACTGTGAAAATTGTGAAACAGGTAAGAGACACCATGTCCTTCAATGGGAGACTTGCAATACAAGCCTGGGCATGTCTACTCACTGACGTAAGTCCTGCTGTGCTCAGTGGGCTTATTCCCAGGAAGGTGTGCTTAGGATTGCATGGCTAAGTATGCAATAAATCCTCGCTTAACATTTTCGATAGATTTTTGGAAACTGTGATTTTTATCTGAAATGGCTTATAATGAAACCAGTTTTTCTGCAAGCAAATTTATATGTGTTGTACACCATGCCCAATAGAGATGCCTTATATACACAGAAGGGGGCTACACTCTGGTTACTTTCCTGTGTTAGGCTCTCTGTCTTTGGGCTTCAGTGGTGTTGGTACAACCTCCAAATCTTGCCCATCCAAGCAGACAGGAATCATCACATAAATTACTGCCCTGTCCTTTTTGGCCATTGCAACTTCAAAGATGAATCCTGTCCCTTCAGCCTTCCATTTCCCCATCCTGCCTTTTCCCTGTTCCTGCCAAAATGGGAGCCCTGATGAGTGTACATCAGGGTCCCATGGCTCAAGATCCTGGGGGGGGGGGAGTACCAATCTCATACTGCCAGTGGCACCCTGGCCTGCCAGGCCATGGTGCTTGCATGATTGTCACCCAAAGAGCCAGGAAAGGAGAGCCCCAACAGGCCTTGTGCTCCAACAGCCTCTAAGCTGGCTCTTCCAGATTTGTTCTATGTTATCACAAAACCTTGTTGAATGAAAACAGCATTAATGCTGCAATCCTAAAGACACTTTCCTGGGAGTAAGACCCATTGAACTCTATGGGGCTTAAGTGAGTTCTTTATGTACTGGGTTTTCAATAATGTGCTTGCTTACATGCACCACAGGATAATAGTCTTTTATGCCTATTCTAGAATGTGTCTAGAATAGACATGGGCCCATAGACATCAGCACATAATACACACTAACAGGTGACATATCTAAATTGTCTTTTCATAAAAAGATGCTCAAGGCAGTTTTAAGTACTTAAAAATATTAAAATACTTTTCAAAATACCTAAAAATGATGTAGACTCTAAGATTCTTCTGGCCAGTTAAAATCCATACAGGAATGGATACCTTAAAAAGTCTAATAAAAGAAACATATTGAAACTCAGTGGAGTAGATCTCTACCATAATGGGCTGTGTCAGTTTTTTCTGGGTAGTGCCTTACCCCAATGTGGTGTTTTACCTGATAGCAACTTTTCGTTTCAGGGAGAACATGGGCATGTGGAACTCAGCTTTCAGTGCTGCATCATGATAAACACAATGCTAGTTCCAGTCTCCCTATTAGAGCATCATCACTTTGTCAGCTAAGATAAAACATTTGGTTCTGAGATGGTGCAAATGCTTGACTTGAGGATGAGGCTCAGTGAGGGCCATTCGGCTAGCAATGTTCACTGCACACACAAGTGTTTCCAATCGTTAAACAATAAACTGCATTAATTTCTAAATGGTGACATTAAAATTCAGCGGCTAGTGCACATATACATACACATTAGGGGCAATGTACTAGAACTGTCTCAGGAAGCAGCTAAAAGGAAATAAGGATACTTGATAGCAAGTAAACTATTAACTGACACCAACTGTTGCAGCTGCAGGTAAAACAAATGAACGATAACATTGCACCTGGCCTTCTATAAAATGCTTTCTGTGATTTACACTGGGGATTTTGATAAGTGAGCAACAAACTATATCCCTGTTTGGTAAATAATAATTTTAAAGGTTTTTGTTTTTAGGAACAGCTGACATAGTTCTACTTAGCACAAACTTTTGTCTGCCCTGTGAATTAACAATTTACAAGAAGAGAAAGACTAAAAATAACAAACCATTTGCTTCATAGACTGGAATGTGCTGGTTTGCTCATCTAGCTCAGAAACTTTCAGATAGACAAGTGATCTGTGAAACTACCTGCTCCTCCTTATAATACAACACTTCTTAACTTAAAAGAGAATAATTGCTGCTTGTCGCAGAACCGTTTGTATTTTAACTACAAGGAAGAGTTGGGAACATTCAAAAAGTCATGCAGGATATTTGATAAGAGAAGAACCTAATAGAAGAACTTATTCATAGACCTGTGCTACGTTAATGAGTAGCACATGATTTCATATTTGCCATTTACTGAAATCAGCCTATGATCTGACATCTTTCAATCTCTATTTCTTCATGTTATAGTATCCAATTGTATTAAAAAGGAACATCACTGTTATGAGTTAACACTACAGTGCAACAAGTGACTGACAGTGAGGAATCAATAGACCTGAGAGCCAACCAACAAACTTTGGTTTACAAAAAAGGTGCTAAACAATCTTTGAAAAACTGCAGAAACCTAGAGAAAAATTCCTTAGTAAATTTCAGGTGCAATCCAGAGTAACTAGGGGGAGTCCTTGCTCCGGTGTAAGAACAATTTACCCTGGATTGCAATTTCCCATAGGTTTTTACCAGGTGGTGCAGTAACTTATATTGATGTAAATGTCTCTTACGTGCTCCCGTAGTTACTCTGGATTGTAGGGTTCTTTTTATTCCAGTAATTTCAAGTTCTGACTTGGAATACAAATAGAATTTTACAGCATCTCTCAGTATTCCTGTATATACTTCATCACTCAAGGGTTTCAAAAGGAACTGTATCAAAACTATCACTGTATATAGAAAGGTTGGAAAGATCAATAGAAATATTCTCGGAAGTGGTTGGGCTGAATTGCCTGGGTGTTGACATTATGGATTGATTTTGAAATGAACTGCCTGGTTTATACTGCTTTAGAACTAATGTTTCAGATCACCAGCAGATTCAGGCATGTTTGCAGTTAACTGCTAAAAGTGGTAAAAGAAAGAGGACAAGAGAATCACAGCAAAAAGGTACTGCAATTATATCTTAGGTACTCAACAGAATCATGCCGCCAAAGCCACACCCTGTTAATTAGAATAGTCTAACAAGAGGAGATCTGACTGATCAACAGAGACAGCTTCATTAGTTCCAGCTTTCACTCTAGGATTACTTTGTTGTAGCAGAAACAACTCACAAACCAATACAGGTTGAGCCTACATAGCCGTGAATTTTGCATCTGTGGATTTGGCTCACTGTGGGTCCCCAGAACCTATTAAACCTAATGGGCCTGATTTAGCCTATCCTGAAGCTATGTTCCAGTTACATCTGGAGGCTCTTTTGAGGCCCATGGATGCTCATGGATCTAGATAATTAACCGTCTTGTAAACAGCAACAAGTAGCTTTTATTTCTGGGCAGCAGGGGTGGACTTAGGAGCTTCAGGATGCAATTGAAAACATTTTTTTGCAGGGCCCCAAGTTCATAATCAAGATCCATAGAATCTTAGAGATACATAAAGTTCATTATAGACTTTATATCATTATGGGAGAATGGAAAACTATAAAAATATGTTCTTAAAAATGAGTGTTAATAGACCAAATGGATCTAAGCATGTTTTAATATAAGACTGCAAGCAAGTAAGCCTGCAAGTAAATAAAATATGTAGTTAGCAGTGGTGGGCTCCAGCAGGTTTGCACCTACTCTATAGAACTCGTTGTTAACAAGAGATAGGACATATAAAGTTTAAAAACAGCCATTTAAAAGTGGCTGCCAGATGGGCATAGAACCGGTTGTTAATTTCTTTGAATCCCATCACTGATAATAATATATGAAAAAGGAATTACCTTTTAAAAAAGAATACATTTACAAAAACCACTTTGGCTTCAAACATATAGGCTTCAAATTTATAATATACATATTTACCTATAAGATAGTACCACTAAACTCACTGTTGCTTACTTCTGCATAGGCATACAAAATATTGCTCTCTTAGGCAACCAAACACTTGGGAATTTTCTGCTCAGCTGTCAGAGTTATTATTGAAACAACAAAACTCAGAAACTGTATGTGACTCATAGAAAGTAAGAGCTGTTCTGTAATCTTTGAAAAGTGTATGATATTGAAACTTCCAACTTTCTAGTTTAAGACACTGTACAAGGTAACAGTTCATCAACCCTAAATATAGACCTTATGGAGAAAAGCAAATTCAAACATCCTGTACCAATTAAGCCACCTGCATATTAAGGTCAATCATAAAAAATAGATTGTAGTATCAACATAGCAATACAGCTGTAGCAAAGGAAAAGAAAACTGTTGATTTCCTAGACAATGTTAGGTAATCCAACCTTATCTATTTTAAAAGGATAATACTAGTTCCATAGTACTAATATACTAGTATATATATACACTTGAAAATGGTTCCTGTTTAGATTGAAGGGCAGTCTCATTATGGATAGTCTAATAAACTGGCAAACTAATTCTAAACATGTGTAGTACCATCTGTCTTTGTGGGCAGTTTAACAGCATGGCAAATAGGAGTGACAGATTTTTTGCGGCAAGGTTTCTTTGAATCCCATCACTGGATGGGTACATTAACAACTGCCTGACAAAAAGATATTTAGTACTATACATGAGGCTTTTCCCATCACTTAATCTGTGTATTAGGGAAAGCTTTGCCCTTCCCTTACCCTTTACTGCCTTGCAGCCTGCTGTTATAGGTACAGGAGCCTTTAAAAAATTGACAAACTAAATGGTAGTTGCAACTTAATGTTGCAATGATACAATTTGGATGATGTCCGTTTATTAATTTGCAGGTCATAGGCTCAGACCTGAGAGTAAATATGTAATTTGATACATAAACAGGACACAGAAAATGGTAATTTACTCAGAAGAATATAGAGCGTGGGCACATAACTACAGAATCAGTGGCAAGGCATACATTACATAAATTAAGAGGAATATGTTACATTAAGTTTGAACAATCATAAAGTGCCCCTGCCCATTACTCTTGGTCACCCTGTTGTGATGCAGGACTGGAGGGCTCAGCACTCCCCCTGTGCAGCCTGGACAAGGACAGAGGGAGGAAGTGAGGGACAGCTTGGCTGGGTGCAGGACTTGAGGAGGGACTGTCCAGTCCCTGCACCCTTCCTCCTGTGTGACTTGTTTGCAGAGCTCCTGCAAGGCACCATTGGGGCTGGGGCGAGGATGTGGGGCAGAGGATGAGGTGGCTGCTTGGAGGTGAGGTTGGGAGGCTGCAACAAAGGCAGAGCCCTCCAGGGAGCAGTGGCCATGGTGGGTGTCAGGGAAGAGTGAGCGGCAGGATGGCTGGTGGCATCACCACCCTGCCTGCCTTGTAGTATGTGCTCCCTGAAGCATCTGGTGGGCTTCTGTGTGATACAGGAAGCTGGGCTAGATGAACCTTTGGCTTGATCCAGTGGAGGCTCTTCTTATGTTCTTATGAGAATACAGTGTCTATCCCTGTAACTATTGTATAGAAGAGGGAATGTTTACAGGTGCATGTCTTCCATGCATCCTTCTATTTATAAACAAACATGTAAATAAATAATGAAGCTGTCAAAATCCACTCTTCTACACAGTGGTTAAAGAAGGGATGTTCAGCCACTGGGCCATAGTGCATTTGTGTGCTGCAGGAGGTGTGTAGGTTGTTCTGTGGGAATTTGAGCAGGACCATTTCTTCGGGCATAGGGACAGCAGCATGGTGTGCTCTGTCAATGGTCAAAACACTGATGCTGTGCCTTGATAATTTTAGGCTATAATTCTAAGCTCCAGTTAGGCTAGCCTAAACCCAAGCATAAGTTGCGTGCTGACCTGGCAGTGTCAGAAAAGTGCCATAAGAGAATTCTGACCCATTCCTGGGGGGTTCAGGCCAGTGCATAGGAATATGCTGAGCTTCCCACACCACCACGGGAAGATATGCCATGTGAATTAGTCTGGCCTAAATTGGTTAGGATTGCACCCTTAGTCATAGTGACCATTTGACTGGATTTTTCCCGGATTTGTCCTCTTTTTTAGCTTTCTGTGTGTACATCCTCCATAAGGACTTCATTGTCCTTATGAAGCCACCCATCATGTCATATGTTTTTGGATTCGTATTGCAGAGCAGAGTCCAATGCAAAAATTGGTTTTGAAATATCTCAATCCTCTCAAAAGTTATGGTTAAAATACTAAAAATAAAAAATATGCATTGAGCTCCATGGGAAAATGAAAGTGCCCAATATCATGGCTTTACTCGTTAGTAGACAAATGTGCCATTGTCTGCCGGAAAGGTCAGGCTGAGAGGAATCCAAGACCTTTTTCCTCCTTTTTAGGTTCAGGCATCTGGTCACCCTGCCCTTAGTGCCTTGTATGCCATGAGGTAAAAAAAAAAGTTGAAAATTGCTGTTAAGCGAGGTGGCTAGCAGCATTTAAAACAACAGAATAAAATACAATCAAAAGCTAGATAGAACCATTAAAAAACCAAACAGTAAAATACAATTAAATTAATCAGCAAAAGGGGATTCTGCTGCTGTACTAATAAAAATAGGCGTTGGTGGGAAAACCTCACTTGCCCTTGGGCAAGCCTTTTTCTCCTGTGCTGGGTGGAGCTGGCAGCCCCTGCAAAGGTCAGGCTGGTTTTCCTGGGGCTGAAGCTAGTCAGGCACAGCAGCAGCACAGCAGCAGCAGCAGCCAACCCAAACAGCCTCCCACCTACAGGGGAAGGGCTGGGACGCCAGCTGGGCTGCAGACGGCGCGCGCCTGACTCCGGCTCCAGTCCGGGACTCCTGCAGAGCAGCTCTGCCTGAATGCCTGGAGGCTGCAGCAGCACAGCAACAGCAAGCCCAGCCTTCTCCTTTACCTTCTGCTGCTGCTGCCGCCTCCTCTTCCCCCACCCAGAGTAACCATATGTCATAACCACAAAACCTCCCTCAAAATGTAGGAAATACAAGAATAATGTAGGACATGACAATAAAATCTTAAAACACTCATATATATTCTTTTCATGTTCGCTTAATTAAACCAATTTATGCCTGAGGTTGCAATTTTTTGAAATGCAAAAGATGAAGCACAAATGGAACACTAGGCATAAATGGGTTAAACACAATGGATGCAATCCTAATCCAGGCCAACACAGCTCATTGGTCTTCCCATTCCTATGGGAATGTGCGCATGTCTGTGCACTGGCCCAACACTCCCCCATAAGTGGTGCAGTTATGTTTTATGGCACTTTTGTGACGCTCCCAGGCCACCAGGGGACTTATGCTGGGGTTTAGGCCAGCCTAATTTGGGATTAGGATTGCAGCCCAGTTATTATTATTTAAAGCACAATCCAGAGCAACTAATCTGCCCACATAAGACCCCTTGGGTTGCCCTGTCTATCACTAGGGTGGAGCAACTGCAAGATGCTCCATCCCAGTTACTCTGGAAGAGGCTTAGGGCAGAGCAAGGCAACATAGGGTGCCCCAAGAGAGGTGGACCTGCTCTGCCCTCACTGCTCTGCCCTAGGCAGTTCAGGAGAGGCATGTTGAGGGCATGTTTAGCATTGCCTAGGGCAGAGCAGTTACTTTGTATCCAGAGCCTGTTTCCAAGGCAGAAATGCCCTCTTCCAGCTCCTCAGAGATATACCACCTCAAGAGCAGGTATAGTAATGAGTAGACCCATAGGGGTCCATGATAAGGCCCGAGTAAGAATGGCAGTGTTGACCAAAAATCTGAGTTCTTGGCCAGCCTAGCTGCAACCCCTGCCTCTCAACCTCAGGATATGGAACAAACTATGGCTGCCCACAAACCTCAGGATACAGCAGGCCACTCCAAGAAGCCCCTTGTATTCACTCTAGAATGTACTGGCATCTCATCAGGGACTCCTTATAAGGCAGGCACCCAGTGGTGTCACCAGACTGGTGCGGCTGGTGTGGGCTGCATTGGGTGATGTGCTCCGTATGGGGTGATGCACTGGAGGACTTTGATTGTCCTTTGGCAGGCCCCGGGCATCAGCACGCCCATTCAGGCCTGCTCCAAGGCGGAGTAGCTGCCAGAAGCTGCCGCCTGTCCTCAGAGCTGGCCTGAACGGCCATCTGAGATGCACTGCACAGAAACAGACTGAGCACGCCGAACAGCTTCAGAAGAGACTTCCGTAGAGCGGAGGAATTTCTCGCCTCTGCACGGCCATCCGGCCTCAGAAAAGTCTTCAGAAAAGTACTGTGCAGGTGTCAGAGATGGTGCCTGTGCAGTACTCTTCCTGAAGCCAGTTGGCTTCAGAAACAACTGCACAGGTGCAAACTTTGGCGATTGCGCAGTCCAGGTAGGGGGGTGAACGCATCCCAGGGGTGATGCACAGACTTCCGCACCAGGTGATGCGCAGAGTCGAGTCACCACTGTAGGCACCACATCTGTTCTTTGTTCAGTGTGATCTGAGGGGTATCTCCTCAGGAGCAAGTCCTCCCCATGTGTCAGTTACTTAACATGCTATGGAGCAGTTAGGGCAGCCCAGGCTTCCTGACTCTCTGGATGCAGCATAACTTTCTTCTCTGGATACAGAATAGTTAGGAGAGAGTAGTTAGGGCAGAGCAGGCTGAACTTGCTCTGGAGTGTGCCCTAAATTTGAAACTATTACATATAATTTATTAATTACAAGAATTCTACATGTTAACAAGTCTTTGTTAACACTGCTTCTTCTTGCTGGGAGATCCTCATGATATCCAGCCAGTCCTCTTTTCTCTTCTTTTTCCAGAATCCAGATGTCCTGGGGAAAAACCAGTGCCCTCCTTTTCCTTGTAAGCAGATAGTATGTAAAATTTTTATAATTACTAAATTGTATGTAATAAATTAAATGGAATTAATAATAAGTAATATAGTGTTTAAATTAAGCACAGGAAAGCAAAATATATCCGTATTTTTTGTTTTTATTTTGTCATGATCTACATTTTTCTTTGGTGTCCTACATTGGGGGGGCCTTGTCCTCTTTTTTGATTATGGCATATAGTCAGCCTGGATCCAGCAGTCCCTTAGAAAGTACTCTGGCTCCCTGCAGGAAATACACCAACGTGAAGGCACTGCTGTCCAATGACTTGGATAAATGATATAGGGTGCAATCCTATGTCAGCACAACTCATCAATCTTCTCATCCCTATGGTGATGTAGGTAGGGATGTGCATGTCTATGCACTGGCCTAATCCTCCTCTAGAAGTAGCACAAAACTGTCTTACTTTGCACTTTGGGAATACCCACAGGTCAGCTTGTGACTTATGCTGGGGCTTAGGCTGGTCTAACTGGAGTTTAGGATTCCAGCCTTAGATATTCTGCCACAGAACCAGAGACTAACTGACTTCTCATATATTGTACTTATATATGTAGATTCCTTGTTATGAGGCTGTATTTTGCCATAAGAATAAATAAAATACTCGCTGCCTGCTCACAAGGAAAAGGAGGACAATGATGATTTTTTTCCCCAGGGCACAGGGCTAAAAAAGAGGATAAGTCCTGGAAAAAAGGACATATATGGTCATCCTGCCTGGCTGACAGGTGCTAAGGCCTAAGGTAGGCGGAGTGCAATGCATCAAGCGAACCCCATGGCTTTGAGTTCTGCAGCAATTTCCTCTGTTTTCAGTCTGACCCCTTGGCCTCCCTCTGGGGAGCAACAGGAAAGGGGGAGGGGAAGAGGAGCATTGAATAACTGCCATTGAATAACTGGTGGTGGAGCTGCTGCTCTGGAGAGTCAGGCGCAGCCTGCCTCGCTTTCCTTTTTCCTGTGCAGATTGTTGTAG
Organism: Cryptoblepharus egeriae; assembly: GCA_030015325.1. Taxonomy (NCBI): domain Eukaryota; kingdom Metazoa; phylum Chordata; class Lepidosauria; order Squamata; family Scincidae; genus Cryptoblepharus; species Cryptoblepharus egeriae. Next base: position 61,302,975 of record JAREYC010000003.1, on the reverse strand, counting down.
ATTATTATTATCCTTCCCCCCCCCTTCCACCCCTTCAGCAATTTAGAAGCAACAGAGATATAACAGTGGTTTTCCACCAAGGGAAACATCTGCCATGCAGGAACAAGGATTACACTTTAGCAAGTAGTGGCACGATAAGTGTAATATAGATTTTGCAGACTGTTGCTTTCAGACCACAGGTACTGTAATCAAACCATTGGGTAATCAAACCATTGGTTTGGCCCCTTCCCCCACTTACCAACACACTTGACCTCAAGGTCTTAAAATCAACGTACAATAGTTGTAAATGAGAGTAGGAACATGACATAAAGCACAATCCTAACCATGTCTACTCAAACGTAAGCTCCATTTTGTTCAATGGTTCTTACTCCCAGGAAAGTGTCTTTAGGATTGCAGCCATAGATAGAGATTGTTATCCCTTGTTTTTGGCCTAAATGTGCCTATTTAGAATTTTAATTTTACTGATACTCCTATATGGGTCGGAAACTTGGACCATTCCCAAGCTTGAAGTATTTCAAATGCGCTGCTTAAGGCAGATCTTTGGTATATCTTTACATGACTGAATTTCAAACAATACCTTAAGAACAAGGTATGGCCAAGAACCGACAATAGAAGAGCAGGTAAAAAAACACAGGATAAGATGGTTTGGACATGTTTGCCGAATGGACACCAGCAAGCTACCATATGCGCTCTTATGGTAAGAATGACCAACTGATTGGAAAGTCCAACGTGCAGTGCCAAAGAAAACCTGGGTGAAACAAATCCCAATGATAGAAAGAGACAGCGACTGACAATCATTCAGGCCAAACAAATCACCACGGATCCTAGTCAGTGGAAATCAATTGTCAGTGAGTCGTGGAATCCACCAGCACCTAAAGCAGCATACTGGTTGAGAAGAAAACTCTGCCAACCGCCAGCTCAGGACTAAAGTAAAGTGAGTGTTTTTGGCCAGTGGTTCTCAAATTTTTACCACTAGGCTCTCCTTTTTAGAATGAAGATCTGTCAAGACCCACCAGAAATAATGTCATGATCACCAGTGACATCATCAAGCAGAATTTTTTTAATAACCATATTGCAATCCTAACCATACATACCCAGGAGTACATGTGTGTAAGTGAAAAGTACTATTAAATATATAGGTCTGTAACATTTCCCACAGAGTCCTATGTTGCAGAACAGGTGAATCACAGCAGAGGAAAATTGAGAGCCCCTGTGTTAAGAGACTAAGGGCAGGCTGGGAGACTTGGGTCAGTGACGGTGCCTGATGAAAGCCAGCATAATGTAGTGGTTTGGGAGTTGGGCTTGGACCTGGAAGATTCAGGTTTGAATCTTGGTTCAGCCATGAAGCCGTGGTCAGTCACTATTTCAGCCTATCCTACCTCACAACAATCCTTATGAAGACAAAAGGAGGGAAGGAACTAATATACCACCCTTTGCTCCTTGGTCAAACAGGAAGGGAAGTGATTAAATTTTAATGTTTCCAGCTTTAATGCCTAACTGATGCAGAAGGAATGGGTTTGTAACTTAGGTGGAATTGATGTGTGGGCAGGTGGGAAATTATGGATGTGAGCCTCAATTCTCTTTTTGATGTGGATTGCAGGCCTCATACCCATTTCATTTCAGTGTCCCAGCTCAGTATAGTAGGGAGGGAAGTGGGATGGAAGGTGACTTCTTGGAATCTGTAAGGATTTGCAGTAATGTCAAGTTTCTAATCATTATTAGTTTAATGAGAACTACTCAAGCAGCTCAACTGTTTGCGTGTTTGCTTAGAAGTGTCATTGTACTCAATGGTACTTGTAAGGTGTGTATAGCCTGGTTTGGGTGAAGCTGTTACTAGAGGATTTATTTTGCAGGCAATTTCTGAAGTAACTTTGGGCGTCTTCTCTTTTATCATAATTTATAAGTTCTAATGCTTTGTGCAAAATGAAATTACTTTGTTTCCCACACTATGGTAATATTTTGTGTTAACTTTCAGCTGTCAAGATATGTGTAGGTGTATGACGTTTTCCCTCAAGGAAGCATTTATAAAACCCTTTGGAGCTCAGTCAGAAATATTCAACTGTGTGCTATTCACCAAATCATGGAAAAAATAATACCTTGGGTTTGTTGTATCCAAATGTTCCCATATTTCTTTATTTTTTTCTGTAGAAGAGGCTCAGCACTGCCACCTAGTGTCTGGCTTTCCATCACATAGGTTTTATATCCAAGAAAACAGATTACAGGTAAACCTCCAGCCATTTTTTAAAGTTGTCATTCCATTGATATTCACAAACCACTGTGGAGAAAGTGTTTTCAGGACTACAGCCAGAATGTCCAGTTCTTTTTAAACTGTAAAATATAACTTAATAGCAGTATCACTACTACAGTATAAAAGCAGGCCTCCGTCAGTCTTGAAAGACTATGGTATCATGCTTGGCGCTGCATACGCTGCATGCAAAGCACGAAAGCCTGGGTTGGATTGTTATGGAGGATAGGCTATTACCCAAGCAGCAAATCCCCCCTCTCCATGCCACTGAATTAGTCCAATGGAAAGGCAGAGCCAATACGATTGGATCCAGCTGGCGTTGCAGAGCTGGACTAAGGAGAGGAGCTCACCCTGTCTTGTGGGGCCGACCCGGGAATCGAACCCTGGCCTGCTGGTTAACAGGCACAGTGTAGCAGTATCACTACTACAGTAGTGTTGTAGTATGCCACAGTAATTGACCCCTCTTTTCCATCTGACTGGTCAGAGCATGTTTCGTAAATAGTTTTTAAAATACTAGTTTTGTTTTGTTAAAAATATCAAAGGTTCATAAATGTGTGCATTACTAATTTTATGCAAATACTGTTTCCAATGCTTTCCATACAATTTAAGATATACAGCTGACACAATTGTTATGTTGAAGACAGGATATTCACTTTTAAAGGAGAGTGTGGGCTTATATACCTATAGGCTGTGTATAAGCCCTACTGGTCAGCAGGTCCTACTTTTTAAACTGTGAAGGTGCCAATAAAATTTAGACTTTTCCTTTAATATCTTTGTTCCTTTTGTGTCCAGGATTGTTGCATCTCTAGCATGTGCCTGCAATCCTTAGCAGAGTTTGACGCTGGTGCAAGCAGAACCAGCTAGAACAAGAGATGCAGGTGACTTCAAAAATGAAGGATAAGCAGGAAACATAGTAGCGTCTGCTTTGAGCACCTCTCCTTCTGGTTCTATTCCTTTGGTTTCCTCTTTCTCCAGTACATCCTAGGTTGAAAGTGAGTTATGAAGCTTTCTGGGCCACCTGTTTTATGCCTTCTGTTGCTGGATGGGGTGTTTTGGTTGTTGATGCTGTTTTGCTTGTTCTGTACCTTTCTCAAAGTCCTGATTAGCTCTCCTTAACTCTGCAAAACATTGGATATTTATTCATTTTCTTTCCTGAGTCAAGCAGGTGGGAAGGAGTCTGGGCATGCTCAGAAAGGCACCTACCAAGTTATATTATCCCGAGGGCCTGTCAGATGTTGCCTTTGTGCCCTCTACATGACTTGACCTGGAGCAGGCACTCCTCCTGTTCCTACCATCTGCTCTTTTATTCAATGTTTTGAACATTAACACCACAAATTTAAATAGAGAAAATTAACTTCTTAGGCTAATATTATGGGCAAGTTATACTTACTTACTTACAGCCTGACCCTATTATTCATAACACTGGCAAGTGTGATCAAGTAAAGGGCTGCTGCATGAGCAAATCTTACAAAACTCAAGGTGTTTTGCTAGTGGCATGTGTGGAGACAGAACATTATGCTGATGTGAGGTGTTATGCTACTGTCTTGATAACAGCCACTTTAATTGGATGCAGTGTGGCAGCTGAACCTATGAGCCATGGTACAAAGAGTTGTGGATGGCATGTGTTGGTTGGGCAGGATTGTGCACTTTCACACAAGTCACTTTTGTGCAGAGTGATCATATGACCAGATTTTTCCAGATTTGTCCTCTTTTTCAGCCTTCTGTTGACGTGTCCTCCAAAAGGGCTTCATTGTCCTCTGTTTTGGCTTCATTTTGGAACTTTGCAATAGTGTCCAGTACCCCATCATGTCATATGTTGTTGGGTTTGTATTGAAGAGCAGAATCCAATGCAAAAATTGATTTTGAAATATCTTCTTCCTATCACAAGTTAAGGCCAAAAAACTAAAACTAAAAAATATGCATTGAGCTCTATGGGAATATGAAAGTGCCCAATATCACGGCTTTATTCATGTGTAGGCAAATGTGTCATTGTCCACTGGAAAGGCCAGGCTGAGAGGAATCCAAGACCGTGTCCTCCTTTTGATGTTCAGGCATATGGTCACCTTGCTTGTGTGCATTATTCAATGTCTTTTTCCCAAGACTAGTGATTATGTTGGCAAAAAATATAGTTGGCACTCATCTTGTATGACGATTAGGTTCTAGATTCAACACATGAATCTACAAATGGACATACAGTACTCAAATACTTTTTCAATTGCTTTGAAAATACCTGAGATCCAGAAAATTCATAGTGCCTCTTTAAAAAATGCCAAGACAGACACTGTAATCCTAAAGACACTTTCCTGGGAGTAAGACCCATTGAACACAATGGGGTTTACGTTTGAGTAGACATGGTTAGGATTGTGCTGATAGGCAAGAACTGAGACCATACATTTTCCAATATCAGTCTCCTATATTTCATACAGATCGTGGCTCTTTATTGAGGTTCCATTTCAGTACCCTCAGTGGATTAAAAAAAGTGGATCCAAATGAGTGGAAAAATAGCTTTAATGTCCCATTTTTAGGTTTCTTGCCCTGCATTGCCTCCCCCGCCCGCCCACCCAGAATGCATTGGTATTGATTCTATATCATATTCAGACACTAGATGGGGTGAATATTAGAATCAAATGGAATGAAATTATGGCTGACTGTGGTTTGGTGTCTATACTGGTGCCTTCTAGGGAGAAATGAAAGAAAAGGAAACCCAGAAAAGGGTCTTTAAAGCTATCTTTAACTTCAAGAAAGGTTTTTCCCTTGTTGAAAAGCATTTAAAGATATACTCTTGGATCAGTGGTGAGTCAAATCAGTGGATAATGAGGCACAATCCATAAGTACAAAGGTGGGCAGAATTTTATTGTACTATTTGAACTATTAAGTTTTTTGTTTGCCAACTGGGTAAAGCTGAATTCATGCAAATTCATTTTACTCGACATGCTGACCAACTGTAGTATTGGTAGTAAAAAAAGAAGAAAAAGATAGTGTAAAAAATAAGATGATGTGTCCCAGTTGTTTCACATACAGTGTTGGCATAATTTTGTGCATATAAAAAAGTCTAACAACACTTCATGCAGAAATGTATGTAGTTAAAAACTTTTAAATCCAATCAGTTTCAATGGGAGAGAGGGGTGCTATACTGTCCTAATGCATAGTGTCTCAAAAATAAGCTCCTCTGTGTCTAAAAAGCGTTGTATCCAAGTTAACTTGCACAGGAATTGAGCTACGAAACATGTATTTCTTCCCCTGAATTTAGTGAGGCAAAGCAGCGCTTAATTTTGGCAAGAGTGTGCTCAGTAGTATGATTTAACATGTTCCAGAATTAAGCTGTACCATTGAAAACGTGGTTTGAGGTGAAGCCCTGGAGAATTCAGCATGCAATTAAGTCTGGGTGGTTAGACCTTTGCTGAAGTTGCTGAGTGTACACATGAACAAATAACATTGGCAATGTGATTATTCTGTGTCTCTTGTAGTAGAACCCTGGTGAGCTCCCACCACAACCTTCTCTCTGGTCTTTCACTTGCTTACCTCAGCTCTCTTGCCTCTATCAAGCATTTAGATGTCAAAATAATTATCTTTTTTTATCACATCATACTCCTTAAATCCCAGTAACTGGCTTCTTGTCTGTTTCTGGATCCAGGACAAAGACATTGTTGCCTTTACTGTCAAGGTCCTTCATGACCTCACTGCTCCCATTACTACTTCACTTCTGCCTATGGTCCTTAATCCTCTATCTTTAGCGTTGTCCATAGGGAGGAAATAGGAGTGGGGAATGGGCATACCAGGCCTAAGAGAGGACATATCTAGTGGCTGGGGTGTCTGCCCAGGTCAGTGCAGATTGTTACCAGTGACATTGCTTGTGCAGGTCTGAGTAGACCCATTGTAGCTGCAGGGGCATGTCTCTTTGATAATACCACAAGCAGCCAATACCACCAGTGCCACTGCATAACCACACAGACCGACTCCTTTGCAGATGTTGTCGACCTGGCTGAGTTCTTACAATGCTTTTTTAGAAATGAATGCCAATTAAATTAATAGGACTTCCGTGCAAATGGATTTAAGGTGGGTCTATAGAAATACAATGTACCAGTGAAATAACTAGTGTTTCTCTTTGTGAAGAGTGTTTGATTTGAGGATGCCCACTGAAACTGCAAATCTGTGTATGCTGGAAGCAGGGCTGGTCAATTGGGTTAGGCAATAGTAGTTTGTTTCTGAGTGTCCAGCAGTCCTGTGGCTTCCATAAGGCAGAAATAGTACAAGTATTTCAATTTGTAGAATTGGCCATTCATCCCCACCCACATTTAGACTTCCTCAGAAGCCCCTGCAATGACACAGGAGAAACTTTGAAGAAACTTATTTATTACTGGGGGAGAGACAAATGATTACAGCAGAGCAGAGTTTACTAACATGACATGGTCTCTCCAATCACCTGACTACACTTACCTCCATGCCAGTGAGGAAGGAGTGTGCAAGGAGACCACACCTTAGCACCTGGGTGACTCTGAGAGGAGCAGCTGAACTTGCTCCTTCTTTCTGGTGTGGTCTGAGGCCACTTTCCTGGATACCCCTTGGTTTTCTCAGTGCTGTAGGGAAGGAGTGAGGTTGAGAAAGAAGAAGCCAGAGATATCATTACTGTCTTGGCATCCTAAAAAGAACATCTAAAATGATGACTTGTGTCTGTGTCACATTCAGTTGGCCTTAGTTTAGTGCAGTGGTTCCCACGCATTTTAGCCAAGGACCCCCTTCTGAGAATGACAATGTGTCCAGGACTCTCCAGAAGTGACATCAAACATGAAGAGACATCACTGTGATGCCAGTGCTCCTCTATGTCTATTTGGAAGTCAGACCCATTGTGTTCACTGAGACTCACTCCCAGAAAAGCAGCCTGAATGCCCCATTCCAAGATGACAGTGGCCAGTGCCAGTTTACAAGACGGAGGCACGCAGCTTTTTGTGACCCTCCTGAAATCAAGTTGTGAACCCCTCAACTGGGTCTCAACCCAGGTGCCACTTTGAGAACTTCTGGTTTATTGAATGAAAATGAAAAACATTTAAGAGAGGTGTGCTTAATTGTGTCTTGTGCAGTAGACCCCACTAATTATTTCTATGTAGCTGCACAGTGGGTTTGTGTTCTTCCCATTATGCAACATAATAACCTTTTCATACACTGTCAATAGTTAACATGGTAAACGATATTTAGAGAGTATCTATTTCTATCAACCTGTCCTATCACACTGATCATTCTGATCTTAAATGATTTCTTTAAGAATTTCATCAGGATTATGTAACTTGATTATTATCATGAAGCACCACCTATATCTCTCTTTATTTTGAAATGCCTGAAGCGCTCAAAATGTGTGTGGTTTATGTAGATTCTTTATTAAAATACAGTTTTTGATGCTGGTAGTGTGACTGACTCTTCTTCTGAATTAATAAATACAAGATATTATTTGTAGTTTAGACACACATGGCACTGATGAGGAGGTATAAAAGGAGCATTTGTGTGTCAGTTACAAGCTTTTGATTCCACAGTATCTTACTGAACTGGTAATGTACTGTATATTGATTGCAGTTGAACAGATTGATCACCCTGTCTGGTGGCTGTGGTAGTGGAAACAGTAGCTTGTGTTACCACAATTAATAGTGTCCTATTTCTTAGTGCCTCTACTCCCAGATACACTGCACAAATGACTTTAAACTTCACACTGTGTTCAAAGGAAGCAGAATCATAGCACCGTGGTGTAACTTGCTGCTGCTGTGCCACTCCAGTGCTAGAAATGGCTCCCTTTGTAGCTCCATGAATGCTTATGTTGGGGCCTTTAACCCCTGGGCTGAAGTGCCATATCATAGAATCAGGTGGTATATCCCTGTTGTGAAGGTATATCCTCATCATAATATCTAAGGATAAGGCCTGCCTATACCTATACCAGCAGAAATTTTCAAAATAGTCCTCATTGTGTTACAGTGATGTCACATTTGTGTTCAAGCACAAGGGTGCACAATCAAGACTAAGGGTGCAATCCTAACAAATTTAAGCCAGCACAATTCACCCATCACCCCATTCCCACGGTGGTGTGGACAGGCTGGCTTCCCATTCCTTTGGTGGTATGTGGAGAGGCAGTACATGTACATGTACTGGCCTAACCCTGCTGGAGTGGTGCAGAAGTGCCTTACAGCACTTTTGCAACACCCCAGGGCAGCACAGGATATGTGTGGCCTAACCAGGGGTTAGGATTGCACTGTAAGACTTAGGCTGCAATCCTAACCATGCTTTCCTCTGAGTAGACATGCTTAGGATTGCACTATTAACCTTTTTGCATAGGGTTACAATGCACAGATATAATGATACATACACATGGAAGTAACTAGGGCTGCAATCCTAAAGACACTTTCTTGGGAGTAAGACCCATTGAACACAATGGGGCTTACGTATGAGTAGACATGGTTAGGATTGTGCTCTGTGGCTACTACTGAGTAAACCCACATAGGATGAGGTACCTGATACTTGCTTTTTGCTTGCATGTTTTTGTTCAGTGGGACAATCAGTTGTAATTCTAAAAATGTATTTACACAAACTTCAAAGAAAAATGGTGGAGTTGTACAATAAATCACGTCGATTGAGAAAAATCAATATCTATTGTATGTTTGAATAACAATTAGACTCAATATGTTTGAAAAACAATCAGACTCAAAATATTATATATAATTAGTATATCATCATAGACTGACATAGATGTACTGTAGTTTTCAAACTGAAAATGTTTTGATTGGGAGATTGTCCTAAATAGTTTATTTAAATGTTTGCTATTGAAATACTTGATTGATTGAACACATTATATGATTATGGCATTAGAAAATGTGTAATGTTTGAGATATTAGTTATATAATTTAATTCATTGGTTATAGATTCATTCCTTATGCTATTGATTCATTTTAATATGTTATAAAGACAAATTTGTGTGCCTGCATCTGCAATGTTATACATACTTACCTGGGAATAAACTCTGTTGAACACAACAGGGATCACTTCTCAGTAGACATGCACAGAATTGTGCCATCCAATCCTGAACTTGTCACACTGGTGCATAGTTATGTGCACAGTTGTAAATGTGCCAGAAGGCATGTTTGCAGGGCTAAGGGCTGGTCCAGCACCAGTGCTAGCCCAGAACCAACCCACACTGGACTAACGTCAGTGGGGGCCAGTACTCTACTGCTTTGCAGTCACTTGGACTGCTGGGCAGCAGAGATGTGACTGGGGCATGAAGGCGGTTAGGGATGAGGAATCCCAAGCAAGGGAGGGTGAGGAGGTGATATGGTTGGGGAGGAAGGGGGACTGGGATTTGTGGAGCTGAGCTCCACTGGATCCAGAGTCCTATGTCAGATTTTGCTGCATAACACAAAAGGTCTTGATTTTGCCAACCCAACGTACCCAAGAAAAATGTAGGACATTACAAAATAAAAGCTAGACTCTCATGTATTTTGCTCATACTATACTATTAATTTCAACAATATATTGTTTATTAAATTTAAAGCTATTATACATTAGGTGCTGTCCTAACCAGTTTAGCCAGCACAACTCAGCCACCTCCATTACTATGATGGTGTGGGGAGGTTTATGCATGTCTGTGCACTAGCCTAAACCCCCAGGAGTGGTGAAGTGCCTTATGGCATTTCTGTAACACTCCCAGACTAGCACAGGACTTGTGCCAGTACCTAACTGGGTGTTAGGACTGCAGCCATAACAGACTCTGCCATAGCATGGGAAAAACTCTACAAAGCAGAATAAGAATATATTATATGTAATTTTTTAATTACATGTAGGCTACATGCTGCCTGCTCACAAGGAAAAAGAGGACAGTGGAGATTTTTTCCAGGACACAAGGTTAAAAGAGGTGACATGTCCTGGAAAAAGAGGAAATATGGGCACCCTTCTTGACCTATTGGTCCGTTGCCTATGGGACTCCTTGGGACTACAACTCCATTCAGTGTACTTTATTTTAGGATTCTGCAGCTCCCTGTATAACCAAAACTCCCTGTGGAGTTAGGTTATGGAGCCCCTCTACCTTTGTGGATGTACACAGTAGTCCGCACAGTCAGTATTTTAAGGACACCACATTTCTGTGGTGTACAATACATGTTTTTGAAGTACGGTATATCTAGCGTTCAGCGACCAGACTTTTTAGCCTCATGTCCTGGAAAAGAAATTAACTGTCCTACATTTTTCTTGGATGTAAAATTCATCCTATATTTTGCGGTGCATTGTCCCATTTTGCAGGGATGACATCTGGTCACAATAAAGGTAACTTCTGCAGTGTTTGTACCCTGCTGATATTCTTGGGATTTACTGTGAGCCTATACCAAGTTTTATTTCTGGTACATGCTGTTAACACAAATGTTGACTTAGAGCCTAATCCTATGCATGCCTACTCAATAGTAAGTCCTGTTTTAGTCAAGAAGTCTTACTCACAGGTAAGTGTGAATAAGATTGCAATGGGTTCTGTAGCACTTAAAGAACTCATGTCATTATGCTATTGGACCAAGGAAGAAAAGCATACAGTATATGGGTTCTTCACTGTGAATATATTTTAGTACAACTTTTTTCCATTTGGGGAATGAGTAGAATGCAAGGTGCAATCTGCTTGGTGGATAAATACAATAAAATATTTGATTATTAACAATTAATCTGCAAGTAGTTTTTAAATGGAGGTAGGAGGAACTTCTACTTTACATCCTGTATCATCCAGGGTGACCAGATGTCATAACCACAAAAGAGAACAAGACCCCATCAAAATGTTGGACACCCAAGAAAAATGTAGGACATGACAAAATGAAACTGAAAAACACTCATATTTCATGCAGTTAATTTAAACATGATATTACTTATTACTAAATTTTAAAACTATATGATTTCTTAATTACATATGATTTATTAATTACAAGAAGGCTATGTGCTGCCTGATCTCATGGAAAAAGTGGACAGTGAAGATTTTTCCCCCCTGGACATAAGGCTAAAGAAGAGGAAAGTCCTGGAAAAAAGGACATATGATCATTCTGTGTATCATCCCTACTTTAATTCAGTTTGCCACTCTGCTTTCCATAGAAACCTTTATGCCTCCTTGCAAAAGGCGGTGAGGGGGAGGGGGACAGGAGCAAGCTCTGGTTCAATACTCAATATACATCATTCAGGCTTGCAGGAAATCCCTGGCAGATCTGGGACCCCTTTCTACTCAGTGGGTAACATGGGCTAGTAGTGGGGTGTGCAAGGTAGCATCTTGTCCAGGCACCCAACAACTCTTGCAGGCAGCACATTCTTCCCAAGCAAGCAGGAAGAGGAAGCGACCCTATTGTGTAAACACTTTCTAGAACTGAGTGTTGTTTTATATAGATTACAACTGTAAAGGCAACACAATCTGCTTGTTTGGGTCTCTTTTTTAAATGCAAGAAGCAACCCTTGTTTGTCTGAAAAAGTGAGTGAGGTGTGTGTAAGAAAAGTGTGTGAAAATATTACCACCTTAGGTGGCGAAGAGCAAATAATGGTGAAGCTTACTGAGGTATTTTTTCCCTGCTCCTAGACCTAGATCAGGAGTGTTCAAAGCAAAGCCTGGGGGCCAGATTTGGCCCACAGAGACCCTCAATACAGACCCACAGAGACCCATGCTAAGATCCTTCAATGCCTTGTAATGTCTCTAAGAGCACAAGCCTAAGCATGTGTACTCAAACATAAGCCCCATTGTGTTCAATGGGTCTTACCCGCAGGAAAGTATCTTTAGGATTGCAGCCTGAAACCCTTTTATATGTAAATTTATCTACACTTATTCAAATTTGAAATGTAAATCATTTTTACCAGCCCTGACACAGTATTAGAGAGATGATGTGGCCCTCCTGCCAAAATGTTTAGACACCCTGACCTAGATAATAAAGAAAAAGGTACAAAACAAAACAACTATGGCTACAATCCTATCAACACTTTCCTGGAATTAAAGAACTCATGTCGTTATGCTATTGGACCAAGGAAGAAAAGCATACAGTATATGGGTTTACATACAGTACATTGCTATTGAAAGCAATAGGATGTTGAGTAAACATAGGATTGCACTGTATGTTTCTTTTTTAAAAAATAAACTGTACCTTTTTTAAAAAACAAAAATTAAACTATGTTTCTTCTAAAAAAAATTAAACTGTTTCTTTAAAAAAATTTAAACTATGTTTCTTTTTAAAAGAAAAAATAAACTACATTGTGTCTTTTTTTAAGAAGCCTTCCTAAGAGTCGGTTTTTTTCCCTCTTTCTGCTTGCAATGCAGCGATTGCGTTTACCCCACCCCCTCTTCTTGCAACCTAAGCTCCTCTCCCTCCCACTACTCCAATAGTAGTAATGTAGTAGTAGCAGCAGCAGTACATGCACTCTCCTTTGCGCGTGCACACACACACACACACACACACACACACAAGCAGATGGGGAGAAGGAGTAGGAGGGGAAAAGCAAACGATTGCAAGCAACAACAACAAAAAAAATAAAAATAAAAAATAACTGGAAGTGTAAAGCAGCCCCAGCCGCTCAGAAATCTCAGCTGCACTCCTGGCCCTTTTAAAAAGTTTTATCCGTGCAAATGGGAATGAGGTCAGATTGGGAGCTTCTCATTGCACGCGGTGCTTATTATTGCCTGGGCTGGGGAGCCAATGGGAGCCGTCAGGGTGGGGTTTGGCAGGAGGGGTGCGTTGGAAACAGGCTACCATTGGCCGGGGGGGCGACTGTGAAAGGATAAAGGGGCGCGGGCAGGAATAGGGGGCCGCTCAAAGCTGCAGCCTGGGAAGGAGGGTGTGCGGTGGGGGGGTCTGGGGAGCGCTCCAGAGCCTGCAGCACCAGCAGCACCACCACCACCACTCAGGGCCACTTTCCAGGCTTGCACATGTCTCTTAGGGGAGGTTCACCCCAGAGAAGGCGAGGCGGCTCTCCCCACACCACTCACCAGCAAGGCACACGTCTATTCATGCTCCCGGCTTGCAGGAGCTTCTTTGCCTTCAACCCTTTGCAAAAGCAGTGGAACAAACTCTTGAGCCCTTTGCCAACAACACCAGTCCTGGAGTAAGATTTTTCATTTCATTTTTTATTTTTTGGTGTGTGTGTGTGACTTGCTGGAAGGTGTGCGGAGTTTTTTTTTAATATATATATATTTTTTAATTTTTGGCTAAGAGTAGGAGCAAGTGGGCGTGCTGCTTTTTTTTGCTGAGACACCTCCAGCAAAGGGGGTGCAAAAACAAAAAAAGAAACAACACTTGTGAACTCCGGGGTGGGGGAAAAGACGTGGAGAAGAAAAAAAAAAAAGACAGATCAACTCGGATTGGCGCTTGGTTTAAAAAAAAAAACTAAAAAAGAAGAGAGGAAGGAGAAAAAGTATTTGCAGCCTAAGCCCGGCTTCTGCAGTTAGACTCCCCGGGCAAAGTTGAAGGAGGAGAAGCTTGCAGTGCAAGAAAGTACCGGAGAAAGAAAAGCTGTGTGGAGCTACAACTACTCCTTCCTTACAACTACTCCTTCCTTGCAAGTGTTCCTGATTCTTCCCTATAACTACTCCTTCCCTACAACTGGTCCTGATCCTCCCATCTGCTCCTTCCTTGCAAGTGATCCTGATCCCTTCCCTACAACTACTCTACTCCTTCCCTACTCCCAGGACGGTGCCTTAGGAGCAGGAGGACGGAGCTCCTTCGGAGGGACCTGGAGGCTTCCCGGGGCAAGGTCTGGTTTGCACCCGGTGCCAAGCTGAGCGCCCCCGACCCCCTCCCCGTCGAGGCGCCCCGGAGATGGTGCAGCAGACGAGCAACGCGGAGAACACGGAGGCTCTCTTGGCCGGGGAGAGCTCGGACTCCGGAGCCGGCATGGAGCTGGAGCTGGAGCTGGGGATGGCCTGTTCTCCCACTCCGGGTTCGACGGCATCGACGGGGGGCAAAGCGGACGACCCGAGTTGGTGCAAGACTCCCAGCGGGCACATCAAGAGACCCATGAACGCCTTCATGGTCTGGTCCCAGATCGAGAGGAGGAAGATCATGGAGCAGTCCCCCGACATGCACAACGCAGAGATCTCCAAGAGGCTGGGCAAGCGCTGGAAACTACTCAAGGACACCGACAAGATCCCCTTCATCCGGGAGGCGGAGCGGCTCCGTCTCAAGCACATGGCCGACTATCCCGACTACAAGTACCGCCCGAGGAAGAAGGTCAAGTCCGGAGGGGGCTCCGTCGGGGCCAAGCCTGGGGAGAAGGGAGCAGGAAGCAGCACCAGCAGCCCCACCGCCTCCAAGCCCGTCCCCAAGAAGAGCCCCTCCAGCAAGCTCTCCCCGAAGCCCTCGGAAGTGCTGCTCCCCCCGGAGCACCACTCCTTGTACAAGCCGCCCTCCAGCAAAGCCCTCCCGGAGAAGAAGGGCAGGCGGCTCTACCTCTTCTCCCACTCCTCCTCCTCCTCCCCCGGGGGCGCCGTCCCCTCCAGCCCCACGCTCAGCACCGAAGCCTCCGACCCCCTCAGCCTCTACGAGGAAGCCGGGGGAGCCGTCGCGGGGGAGCAGCCCTGCGCTTCTTCCCCCACCGCTGAGGGCGCCTCCTTCTCCTCGCCTTCCTCCTCCCCGTCGGAGCACCGCAGCCTCAGGGCGCCTTCGCCGGCGCCGTCCACCTCCCACTCGTCCTCCTCCTCCTCCTCGGGCTCGTCCTCCTCCTCCTCCTCTTCAGACGACGAGTTCGACGACGACCTGTTGGATCTGCACCCCAGCCCCGGAGGGGGCTTCGACGGCATGGCTCTCACCAGCACCAGCAGCAGCAGCAGCCTCGGGGGCACGTCCGCCCTCGACAGGGACCTGGATTTGAACCTGGAGCCCGGCTCAGGCTCTCACTTCGAGTTTCCAGACTATTGTACCCCGGAGGTAAGTGAGATGATCTCGGGGGACTGGCTGGAGTCCAGCATCTCCAACCTGGTCTTCACCTACTGACTGACTCCACCAGGAGAGACTGCAGAAGACTGACGTCGGGGAAAGACCCCTAGACTGAGGGGGGCACACTCTCTGTGGCTTTTGGGGGGGATTTGTGACTGTGGGAGGGAGGGAGTTTTACTTTTTATTAAAGCAGCATTACAATAATTAGAAGGGGATTCAACTTCTTTTTTATTCCCCTTCAACGCACAGAAAGAAAGAGTAACCCCCCCTTTGAAGTATCTGTCTCTGCTTCCACCCCCCCCCCTTTTTGTGCTTGATCCCCTTACAAGAGGATGCGGGGAATCAAGTGGATTGAAAAAGGAGGAGGGAAAAAAAGACACTGGGAGGGGGAGGGACCGCCAACAATGCACACACCTCTAAGGTTTGCCTCCAAGGGTGCAATCCTGTCCTCACTTCTCCTGAGAGTAAGCTCCATTGACTAGAATGGGACCCATATCTAAGTAGACATGAATGCCTCTGAGGTTTCTCTGAGGTTTCAATCCTGTTCACACTTTCCTGGGAGTAAGCTCCATTGACTAGAATGGGACTGATATCCAAGAAGACATGTTCGCCTCCAAGGTTTTTCTTAGGGTTCAATCCTGTCTGCACTTTCCTGGGAGTAAGCTCCATTGACTAAAATGGGGCTTGTAACTGAGTAGACATGTATGCCTCCAAGGTTCTCTTAGGGTTCAATCCTGTCCGCACTTTCCTGGGAGTAAGCTCCATTGACTAGAATGGTGCTCATATCTGAGTAGATGGGTATGCCTCCCAAGGTTCTCTTAGGGTCCAATCCTGTCCACACTTTCCTGGGAGTAAGCTCCATTGACTAAAATGGGACTTGAATCCAAGTAGACATGTATGCCTCCAAGGTTTCTCATAAGGTTCAATCCTGTCCACACTTTCCTGGGAGTAAGCTCCATTGAGTCTAATGGGACTGGATTCTGAGTAGGCACATGCACCTCCAAGATTTGTGACTGAGGATGCAACCCTATCCACATTCTCTTGGTATTAAGCTCCATTGACTATAATGGGAGTGACATCTGAGTAGGCATGCAAGCCTCCAAGGTTTGTCTCTTAGGGTACAATCCTGTCCACACTTTCTTGGGAGTAGGTTCCATTGACTATAGCAAACTAGACATGCACAGGATTAGGTTCAGTCCACTTCCAAGGGGGTGGGGGGTGGTCTTTCTGTGCTCTTTCTGTGCTTTGGGTGTATTTTGATTTCTCCCCCCTTTTCGGATAGAGAGTTTCCAAAGGAAGAAGAAAAAAATCTGTTCCAACAAAACTGCAGGACTTTCAATAGGAAAGAGAAAGAGTTTTAGTTTTGCTCTTAGATATCAAGAGGAGAAGGGGTAAGAACTGGATTGAAATCTTAAGTGGGATGGAAAAGAGAGAGGCATTTCTAAGAAAAAAAAAGAAATGAACTGGAAGATCGGCCTGAAGATAATAATAAAACTGAAAAAGGATTTGCACGTAGAAAGGAAGAAGGTGGCAGCAATTTTCTTAAGTCACCTTATATACAGAGATGATGGTATATGTGGAATTTCAACTACACTGAACTTTTTTAAAAATAAAAAATGGAGACAGATACAGAACACACCAAGTTTTCTGTAATAATGTGGTACAGGGGAAATAGAGGGCAGTTGCTCTTTCTTTTGCGGAAAAAAATGTGTTTTTCTTCTTACTCAGAATTGTGATGGTGTTGGATTATTTCACTGGTGGGGTTTAATATAGCATGTTATTCTGTCTATCTTTCTGAGATTTCTGTAAGACTGTTGAGCAGTTTAAAAGAATAGTGTTAGAATAATATAAAAAGCAGATAGATGGCGCTATGTTTGATTCCTACAAAAATTATCACCAGCTTTTTTCATTCTTAACTCTTTAAAGGATTCAAACGCAACTCAAATCTGTGCTGGACTTAAAAAATATTCAGGACCAAATTTTTTCCTCAGTGTCTGTGTGTGTGTGTGTGTATGTACGTATGCGAGTGTGAGTGTCCTTTATAGTTGTAAATGAAGATTTTTCTTTTTACACCCATGATCCATCCTTGAAATGTTCTTTTTCCTTGTAAATGTAATTGGATGCCATTTTATAAGTGAAGTATTTATACTGGCCAAACATTTTTTACTTGTATTACTTTGTCCTTTTTTGGTAGTTCTGTTTTTACCCACACCATTTTTTATGTCACCTTCACTGAAGGGCTAGAGTTTTAACTTTTAATTTTTTATATTTAAATGTAGACTTTTGACACTTTTAAAAACAAGAGAAGAGAGATGAAAACGTTTGATTATTTTCTCAGTGTATTTTTGTAAAAAATATATAAAGGGGTGTAAATTGCTGTTTTGGATTTCCTGATTATAACAGGGCCGCTGGTTAATCTCTCTCACACACAAAATCAGCCCCTACTTTCATCATGTTTACACTCCAGTCTGCAGGCTTCTTAAAGAGACAGCATCCCTTGGATCCAAGATTTAAGGAATTGAGAGAGAGGAATTGAACTAATTCACTGTAGGGCTAATTTCTAACCAACAAACTCCTCTCAAAATGAATAGTATGTTGTACAGAAACAACTGGGGCATTGTCAGAAAAAATGGGATCCTGTAGCTTTAACTTGTAAACCACATCTTTTGCACTTTTTTGTAAGCAAAAAATAAAAAACCATGCCGTTTAAACCACTGGATCTATCTAAATGCCGATTTGAGTTTGCGACACTATGTACTGCGTTTTTTCATACTTGTATTTGACTATTTAATCCTTTCTACTTGTCGCTAAATATAATTGTTTTAGTCTCTTATGGCATGATGATAGCATATGTATTCAGGTTTATAGCTGTTGTGTTTAAGATGAGAAAAAGTGAAAACATCTTTGTACATTTAAGTCTGTATTATAATAAGCAAAAAAGATTGTGTGTTTATGTACGTTAATATAACATGACAGGCACTAAGACATCTGCCTAACGAGGAGGTTCCGTTAAGGGTTTTTGCTTTTTTTAAAAAAAGAAATTTATTTTGTCATCCATCCTGTGCAATATGCTGTGTGGAATATCTTTTTGTCTTAACAATCTGCCCATAACACAAGCCGGGGGTGGGAATGGGGAAAAGCCGGCAAGTTATGCCAAGTTTCACTGCCTGTCAGATTGTCAATATACTTTCTGTAAATAACCTCTTTTCCCCAAGGAAATAAAATCAGCTGGAACTGAACCCTAAAAACGCTTGTGTTCTTGTTGTTATTGTTGTAGACCAGTTTCTTGGAACTGATGTTCATTCTTTCCCCACCATCAGTCAAAATGATCCTTGCAAGAGTGTGGATGAAATGCAAAGCAGTTGATAGAGAAGCCTGTCCCTCCTCCCAGTCCCCCGCCCCTCCCCCAAGGCTTGGCAAGCAAAGCCTCAGATGCTCTGTGCAGCTTTGAATGTGTGGCTGCTGCTTGCTTTCTAGGAATTTGCATGCACTGAGCAAATGCTAATAGCAGTTTCACTGGCAGAATAAGAGATTGGAGGGAGAGGTATTGCCAGATGAGATAGTTGCACTCAGTCACTGACATAAAGCCACTGAAGATGAAAAGCAGCTACAAGGAAGAAAGGCCCTGCGATATTTGTCATCCTAACCTTGCAATGTAAAAATTCCCCCTCCCCCTTTCCGTAGCTTCTTGCAAAGAATTTTGCTGAGCACATTGTCTACACAAGATGGAAAAAGGCACAATGGTGGAATGTGACTTGAGTTCACAGGCAGGGTGATCATATGACCGGAAATTTCTGGATTGGACCTCTTTTTTCGTCTCCTACACGGGTCTCCTCCAAAAGGTCTTCATTGTCCTCCATTTATACTTCAATTTGGAACTCAGCAATGGTGTGCAGTACCCCGTTATGGCATATGTCTTTGGATTTGTATTAAAGAGCAGAATCCAACGCAGAAATTGGTTTTGAAATATCTCCTTCCTATCACAAGTTACGGCCAAAAAACTAAAAATAAAAAATATGCATTGAGCTCCATGGAAAAATGAAAGTGCCCAATAAAAAGTGGCTTTACTTGTGTGTAGGCAAATGTTTCATTGTCTGCTGGAAAGGCCAGGTTGAGAGGAATCCAAGACCTTGTTGTCCTTTTGAGGTTTGGGCATCTGGTCATCCTGTTCACAGGAGTTTACAACTGAGTAGAAGGCACTTGTAGACTTGCATGTGTCAAGGCCCAGACAGATTAAGGCTGCAATCCTAATGACCACTTAGGCTAGTCTAAGTCCTGTGCTGACCTTGGGCTGTCACAAAAGCACTGTAAGTCACTTCTGCCCAACTTGGGGGGGGGGGGGGAGTTAGGCCAACGCACAGACATATGCCAACCTCCTCTCACCTTCACAGAAAGATAGGCCTGGTGAGTTAGGCTGGCCTAAATTTCTTTGAATTGCACCCTTATTGTCGTTCTAGGATTCCATGATAGCCATTCTAGAAAGTACATTGGACATTTTAAGTTTGGTACAAACCTGTGCTTGCAAAAAGCACATGGAACTTTCTAATAGATCAGGATCCCACTACTTAGTGTTTGAAACAGTCATGCAAAAGTTTGGAGCACAGCCTCTGCAG
The DNA here is from genome assembly GCA_030015325.1 of Cryptoblepharus egeriae. Taxonomy (NCBI): domain Eukaryota; kingdom Metazoa; phylum Chordata; class Lepidosauria; order Squamata; family Scincidae; genus Cryptoblepharus; species Cryptoblepharus egeriae. Next base: position 61,283,212 of record JAREYC010000003.1, on the reverse strand, counting down.
GAAAAAAAATCAGCACGAATTCCCATAAAAAGGGAATCAAAGATGGGAGGCATTTTATAACCTGAAAACAGTTTCTTTCTGACTTGGGCTTTTCTTCAGGATTACCTCACTGGCTGGTAGTCCCTGCGATGGCCTTTTTCAATAATCCTTTTTAAGCAGATGTGAAATATTAGGTCAGTGGGTGAGCTGTTAAGTGCTATGGCAGCTTTGAAGAAGAAGCTTAGAATTTGCATTGCAGTTCAGAGAGATGGAAGAAAAAGGCAGCTCGTCAGGAAATCAAACTTAACTATTCATTATACTGTGAATATAATGATCTGTGAATGGAAGTTTAGCTGGATTACCTCTTCTTTATTTATTAAAACATCTATAATCAGTTATAAAACAGGGACACTTATGCCTTACGCTTTTTTTTAGGATTTGTGATTAATGATCTGTACTTCTAAGCACATTGCAGTGGAAAGAATTCCTCTTAAAGCATTGGGACTTGTTTCAAAGACATGTCTATATTGTGAAAACAAAGTTTGTTGATTCTCACTTTTTTGAAAATAAAAAGGCCAGGGCACACTGAATGTTTTGTGGGAGCCCTTATATATCCCAATAGGGAAGGATTGTTCTGGAATAAAGCCTCTAACAACACAATACGATGTGTAAGACTCATTGTGTTCAATTGGGCTTACTTCTAGGAAACTGTATAGGATTGCTGACTTAATAAAAAGATTGTAAAAATACATATTTCAGAAACAGCCTTATTGAAAAGTAGCCATGCTGTGCTCTTGTAGGCTCATTGTTTTCTCTCTCTCTCTCTCTCTCTCTCTCTCTCTCTCTCACACACACACACACACACACACACACACACACGCACACACACACATACACACAAACACATGAATTCATGAATGTATGTACCATTAAATTGGAATCAGTCATGCTCTGCCTAGAGCGCAAGTAGACAGATGGTGGTTCCTTGGTGCACCACTTATTGCTTACTGGCATGAGAGCGTTATATGGTTAACCTTTGCCTGATCCAGGAAAACATTAATACTTTGCATGCAGAAGGTTTCAGGTTCAATCTCTTGGGTTTCCAGGCAGGATTAGGTTGTGCCAATCCACTTCTAGTCTACAAGATGCTAGATACTAGGACATAGTATAGTGCCCCAGTTTGAAAGTAATCTTTTAGGACTCTGATGGCAAATTCTGTGATGGATCCGATCTAAAAAAACTTGAATGGATGATGTTACAATAACATAGTAAAAATACTATGTCTTGGTGTAGCATATGGTTATATTAGCACATTTTAGAAATCAAAAAATTAAATGTGAATCTTAAAACAATGTTTTAAGAAAACCATACCAGGAAATTCATGTGCTTACATACATAGTGACAGTATGCTCATTTATGGATGAACATTACATCAAGATCTAGGTGTAAATAATGGAAAGTGCTCCCTGTTTAGATGAAACCAAGCCTGAGAACACCGTTTACCCCTTAAAGTCAAGTCTCTTGCATGGATACTAATGAATTTGATAAATAGGATTATTTCAAGTTGGTTCAATTGCTTTTATAACTAGCATATGTACAATATTTGAAGGAATAAGAAAGCATGGCCACATACAGATATAAATTTTAAAAAATGGCTTTTTGTGACCAGAATGGGCAGGGTATTCTCCCTTTATTTCTCCCCACCCCCAGTTGCAAGGCAATTCAATGCACCATGTACGTCGCCAGGCCTCCCTCTCTGACAGTGAGAGCAGCTTACCTGATCCTTTGAGGCACCTTGCAAAATACTGTTCCAGAAATGGAAGGGCCACAAAACAAAGTTATCTAATATATGGAATTCATGTGACTGGCCTACCTTGTATCTGTTAAGATGGGAACCTAGAGCGGAGCAGAGGTATGTGTGTGCACGTGCATGTGTGCATGTACTCATTTATACGTATGAGAGACAGCCTTATTGTTTTCTCAGTCTAAAACATTTCTAAGTTGTCCTGATACAGAACATATATGCACATATGCAGACATTGCAATCAGTCACTTGCTAAGGCTAGGTTTAGATTTGTAAAACTTTGTGAATGAAACAGTCTTCCAGGACTGATGCTTCAGCTTAATATGAAGAACTTGTGCTTGCTGTTAGGTTCAGAAACTAACTACCAATGCCTATACAGTGGTGCCTCACATAACAAGTTTAATTTGTTCCAGAAGCATGCTTGTTATGTGAAACATTCTTTACGTGAAGTGGATTTTCCCATAGGAGATAATGGAAACTCAGTTGATTGGTTCCACAACCCAAAAAATATTCATATAAAAATATTACCTGTATGTAAAAATGATGACAAAAAACTGTAATTGAATTCAATACATGCAAAAATTTTAAAAGGGATGCCCCACTGCAAAAGGGATGCCCCACTGCATCTGTCCCAACTACCAATGAGTGTGCTTATTAAGTGAAGCAACACTTGTTATGTGCAGCAGAATCCTAGAGAAATTTTTGCTTGTTATGTGGATCACTTGTTAAGCGAGACACTTGATAAGTGAGGTACCACTGTATAACCACCAATGTCCTATATCTGAAGATGGAGAAGTTGAAAGGACAATAGAAAGAGTGATTTACTTCGAAATGCCCGTATTAATACCCTCTACAAGTTTAAAGGACTGCAACGTCAAGATCTTGTCCTAAATTTACCATTTAGATCAGTGGCCAGCCTTTCAACTTTATAACTCATGGGCAGAATTGTGCAGAAATTTCAGCAGGTGCAGTTTGTCATCTGTGAAATGTAGGAGAAAGCATTACATTTGGAGATGTTGACGAGATCTCACTGTCATCCGGTTCTAGAGACTTCAAGTTAAGATTTAGGTTCATCATGTTTACAGTGTATGGTGAAGAATGAAGAATGAAACCTCATCAATTTTTATCATAGGCTCAACTCAATCAGTGCTTTCCCCCCTAGAAATAAAGTTGGGGGTACTCACCATGAAGATATTTTAATCATAGGCATGTTTACTTGAGGAGGAGGGCCACAGAGGTGGATCACTTGTTAAGCGTGTTAAGCACCTCACCACAGAGGTGCTTGTACTCAGTACCAGTGAGTACTTGGCATCCATCAGTCTTGAAAGACTATGGTATCATGCTCAGTGCGGCATACGCTGCATGCAGAGCATGAAGGCCTGGGTTAGACTGATATGGAGGATAGGCTGTTACCCAAGCAGCAAATCCCCCCTCTTCCCCCTCTCAATGCCACTGAAATAGTCCAATGGAAAGGCAGAGCTGATACAATTGGTTCCAGCTGCGTCACAGAGCTGAGCTAAGAACAGCAGCTCACACTGTCTTGTGGGGACCAAGCCGGGTCTTGAACACTGGCCTGCTGGTTAACAGGCACCCTGTTTTAACCACTTGTGCCACCCACAGTCCTGTCAAAAACAAAACCCTGGGCTCAATGATTCAGAACCTGGGTATCCATTAGGTTTTCCAGGACTCCAACCCTAGCAGATAACAAGGTAGCAGATAATGACACATTCTGACATATACTCAGGGATTTTAATACAGTATTCCTTTTCATAGTCCATGATAAAGAACATGGGCTGGTTTCTGAGTAAAGTATACAATGGTACCTTGCTTAACAAGTGCCTTGCTTAACAAGTGAGCCACATAACAAGCAAAGATTCTGCCTCACATAACAAGTGTTTTTTCACTTAGCAAGCACACTCATTGGCAGTTGGGGCAGACGCACTGGCCGGCAGCCCTTTTAAAAAGCGTCAGGGCTGCCTATCACGCCTGCCCATAGCGAAAGCAACACTTCCACACTGTTCCTCCTCTGGCTGTGCGTCCACTGTGCAGAGGGAGAGAACAGCAGTGGAGAAGAGGGAAGCAGCTCAGGGCTAGCCAGAAGGGAGCAGGGGAGAAAGAGGCTCAGGATGAAGAGAAGGAGAAAGTGGGCAGACACTTGGAATTGGCACTTGGTGACACTTGGACACTCTGTGACACTTGGACACTCTGTATTGAGGGAGCTTTCCTCAGTTCTAAGGGGAGGGAGTTCTAAAGCCAGGGTGCCACCACCGAGAAGGCCCTATCTCTGACCGCCACACTCCTCACATCTTTTAGTGGCGGCACAGTCAGTAGGGCCCCCTCAAATGACCTTAGGTGACAGGTCGGATTATACAGAAGAAGGCAGTCCCTCAGATACCCTGGACCTGCGCCATTAGGACTTTAAAGGTCAAGACCAGCAATTTGAATTCAGCCCAGAAATGAATGGGCAGCTATTGTAGTCACTGAAGCAGTGGTCCAAAAGAGTCAAGCCCCAGCAACCACAGGGGCCGTTGCATTCTGGACTAGTTGAAGCTTCCGACTGTCTTCAGAGGCAGCCCCACGTAAAGGCTGTAGATATCTCCAATATCTACAAGCAATTTTTAAAATACTTTCATCTTTGTTCACATGCTTTGAGTAGGCACCCTTTTGCTGAACATCGATCGAGTGGTTCAGACTCAACAGAAACCGTTGTTTATATGTACAGGGTAACCGTATATGTTGGAATGTGTCCATCACATAGTAAAACCCTCCTGATACTATACCAGTCTAAAACAGAAATGAAAGATTGCATGTTTGACCATGTACAAAGGATACCAATGCAGACAGGAAAGCTAGCGGGAATTGTAGTGGGCTGTATACAGAACATGAATAATTCATGTTATATCTACAATAGTCCTGCAAGTTAGGCTTGGCTGAGAAAGAGTGACTGACCCAAGTTCATCCAGTAAACAACTGTAGTCTACCACACTAACCACTGCACTACATTGGTTTTTTTTTTTTTTAGCTAACTCTTGTTAGCCTTTTCTGTGGAGAAATTTCTCTTAAAACATATTTTGTCCTCTTCATTTATGTCCTTACAGGGCATGTTTATGAGAAAGCTTCTTCTCTGATGTGTTTCAAACTAATACATGTTAACATCCTATGCCTTCAAATAAGCTGAGTGGCTTGAAAAAAAGATGTACAATGTAGTAGTTACTTCAAAAGTTACAGAAAGATCATTTGAAAGATTTTTTTTCTAAACTGCATCATAACATTGAGTTAATTGATCCATAACAAAAGGCAGCTTTTTTGTCTGGAACAATGTGTAAGTTCCCTTTAATGCTACCATGACCTTAGCCACAATTTTGCTGTAGTTTTAGCTGTATAAAAAGGAACAGGCAGGAAAAGCTTTATTGCAGTGAGAAAAGCTTTGCATCAAGGGAAAAACAGCTTCTATATTTAAAACACAGGAAGTTGTATGAAGATGGGGCATGCCCACCTTGAAAAGAAAATAATAAAAGGTTATTGGGGAAAAAAAATAATCTTATGCTTCCTTAAGGTTCCGCTGTGATCTTTCAGATCAATAGGGATTATCCGTTTGATCATACTATATGTGTGGCAAGCATGACAATTGCAGCAAGGGCATGGAAACTGTGTAGGTGCAATAACAGGGAAGGCTGTGTGTATAGCTCAATTCCATTTTCTCATTTTTCCCATTCTATTGTTGGAAGAGTATAACAGTATGAACCAATCCTTAAATAGTCCTAAGAACAAATCTTGCAGGGCAAAATACCTTCAATATTTGGCAGTGACTGGATAAGCTACAACAGGTACTTACTGGCTTGATAACTGGGCTGAGTAGGTAAATTCCCTGCCCTTCACTTTTCCATCCTCAATTTTCCTCTGCCTTTTTCTAATTTACTACCAAATTGGCTAGCACACTCCAGGGTTTGCTGCCGTTTTACCAACTACACCTCAGCATTGCGTGGCCCCAACAAGCTGTTTGGGCCAAGGCTATTTTCAGGCTGCTTTCTTTTCCCCTAAAAAAATTAATTTGTGTATCAGGGAGTTCCTCAAGCATTAAACAACTACTTTATAGACATAAATCATGATTTCAGCTTAACAATTTTCTAAAAATATAGGAATGGTATATTGTGAGTAGAAAGAAATCTGTATTTCAGCCTAATAATTTCAGTATAGGAATGATGTGTAGGGTAGTACCCAGAGTCAAACGTTTGAAGCCTCAATTTATTCAGTATCTTCAGTATCAGCCTTAATAAAACGCTGTACATTTTTTCCATTATTTATACCACTATGTTAACTGACATGGTCACTACTCTGGGAGTGAAAGATTAAACAATATGAATGAGGAGAGTTAAGCACAGAGGTAACAGAAATGGAATAAAATATAGCATCAGGTCATGTGCCTGGGTTTAATAAGGTATTCTTTGGATATCTCTTGACAGATGCTTGTCAGTTTGAAATTACAGGGCTGGAAAGTGACTTGGAGGGCTTGGCTGGGTTGATCAAAAATATCTGTGAGCTGCCAACATGATGCAGTTGTAAGACAGGCAGCCAGTGTAATTCTTGGATTTAGAAAAATAAGCATTCCCAGTGCTTGGATAACAAATTATACAGGCATGGGAGGAGGACAAACAGCATCCTTCCATTTTTAAGTCCTTAACCCTCTCAGCCTTCAGATCTGAGCAGTCTGTCCAATCCACCTGAAAATTGGTGCAGAGTAACTAGGTCAGAATCTCTGCCATACCTCCAAATGTGGTGCAGAACCACTGAAAACAGAAGTCTTACCTGTATCTTTATAATGCTTCAAATATTTGCAGCTTTTCCTTTTCAGAAATACCTTACTTCCCTTTGGGTTTCTGTCTCTGAAATTGTTCTGAAGATTAAGGTTTAATTTAGATAGAACACGTTCTCTTGTTATTTTGAGAGAATTCTATCATCTATTTTTTGAGTAATTGCCCTTTAAAAATGGAGGAGGAAAACAGAATTTTCTGTAGATTAATAGCAGCGGAAGCTGTGGCTCCAGTAGAATTTCTATAGGGACATTTATTACAGCAATGGTAGTATTTTGGAGAAGTAATTTGCACTGTAGAGATGCATCAAGCAGTCATTCACAAAGTATACTTCTAGTCCAGTGGCCTTTAGATCAGCAGGGAGAGGTAATGGAGCATGTGTTCAATGAATGAGTTCTGAGTGTTGAACTGAATTGAAAAGAGCTGAAAGAGCAGAACCATCAGAAAATGAACCATCAGAAGGTGAGGGACACCAGTATTCAAATATGGAGGGAAGAGAACATGATGTTCAAGCACACAGCCCATGATCTGCCTTTGGCCCATCAGGCCACTTTTGACAGCTCCCCACATTTTGCCTCCTTCCACTTCATTGGCTTTAATTAAAAAAAACTCCATGTTGTGTTGTTTTATCTTAAAACAAGAAGTTTTTTAAATGCCACATCTATCACCTCATGGGGGGGGGGTCACAACTTCATTTCAGGGGGATCACGGAAAGCTGGATTGAACCATCTTGGAATCTGGCACTGGGTACCTTCAATGTCACTTTCAGCCGTGGCATCACTTTCAGAGCATCCCAGACAGATTGTCATTTTCAGAAGGGAGTCCTGGGCTGAAATGCTCAAATACCACTGCTCTAGTCATTGACTGGGGAATCTTCACACATTGAACTTCTTCCTGGATGCATACATTTCTTCCCAGTCCAATGTCAAGCTGAAAGACAAAGATGAATGGTAGCTAATTTGAAGACTGCGCCAGTGCTGGGAAGTTGGATTGGATTGGGCTTTTAATTTTTATTGATATTAAATAAATGTTTCCCAGCTAAACAAATGTTTTAGTTTATTGTACAAGATGAAGAAGTGGGTGTTGGCTGGATCCTGCATGCAATATTGGTTTTTCTGATTTGAAAGGATTAAATCAAATGTGCAAATATCATTAAACCAGCTAGAGAGATTTTCTTCAGTGGTGTTCCTGCAGCACTGTAAAGTTGGACTAGGCCCTTAAGTCTTGCTTTGTGTGTGAGAAGTGACAACTGAATTTGGAAAGGCTAATGACTATATATTCAAAATTGTTTAGGTTTCAGGAAAAAGGACAAAAGTATATAAATTGTCAATAAATGCAGCCTGGAAACTGATGTTTTGTTCTTGCCATCAAATGAAAATGACTGCTCTCAGAACAGCCATGTGAAGAAAGAACCACTGAGATGGTTGCATTGGGTGGACATTGCATAATGACTTTCAATTTGACTTTTCAGCAACATAGTCTTGTGATTTATTAAAAAATATTTTCCCATAATTTGTTTATTTCCTCCTTCCTCTTAGGCATGAATGGGCAAACTGAAAATCTTGACTGTCATTTAAAATTTATTTAGGTTTCCAGTGCTGTTGATTGTGAGAAATATGCTGGCTGCTTCTGAGGAAGATATGGCAATCCCATTCTGCATGTATCCTTAGAATTAAATGCCACTGACTTCAATAGGGCTTGCTTTCTAAAGTGTAAAGGATAATGGTCCTATATGGCTTATGTGTTAGGGGTTCTGCTAGCAACAGACATAGCCACAGTAGTGCAAAACCTGCAATGGCAACACCAGACTCCTGCTAGTTGGTAACTTGCTTAGCCATTGAAACTTTGTGGACATGGCTTCCTGTGATCAGGGTAAATGCTTTATCTTGGAACTGTGTCCCTTGTGTACCAAAACCCACTAGGGTTTTGTTCTAGAATCTTCTGTGGATAAAAAATATTTCATAAATAAAAATACAGTGGAAAAATAGATTTAAAGACCCCTTCCAGTTTTCTAGCTCCTTCACTGCTCCTAAGAGAAATAAGGTAATGCCTTGATATGCACACGGATTTGATTCAGGGACATCCAGCTGATTAAAAAAAGTGTTAAATAAAACTTAAAAAAAATAAAAGTGTGTCCCTTTACAAATTATTTTTTAAACTTTTCTTCTGTTGTAGAGAGGCAGCAATTAGAAATGCAAAGGGCCCCCTGCCTATGCCTGGCTCAGCTGAAGAATGGAATGATTGCTTGCATGACTGCCTCTCTTAGTCAGTCATAGTTTATTTGTTTGACTAAAAGTCATCACAGTCTTAGTGATAATAATAAACCAAGATTAAAACCACAGGATTCATAATTTAAAACATGGCTTAAAACCAAGCCCCTCTTTGAAAACTTAAGCAGCAAGAACAACATTAGAAGGATCTACAGCTCTAATAAGAATAACCTGGGCAGCCCTAGCAACAGAGGTGGGCCCAGGCCGGCTCTCACCAGTTCTATAGAACCGGTAGTTAAATTGGGCCCAACGCTAGCGAACCGGTAGCTAGCATTGGGCCCAGTTTCTGGTGCCCACCCTTTCCAGCTAGGTCCGAGGTGGAGCAGCAGCCAGAATGGCGCTGTGCGCAAAGACACACTGCGCATGTCCAAGACTTTGGACATGTGCAGTGTGTCTCTGCACACCCATTGGGCCTTGCTCTGGAGGCGGGGCCGGCTGCTCCACCTCCGGAGCAAGGCCCAATGGCTGCACAGACGCACTGCGCATGTCTGAAGTCTCGGACATGCTCAGTGTGTTCCTCTGCAGGGCCATTTGGCCTCGCTAGGGAGGCGGAGCGGCAAGTGCCACTCTGCCTCTCTAGCAAGGCCAAATGGCCCAGCAGAGGCACAGACATCCTCCTCTCCAAGGAGGAAGTCTCTTCTGAAGCCGACAGGCTTCAGAGGAGACTGCGCAGGCGCCAACCTAGGCACTTGCACAGTGCGTCTTGTGACGCCAGCCGGATTCAGAAAGCGCACTGCGCAAGCGCCAAGGTTGGCGCTTGCGCAGTGCGTCTTGTGACGCCAACTGGCTTTAGAAGACGCACTGTTGGCACATGCGCAGTGCTCAGTGGTGGCTGCGAACCGGTTGTTAATCGGTTTGCAGCCCACCACTGCCTAGCAAACAGGGCTGTCATATATGTGACATGTGGGTCATGATCTGAGAGAAGACTACATACCACAGATACAGGATTTTCATATTGCCACAAGGCCAAAATAGGTGCTAGGAATCTTAACCTGGGCACATGATAAAGATGGCAGAAGAGGATGTAATGCACTACATCCTCAATCTCACCAGACCCACAGATGCAGAATCTAAGGTGCCTGGGAATGGCAAGGAATCTGCCTTTGAAACTTACAGAAGGTACAGTTTGAAAATGTAATGCCGCAAAGGCCCTCTTCAGGTTAGACAAAGTAAGAGAGTGGAGATACAACTGTACAACAGTAGAAAAGCAGTTTTTTTAACTGTGATTTGCAGTGGCTATTTGTGTGGAGTCAAATCTGTGTATATAAAAAAATTAGTATACAACATGACTGGACCTGTACTGATCACAAATTTTTAAAATCTATACCTCTGTACTCAGGCTCTGTACACAGGTAGATCTTATGAGATATAAGCCTTGGCTAAGTAGGATACTCAAAACTATTTACCACATACGGATGTTTTAACAGATTTCTTCACAAAAACAGTTGCCTTTAATTCCTTTAACTTTAGTAATTGGGATCAAAAACAGTCTCTAGATCCCGTGATCTTTAAATTAACTTTCTCAAAGTCTCTGGTGATCCCATGATCAAATGAGACCTGGTGATCCCATAATGGAATGAGAGGAGGTGAACGGAAGTGATAAAACTGAAGACTTAGTTTATTTAGACGGGGATTCATAATTTTGAATTACTGCCCAAGCAAAAAAAAAAATTAAGAAAAGGCTTGCATGTATACCAGCAAATCAGGGAGTGATCTGTGATATTCAAGTGTGTTCATTTACTACCTGCAGCAAGATTGTTGTTGTGTGGTTGGCATGAATAAGGCTGCAATCCAAAAGCCACTTTCCTGGGAGTAAGATCCACTGAACACAATGGGGCTTACTTTTGAGTAGAGATGGTTAGGCTTGTGCTCTAAATATTCTATATACCACTACCACAAACATACTTGCAGCCTGAATTGAAACAGTCCATCCAGAATCCCACTACTTCAGCTTGTTATCTCATTCTGCCTAATGGGTACATTGGGTCAAGTGTGTTCAAGATCACAGTTTAAATAATTAAACTAATGCTGAGCTGCAAAGCTCTGTTTTTCATCTTCTTGGAATACAACTGAGCTCACATGGCCATTTCTAGTATTTAGTCTTCCAAAATAAATACAATACAGTCTTGCTGAGGTGGCATCTGTAGGCAAAAGAAACAATTCCAAACAACACACAACAGCACATTTATCTTGATTGTTATATCTGCAGGAGTAGATTGCCCTGATGCTTTAATTCCTATTTTAAAATGTAATTGCAGAAGCAGCATTTGCAGCACACAGAAAGAGCTGACTGGAAGTCAGAAAAAGCAATGCAATGCACTGACTCTCCTGTTTATGATAACTCCAGGGTGACCAGATGTCATAACTGCAAGACAGGACAAGACCCTTCCTAAACAAATGTAGGACATCCGAGAAAACTGTAAGACATGTCAAAATAAAAGCTAAAAACATGAACATATATTGATTTCATGCGGTTAATTTAAACACTGTATTTGTAAAACTATTACATCTAATTTATTAATTCTCAGAAGGCTAATTGCTGCCTGCTTACGAAGACCAGGATAATGAAGATTTTTATTTTTTTACTGGACACAAGGCTAAAAAAGAGGATACAGTCTGGAAAAAGAAGGCATATGGTCACTCTACTGTCAAAATACAGCCCATATCATTAGACATGATCTGGAAAGTTCAAGTAGGAGAATGGTGGACCTCTGGAGGAAAATAAAAATTTTCTGCTATGTTACTTAGGATGCAGTCCTAACCAATTTAGGCACACATAACTCACTTGGCATATCTTCCCACAGTGGTGTGGGAAGGTTGATGTATGCCTGTACACTGGCCTAACCCTCCCAGAAGTGCAACAGGCATTTTGTATCACCCTCCAGATCAGCACAAGACTTATGCCGGGGCTTATGCTGGCCTTAGTGGAGATTAGAATTTACAGTTTTGTAAACTGATTCTTACATTTGAAGACAACTCCTGGTTTTGGGCCCAATCTTACTTGAATCTCAGTGCTGGCACTGAGCTCCAGCACTGGCACTGGGTGTGGCATACATACCATAAGGGACATCTGCAACATCCTGAGAGGAGCCAACACCAGCACTGGACCAGCACCAGTCAGCTCTGAGCTCTACACTGGAAAGATGACTCCTGGAACACAGTAGAAGGTATGAGTAGCAGTGAGGAGCTTATTGGTGGCAGAAGAGGGGGTGGTAAGTATTAGGAATAGAAAAGGGTGGAATGAGTGGAGCCTTGCCTCACAGGATGCTATCTACATATTGGGCTGAAAATCCTGACACAGAGTTCCTTCAATCTGTGCCAAAAAAAAATAGCCTGGGCAGAAATTTGTGGTCCCTGTGCCTTCCCCCATGGATAGGGTTGCCATAATTCTGTTCCACCAAATTAGGACAGGACGCTTTGTCCCATTTGCAAGTACAGTGGTACCTTGAAAGACGAGTGACCCAAATTGTGAACAACTCATAAAACGGGCAAAGATTTCTCAGAAATCTTAAAATTATGGAACAAAATGGTATCACACATGCTTCTTACTCTATGGAGACATTCACACCTATTACTCATAACACTGATGAAGCTTGAATGTGCAAAACCCACATCTTAATGTACGTGAAACTAAGCATGTATGTACTGTAGCTTGGCAGAGAGGAAATATTGTAATATATGTAGCATGATGTACTTATGGACAAAGATGTACGATGGAATAGGGCATGGCTGGGACTGTAAGGTCTGAAGTGAAACAAAAGTGATGAATGAATGTATGTGGGGAAAAACAGAGAAATAAATCAAGATGACAAGGAATGAGGGCAAAAAGAGATTTGGTTAAATCTGCTGATACTGTTTCAATAACCTTTCTGGGCCCCACTGAACTCTAAAGAGTGCACTTCCATATAACCATAAAGGTCATTATTTGTCTCAAAAACCTGCAGCACTGTTGTCTGTAATGTCTTTTTAAAGTAACCTAGATATTCCAAGAAAACATTTCTGTATGCTTTGAAAACATGATTTTTTAATACATGGATTTGACTTAACACAGTTTTTAAAAAGCTGCTTTTTTACTGTTGTAGAGAGGCACTCATGCAAGCAGTCATTCCTTTTTTCAGTTCCAGAATCAAACTCCTACAGATATTAAGGCAATATCTTATTCCATTAGGTGCAATGGAGGAACAAGAAACCTGGAAGAGGGTCTTTAAACCTATTTTTCCACTGTTTTCTTTAAACATGAAATGTTTATGGATTTTTTTTTCTATGCATAGGACATCTAGGTCAAAATGATTAATCTAAGAGCACAATCCTAACCATGTCTACTTAAAAGTAAGCCCCATTGTGGTCAATGGGTTTTACTCCCAGGGAGGTATCATTAGGATTGTAGCCTATGGCATGGATCTCTAAACTTTTTGGCAGGAAGCCTACATAATCTTTCTGATACTGTGTGGAGGTCAGAAGAAAAAAGATTTGATCTTTTCAAATTTGAATACATCGATATATATATAAAAGAGAAAAGTCACTGACTGACTCACTGACCGACTAACTCATCAACTGGTGGGCCTAGAAGCGTGAAATTTGGGGTGGGTGTTCCTTCTGTGACTGAGGGGTGCACTAAGAACCGATTTTCAGAAATTCCATCCAGAAGGGGATAAAAAGGGGTGCAACGTGTTTTCCTCCCTATGCTTTGCATTGAAGAATTGATGACTCATCAACATTCTGCCCCAAGCCCTGGACCTAGAAGCATGAAATTTGGGGAGGGAGGTCCTTCTGTCACATGAGCACCCACCAAGAACCCATGTGGAGAAATTTATCCCTTAAGGGGCTGAAACGTTTTTTTGTCCTATACTTAACATGGAACACTGACCAACCTCCAGCCAGTTTGGTGCTCAGACCCTGGTGCGGAGGAAGAGGTTGCATTGGGGAGGATGCTGTGGATGGGGGTTTGCACATGGAAAGATGCGCATGGGGGGTTGGTGCGCATGGGGGAATGATGCTCATGGGGGGATGTTGTGCATGGTGGTTGATGCGCATGGTGGTTGATGTGCATGGGGGGATGTTGCGCATGGGGTTTGATGCACATGGGGGTTAATGCGCATGGAGGGTTGATGTGCATGGGAGTTGATGCGCATGGGACTGATGTACATGGGGGATGTTGTGCATGGGGGGAAGTTGCACATGGCGGGATGCTGTGCATGGGGGTTTGATGCGCATGGGGGTTTGATGCACATTGGGGTTAATGCGCATGGAGGGTTGATGTGCATGGGAGTTGATGCGCATGGGGGGATGTTGTGCATGGGGGGATGCTGCGCATGGGGGGTTGATGAGCATGGGAGTTGATGCACATGGGGGATGTTGCGCATCCGGGGATGTTGTGCATGGGGGGTTGATGCGCATGGGGGGATGTTGCGCATGGGGGGATGTTGCACATGGGGGTTGATACACATCGGGGGTTGATGCACATGGGTAGATGATGCACATGGGGGGTTTTATGTGCACAGGAGGATGAACATGGGGAATGATGTGCATAGGGGGATGATGCGCATGGGGGATGATGTGCATGGGGGGACATTGTGCATGGGTGGACATTGCACATGGAGGTTGATGCACATGTGAGATGTTGCACATGGAGAGTTTGATGCACATGGGGAAATGGTGTGAATGGGGAAATGGTGTGCATATGGGTTGATGTGCATGGGGCACTAATGCACATGGGGGACTGATGTGCATGGAGGGGATTTTGTGCATGGGGGGATTTTGTGTATGGGGAATTGATATGCGTGAGGGATTGATGCGTCGTGGGGGATGGCTTATGGGGGAATTTTACTCCCACAACACGGGTACGCTTTTCGCTAGTTTTACATAAATGAATATATTAGTGACAAAACTTGTGAATGAATGAACAAATTCAAATCAGTTCATAAACACGTTCCAGCACACACAGAGAGGGTGATCTTCAAACCAGAGCTGTCATCATTTCTGAAAGATTATATGGCTTTCCTGAGGGCCAGATGGTGGCTCGCTGAGGGCCACATTTGGCCCCAGAACCAGGGTTTGAACACCCCTGATCGAAGGGATAGTGCAGATTTGTGGTGTTGTGAAAGAATGAATATCCATTTATTTTGGACTGCAGTATTCTCATATCTCTAAAACAAGGAGCATCCTAGGTAGGGTTGGCATAATTCTCATCCACAAAATCAGGACAGGATTCTCTGTCTCATTTGCCAGTGTGTGAACACAATACCCCCAAATTGGGATTGTCCCTGTTTTGGGGGGGGGACATATGGCAACCCTTATCCTAGCTGAAAAACTGTCATTTAACTTATTTCAGTGGTTCTCAAGCCTTTTAGTTCCAGGATCCATTTTTTTGATGGACAATCTGTTGTGACCCTCTGAAAGTGATCTCATGGCCAGAAATGACACAATTGAATAGGAAAACTTTTACCCTGCATATGATAAAATAAAGAAATAAAAAAATTACCATAAATATTTATTTAGACAAAACAAAAGCCTTCTAACTTTGCCAAGCAGTTGTTGATTTGTTTTGGGGAAAAAAATTCCCATAGGCACAGGATTTCACCCAGAAATAGTTCTAAGGATCAGTGGGGCAGCTTTAGGAAGGTCAGAAAGCTAATTTTTGAGACAGCCTTACTGGGTGGCATGAGCATCACCAAGCCCTTGTCTTCAACTTGGGATGCCAAGTCCAACTGCTAGAGCTCCTTGCATCCACCCACTATCTATCTATCTATCTATCTATCTATCTATCTATCTATCTATCTATCTATCTATCTATCTATCTATCTATCTATCTATCTGTCTGTCTGTCTGTCTGTCTGTCCACCTACCTAACTATCTGTCTTTCCACCCACCTACCTATTTATCCTTTCATCCACCCACCCACCTACCTGTCTGTCTTTCCACCTACCTATTTATCTATCCATCCACCTACATATCCATCCACTTACCTACCTACCTATTCACCTACCTACCTGTCTATCCACCTACCTACCTACCTGTCCGTCCGTCTGTCTTCCGGCTGTCTGTCCACCTACCTATTTAACTATCCATCTACCTACCTACCTACTTACCTACCTATCTACCTATCCTCAGCATGTCTACTCAGAAGTTCGTTTCATGGATTTCTACATCCTTTCTTCCTAGGTAAGTGTGTGTGGCTTGCACCTTGAAGGAGGGCATGGTTGGTGCAATTCGTTAGAGGTGGTGGTGGGGGGAGGAAGGCTCCGGGGTGTGGGGTCCAGCAGGGCCACGATGCCCCAGTCTTTGTGCGTCCCTCCCTGCTCGCCTCCGTCCCACCCGCAGGTCTCCTTCTCTAGTGACTAACAAGTTGTGAGTTAAGCAAAAGTTGCAAAAGTCGGATCAGTGCCAGAAAGTAAAGGACAAAGCAAGTCCTTTGTTTGTTCGTTTGTTTGTTTGTTTGTTTGTTGGGGTGTCCAGTCCAGGAGCCACTCAGGGAGGCTGCCGCACCCCCTGCCCCCTCCTAAGTTCAGCTGCTGCGTGGAGGGATCCGCTGGCATGGCATTGTCTTCTCTCCCTCCTCCCCTCCAAGAGGAGGAGGAGGAGAAAGCGGAAGGAGAGGGTGATCCTGCTGCTCTCTGGGCTCTCCTAAGGTGAGCCTGACTTTTCTTTTGTGCCCCCTTTCTGCCCCCTCCCTGCAGGGTGGATCAACCAAAGGGGGGCAACCAAAGTTGGTCCCTTTGCAGCGCATCCTGTGCAGGGGCTGCAGTGGCTGCTGTGATGCTTTGCTCCTCTTGGCCAAACAGGGAGCATCTGGAGGGGGGAGATTCTCAAGGTCCCACCCAGACTGGATCTGGGCTCCTGCAGGTGACAGAAGACCAGAGGGAGGGAGCAGCACACTCAATGGAGGGGGGAGAGGGGCAGAAATGCCCCCCCCCCGCATCTCCCCATCCCACTGTCCACCTTGGGCTGCTTTATGGGAAGCAGATCAGGTGCAGGGTGACCAGAACTCCTGTTTTTCCAGGACATCTCCTCTTTTTGTGTCCTGGAAAAAATATCTTCATTGTCCTCCTTTTCCTTGTGAGCATGTAGCTTTCTTGGAATAATATATAATACAGTACATTATGGCTGCAATCCTAAAGACACTTTCCTGGGTGTAAGTCCCATTGAACTCAATGGAACTTACTTCTGAGTGGACACCAATAGGATTGCACTGCAAATGTCATATGTTTATTTTAAATAGGCTGCAATCCTATACACGCTTTCCTGGGAGTAAGTCCCATAGAACAGAACGGAACTTACTTCTGAGTAGATATGCTTAGGATTGCACCCATATATACATAAATTATATGTAATAATTTTAAAATTAATAATAAGCAATTGACAGTGCAATTCTTATTCAGAAGTCCCATTATGTTCAAGAGTACTAACTTCCAGAAGTGTGTGGTTAGGATCGCAGAATATTGTGATTGTAGTTATTTTCTCATGCCCTACATTTTTCTTGGGGCATGTCCTTTTTTTGTACTTAAGACATATAGTCACCCTGATTACAGAGCAGGACAGGTGAAAAGGGTGGTGGGATGGATGCTGGTATCCTCCTCACTCCATCCTTCTCCCTGTGCAACAGGTAGAGATGCCAAGAAGCAGCTGATCCCATGATGATGATGATGATGCTCCTTTTGTTCTTCTCTCCAAAAGTGAAAGGAAAAAGGGTGCCCCCCAAATGGGGTTTCCCACCCCCCATTTCTGCCCCTCTCCCCCTGCATTGAGTGAGCTGCTCTGTCAGCCTAGGTTCCCATTTCCCTGCAATCAGTCTGGGTCCTTTCCTTGGACTCAGCAGGAAGGGAAAGTGAACTGAATGGGGTTGGGTGGGTGGGGGGCTTGATCTCCATGACTGTCGAGGGGCTCAGTCCAGACAAAGAGGTGCATCTACCGGAAATAATGATGGAAGAGATTCTCCTCCTTGCCCCCCCCCCCACCAATCCCGCCTCCATTAAAATTGTTTTTCTGGGAGGCTCAGTTAGAGGGAAGTTTTGAACTGGATGAAGACAGGCAGAAGAGTTGGGAAAAAGTTGGGAGTGGATCACCGATCGGAGGCTGGAGTGAGAGCTGAGCTTGAATCTACCAAGGGTTGGGGTTGGGGCTGGGTGAAGAGAGGTGGGAGGGAGAAGGGGGGTGAGAGGGAGAAACCTGCTGCCTGCTTGCTGGTTCTTTGTCTGCTCAGGGAACTTGAACAAAAGAGGAAACTCGGATGAACTCTCTCCATCTCTCTCATTGGGGGTGGATCTGGATCTACTTCAGCACTTTCTTCAGATCGCTCAAACTTTTGGGGGTTTTAAATTTGTCCCACACTTGCAAAGTTTCCAACCTCCCCCCAAAAGTCTGCAGTGTGATTTTTCACAAGTTAGGAAAAAAAGAGGGAAGGTGAGTTTCTTTTGGAATTGATCTCCCCTCCTTTGTGACTCAGCTGAAAAGTGTGAAGGGGAAGATGTGATGCTGAGATGCTTGGGGAAGGACTGAAAAATCACTTTTTTGGGAGTGTGTTTGTGTGTGTAATTTTTAAAATTCAGGTACTATAATATTGTTTTTTTTACAGTGCCTGCAGTTCTGTCAGTTTGGATCTGCTTATGTAATGCAATATGGTGGGTATCTGGGGGGAGGAGGGGGAAGAATCTGCCTCTCTAAAAGATGTGTGACTTTTCAGGGTGTTGGTTTGAAAAAGAAGAATTTGTGTGTTTGTGCACAGAAAGAGCTGATTGAACACAGCATGTGGCGCTTAAATCATTAGAAAGCAAGATCAAAGAGAAAGTGAGCCTTTTGGGGGAAGGTGTGCCCTAGAATGAATCTACATAGATGACATGCTGTCCCCTTGAGTAACTGCTCATCTGTGAATCTGTAGAGGATAAATAAATAGAGGATAGACATTGCCAGGCATCTTGGATGTACCTGTATATTTATAGATAGCCCAGCCCCAAATTGGTATTGTGAGAGCACATTTGGTTCTTCAAATGCAGTCACATTGAGGCATGGTTGGGATGGAGATTTCAAGGCTGCCCAGATCCAGCTTCCTGCTGTACTTCTCAATCTTGCTCCTTTGTTTATTGTGGAGTTCTGGCATTTCTTGCCTCAAGTTCTGGAATTTTTGTCCTGCTTTTTCATATTCCTATTTGGCCCCCTGATCCTCTCCATTTCTTTTCATCACCCTTTTTTCTCTTTTTGTCCCATTGTTCCCTTGCTTCTTTTTCTCCAGTTAATGTTTTTTTCAGCATACCTTGAGAAATAGCCAAGAACTAACTGCATGGAAAGAAAGGGCCAAGAAAAGAGAATGTATTCATAGGAACACTTAGCCCAGGTAAAATCCTCCATCTTCTCTTTTCTTTATCCTTCCTTTTCATTGAATTAGCACTTGGCTATTTTTTAGGGTCTATAATTTAATATTATTGACTTAACACTGGGTTAATATCATTTCTGTCTCCCAGGGAATGCTGGGAACTGTAGTCCCTTCAAGGTGGTCTACTCTAAGGCACTTTGTTTACCATCCCCATCAAATTCTATTTTCAGGGGAAAAATGTTAAGTTAAATGTGTATTAAAAATGCTAGGTTAAATGCGCATAAAGGTCTACAGTGTAGATCTATCCTTGCATTATAGTTCTGGGCATGTCTATTTGCTTTCAGTGGAACGTAACTCTTGTATAAGCTTTATTGTCTTGCAGTCTTAGGCTGCAAATCTGCACATGTTTTCCTGAGAGCAGACGCCATTGAATTTGCTGCAGGCAGGGAGTTGGACTAGATGACCTACTAGCTCCTTTCCAACTTTATGATTGGAGTTGATTTTATGATTCTATTTATGGTATGATTTTAAGATTCCATGAATGCAACTTCTGATTCCATGAATGCAACTCCAAGATATACTTCTGAGTTGACATACACAGGATTGTGGTGTTAGTTCCTGATCCTATACATATTTGCAGGTTTGGTGCAACTGTAGTACAGCCTTGAGGTAATGGAACCAACCTCTCTGTCTCCTCACCGCAAGATTCAATGTATGTCCCATGGACATAGTTACATTGGCACTGGAAAATTGGATAGGATTGGGCCCTCAGATTGGGCTCTCCCAAATACATACAGACCGAGCCACCCAAATGTGCCAATTCCTTCTTTTCGTGGCTTGTCCGCCTGAGCCAATATGATTCTAACTCTTCCAACCAACCCAAGGTTAACCAGAACAATACTATGGGCTTGTCTACACTGGACTTTGCTCAGCAATTTCTTACTGTTATGGATCCAGGTTGATAGGAGTACTTGTGCAGACAAAATATTGGCAATCAGATCACTGTTGTTTGTATGACGAGGCCTCATTACAAGTTGTATGTAGCATATGTATACAATAGCCTTCCAGTTGAAGGCTGACAAATGTTTAAGATGGAATCTCTAATGTCAGAGAGGTGATATATAAATTCTACTTACCGGTAGTTCAGTAGAACTAATGCCAACACAATGCTTCAAGGATTAAAGGGGGAGGGGGAAGACACAAGATTTCCAACTTGTTCCGTCACCTCATTATTCTCTCATTTCTCCTATTCCTGATGTGTTTGTTTCTTCATGACTCTCATTCAACTTTATTTCTTGCATTTTTTTGTATAAAGTATTTAATTAGATTCCTTTTTGTATCAACCACCCCATTTCTTATCTTACTACTTTAGATTTTCTCTGAAAGTTGCTTTTTGGAGATTTTCAAGAATAAAAAGAAGTTCCAGACAGTTGCTGTAGTTCACTGTTCTGTAATTCCAAGTAACAGAAATTGCCAATTTGAGCAGTTTTTGCTTGTTCTGTGACTTCTCTATTTGTAAGTTAGTTTATGAAAAGGTGAATTGGCCTCTAATGTGCAGTCAGTTGGTGCCAAAGGCAGCTTGGTTGTAAGTTTGTTTGGAAATCAGCTTTCAAGTACTTATGAGCCTTATGTAGGACAGTCATGGAGGCCTCCTCAAGATAAGGAACCATTTGTTCTCTTACCTTGGGACTTCATAGTAGCTGCATTGGCTTTGGAAAGTTGAGAGGATTGGGTCCTTACAAATGTAAAAGGAATCCCGAAAACGCTAGTGCCCAGACTTAAGTCTTTTCTGTCCTTTTTGCGTTAGCCAAAAGGTCCTTATTCCAGGTCTTGTTATCTATTAGATCTTCCACCAGATGGGATGATGTCCTGTAGACATGTTTGAAAACAGAACTTGGGCTACATTTACTAATGGGACTTCAGAGTGACATACATGGTATTGGCTCGTGATCAGTTTCACATTGTTATCAATATATTACAGGTACTTCCCATTTTCTGATGAATGGTTTTTTTTCTGACAATTCACTCTTTCTCACCTTTCTATTATACTGGAACTCATTCATGCAATGCATGTTGCACTTTTTCAACCTTGCTCTGCTATTCTAAAGGCCAAAATTGCCCTCCTCCATGTTGTAGCTGATCTAATCCCATTCCCAAAGGAATTTGCTAGCTTAAAAAGCATTGAAAGCAATATTTATAAACTAAAAAAGATGGGGTTCCACTGTTCAACAGTTTTCACTTTTCGATGGTGCTCCAATCTCTAACCTGTCCAAGTGGGGGATGCCTGTATTAGGAAGCCAATGGTATGTTGCTGCACCCTATGTTTCCAGCTCCTTCCCAGTTTCCAGAAATAATCATAAGGCAGTGATCTGTGAAACATTTGAGAAAAAGAGCTGAAGAAAAAGAAGTTATTAACTTTTCCTTTGAAACTACCCTCTTCCTTTCAAATCTGTGTTTTATCTTAGAGACACAGGTCTAGAACCCTGTGTGGCAAGTTTGGCAACAGAAACTTTCATGTAAAAATAGACTGACAAAGGTAGGCTTAAAGCACTGTTTTCTGACCTGTGCTCATTACAGACAATTTCCTTTTGAAGGTGTTTTGTCAATTGGAAGGGGCTGATGGGGCTCCATTATATAGCATAGCATGGTCTTTGCTCCCTCCTCCAGCCCATATAAACAAGCCATCATCACATACAATGCAGACCATAAAGTTGGGCAAGTTAGATATTGTTTCTAATGGGGCTGGTTTCGGTTTCCCACCTTCTCCTTCTAGTTCTTTTTCAGTTCATCCTCTACTTTTCAATACATCCTTTACTTTAACATTTCAATTCATCCTTTACTTACTTTATTTGTACACCACTTTACACATGAAGACACAAGGCCCATAATGAAAATCTATTATGAAGAGCCATAATAGAATAAAATGAATTAAAAGTACAGTAAGATACACTTTGTAAAAGCCACAAAATCCAACAACTGAAACATAATAAACAATATTATAAGAAGAATAAAATATTACAATAAACTACTAAATAAAAACTAATAAAAGCAGTGACATCTTCATTCAAACCCATATCTATATCTGTACCTTGTAAGAGATCTCCTTTATAAAATGCAATTAAATGTAATGTTGGTAGCTCTTCAAAAGTGCGGATTTGCTAATGAACAATTGGAGTGTCTAAGTACTCAGTTTAAATTGTTTTAGTGATTGGGGCAATCAAGTTCTTAATTTATGTGAGTTATGCAGGCATTAAAGCTTGTGCCTTACTTTGCATCAGACTCATTATTTGTGATTGGAAAAAAAGTGCTGCCATAGTTGCTAGAGTTTATCAGATAATGATAAGGATAAGAGATAAGGAGAAGATTCAGATGTCTTGAGCTGTGGAGTAATGCCCAAGCTAAGCTTGCTTCATTCCTTGTGTATTCCTCAAATTGGTGGTGCTCAATCATGGCAAAAATCCTGCAATTGAGATAAAACGTGTAATTAGAGCTTTTAAAGGGAATGAGGATATCTTTATCTTGAACCACAAATGACACTTACAGGACAGTTATGGCTGAAATCTCCCCTTGTAGATCTTATAGAAGTCATTGGGATTTAATTCCAACCAAGTGTGCTTCCAATGATAGTTGCAGAATTATTTAATAGTGCTGCTGTAGACATGTGTTGGTTCTAAAGCTTACAACCATTCCTTTTGAATGAATAGGTAAGATGTGTACATCAATGAAGCAGGATTACAAAAATACAAGTCAAGAGCTATCAGGTGGATGTTTTGTTTTATTAACTGTCATCTGGTGGAATGGACCGTCATATGGTGGAAATAAAAACCAAAGAAGACATTCATATTTGGATTTATAAACTGCTGGAACATCTGGAAGTGAAACTTGAGAAAATGTTAGTTCACTGCATGGATTATATAAGGTTGATGTTACATGCCTCTGAATCACAATAAGGTATGTATGTTTTCTGATGATTGAAAAAGAAATAATTTTGTCTTCATTAAGCATTTTTCTGATGAATGTCAGCCTGTACTTAACTACATTTATTTATTTTATTTATGTAAGTACCTTCTACACCTGTTTTTTTTGACCCATGTTGAGAGACACATATAATATTAACCTATAAGAAAATGAAAGCCAAAATATATTAAGCAATATTATTTGTATTTGTATACACTGTACAGTATATGAACTTTCTATATGTGTATATAGTAGGAAGCTTTGTAAGCACAATAGTAGATGTGAGAAGCCCTGAAAAGAGGAGATCTATTTATGTGCAAATTCCTATAGTCACAAAATATACCTAGATTTCGGAGTTGGTATTTTAAAAGAAGTAATGTTGTCTGGGTCTTGAATATAAATTGACAGATGAGTTTCTTTTTTCCTTCATAAATTGGATGTTTACAAATGTAAAGTTCTGAAAAAATTTCTTTCAAGCTTGTTTTGCTGGATATTTTATTATGGAAATCACATGACAGGTTTTCTACAGAGTGAACCAAGGTACAGTTTTAATATGGTTAAGGTGTGGAAGAAATTAACATTAAGAACTGGTGTAACTTTTGTAAATTATGGCTGAAATCCTAAATACACTTTCCTGGAAGTAAGACTCATGGAACACAATGGGGATTACTTTTGAGTAGACATGGTTAGGCTTGTGCTCTATGTTAAATAAATCCATATACAGGATATCCTAGAAAAGTCTGAAAGTTGAAATTTCGGCATTGTGCTTGCCTGTCAGTTTTGCATGATTAGTATGAATTTTAGAGTACAGTATGAATTCCACGAAAATAGTTGCTTTTGATGTGCATATTTTCCTCCCAAATGATTTTTTAGGTCTTTAAGAGATGTAGGACAGTCAAGTGTACATTTCTTAAGAAAAGTGCTGAGGAAGTCTAGTTTTCTTAGTATTGGGGACAAAACTAAAAAATCCTTTGTTTTCCAAGTTTCACAGATATCTTTGTAATTTTCTTTTTGCATATTTGATATTAAGAACTGCATGATACCGAAGGTTAATTCATGTTCCTGCAGCAATGTGGTGGCTTCTTTCCAGGTGGCTCTGGTAATGGTTAAATTTGAAGAACCTCCTAAGTGAGACAAATTATGTGGTTCATTCCCATGGGAACACAGTTTCCTCTTTGGTGTCCCCGGGTCAGTCAGTCAGTGAGTCAGTCAGTCTATATATAGAAAACAAACGCAATTTTCAGAAACTTATGCATGCTTTTGCATATACTTTTAATGTATGCAACAGCTAACCTGTGGCATAATTATTTGAACATTTCTGTGTACAGAACAACTTTCTATAGGCTTCAGGGTTGACTGTTTAATATGAAGCATGCAGGAATTTGTCTTTGTGTTTTGCTCTTCTTAATCGTTACAAATGGTATCTATTGCTTCTTTTGTTTTAATTGTGGAAGAGAAGGTAAACTTTCTGCAAGGGCTTCAAAGTAATGTTGGACTGCATCAGCAGTATATTAGATAAGAGCTGTGCATTTCAAGGACAAAAATGAAAAGCTTCACATGAGAGTATTTTTTCATGTATTAAACAAAAGTCTATCTCTGGATACCTCAGCATTAAAAACCATGTTTCTAGTCAAGTTGACCAAGGCCAAAATTATGTAGCCAACACTGTTATGATTATTGAGAAAAGCATGTTGATCAGCAAACAGTTGGGGAGATGGAGGTTGCTCTCCTAGGGTGCTATCCTAACCTAGGCCCGCGCAACTCATTGGTTTTTCTGTTCCCATGATGATGTAGAGGCAAGCGCATATCTATTCACTGGTCTAATCCTCCCTGAGGAGTGACACAGGTGGCCTTACAGCATTTATGTGACATTCCCAGGCCAGCATGGGACTTATGCTGGGGAGTAGGCTGACCAAACTTGAGGGTTAGGATTGCAGCCATACTTTTATTTAACACCCCCATCACACCATCCCCTATGTGCATCAACCCCCATGTGCAGCATCCCCCATGCGCACTGTTCCCCCATGAACTCCATCCACCAATGCACACCATATGTAACACCCCATGTGCATCATCCCCCATGTGCATCTTCCTCATGCGCAACATCCCTGTACAACATCTCCCCATACGCACTGTCCCCCATGTGCACCATCTTCCCATGCGCACCATCCCTCCCTGTGCATCAGCTGGATGTTGATCAGTTAGTATTTAATGTTAAGTATAGGACAAAAACATGTTGCACCCCTTTGGAACCCCTTAAGGGATAAATTTTTCAACATCGGTTCTTGGTGGGTGTTGATATCATAGAAAGAACACCCTCCCCAAATTTCACACTTCAAGGTCCAGGGCTTGTGGCAGAGCATCCCTTAGTCAGGGACTCTCCAATGTAAAGTATAGGGAAGAAAGCACATTGCACCCCTTTTCATCCTCTTCCAGTTGGAATTTCCGGAAACCGGTACTTAGTGGGTGCCTCCGCCATGGAAGGAAACCCTTCCCCAAATTTCATGCTTCTAGGCTCAGTGGTTTTTGCTGGCCGTTGATGAATCAATCGGTGACTGACTTTTCAGTTTTATATATACAGTGGTACCTCGCTTAACAGGCATTTCACATAAAGAGCAAAAATTTCCAAGAAATCTTGCTTCACATAACAAGTTCCGCTTCACTTAACAAGCAAGCATGCTATGGGTACATGCGCTATGCAATCCTGACGCTCCGCATGGAGGCTCTTTAAAAGGGCTGCCGGCCAGTGCTGCTGCCTCTAACAGACCCCAACTTGGGGACCATTGCCTGGGGGCGCCAGAGGCAGTTGCCCCTAACTTGCCCGCAAGTGCCTCCACCGACCACCTTGAACCTCCAGCAGCAGCCCAGGTAAGCCTCCCAGGAAAATGTCTTTGGTTGCAGTCTCCTATGTCTACTCAGAAGCAAAACCCGTTGTGTTCAATGGGGCTTACTCCCAGGAGAGTGTCTTTAGGATTGCATCCTAAGTAGACTTCATAGGATCATGCAAATTGAATGCATGTTTTGAATTCAGTTCCAGTGTTTTGTCATCATTTTTACATCCAGTTAATATTTTTATAAGAATATTTTGGGGGTTGTGGAACCAATTGTCTGAGTTTCCATTATTTCCTATGGAAAAATCTGCTTCACTTAAAGAGCATTTCACTTAAAGAGCATGCCTTTGGAACAAATTAAGCTCTTTATGTGAGGCACCACTGTATTGATAAAAACTGCTCATCACTGCCTGATGGTGCCTGCCTGCACATCACATTTCGAAACACTTGTTTCTTGATTTCTCACGGATGAAAGAGACATAGAACAGTGTCTTTTTGTGTCGCAGTCCCCATGCTCTGGGACTCCTGGCCCCAGAGGTTGCTTTTGTGTTTGCAAATGTGTTTTTGGTTTTGCTAGGCATTTCAGTTTCTTCCTTCTTTCTGGCTGCATAAGTTTGTTATTGGTTTTTAATGATTTAACAATTGGCGGTTCGTTGTCTCTGTTGTGAGTCACCTTGGGACCCAAATGCATGGTATAAATAATTAAAGAAAGAAATGAAATAAATAAAACTTCATAAAAACTTGAATAACTTGAACAATGAAAACTGTTAAGCAGTGGTGATGTTAGTCTTCCTTGCTGGAAGGGTCAAATCCTTATACAGGGTCTAATCCTCATACAGATAGATGCTTTCCTTGATAAGTAGTTTCCTGGGAGTAAACCTCATTGAACACCATGGGATTTTGCTTACTGTGAAATCCTATGTAGGTCTCAGAAGTGTGTATATGGCACTGTGGGTGCAATCCTAAGCATGTTTACTCAGAAGTAAGTCAACATATACAAGTTTTCATGTGCAGGTAAACTTTATGAGGGAACAAAAGAATGTGCTACTTCAGTAATGCAATCTCATGAATCTTGTTTGAACTCTGAGATCTGCTCTAAATCAGCTTAATTTTTCATTCTGGCATGATGCATAAGCAGTTCCCTGAGGAGGAAAATATTTTTTCTGGCTGTTAATAAATCAAGATCCTTGAACAACCCCTTCCCCCACCCTTCCAAGTGGGGAAACAGTATGTTTGGGGTTCCAAAAACCTTAAGCATAAATTTGATTTCAAGCCATCCATTCCATTTATCTAGGGCTCTTCAATGCTTGAATTCTGTATGGGTACAGTGCAGACACACAGTTGAGCATAGAATTGATTTCAGTGTGCACATGTTTTTAAAAGTTCCACTAAGGTTGCAATCCTAAACCCCAGTTAGGCCAGCATAAACCCCAGCACAAATCCTGTGTTGATCTGGGGATGTGATAAAAATGCTGTAAGGCACTTCTGTGCCACTCCTGGTGGAGGGTTAGGACAGTGCACAGGTATGTGCTTTCCTCCCTACATCATCATAGAACAGAGAAGACCGATACGTAAGGCTGGCCTAGGTTATGATTGCACCCCATAAGACATGCACCCCATCAAATCCTTTTTACACATGCTTATGCCAGGCTAAGTCTCCACTATTCTCTTCTCATACCTCTGATTTTTTTCTTTTGCCCATTTGTTAAGGATATAAATGTCTGACTGTCTAAATCATGCTTAGAGAGCATTATTGGGATAAATGGAGGCATTTCCTCCATTTCAAAATGTCAAAATCTCTAGTTTTAAAGGATAACTTTGCTATCCATGTTCCATGTTGGTTCATGCTGTATCCATATTTGGTTCCATGTTGTATCATAATTGTACATGGGAAAAGGATGATAGTCATTTAAATTTATAGTTACTGTATTTTCCTTTTATATATTTCAGCAGTTATAACCAAACCATATTGTTTTGTCTTATGTTGGTAAAGCCTAGCCATCAATGGAATATTTCATAATAGTGACTAGCAAGTAGAATGTTTGCCTTATCTACTACCGTCCATCTTCTATAGCAGGATGGCTAACCAGACAAGCATGGCCCTGATCTGGGATCTTTCATTCTGGGATCCTATTCAGACAGTGGAAACATTTGTTGCAGAGCTTGCAGAATAAAGGGAGCAGTCCTAACCTAGGCCACCCCAAGTCATTGGTTTTCTTGTTCCTGTGATGAAATAGGGAGGCAAGCACAAGTCTATGCAGTGGCCTAACCCTCTCCCAGGAGTGGTGCAGAAGTAACTTACTTGGCGATACCAGTGGTGGGCACCAGCAGGTTCGCACCTACTGTATAGAACCTGTTGTTAAAATTTCCTGACGATGGTGATCCGGTAGCTGTGGGGAGGGGGATAACCAACAAACCGGTTCTTTCAGCTGCTGGAGAGGCAGTTAAAGGGTGCAGCTGGGAGCACTTTTACATTTGCCCCTCCAAGAGGCAGCCCAGCAAATATTATTGAATACCCACAAGCCCTGGAGTCCTTTCCTTTCTATGCTTGGAGCAAAGTGCTCCCAGCTGCACCCTTTAACTGCTGACTCCCAGGAAAGTGTGGCTGGGACTGCAGCCTGACAGCCCAATCCTATGCATGACTACTCAAAAGTAAGTCCCATGATAGTCAATGCGGCTTACTCCCAGGCAAGTGTGTCTGGGACTACAGCCTGAGAGCCCAAGCCAATCCTATGCATGACTACTCTGAAGTAGGGTAGGAGAGATCTTCTTTTCTAAGCCTGGTGATTACAATCCTAACCATGTCTACTCAAAAGTAAGCCCTATTGTGCTCAATGGCTCTTACTCCCAGGAAACTGTCTCTAGGATTTCTCCCTTCTTTCCAAGATAGATCTTTTTTCAGCCTGGTGATTACAATCTTAACCATGTCTACTCAAAAGTAAGCCCTATTGTGCTCAATGGCTCTTACTCACAGGAAAGTGTGGAGAGGACTGCAGCTTCAGAGCCCCATCCTATGCAGGTCTACTCTGAAGTAAGTCCCAGTATAGTCAATGGGACTTACTCCCAGGCCAGTGTGGAGAGGACTGCAGCTTCAGAGCCCCATCCTATGCAGGTCTACTCTGAAGTAAGTCCCAGTATAGTCAATGGGACTTACTCCCAGGCCAGTGTGGAGAGGACTGCAGCTTCAGAGCCCCATCCTATGCAGGTCTACTCAGAAGTCCCAGTATAGTCAATGGGACTTACTCCCAGGAAAGTGTGGAGAGGATTGCAGCCTCAGAGCCCCATCCTATGCAGGTCTACTCAGAAGTTTATTTTTAAAAACCTCCCCGGCCCCGCCCTCTGGCCCTGGCCCCGCCCACTTCTGGAGAACCGGTTCTTGGGCCAGGCCCTGCCCACCCCTGGGCCGCGATACCCACAGGTCAGTGCAGGATTTATGCCGGGGCTTAGGCCAGCCTAACTGGAGATTAGGATAGCTGTCTGTCTGAGGGTAGCTGTGACACACAAACCTGATTTTCATAGACAAGTTGGAGGTTCAGCCTCAGTGCAAGTAACCACGACTGCATGGTTTTCTCTAACCCTTGGGAGAAAAGGAAAGTAAATCTTTTCCTTTTCCAGCCCTTCAAATACTGAAGACAGTTTTCATATCTTCCTGTAATCTTCTTTTCCCCAAGCAAAATGTACTGTCTTTTGTTTCTAGCAGGTCTTGGCATCTAGAGTCTCTCCATCATTGTTGCCCTTCTCTGAAACTGTTTCTGACCTATATCTTAAAGTGAAATTAAGTCCCTTGCTCCGGAGCAGTTAAGATGACTTTTCATAAGATAACATGAGAGGGTGACATAACTGCATGGACCCATAACTGCTATGGATTTTGCCCTCTGTTTCTTGTCCTTCTTAAAATGAGATGAACAGGAGCAGAAGCAGTAGTAGTGAGTTTGGCTAGTTCAGAGAAGAGCGGAACTATTTCTTGTGAGCTGGACTGTGTGCCTCCGTTATACTGCTAAGTGTGATATGTTTTGGCCTTCCTGGTACTGTTGCTGCTGATGCAGGCTATACTTCTGAACTAATCTGCCCGACATTCTTCGTTCTATACATGCTCGTCTTGCTTTTCAACTTTTCAAAAAGCAGTCTGTGCAGCCACACTGGTTTCCTTAGACATCTCCCATCTTTTCCTCACATGGGAATTGTTTGCAGGTGAGCCTTCCGTATCTTGCTTTTCAAAATATTCCATCCATCTTGGACTTTGTTCCCCCTCTTTGAAGTTCCAGCCAAGTCATACTCATGAATGTTCCTCTGAAGACATCTGCTTATCTTTGGCTTTCTCTTTTAGTGTGGAGCATTCCAGGATGACACTGATACTTTTGCTCCAAGTCCCTGACATTTTTGCCATTTCCACCAGTTCTTCTTTACTGGTAAGGTTTAAATCCAGGATAACCACCACCCAAGTTCCTTATCTCATTTTTGAAGATAAAGATTGGCAGCAAGACATATCAAAAACTTACTGAACTTCACATTCTTAGCTGAGTATAACTTCCAACAGATGTTAGAGTACTTGAGGTATGTTTTATCTCTTTGAAAGTTTCTTGTACTTGGTACAGAAAAGCATCATCTTTGACTGCGTGGCCTGATAAATAGTAAACTCCTACCCTTCCCCACTCCTTTTATTCTTATCCATTCCAGTTACTTTCTACTAGAGTTATTCGCTTAGATTCCTGGATTTTTGTTAATGTGCATAAACAGTAAAACCTTGGATTGAGAGTATTTTACAAGACAAGCAAACATGTCTAATCAAATTTGGACTTATTATACAAGGGATGTCTTGATAAACAAGTGAAAAGATTAGTCCTGGCTGGTTTATGGCCAGTTTCGGCACTCTGCCAACTCCTGTTCAGCCTCTCCTGAGAGACCAGCCTATGCATGTTTACTCTGAAGCAGGACTATTACGGTCAGTGGGACTCACTCCTATGTAAGAGGGACAATTGAAAGGAACCTGAGAGTCCTAGCTTGCATGTCTACTCTAAAGTAAGTCCTATTATAATTAGTGGGGCTCATTCCTGTGTATGGGAGTCAGATTGCAGCCTGATAGACCTGAGAGACATACCATGAGTGCAGGTTAATTTGTTTTAGTTTTCTTTATATTTTGAATTCTATTACAGTATTGTAATCATTTTTATATGAATACTAGTGAAATGTACCCATGTTGCAGGAGTACAACACCTTCCATAAGCCATCCCCTCCTTGTGCAACACCCTCCCATGCACAACACCCTCCCATGTGCAACAACACCCATGTGCAACACCCCCCATGTGCAACACCACCCTATGCACAACACTGTCCATGTGCATCAGAAGGGGAATGGATTGCTGGCAGAGGGGTTTGGGTTGGCATTTCCCTCCCCCTTGCAGTGGGCAAACAGGGCAAGCTTGAAACCTTATCCCGGGGTGACATTAACAGCATCATCCCCACATGTGCACTATCCCCACATGCACACCATCCCCCCAATGCACCCTCCTTCCCAGTGCACCAGGCACCAAATTGCTGGATGTTAATCAATCTTCAATGTTTAGGACAAAAACAAGTTGGACCCTTTTTCAGCCCCTTAAGTGTTAAATTTCTCAATGTTGGTTCTTGTTGGGTATTGATGTCACAGAAGGAAGACCCTCTCCAAATTTCATGCTTTTAGGTCCAGGGGTTGGGACAGGATAGTGATCAGTCAGGGATTCTCAATGTAAAGTATAGGGAGGAAAATGCGTTGTGCCCTTTTCATCCCCTTCTGAATTTCTGAAAACATGTTCTTAGTGGGTGCCTCCACCATGGGAGGAACACCCTTCCCCAAATTTCATGGTTCTAGGTCCAGGGGTTTTGGCTGGGCGTTGATGAAACAGTGAGTGAGTCAGTGAGTGACTTTTCAGTGTTATGTATATGACATAGAGTAGGTGACGGTATTTTCTGCTCACCCTTTTCCGCCAGATGTAGTCTCCAAAATCAGAGAGTACATGAGATTTGATGGTGCACTGAAAGGTAAAGGCGTTCCCTGCAGTTGTGACCAACTCTAGGGTATATGTTTTATTTTGTCATGTCTTCCATTTTTCTTGGGTGTCCTCCATTTTGGGGGGCTGTGTCCTCTTTTGCGGCTAAGACTTCTGTTCACCTGCAGATGTGTCACTCTGTGTATCTGACTCAAGAGCAGCCAATGAGAGGCAGAACTTCCCCTTTAGAATCTCCTGGCAATGAAATGGTTAAATAGTGCTTGAATTCACTGTGGGAGAGGGGTGAGATTATGCAAATTACTGGCCAATCACAAGCTTCTCATTAAAGGAAAAGTGATGAAACTGCCCAGAAGGACACAATCCAATCTGGTAGGGGAAACTGACCATCTGGGAAAGAGTTGCCCAAGGGCTCAGACTTATGAGCATTGGCAGGATCTACTCTGCCCAGTGGTGGTGCATTGAAATGTTCACATGGGATTCAGTGTCTTGCAGCCCAGCCTGGCTCACCCTTGGAAGCAGTGATGAAAGGGGTAGGGAGCTGGTTTTAGAACCACTTGTATCATTTCGTCTAATGTAGGCTTGCTTTATGTGCAAACTGACATTGAATCCATTATGAGAGGTTGATGTTTTTCTTGCAAGAATTTTGAGCCTTTGACTGACAGTCTCTGCGTTGATTAAACTGATAAAACAGCTCATTTTTGTGTCTGAAAATAGACTGATTGGCTGGAGTGTTCTGAGCACCTCCCTGCAAAGTGTCTCTGTGCATTTCTAAACCAGTCCTAGAGAAAGGGCTTATTTCTGCTTATCACCTGCTCAATGGTATTACTTCTTGCATTATGATGTCACTTCCAGTCTTCTGATATCACTGCTAGCATTATGATGTCACTGTCAGGCCCACAGCAGGCCTTCATAAAGCATGTTTCATGCACTGGACAGATGCACAGCTGCAGAGCTGTGAATCACACAGTGTCCTGAGTGAGGAATTCGCATTATGTAGTTGTCAACAGGATTGCAAAATAATTTGACCTCTTGCCTCACAGACCCTCTCCAACACCCCCTGCGCATCATTCCCCCCTGCGCATCAACCCCCTATGCGCATCTCCCCATGGGCATCATCTCCCCATGGGCAACATCTCCCCATGGGCATCATCCCCCCATGCGCAGCATCCCCCCATGTACATCAAGCCCCATGCGCAACATTCCCCCATGCACATCATCTCCCCATGCGCATCATTCCCCCATGCGCAACATCGCCCGTGAGCATCAACCCGCCAATATGCATCAACCCCATTCACATTATCTCCCCATGCACAACCCTCCCATGTGCAACACCCCTCATGCACAGCGTCCTTCCCAGTGCAACCCCTCTCTCCGAACAACATCCCCCCCATGCACCAGGCACCGAGCACCAAATTGGCTGGATGTTGCTCAGTCTTCCATGTTAAGTATAGGACAAAAACACGTTGCACCCCTTTTCAGCCCCTTAAGGATTAAATTTCTCCACATTGATTCTTGGAGGGTATTCATGTCACATAAGGAATACCCACCCTGAATTTCATGTTTCTAGGTCTGGGGGTTGGGGCAGAGCATCCCTCAGTCAGGGACTCTTCAATGCAAAATATACGGAGGAAAATGCGTTGTGCCCCTTTTCAACCCCTTCTGGTTGGAATTTCCGAAAACCGGTTCTTAGTGCACCCTTCAGTCATGGAAGAAACACCCTCCCCAAATTTCACACTTCTAGGCTCAGCAGTTTTGGCAGGGCGTAGATGAGTCAGTGAGTGAGTCAGTGAGTGAGTGACTTTTATCTTTTGTATATATAGATTTTTGGGTTGTGGAGTGAATTGTCTGAATTTTCAGTATTTCTTCTGGGAAAATTTTCTTTGATATACAGTAGAAGCATGTTGGATTACCAGCATGCTTCTGAAACAAATTATGCTCGTAAACCAAGGTACCACTGTATTTATAATTAGTGTAACCTTCTTTATGGTTGAGAAATGTTGTACAAATATTATTGAATACTTCACTTGTACTCACTTGCACATGTACTCTTCTGGTCCTCTGCCCAGAGAAGTAGTTATACAGTGCACTCCATGTACAGTTACATATAAATCCCTCCTATGCATTTTTACTCTGAAGTCGGTCCCAGTGAATCATGGATTTCTTCCAAGTAACTTCCAAGTAACCTATGGAACTCAGGGAATACTGAATGATTTGAGGATTTTTTGCCCACATTTTTTGCCTTTCCAGTTCCATTCGGTGACTTTACTTCCCACTTTCACTTACCTTTGATAGCACCTTTCTGAGGCTTCAACATGCAGTTAATTTTGGAAGTTGGGCAATTTTGTGGCCCTGAAAGCTCATGCAGCTGGGGGGATGGATTGGATTTCTCTTTCTGATTTAAGCATTCCATACCAGCTGGATTTGACTGTAAGCCTGTAGTCCTTTTAAAAAGGGTGAGCATTTTCTTATGAGAGCCAGCCTTTGAAGCAACATCTTTGGACCCACAGAGACCATACCAATTTTTAATCAAAGTGAAATAAAATATATTTTGCTGACAGTTCTACTTTCAAGAGACTCTATGGGCCTGTTCAAATATTAATATCAAATCGTGGTGGTTTCTAATATAACAGAACTCTGAACATATGAAGATGGTGATTTGTATTAAATCAAAGGTCTGATCCAGCTCTGTTTTGTCTGCACTATCTGGCTCTATCACAGGTTTTAGTTACTGGTTATTCTCAACCCTACCTGACTATGCCTGAGACTGACTTTGAGTCCTTCTGACTACAGAACAGATAATATATTGTTAGGATCCATTTCCTGCTCTTGTGTGCTCCTCTATCTTTGTCCCAACTCCGTGATTATTAGCAACTTTCTGGTTTGCACTTGAAGTCAAGTAAGGCAACTAAGTTTTGTGTGAGTATTTAAAACCAGTAGTTTGATCCTGGTTTGCAAGGTTCTAGCAAACCATTTTTACATTTTTTTTACCTTGCACTCTAACTACCCAGTAAGAAGGTACATAGAGCAGCTTACAATAAAAATAAAATACTTGGACAGCCCATTCCTAATACATTCTGGAACAGGCATGCCAGTTGCCCTGCCCCATATCAAGCATGGGGCTGGGGCATACAACTTGGATTAAGAGGAACCAGGTTAGAATGGAACCAATCTTTTGCTTTGGTATCCTATGATACTATTTTGTTTCCACTGTCTGGCTCATCTCTGGTCATTACTAGTTTCAGTCAGGTTTGGATCAAATTTCAATTCTCAGCTCTACCTGGCCAAGCTTGGGTCTTTCTACTTGTAGGGCAGGTGCTGTATCCTGTGTCACTAAAGGCACAATCCTAACCAGTTTGGGCTAGCATAACTCACCTGTCTTTCCACTAGGGAGGCCAGCCCATGCCTATGCAGTGGCCTAACTACCCTCCCTCCCAAAGTGGCACAGAAGTTCCTTATGAAGTGATACGCCCAAGGCAGAACACGACTTGTGCTGGAACATATGCTGGCCTAACTGGGGATTAGGATGGCAACTTTAGTTGCTATTGTATTGTTTCTAGAGTATAAAAAGATATTGGCCCACTTCGGACATTGTGCCAAACTCTGGTTGGACAAAAACATAACTTTGGTATAACATGCTGTCTGGATTAACAAACCAGAGTTAAAAGCTGCAGCCCACCCTGTCATAAAAATGAGAGCATGGAGCATACAGGAAATAAAACAAACTATGGTTAGCACAAACTGTAAGGTATAATGTCTGAAAAGAGCCACCAAATGGGAAGCTATTTCATTTTAATTAAAACATGGTTTCTGAATTGCATGGGACAGCTTGGGGAGCTCTTTCCCATGATGGTATGGAAACTATAGTAGGGTACTAATAAAGCTGGATAATTATGCTTTCAGGGTTACGGAACCATTTCTCTTGGGTTTCAAATGGATGGACTAGAACAGGGTGTCCAAACTTTTTGGCAGGAGGGCTGCATCATCTCTCTGACATTGTCAGGGGCCGGAAAAATGTTTTACATTTTGAAGTTGAATAATTTGACATAAAATTACATGTAAGAGTGTATTAGAGACATTATCAGTGGTGGGCTCCAGCAGGTTGGCACCTACTCTATAGAACAGGTTGTTAATGAGAGAAAGGACATATAAAGTTTAAAAATAGCCATTTAAAAGCTGTTGCCAGATGGGCATAGAACTGGTTGTTAATTTCTTTGAATCCCATCACTGATTACAATGCTTGCCCATCTTGGTGCAGTCCATATTGAGGCTTGCTGAGGCCGCATCCAGCTGCAGGGCCGGGGTTTGGACACCCCTGGGCTGGGAGTTGAGACGTTGGGATCCTGGTAATCACCACTGATTTTGCTGAGCACCAATATTGTTGACCTCAAACTGTACTATAAATTTCATAGCATAAAACGTACCTTCTACCTCACAGTTTGTATCACTTTAGAGGTCAAGAAGACCTGATTCATGGTTGTATTTGATTCATCCTGTAAGGACCACAAGTTTCAAGGAGGTATCCCAGCACATGATAAAACAGGATATTATAGGAAATGTAATTTCCACTATGCCCATTTATTTATGTGACCTTCTAATCTAAAGGAAATCTCTATTTTGTGGTCTAGTTCTGCACCAAGGTGGGGCAGAATAGAATATTTGATTTTGCATCATAAAGGCTGCCTGAGGCTGGTTAGTTCTACTGCCTGGTAATGTCTCTTTCTTCAACTGTATTCTATGGGCCTTTCGGAAAACGTATTGGATATAGATGTTTGATTTATTGGATTGTTTATAGACTCGAGACAATCTGGAATTGGATAAAAATTGGATAAAAATATGTTTTTTTCTATGTCTTTCTGACCCATCCTGACAGCAAAAATGTCCAGACTAAATTGCTGCTTGTAGTATTTTTGGAGCAGCAGTCCTGTACAAAGGCATGGTGCTGACACAGGCTATGCTGCACCCTGTGGAGGGAATTTAGCAAGTAGCAGGTAACCTCAGGGCAAGGAGTTACCCCCCAAAAGCTCCAGTCTACTCAGAGGGTCAACTATGACCTGCGTCATCTATATAGCTGCTGCAAATCCTCATTGATTCATATTGCCAAATCAGGCCAGAGAAGGAGAATAGGCTACAAAGGCACTGCCAGTTATGCTCCCTCTCAAGCTCGATTCGCCTATATCTTGCACTGATCCATACCCTGCCTTTTCCCTGTCCAGCCTGGTGAGAACTTAACCTCTTGCTGATGGGAACT
Source organism: Cryptoblepharus egeriae (assembly GCA_030015325.1). NCBI lineage: Eukaryota > Metazoa > Chordata > Lepidosauria > Squamata > Scincidae > Cryptoblepharus > Cryptoblepharus egeriae. The sequence continues at coordinate 61,246,019 of JAREYC010000003.1, read as the reverse complement.
CTTTGGTCTTCCCACTGAGGTGTGTAACTGGCATGCTGTTACAGTGTGCTCTGTTGAACTTTTGAAAGCTATTGACACCAGGCACTAACAACAGATAGGATTGTGCCAAAACTGTACTTAACATCCTGTATCATAAGGAGATATACTTTTATATGTTTTTACTGAATATTTTAAATTCTATTTGTTAGCTGCCTTGAGTCTGCCATGGCCCAAGAAAGACAGGATATGAATTTATTAAATGAATTAAATGTTCTTTAGGAAGAAGAAGGGAGATAAAATAAGATTTTTCTGAAAAAATATGGAAGAATTGTTGGCAATTAAAGGTTGTTTCCCTGTCCTGGGTCTGATAGTTAAGTTTGGAAAGAGGAGAATTGAATTCATCTCCCCACCAACCCTCCACTGATCCAACCACCAATGCTTGGCTCTTAAATTGCAATTCTGGAATTGCAGGAAAATGTTGGCTATGCTCTAATGTACCCTCTCAGTTGCTGCAGAAAAATTGTGATTCCCACCATGAACTGAGCATGTGCCCCACACCAAACCTAAAATTATCCACTGTTGTGTGGATTCTATGGCAGAGTCTTGGGATTCCTTGGAAGAAAAGTTGTTGTGAAAAATGTTGCCTTAAGTGAAAAAGTCTGAAATTCACTGATCCAAGGAGCCTCTGAAATATTGATTTTTATCTAACTGTATAGTAACCTTTCTGTCTCGGGCAGAGAGCTAAAAATAGAAAAACATTGATATAAAATTATTAGTTCTAGTTTCTACTAAAAATGGATATATAGGCTTAAGGCATTAGGAAGCAGAACAAGAGTGCAGAGTAACATAGGACTCTAGTCTAGGCTGTTTCTGTATTTTTGCAGGGGAGGAAGACTAGCCTTTCTGTTTCTTAAAAGGGCAAAACAAATGCTTACATGATAAAACATATGCTTGTCCTTTGTAGTATTAAAACACTGATACATTTAAAGAAGCATAACTTTATAACTTTTAAAAGTTGCTGGAAAAGATCAAGAACCACAGTGTGGCAATGCAGTGGTGCCAGGTTATTCTGCACCCTGTGGGGGATTTTTAGCTACAGCAGCTGAAATGGGTCAACGTGGACCTGTGCCAGTTATACCAGGATGGTGTAGTGGTTAGGGAGTTAAACTGAGACCTGGAAGAACCAGGTTCAAATTCTTCCTTGGATGACACTTCCTGGGTGACCTTGGGCCAGTTATTCACTCTCATCTCCACCAACCTCACTGGGTTGTTGTTTGGACAGCAAGAGGAGAGGTATTAACGCTTTGTAAGCTAACTTGGGCATTTACTTTGGCATGGGAAAGACGGAGTATAAATCCCTAAAATAAATCTCTGGCACAATAAATCACTGGCACAAGCCTTCACAGATCCATGCAGTCAGATCAGGCATGAGACGCTGGCTTGTATTCAGCACATGTTCTAGGAACAGATTGCCAAGGGAGGTGGTGGACTCTCCCTCACTATGGATCTTCAAGCAGAGGCTCGACGAGCACCTGTCGGGGATGCTCGAGGGGGATTTCCTGCTCGAGGGGGTTGGACTAGATGACCTACTAGGTCCCTTCCAACTCTATGATTCTATTCTATGAATGCCAGATACAGGGGAGGGCACCAGGATATTGTTGTTCTTTGTGCTTCATCAAGTATTTGGTGGGACCTTGCGAGATACAGGAAGCTGGACTAGATGGGTCTGGGGGGAGCATCCAGTGGGGCTCTTCTTATCTTCTTATCCCATTTTCCCCAAATTCCATCACATTTCAGTTTGATTGAAATACACAACCTATGAGCAGGTTCAGTTCTTATGAATGAAGGTACTGGGGCAGGAAGTAATTTTAGTTCCCACCCTGATCTGCATCTTTTCCTTTCTAATCAATAGAACTTACAATCCTCTGCATACTTTAGAGTAAATCTTATTCAACACAGTGGGACTTACTTCTGAGTCAGGATTGCCATGTCCTGGAAAACTAGGAGTCCTGGTTTTTGAGAATTGTGCCCATTACTGGCAAGTTTGACAGGGGATCCTGTCCTGGTTTTGTGGAATAGAATTACGGCAATGCTATTCTGTGTAAACCTGCCTAGTCTTGTAGACATGAATGGCTGCCTTTCACTCCCAAGGAGAAAAAGTGCTGGTCTGGAGGGACTGTGCAAGTGAATAGAAAGAGAGTAAATGCCAGAGGAGTGTGACAGGGAAATGAAAAGGGAAGGTGTTGTGACAAGGGAGTGTTGAGGAGAAAATTGAAGAAGGACATTCTAGGGAATATTTCCAGGGAGAGGAGCAAGAACACAAGGAGGACTAGTGGGATTAGTCGGAGATGGCAATGTTCTGGAGTTGTCCTTTTACTCATGTCCCCTCACACTAATAATCAGGCTGGTTCCTTAGTAATTGACTAATAGGCATCTTGCTCTGCTTCCTAATTAGTTTTAATCATTATTTTAATCTGATTTCTGCCCACTCCTTTTTTCCCCATCTGAAAGCTTCCCCCAGAAAACAACTTGTCCATTGCAAAATGGTTTGTCATCATTTCATGTTATGGTAGTTAACAATGAGATAAAGCAAAGCCTGTAAAATGATAACAAGTATGAAGGATGTGGGATTCCCTCCGCTCCAATATTGCTCTGTCCTTCTGTTCTTCCCTCAGTGAACAAGAACAGATACGGATAGTATTATCTCTGTGGTCAGCTTGGATTGATGCTTCTTCCAGGAAATGTGACTCTGTGAATAGCTCCATTGATTTCCCTCATGAACAATGGTATCCTTTCTACATTAAAGACATTTCTTGTAATTCTCAGTCACACTTCAGATTCAATTAGGTCTTGAATACGTGGTTTAGTGCAGTAATGAATATTGTTCCATGTTCCAAAACTATCAGGTAGCCCAGTCCTGAGTTGCCCTGTGCATGGGGCTGCCACAGCTCCAAAAATAGCTGCCTGCATGTGTCTGGAAGCTGCCACAGGCTTTTTGACAGAAGGGGACTTTTGTCCTCTTTCTCTGGGTAAGTAGCCCTGCAATAGGGTTACTCAGCTCAATTCTGCAGTTTAGCTGGTGGAGTATCAAAGGAGTTCCTTGTCAGGCCACTTCATACTTCCTTTATACTGCCTAGATGTCTGCAGTTAAAAAAACAAATGTTAGTAAGACATATGTTTCAATAAGTAGGCATTATAGCAATGTTCTCAGTTGTACAGTCTTGTCATGTTCCTTCATTACAGTGGGAATTCATGGCCTGTGCTGGTGGGGCATGAGACAGTCTGGTATAGGTACGTAATGATTTGGGTGATGCGGAAAAACATGTTGCCAGTGTTCCAGTAACCTCAGACCCCAACTCCTGTCCTGTGTTTTCCATCAATTTTCAAATGTACTGAGCAAGGATTTAAAAAGGCCATTGTGCAAAAAATGATTATAGTGCTGTTTCTTTAAAGAATGTAAGGGATACGAGCTAAAAACAATAGAAAGATAAAAGAAGCCATATATTAGGAGCAGATCTGAATCCATAAATCTGTTTTGAGACTCTTTTTGAGAGAGAAAAATGTGTGTACTACATCCTCACAACTTAGTTTAGGAAATAGGTTTAAAGATACCCAGTTCAGATTATGGTTTGTTAGTCCTTGACTGTGATCTATCTACTCTTTGGAAGAAAGAATTGGGGTGCCTTTTTCAGCAACCCGGGGACCAATCTTGTTTATTAATTTGCCTGTGGTGATGCGGCACCTCGATTTTTGTAATTTCACATTTCTGTAAGCTCTTGAAAACTATAAAATTATCTAAATATTTCTACCACTAGTAATTACAGAAATCAGTTTGATGCAGCCCTTTTATTGATTATATCTTCTGTGTCAGGAACCTTTAAGAATTTAATGAACCTGACATTTCAGAGAGTAAGAATGGCAGTGCTGGCTGTTATATTGAAATGCTAAGATTCTTTTACAGTACCAAAGATTAAGGGCAATTTATGCTGGCACAGCTCACCAACTCTCTGTTCTCATGGTGGTATGGGGAGGCTGGTGCATATCTATGCACTGGCCTAATCTTTGCAGGAGTGGGCAGAAGTGCCCTATGGCTAGGCTTGCCATAATTCTCCCCAGGAGGACAAAGTCCAGGATTTTTTCCTCTTGTCCCACTTGGTCTACTCCAACCAAGTGCCTGCTTAGCACTGCGCTGCAAACCCCTACTGCACATGTATGATGCGTGAGGGTGGCACATGCACATAGGGCTCCTCTGCAACCTAGTGCCAGACAGGTCTGCCCAGCACTGGGCTGTGGACCTCTACTGTGGTTCTGTGATACATGAGGGTGGTGCATGTGCAGTAGGGCTCCTCTGCAGCCTAGTGTCAGGCAGGTCTGCTCAGCACTGGGCTGCAGTGCCCTATTGTGCACATGCGAGGGTTGTGTGTGCACAGTAGGGTTCCTCCTCCAACCAAAGCCAAGCAGGTTTGCATGGCGCTGGGCTGGAGAGCCCTGCCATTCCTGGCTGGGTCATGACTATGGCTGGGTTATGACCTTGAAGCTGGGCAATACCAAGGTTTCCCTGGGGGAATGGCAAACCTACTTACAGTACTTTCGCAGCACTCCCAGGCCAGCATTAGACTTGCTCCAGGATTTATGTTGGCCTATCTGGGGGTTAAGATTTCATGAATAAAATGAGCTGACATGATCTCCAGCTCTGTTGTTTATAACCAGTTATTTTCATGCCACACTTCTCCCAGATGGGACACATACTGTGTACTTGGTTTTGCTCAGTCCTGGTCTGGTAAGTTGGTTTTTGTTTTCATGCGTGCAAGTTCTGATGCTGAAGAATGCTACAGCTGAGTGGGAAGCATCTGCATTGATGTGTATATTTGCCCAGGAGAAGGATTGAATGCCATATTAGCCATAGATTTAGAGCTGCTGAAGGACAAGTTTGAAGGCTCTTTTAAACCAGACCTGGTACTTAAGCCTGACTTTGCCCACTTTTGGCAAGTCATTTTTTTCTCCCTAATGTTACTTCCCCAAGCTTCTTTTCAGTAAACGTGAAGGATGCTGCAGTGTGTTTTGTCTGCAAGTTATTAGTTCTTCCAGTTTTGGATAACTTCTTTAATCAGAAGTGTTCCAGAATTAATTGTCCAGAGTTCTTAATAGTTAGGCTGAGCATTTTGATTTATAGGCATGATTGATGAACTTCAGGTTAAAACTGTGGTACATGAATCAAAGCAGATTCCTGTGAATGCCAGACTCTGTATAACTTTTGAATTGAATGAAATGTGTTTAACAATTTGTCAAAAAGCGAATCTGAAACAATCAATTCTCAGAAAGTGCTTTCAGTTAAAATGCCACTATGACCAGTATTGGGATACATATTATTTATTTTTAAAAAGTACCAGCAAAATAGTAATGGTGTGAAACAGAAATGAAAGCAAACACCTTTAATTGGTCAGTTGTAATTTTCTAGATGTGTTTAGAAAGTAGAAATGGCAAATAAGGCTTGCTGAGTTGGTTTAAAAATGCCTTCTCCCCCTCCCCAATTTAGTACTCTGTATGTGATGTTAATGTTCATGGAAACCTGCAGTGCCTTAGGAATACCATATTTCTTTCAGCAATGCTTGTTTGAGGACTATAACTGTCCTTCCCCCTTTGCTAAAGAGGAGGAATTTTAGCTTTTTGCAGTAGCCTTTAAGCATGTGAGTTGCTCCTTCCATTTACAAGACCAAGGATGCCCTTGAAGAGTAGGAGAACTGTGCTTGGTCACTGGAATTCCGGCACCTATAAGCCATAACTGAATTGGGGTCTTGAATTTTTTTTTTAAAATTGACGTTCTTGAATATTCATTTTCTACCAACAAGCAAAAAAATACACCAAGCAATAAAATACGTATATATGCATCATCCTTATTACCCTGTCATCTCTTGCATTTACCTTTTTTAACTTTCAGCAATCCAGTGATGATGCACATGATTAATTAAAACTATATTTCGCACCAGGCCTAGGCTAGTGTTTAGTGCCAAATCTGAGACTTCCATTTGCTTTCCTCTGATGTTTTGTGTGTGGGCTCTGGGTCATAATTGAGGTAAAGTGGTCGGTGAGGACTGTTTAATCCACTCCTACCTGCAATTTTTTACAGCCCATGTGACTCAAACCCATACATGGAGACTAGCTGGGGAGAGGGCTTGTATAGGAAAAGTGGCAAGTGCTACTCTCCTGCCTTTTCCTACTGACAGTAACTTCTTTCCAGCTGGATCACTTTTCCAGCCTTGTCTCTTGTTCCAACTATACTACGGGAGAAAAAAGATGGATTAGGAAATCAGTTTCTAGTGCTAGAACCAAGTTTAATATATGCATGGATCTGCATGGTGCGCAGTATTCATTTAAAATCAAAAGGCACAGCAACAACCTTTTATGGAATTCCCTCTCCTGCCTCAGTGCTGTGTGGTGCTTAAAGCCAGCTTTCTTTGGATGGTTGCCCCATCTTCCCCAACATGAATTATTGTGATGAAATCCAAAGGAGCGATTGCACTATACTGTTTAAGCAACCCACATTTTAAATGAAAATCGGTGCCTTCCCTTGTCCCTAACTAAACCTCTGACAAAACAATAGTTGTATTGTTAGTGTGGTGATCTACATATGAAAACATCTTTAGAAAGGTATTTTTGGAAGCCATTATCTATTGTGTAGGCTGGTTCATATAACAAGAAATCCTAAGGTGTTGCAAAACCTGTGTTTTCTCATTTTTTTAAAATCTTGCTCATGGCGTTTATCTATATACAGATATCTATTTAACTATCTCTATATACATTTATCTAAACATATAAATATATTTATTTATATATCTGTATATAAAATTCAAGTCACTGACTGACTCACACACTGACTCACTTATCAATGCCCTGCCAGGCCTAGAAGCGTGAAATTTGGAGTGGGAGTTCTTTCTGTGACAGAGGCACCCACAAAGAACCAGTTTTTGGAAATTCCAGTTGGAAGGGGGTAAAATGGGGTGCAATGAGTTTTTGTCCCTATACTTTCCATTGAAGAATCCCTGACTGAGGTACACTCTGCCCCAGCCCCTGGACCTAGAAGTATGAAATTTGGGGAGGGTATTTCTTATCTGACATCAACCAAGAATCGATGCTGAGATATTTAACCCTTAAGAGGGTGAAAAGATGAGCAACATGTTTTTGTCCTATACTTAACATTGAAGACTGACTGATCAACATTCAGCCAATTTGGTGCCTGATGCACTGGGAGGGAGGGTGCACATAGAGGGATGTTGAGCATGGGGGGTTGATGCACATGGGAGGATGATACGCATGGGGAGACAATGTGCATGGGGGGATAATGTGCATGGGGAACGATGCACATGGGGGAATGTTGTCCATGGGGGATGTTGTACGGGGGTATTGCACATGGGGGTGTTGCACATGGGGGGATGATGCGCATGGGGGATGGTGCACATGAGAGGTTGATGCGCATGTGGGGACGGTATTTTACTCCTGCAGCATGGGTACATTTTGCTAGTTTATCATAATAAATACAATATAGCCAACATTGTTTATTATAGCCAAAAACTTGCTTTTAGAAAGCATTTCATCCTCTTAAAAAGAATTCTACTACCCACAAAATTTCAGCAAATCAAGCCTATTCAAAAAGTTCATCCTGTTTACTAAATGTATGGTACTTTAGTGAAAAAGCAATTTCTTTGAGTCTGCAGACATGGAAGAAACTAATATGACCATGGTTTAAGGACTGGAAGTAGATGACAGTTATTTAAAATATTAAGTTCTGGGTTTCAGGGTCGAAATGCAAACTGATGACTACAACACTTTACTAAGATTATCACTGACTCTCTGTTTAGATAGTGAGGATTACCATGTTTAGATTCAGCTTAATAAGTGCATGAACTATGTGAAAATTCAAAAGTGACAGAACTGTTCTCAGTTTCTCAAGATAAGAAATAGAAATATGGAAGTTTTTCTTGTATCTTTCAAGACTTCAAAGCTCATTTCAAGAGGAAATGTTAAATTAGTGACATGTATGTCTGAGAAATAAACACTGAGGAATGGAAATGGATTTCATTTTGCCATGTACTTTGCTACATGGCAGTATATCACAAATATTCTACAAAGTGGAATTTTGAGAGGCTAGGCTGTAAAAAAGTGAAACGGTGTAGTTTCAGCGCTATTGTTTTACTGCACTATATTCTTCCCTGAAGAAGCATTTTCTACCATCTACATCTACCATTTTCAACCACCCTGTGTGATAGCCATTTTCCTTTCATCTTTGTCATTTACGGTTATACGTCTGTTCCTCTTCAGAGGCACAATGTTGGGTTTTAAGCCTCAGCTCTTGCGCTTTCTGAAGGCTAGAGAAATGGTAAGTGTTGACATTAAAGGGAAGTGTGGTGAGAGTCCTCTTTGTGTTTTAGAAGGAGAACAGGGTGTTGCTGTACGTTTGAGGAATCTGACAGGCCGTAAGCTGCAGCTCTGTTGGGTTGAGTCTCTGAGGATGCTAGAGGATGAGAGAGCAATGCAAAGTATGCCATGATGGAAGTGTTTCTTCTGATGTTGAGCTGGGTTCAGAAAAAGACACTGATCGGTCAGAATTGAGGAATATTTTCTATATAAAAGAACCTCCTGGGACAAACTCTCTGCCTGAGGGTTAATTTGGGTGCTAGTGAATGTTTTGCCTTGAGAATGCAAGTTAACCAACCAACTTCTGCACTGGCAAGACTCGAGGTTATGACCTTCTGCTGAAGCAAAAAGAAGAGAAAGCCAGCAGCACTGAATAAAACCAAAGAAGCTGAGCCTCAGCTTAGCATCCGTCCTCCCCATAAAGATTTATCAATGCATGTGAATTGCCTGATGTATGTAATTCAATTAAAGGAAAAAAATGTTTTTCAGGGCAAGGAATCTTGATCAAATAAAGAAGTTCTCTTAGGATTTGCACCCTTAAGAATATTCAGTCTCAGCCTGAGTAGGTTTGCCGAATTATGCTGGGGTTCAGGAAGAGGTTTTTTTTAGTCTTCTTCCCTCCGAAAATCTTTAATTTGTTACACCAGATCAATATGCAAAGGGTTTTGCCCCTGAAAAATGTTTAAAATTAACTGCACAATTTGCATATATTGAATATGTGTCATGAATATGAGCCTTGATTATGACTCATATATGACTGATTAACTACCTCATGAGAAGGAAGGACTTGGATGTTGGTAAAATTGAAGGCAAGTGAAGAAAGTGATGGAAGAGGATGAGATGTGTCACTGAAGCAATGAAGCAAAAAACTTTGGGAGCTAGTGAAAGTTAATCTGGTGTGCTGAGATGGGATCATTAAGAGTCAGACCCAACTTAATGAATGAAAATCAACAACAAAATAAAGCTTAACAGCAAGTCTGTAATTTCAGAAAGGTAGTTCTGTATACTCTAAAAGGCAGTTCTGTCTTACTGCAAGAGAGGTTTCAGTTCAATCCTATCACATTCTGTTAAAGCCACTTGTGATGGCTGCACAGAAAATCAAACTTCCAGACCTGTAGCAAGGGATGACTTTCCTAAGTTTTCTTAACATGTACCAGTACAATGATTGGGCTCATGATAGGCACAGGGATAGGACTTATAATCCTGCAGGATGGTTTGGAGGTCCATCCTACATTTGTGCATTTTAATGAAGTGCATCTGTCGGCTATATAACTGGTTTGCAAAATTAATATGCGAAGTGCAATCCTCACCAATTTAGACCAGCATAACTCACCTGGCATATCTTCCCATGGTGGTGTGGGGAGGTCAGTTCATGCACATGCACTGGCCTAAACCCTCCAGGAGTGGGCAGAAGTGCCTTTGGTACTTATGTGGTGGGTGCTCATTTGACTGGAAATTCCTGGAGACCCCTGGAAAAAGGGGGTCTAACTGGAAAGGGGAAAAGCCCTTTCTCTGAAATCCTGGCATTTCCCCTTCATTAAAAAATTTTGCACATAGCTATAGCTGCGCATGGCTCTGGGCTTGCCAGAGTGGGGGAGGTCCCTAACCCATTTTCTGGTTGACCAGCAGGCCACCAGCCTCCTCTGATCCCGCCCACCCACCAGCCCAACTGCAGCTGGCGACCAAGCACGCTGCCACTTCTCCACTCCCCCTGGCATCCATTTGCTGCTTCCCCATGCCTCCTGCCACCCCGCCACTTTCCTGCTTGCGCCGCTGCTTCCCTACCACTTCTGCCGCTTCCCTGCTCCCCCTGCCACCCCCGCTGCTTCCCTGCTTGCCCTGCTGTCTCTGCCACCCCTTGCCACTTCTGCACCACTTCCCCACTCACCCCACCATGTTTCTGCCTCCCTTTCTGGTTCCCTACTTCCTTGCCAATTTCTTGCTCGCCCTGCCACCCCTCGCCGCTTTCCTGCCACTTTCTCTTCTTCCTTGCTGCTTCCCCACTTGCCCCGCCACTTCTCTTCCACCCTCCCCACTTTCCCGCTTCCCTGCCACTTGCCTGCTCCCCCTGTCACCCCCCGCACTCCACTCCATATGCCACCCAGCTGCAGTCCGCACAACCACCATCTCTGCCAAGGTAAGTACTCCCTCCCACTTACCTCTGCCATCCCCTTCCCTACTGTCTTGGTCAGAACCATGCATGTTAAAGTCACTTGGCAAGGATTCTGTTGCTGCAAACTGCCTTGAGAGCATCTTATATGTCTGGGTCAGAATCATGCATGTTAAAGACACTTGCATAGGTTCTGGAGACTGCTTTTGGAGAGACTTAAGGGCCTGAGTCAGAATCAGGTTTACTCTGAGCCACTCTTATGTCTTTGGGTGATGGGAACAGGTATTGCGTGTCTGGGTCTCTGAGACAAGGTCATGCCTGCTTGCATTTCACATGTGCATTATTGGTGAAAACAGAGGTTGCAAAGAGGTTTTCAGTTTTAAAAGTGTTGAAATTAAGTACAGGAAAGCAATATGAGTATTTTTGCTTTAATTTAACCTGTCCTACATTTGTCCTACTTTTTTGGGGTGTCCTACATTTTTTAACGGGGTAGGAATTTTGGCTTGGATGACCGAATTTTGGGGAACTTGGGGGGGATTTTGGGTTCGGCATCTGGTCACTCTGTTTTCGTGACACTCCCAGGCCACAACAGAACTCATGCCAGCCTAATTGAAGGTTAGGATTGCAGCCTCAGTTGTGTAAGATCTTCAGAGATTGATACCTTATTTCCATTTAAACTTGGATCTCTTGTTTTCCCTCAACAATTAAAAAAAATTATACTTCCTATAAATGATTATTTTACTAATAATCCAGAGTATATTGTTCTGCTGTTTGGTTGTACTTAATGAAATCCTTTTACAGCAGATGGATTTAGGATTGAAACCTGTGGTTCCTAATAGCTTCACTTGCCATAAGATTCTCCCTTCGAGTTGTTTCATACTGTTTTTGTTCTACATGTGCCGAAATACTGACAGTTAAATGAGTGGTTCTTACATAGTGAGCAATAAATAATCATCTGTCTTATTTTCCCCTTTCATACTTCCTGTTCAGTTTAATTTATTTAGCAGTTCAGGCACAGTGAATCTGTTAACTGTAACAGAACTGGTGGAATGATGTGGCAACTTATTTTTATCATGGTCAAGGGGGTTTTCTACTGGTAAAAGTTCACCATGTTTCTGAGCAGCTCTATGCATTTGAATGTGGATTTCTTCAATATTTGATGCTTTGACGACAAGCCTTGTTTACTCAAACATTTTTGCTTGGGTTCAGCCACATCCCAGATGTCTCCCTAGGGCACATTCCTGAGGCTTGCTTGTATGCACCTGCAAGCTGAGAAACTCAGGAATATCTTGTTAGACTTTCTGGGTTGTTTGGAGCTGGAGCAAAACCTATCATTACATGTAAGTTACAGCATCATCTACAGCAGCGTTTCTCAAAGTGGGGGTCGGGACCCCTTTGGGGGGTCACCTAGAGCTTTCCTGGGGGTCGCCTAAAGACCCCTGGTGCAGGGGGCCAGGTCAGGCTTGCCAGACCTCCGGCTGTAGCTGCACGCGCACTGGGGCTGACTGACAGCCTCAGGGCCCAATCCTATGCATGCCTACTCTGAAATAAATCCCATTATAGTCAGGGGGGCCTTTACTCCCATGTAAATGTGGATAGGATTGCAGCCTCAGGGCCCAATCCTATGCATGCCTACTCTGAAATAAATCCCATTGTGTTCAATGTGTGCATAGAACACACATTTCATTTGTAACAATGAAAATACATCGTGCATATTGGATATTTAATTACGATTCATAACAGTAGCAAAATTACAATTATAAAGTAGCAACGAAAATAATTTTATGGTTGGGGGTCCCTCCAACATGAGGAACATATAAAGGGGTCACGGCGTTAGGAAGATTGAGAACCACTGATCTACAGCATCATCATGTTCTTTGTTGTCTATATGTTGGAAATGAAAGCATAAAAATGTAGAGAGCATTAAAGTGCAGTATATTCCAGTAGATAAAGCTTTAGACTTGATCATAAGAGGTTCTGGATCCAAATCCTTCCTAAAGTGTCACTGCTCAACATATTATTTCAAATTAGCCTGATCCTGTACGCCTTGTCCAGGGTGACCAGATGCCGTACCCAAGATTCCCACCCCCCAATTCACCAAAATTCACCAACCTCCAAGACAAAATTCCTACCAATAAAAAAAATTGTAGGGCACCCCCCAAAAATATGGCACTAATGTAGGACATGTTAAAATAAAGCTAAAACACTTGATTTGCATTCCTGTACTTTTTTGCACAAATCTCATTGCAAGAGGTCAGACACCAACCAAAAAGGCACATGTTTAAGTGACCCAAGCAGCCAACCTTTCTCAGGCAGGCATGCACAGGCTTGTTCTTTCAGCCTCCTTTCCTTTGCATACTTATACAATATAAGCTCCACTGACTATATTGCTTTTGAGTGGACACAACTGGGCTTGGAGGCTTAAAACTTAAGGAGCCAGGAGTTATCCCACCATCCCTACCCTGAAAAGGTTGCCAACTTTACACCCAGCCCCTGCTCCTCTGCTTTGACAACAGATGGATCAAAGGCACCACAACCTGAGCAACTGAAGCCCTTGTTGTGAAATATAGTGTTACCTCACATAACAAGTGTCCCATGTAACAAGTGATCCACGTAACAAGAAAAAATTTATCTAGGATTCTGCCTCACATAACAAGTGTTTCTTCATGTAACAAGCACACGTTGGCAGTTGGGGCAAACACGCTGGCCGGCAGCCCTTTAAATAGTGTCAGGACTGCCTAGCGTGCCTGCCCATAGCGAAAGCAACACTTCCGCGCTGTTCCTCCTATGGCCAGGTGTCCGCTGGGCAGAGGGAGAGAAGAGCAGTGGAAAAGAGGGAAGCAGCTCAGGGCTAGCCAGAAGGAAGCAGGGGAGAGAGGGGCTCAGGGTGAAGAGAAGGAGAAAGTGGAGAGAGAGGCTGAGGGTGAGAGAAGGAGAAAGTGGGGAGACACTTGGAAAGTGTCTTTGATAGCAGAAGAAAGGGTCTTTGATTGCAGCCTCCTAACTATGTCTACTCAGAAGTAAGCCCCATTGTGTTAAATGGGTCTTTCTCCCAAGAAAGTGTCTTTAGGATTGCAGTCTAAGTAGACTTCATAGGATCATGCACATTCTATATCCAGGGAGAAGTCTGGAGTACTGTACCACTTTCTCTCCATCTCCACCTCCTGGATGGACTGCCCCGATGGAAACCCTTCCTTGTTAAGGATCCTTGTTAAAGCTGCTGAAAAAGACACCAGTGACTCTTTAGGTGAAAATTAGTCATTTTTTAAATTGTACATACAGTAAATAACAGTGTTTTATAACAGTAATTGTGTTCTGTATTATATTATAGTGTTTTGAATTCAATTACAGTGTTTTGTCATCTTTTTTACATACCGTTAATATTTTTATATGAATTTGGGTTGTGGAACCAATTGTCTGAGTTTCCATTATTTCCTATGGGAAAATCCACTTCATGTAAAGAGCGTTTCACATAACATGCATGCCTCTGGAATGAATTAAACTTGTTACATGAGGCACCACTGTACATGCTTTTTTGTGCAAAGTATATATTGGTGGATTCATCTACAAAGGCTGTAGATGGATTCATCTACAAAGGCAGGAGAGGCTGGGGTTTCTCTGGTCAGTTGGCAACCCTGCTTTAAAAAAATCAGTTCTTCTCCCTCCTTTCCCTCCAAGCCAATCTCTCTCTCTCTCTCTCTCTCTTGCAAGTGCAGGGACTGGAGCTGGCTCTGGTTACAGCCATTTCCCCAGCCATTCAGTATCTGGAGCACATCAGTCCCCAGGAAGCAGGATGCATGCTGAGAGATATAGCTCATCCACTGATGGCTTGGAAAGGGGCTTTATCATGGAGAGGAGGGAGAAAGAAATTCCCTTCCCACTCTCCCTCCGTCCCCATCCGTTCTTTCAAGTTTTTCATTTTGGGGTGGGTGGGTAGTGCCCCATCTCCAATCTTCTGAATCTGTAAGGGAATGACACACACTACTGGTTTAACCTTTCTTGAAAGCATCTGAAGAATTGCATCTGAAATAAAATCAATACATGATGCAGTAGGTTATTTACATTTTAAAATATTGAACGGTGAGGCAATTTATCAGTTAAAGAAATGACAAAACAGAGCACCAACTGATACCAAGATTTTTTTTGACTGCTTGTAAAATACACAGTAGAAGACAGCCTCTGTATAGTGGCCTATACTGTTCAGTTTTTCTCAGTGTGCTATTTGTCATTAGTACAGTGATGCCTCACTTAACAAATTTAATTTGTTCTGGAGGCATGTTTGTTACATGAAACGTTCTTTGCATGAAGTGGATTTTCCCATAGGAAATAATGGAAACTCAGACAATTGGTTCCACAACCCAAACAATATTCATATAAAAATATTAACTGGATGTAAAAATGATGACAGAACACCGGGATTGAATTCAAAACATGCATTCAGTGTGCATGATCTTATGAAGTCTATTTAGGCTGCAGTCCTTAAAGACACTATCCTGGGAGTAAGCCCCATTCAACACAATGGGGCTTACTTCTGGGTAGACATGGTTAGGAGACTGCAATCCAAGACACCTTCAAAGTGTCTCCCCACTTTCTCCTTCTCTCCATCCTGAGCCTGTCTCTCCCCTGCTCCCTTCTGGCTAGCCCTGAGCTGCTTCCCTCTTTTCCACTGCTCTTCTCTCTCTCTGCCCAGTGGACAATCGTCCATAGGAGGAACAGGGTGGAAGTGTTGCTTTCACTATGGGCAGGTGCGCTAGACAGCCCTGACGCTTTTTAAACAGGCTGCCGGCCAGGGCGTCTGCCCCAACTGCCAATGAATGTGTTCTTTATGTGAAGCACATTTTGTTATGTGAGGCAGAATCCTAGAGAAATTTTTGTTTGTTACGTGAAACATACTTTATGTGAAGCGTTCTTTATGTGAGCCGCCACTGTACTATTTATAAAACCTGTTCTGTCCAGGTTAAAACTGTGATGTCTTAGTCCATGATAGGATGATCAATTTCATTACAGTTAATACTTTTTATATGCCAGCCATTACCTGACTGTGTGGAATGGGGCATGTTTTGGATCATTCTGATTTTATTCAGTAAGATAAATGAAAATTTGCTCCACTATTGGAAATATTGGACCAGAAAATTTTTTCAAGGATAGTACAAATAATTCTGACTTTATAATGTTAGCTTTGTGGAATTCTCTAGAGCTAGCTTACATAGACAGTGGGGAATCTGTTTATTTCATATTCAAGACACAATGGCAATTAATTATACAGACATGTGAGGCACACACACACAATAAAATTTCCCCTTCCTCAAATATTGTTTGCAATAGTCATAAATCTAGGAGAGGATAATGCCTAATATATGTTCTGGGTTTGACTTTCATGTGGAAGTTACAAATGCATGTGAGTTGTGCTGATAACCAAAGCTAAGACATGAAGATTGCCATTTGTACAACTAAATACAGGACCTTATGGGCAGAGAGTCTCTTTAACAGTGCAACCCTGAGCACTTCTTGGACTTGTTCTGGCCTGTGACTCTTGCAAATATGCTGTAAGGCATGGGAAGTCCTACACAAGTGACAACCTCCTTATTCTGACACAGGTTAGAGCCTGGTAAGTTTGCACCAACCTTTTCAGTTCAGCGCAGGTATCTGGGGGACATGAAGAGGGTGGGAAGGAGATGATTTAGAGCAAGGAGGGTGGATGGTGAACAGTCCAATGGGTGGGAGGCAGGGAAGCAAGGTGTGAAGCCAGGATCCTGCACTTGTGCCAGATCCTCGCCTTCTTCCCAGGCAGTCTAGGGCAGCTCCATGCTGCTTGGATTTGTGCTTCCTCTTGAGTCCAAACACACCTCCAACACTTCTTTAGATTTCTATTCTCCCTAGAGTTTGACAGCTTTCCCTCTGTTACAAGAGTCAGTTTCAATTTCTTGCCACATAAGGAAGATTTAAAGAGGTTATGTTTCTTTTAAATGTCAATGTTTTATTAAAGTATAATCTAATTATCAATGGCTACAGTTGGCTTAGTGGTTAGAAGCACTGTGCCTGTCAATCTGAAGATTGGCTGATCAGTGGTTCAGGACCCAAGTACTGCAAAACAGAGTGAACTCCCATCCTTAGCCAAGCTCCTGCCAACCTAGCAGTTCTAAAGTGTGGAAATGGAAGTAGATAAATATGTATCACTTTGGTGGGAAAGTAACAGTGTTCTGTGCACATGCAGGCCACATGAACATGTAGGTGTCTTTGGACAACACTGACTCTATGGCTCTATAAATGGGATGAGCACTGCACCCTTGATTTGGTCACTACTAGCAGGGCAACCTGTGGGGGACACCTTTACTTTTAACCTAATTATCAGTGGATTTTTCATCCCTGATTTTATTTAAAGAAGTGTGGGAAGCATGCTGGATTGAACGTACAGCTGTAGCTTTCATTGATGTTTAAGCAGCAGCAGTAGTAGAAGTAGCACCTCCTGTTGAAGAGGCAAGCTGTTCAGCTTAACTGAAGCTTATCTCTTCATCAGTGGAAACTATCGCTGCAAAAACAGCCAACAAAACTTGAACATATGGTGTTCTTATCTGAACACGGTTGTTCTTGGATCACAGTCCAAGTTACCATTTTGGCAACACTATCAAAGCAGATCTCTGTGCAGCTTAGAACTCGACATTCCCAGAAGTCCAGTATTGATTTTTGACATCACCACTGTGCATCTGGAAATACGGAGGAATTGCTGTTCGGCAAGCAAAGGGATCTATGCAGAACTCATTGTGGGAATGTTGAGATTTTCATATATGGATTATGCCAAGTACCCTTTTCACTTAATCCATGAGTTTCCAAATGGGTTTTGAACATTCTGGTTTGAAAATTCATGTGGCTGTGTGATGTCCATGAGTCTTCAGAAGATGTCTGACTACACTGTAGGTTGTTTCTGGGAGAGGGTTTGAAGGACCTGGAGGTTTACCACATTAGTAAGGCAAATGGGGGAAACTCTGGACTTTTAGATAAAGCACTGCTGGGATACATGCCGACACATGGAGACGAGGTGATTGATAATGCTGGAACTTAAGACTAGCACGAGTTTATCCACAGATAAACCCTTGGATTGCAGTGTCTGGTTGCAAATCTCACATTAGTTCAAACACACAGATGTGCTCACAGATACAGTTTCCCATGGAATAATTGCACTTCTGTTGCTGGTCTTGGTGAAAATGTGGACTTGGAGCTGTAAGACCTTGGTTCAGTATGCACACCTGCCACATTGTGAGGTCTAGGGTGAGTTGTTATCTGTTAGCCTCTATCTCCAACTTGTAAAGCAGGAATAATAATGAGCTACCTCCAGCATTGTTGTAAGGGTGAACATAAAAAGCTTGTAATACACATTGCAAATTAACAGTGTTACTGGAACCTTGCAAGAAAGTTTTGCATTTCTGCTGGGAACCTAATCTTTCTGCCTCTGGCACACAAAGGAGAAAAACTCTAATCCTGTATCAGTAAATGTACATATGGTCCTTATGTAGTGCCTAAATATATGCTAGATGAAAAGATGAGCTGCTTGCTGTCTGAAAATTAATGATGAGCAAAGGTAAAGAGGAGAAATTCTGCTTGGTGTACATTACTGATTAACTCAAAGGGCATGGAAATGGAGCTCTCCAGTTTCTGTCCAATTGCACAGCTATTAATGCCATTTCTTAATTCAAAGGATGTTCACATTGTGGGTACAGATCAGCCAGTGATGGTAGAAGCCTTGATATTTTCCTAAATATGATTGCCAGAGTCAAACAGAATAAAAAGGTGTATTGTCATTTTAAATCTGAAATGTAGAAACAAGTAAACTTTAGCAAAGTTCTTTTACAGGGGCTGGCAAACATTTAATACCAGGGCCATATCATCTCTCTGACACTGTTACAGGGGATGGGAAAAATTAATTTCCAATTCAAATTTGAATAAATTTACATAAATTGACATAAATGAATATATTTGAGTCAAAACATATGAATAAATGAATTGTACTGAGCTTATTTATAAGATGCGTAAAAACTATAATACAGGCAAGTAGAACCACATGAGAACTATGAACTGTTTGCCACATCCGTTTTGAACAGTGAAAAAATACAAGCCAAACATACATTTAATAGGTTTTCAGTTTTACTGTTCCACTGTCTACCAAAGCTTGTGAACCACTGTGAAAGGCTTGTTTGGTCTCTACATCTTTTTCCATGTAGATTCAGAACAGGTAGCTTTAGGCTACAATAAATAGAAATTGGTGTTTTTCTTTTGAAAAAGACACATTTATTTAAATTCAGTTCTAGTCATTGTCTCTTAAAAGAACCCTTAATTTCAATAAAATCCTAATTTTAATAGCAGCAGAGCACATTTCACATTTTTAAAAGAATGGAGAAAATATGTAACTTCCAAGGCTTTATAAATTTACTGGTTAAATAACATGTTGGTATAAATACTGGTTCTGGAAACTTGTAACCCAAGCCTTGCAGTTTCATTTGGCAATGGGTTCTCATTTATCTGGATGGACTTGCTTCCAAGGAAGTGTGTATTGGACTGTAGCCTTGCTTTTCACGTAAGTGATCTTGTATGTGTACAGACTTGAATCAGGGCGCAATCCTAACCCACTTTCCTTTCCCCAGGCTGGAAGAGTGACCCAATGCCCAAACCTCAAAAGGAGGACAGGGTCTTGGATTCCTCTTAGCCTGGCTTTTCTGGTGGACAATGGCACATTTGCCTACTCATGAGTAAAAATCTGTGATATTGGGCACTTTCACTTTTCCAGAGAGCTCAATGCATATTTTTTATTTTTAATTTTTTGGCCATAACGTTTGATAGGAAGGAGATACTTCAAAACTGATTTTTGCATTGGATTCAGCTCTTCAATATGAATCAAACAACATGATGGGTTACTGCACACCATTGCAAAGTTCCAAAATGAAGCCAAAATGGAGGACAATGAAGCCCTTTTGGAGGCTAAAAACGAGGACAGAAGGCTAAAAACAAGGACAAATCTGGAAAAATCTGATCATATGATTTCCCTGTCCCTAGGGTAAGAGCAATGTAACTCCAAGATAAGGGAATAGATAGTGCCCTAACTTGAGAAGGCCTCCATGACTGCTCCCCTCCCCCAACTACAGGAGGAAGCTCATGCCACCTTGGCACAGCTATGCCTGAGCTGGAAAGTTGGTTAAGAGTGTGCTGTCAAGCAGATATAATTGTGCAGTACAGAATGTGGACTATGCATGCAAAGTTTTTGATTATGATTCCGGGTTGTACAGAGGCTCTGTTCATTTTGTAGTTTTTCAGTTAATAGAAGGGAAAAGGCAGTCTTCTATGACTTTGCTACTTCATGTGCAGACTGTATGGTGGGGAACAGAAGAATCATACCAAGTTTCCCTTCCTGTCCAGAAAGAGGAGCTGAGATCTTGCAAAGTTTCCAATTCTGACTTTACATAAGTTATCCAAGTAAATTATTTGTATGTACAAGATGAGCTTGTTTTGATTCTGAAATCATGTAGTTGATTGACACACATTTTATGCACGCACACATGTAGTCGATACATGTATTTGGAAAATGCATTTGATTTAAAACAGGGCATAACTAATTGTAGGATATGCAACAGCTGGTGAGGCATTGTGTAGTCTTCAAGATGTAATCCTCTTGCCTGGCTCCCTGGACAGCAAAACTAACCCGAGGCTGAGCTATACCACTGATGTGTTTTACCTCCTGTGGTGGGGAATATTTTGTCAAATTTAGGTTGCCTAATTGCTGCTTTTATATGATTGGAGCGTCTAATGCAACTTATAAACTATTTAATACCAAGATCCAGATGGTCTCCTGTAAGGCAAGAGAATGAAACAAGGATTTTTGTTTTTGCACATTTATTTCCAAAAAGTAGAGCATAGAGGTCCATTTTGATTTTGTTTTGATGTTAGTTTACCTTATGGCAATGTATATCTTCCCTCCCCTGCAACCATGTAGTGTGGTATCTTTCCGATGTAATAATCTGAAACTCACATAAGGTTGGTATATGTTTTAGCAGCTGGAATGATTAAGGTTTAAAAGCTTAGAAATTGTAAGATGAAACTGATAGCCGAGTGTTAAGCTTCATGACAATTAGTCAAATAAGTGACAATTAATTTGTATTGACTTGCAAGCCTATAATTGTTCACTGAAGTGAATGAGC
Organism: Cryptoblepharus egeriae; assembly: GCA_030015325.1. Taxonomy (NCBI): domain Eukaryota; kingdom Metazoa; phylum Chordata; class Lepidosauria; order Squamata; family Scincidae; genus Cryptoblepharus; species Cryptoblepharus egeriae. The sequence continues at coordinate 61,225,334 of JAREYC010000003.1, read as the reverse complement.
CAAAATTGTAGGTAGTGTTCTTGGTCTGCTGGGGAAAAAATCCCAAAGATGTTTGAGGTGAATGAGGCAATTGATGCCTTTGAGCTATTATAGATTACTTTTGGTTGTTATTGAAAAATGTTTCTTACTGTAAATGAAGAATTTCTATGATTATTCTGAACTGACTGATTTCTGTACTGAAGTAAGTAGAACTGAATGGGAACCCAGAGCTTTAAGGAGAAAGGAATCTCCAATGCAGGTGTAAGAAAAAGTCAGCTGGGCATAGCTGCCTCATTTTGAGTCATGAAGTTTGCTTTAAAGCATTTCTGCCCAACATTTCATTTAGGCAACTGGGATAAAATATTGTTGACTGAACAGAAATTTGTGGGCTGGGTAGAAAAAGATAGTTCTACAAAGCTGACTGTTTTCCTTCTAGCTATTTTTGATCAATCTGTCTCCTGAAGAGGTACTGCTTAGCTCCAAATGCCTTGAGATTGTGAGTATTTCTTGGCTAGCTGAAACTGTGCACCTTTAATCATCTTTCTGGACAATTCAGTACATGTATTTGGTATATTGTGCATGTACTTATGCCTCCATGTACTTGTGGCCTCCAGATGTCTGTGATCTTCACAAAACAATTACACAACTTTCAGGCATGACTGTATAGTTTTTTCTCTCGCCAATGGCATAAAAACTTTACTGTGGTTTTTGGCTTGTAATAATCATTCTGACCCTAGTGGAGGCCACAGGTAGAGGTGCACAGCGTCTGCTGGCTCTGAAATCTCTCTGAAGGGTTTGGGGCGGGGCCTCCAAGAGAAATTTTTTTAAGGTGGTACAAAACCCATTTGGGGTCCCTAAAACTTGCAAAATTATTTTGAAATAAAAAAAATTGAGGCTAATTAATGTGCAACAAACTTCAACAAGTGCTCATTTATTGATCATATAAAACATGTTAAAACATACCAGTATTCAAGTAATGACAATATAAAATACTCAAATCTTACCAAGGAAAAAATTAGAAAAATTTTAACTATTTAATAAGTGCTTTTCTGGCTTTCTTATGTGCAAAATTTCTAATAATGTTATCAAAATTAACTTGTCTGGCAACGCTAGACTCAATGCTAGGTCAATGCTAGGTCTTGCTAGGTCAACAAGTCGTGTTTGTGACATAGTAGACAGCAAATAATTTTTTATAAGTTTACGCTTATTGAAAGATCTTTCAGCAGATGCTACTGTAGCTGGAATTGTCAACAATATTCTCAAGCTAATACAAACAGTTGGAAATAATTCACACAATTTGTATTCTGTTAGCAAATTTAGCCATTATAAAGGTTTCAGCTCTGGTTTTCCAAAATTGGCCTTGTGTACAACTGGTAAATGTTGCATTTTGTCTGCAAGATCTTCATCATCAAGGTCTGAAGGATATTGATGAGCTAACCGTTTTGCTTTTTTTCTAGCTCACTTTCACACATTGTGAGATATTTCCACAAAAAAAAAATATCAAAATTTTCACCCAACCTCTTAACAGTATTAAGTCATTGGCCCCTCCATAGCTCTCGGGCCCCAGAACAATGTACCTGATGGACCCCCCTCTCATAGGCCCTGTTGTGGGGAACTCAACTTCACTTGATTCTGGGGGCATTTCCTCTTATCCATGGTTTCACTTAACCACAATGGTTAAGTGTTGTTTGGAGGTTGAGTTCAAGGCTGCTGAAGAAAGCTGAGCAGGGAAGGATTTGAACAGCTTCTGAATGGGAGACTGTATGCTGAGCCACACACTTCCCCCAACTGACAATCACTTCTAATTGCTGCCTCTGAGCTGAAACTAAGCATTTGAAGCCACCTGCAAAGGAACTTGGTTCATCTTGATTCATTGCCTGCCTTGTTACCATTGTCATTAATTTCCTTTGTATAATGCGAAAATAGGAATTCACAGAGGTTCTTGGAACCAAATGTCGCGAATGGAGAGGTTCAAGCTTTATTTCAATATAGTTGGTTCATTGCATTCTGATTAAATAGCATCAAAAGATAAATAACATGATGTCAGTTTCAACATATCAAAAGATAAATAACATGATGTCAGTTCCACTAAAAATGGGTCATGGCCAATAGCGTGGCTAAGGGGATGCAGACCACACCAGGAAACACACTTTAAAAATTGTAAAATCTAGTTATTATTTGAAAATACAGTACCAAGATTTTACAGTTTTTCCCAGTACTGGTGTCACCCCCAAAGTGTGTTACCTGGTGTGGTCTGCATCCCCTTAGCCACACTATTGGCCATGACCCATTTTTTATCATGAAACCGACTGAGCCAAGTAAGGCTACTGGGGGAGAGGGGAGCCCTGCTGCCCAACCATCATTATAGCCACACCTTTGGCACAGCATTTACAAAACAGTCAGCAATCTCTAGGGCAGCAATTTTCAACATTTTTCATCTCATGGTACACTGAAATTGTTGAAATTGTCAATGCACATTATTTTTTTACAGTTGACAAGGCACAACACACTGCTGGCAAGGGGCTCACATTCCCCTAATAATTTTTGACCACCACCACACCAGAATTTCACAACATACCTGCAGACTATTTGATACATACCAGTGTGTTAGTGGTAAAACATCAGTGGTTGAAAATTGCTGCTTCAGGGTGTCTGAAAATAATTGACTTACTATATGGTGGACCTTGTTTCATACAGTGATTCCATTGTAAAGAAATTTGATAGTAAGGTGAAGTCAAAGTAAAGTAGAGGTGTCCTCTTTATGGGCACAGTTGTAACCATGTCTACTCAGAAGTAAGCCCCATTGTGTTCAATAGGTCTTACTCCCAGGAAAGTGTGTTTAGGATTGCAGCCTATGGGCACAATCCTAACTACGTCTACTCAGAAGTAAGCTCCACTGTGTTCAGTGGGTCTTACTCCCAAGAAAGTGTGTTTGGGATTGCAGCCTATGTCTTTCTGATCTCCTTAGAGGCTTCTCAAAGAGGCTGGCAAAACCACGGTGGGGGTCAGATCCTGGTCTAAGGGGCCCATTTTAGCTTTACCAAACAGGGCTAATGTCCATATACACTATTGCTATAGATAATTGGGGGGAGACAGAAATGTTTCATGGAAATTGTGGCAGTGCATGGATCTTGATCTTTAGATGTGTGGACTCACTTGATGGCATAGGTAAAATTTGTGATTTCCACCCTAACCTTACCCTACAGCAGTGGTATTAAAGTATTCCAGCCTGAGACCTCTTCCTGAGAATGACAATCTGTCCAGGACCCCCCAGAAGTGATCTCATCATGGAAGTGACGTTAAAGGTGATCAATACAAGATTTTCAAGATGGCTACACCCAGCTTTTCATGACCCTCCCTGAAATGAAGTTGCAACTCCCCAAGTGAGACCCTACCCACTTTGAAGACCACTGCCCTAAAGGAAGGTTTTCTAATTAAAAGTGTGACAGGCATACTGTAATGTTGCCTGAGCTCTAGGTTAGGCAAGGAAAGATATTTAAAATTTTCAAATGTTTGTTAGGATCAGGACACTGTTTAGAGGTGGATAGAAACTGCTGCATACAGTATGATTTCTGTAGTAGAAAAATGTGGTGTTTTGATTAAAGGAAGCAGAAGATTTCATTCTGCTTTGATGGGAGGTTTCATGTCTGACAACTTATGGAAAAAGCAAATTTATCATTTGTTTTTGTTGAAGAGCTGTTAATTAATGTCTGTTAGTTACCTCTGTGCTTTTATAAAAGATAGCTTATTAACAATTAAGATGTCATTTACAAATAATTGGTACCTGATTAATGGTGATCGGAAGGGAAAGTAACTGCTAGTTGATGCATTACTTGAAGAATTTATTTTAATTATAGCTTTAGACTTGAGCAGATTGCATAAGCAGTTCTACTTAAAATAGACTGCAGGTGGCCAGCAGATAACATCAACAGAAATTTGCAAGCACAGGAGTTCAGAGCTCTCCTTTGCAACCGCTCCAAACTCGTCAGGTTCATAGAACGCCCCAATAGTTAAGAAAATATTAGTGCTGAAGGGGAAGGTGGCCAGAAGTGCTGTTCAGCAGGATGCAGATAGTTCAGTGCTTTTAGAGCAGGAGGCTCTAATCGTAGTGCTTCTGTATAATTCCTCAATACAAGGTGTGTTCCACATATATTGAGCCCTGAGTTAAACAGTGCAGGCATAGCTACCCATTTGGGCCAGTACAAGTCTCTTTCACCAGCCCAGTAGTGGTGCTGTAGTTGCGCTGAACTCCCTGTGCCGCAGGGAAATGTCTCTCCATGCCGACTCAGGGCCTGCACAACAGTGAGTTGCGTTGGCTGATGTCCGCCAATGCAAGGGTATGTGAGGGATGGAGGGTGGTGAGGAAGTGGGAGGGGGTCAATTTGGGATGGGGTGGATGAAATGTCTTCCTGGGGGCATGCGGACAGGGAGTGGATGGGGTGGTAGGACCTTATAGTAAGGTGAAACCACTTATGCTGGATCCCGGGCAGTGCGGAGCAATCAGAGGCTACTCTGGAGTGCTCAAAGTAGTGGCACCAAATTTGGTGGCACAGCTTCAAGTAGACCCATTGGGGCTGCTGCAGCACTACCGGAGTAATTGGGAAAGTTCCCCCTTACCCCATAATAGTGCAGCAGCAATCCCAATCTTGTGTTGGATGCAGCTCAGGAATGTTGGTCTGCTTGCTCCAGTGCAAGGCAAAATTATTCTGTCAGGCTGCAATCATAAAGACATTTCCTGGGAGTAAGAGTAGGCTTGGTTAGGATTGTGCTCTCAGTCTTTTATCCCCTTCTCCCTTGCTACCTTTTGCTTGTTGTCTTTCTCTTCTATGCCGATTAACCTTGTATCTTTTTCAGGTTAGGGTTTCATTTTAAAACTTACAACTTTTGCCCCAGAAACTTGCAGTGAAGTTTAGGAAAACTCTTGTGTGGACTGTTTTGTTCCACAGTGCATTCTTTTAATTGTGGGGCTGGAAATGCTTCAGTTGCTTAACAGCCCTGACAAACAGAGCTTACAGTGGGAATATATTAAAGAGAGTTTGAGGATCAAACCATAATGTGCTGCCTCCACACCTGTTGCTCAGGACAGTGACATCCTGATGTCCTGTGACATTTTGAGTCACTTCTGGATTCACTCCAAAGGTGGGAGTGCTATCTGTGGTGGCTTTACATCTCTGTTCTTTCTCTTGTGAAGATTTCACTTGAAGGAGAACTTCCACAGGAAAAGTAATGTGTAATATAGCCAACACTACTATAACTAGGGCATAATATGAGGGGCAGTCATGCACCCCATCCTTAGCACAGCACCAAAGGCACATACCCCTCAGGTATTAGACCCCTCAGAGGTCTTAGTTGCACCTCTGTTTAAGGGTCAGCAGATGCAAACTGGTCAAATAATTACCTCAGAAAAAAGGAGCCAGATACTGTACAGTGTAAGACACTCCATTTAGTTGAATTGTCTGGCCTACCCAATTAAGGAATTGTAAAAAGCTTATGTTCTGGGTTTATATTTCTCCTGCACCCTAAAAAAATAAGATACCAGTACATTTTTAAGATAGTCTACATGACACTACCTGCCATTATCAGATTTTGAAAAGCAATTCTAACACATTTTCTTGACCAATAAGATTGGTATGTTCTCTCAACTGAATAGATTCAGTGTGTTCCAGTATTATATATATTTAGTTCATAGAGTGGGAAAAGTAGATACTGTACCCATTAAACTGGTACAGCTGGAGGGTATTTGCAAAATTATTGCATATCCGTGAGAAGCTTTTAAGATGAAGCCAGGTATAATGCCAGACTTAGAGCACAATCCTAACCATGTCTACTAAAAAGTAAGCCCCTTTGTGTTCCATGGTTCTTACTCCCAGGAAAATGTCTTTAGGATTGCAGCCTAAGGCTGCAATCTTAATCTCCACTTAGGCCTGCCTTAGCCCTGGTATAAGTCATGTGCTGACCTGGGGGTGTCACAAAAGTGCAGAAAGACACTTCTGCCCCACTCTTGGGGGGGGGGGGGGTTAGGCCAATGCACAGGCATAAACTGACATCCCAACACCATCACAGAAAGATAGGTCAGTGAGTTAGGCCAGCCTAAATTTCTTAGGTTTACACCCTTAGGCTTTGCCTGATTTCAATTGTGGGCAAAAGTCTGCTTTTTCAGTAAGTCCAGTTGCGAGTTGCAGGCAGTAATTGTTAATCAAGCTGGAATGAGTTGTGGTTGTCTAGAGTGTAAATTGTTCAGTCCTGCATTATATTAAATGTATGTCCCCAAGAAGTAAAGCATAATTTATTACATTGAAATAGTTCTGAGGTGCTCCTTATTTTTAAAAAATGCAGATGTTGAGAGCTCTTAACAGGTTTGGTGAACTTGGAATTGTTACAAGCTACCTTTGTAACAATTTTAATTTGTTACTTTTTAGTTTGTTAAAAGGTTGGGCTATGACATTTCATTTCTTACTGGGCGCCTTGGAATTGGATTTTGTTGGACTTCCCAGCTCAGCACTGTGTGTGACTCAGAATGGCAAAGTGAATTGTGCAACATTAAATACATTATTTCTCTCTTGCTGTACTTGTACGTTTTAGAAATTGGGCCCCGTAGGGAAGCATTTTCAGATATTGGTGTCAATAGGTATCCATTGACTAGTGTGTTTATACACAGTTATATAGGGAATGCTGGAAACTGCCATAGTGGGTCTTGGTAAGTCAATAATGCAGTTACTATTCTACAGCTCTGTGGCAGCCTAGTTTCCCACTTCACTGTTGACTCAGGGACAAGTAACAATTAGTGTTGTGTGAACAGCTGTACTGGACGCTTATGCTGCCCATTCACATCAGTACAGCATGGTGAGCCAATAGAAAAATTCTGTTACCAACCAGTCTGTTTACCAACCATTCTGATTAATGTTTACCATTAAAGCCTTATGACCTTTGTTTGGCATGGGATTAATTCTGTGAAGATCAGTCAATTCAACTTTAAATTTTTGGTTGTATTATGATGGGACAGGTTTTTAAGACCAGTTTTTTAGTGCTTTCAAAAACAGTGCCCATCTGTCTGCCCTTTAGTCGATCTGCATTTTCCTTCCCTTCCATGCCCGTCCTGTTGCTTTTACAACACTTTGTATGGCATTGGACATACAAGGTTTCATGCACTTGGGGACTGAAACAGGGACTGAAACGCTATGGCTCTAAAAATGAGGAGGAGCACCAGTCCCTAGAGTCAGTAATGACTAGCAGTGCAACCTGGAGGGGGGACCTTTACCTTTTTAAAGCAGTAACAAATCCATACCAGGTTAGATCAACTGGATGACATTTTGGGAGAGATGCTGCTCACTGGCTGTGGGCAGGGAGGAACGTACACTTTCTGTGCAGTCACCTCTGCCTCCATGAAGTAGTGTTTTCCTTGTGTTTTGTAAACTTGCACTTATTAGGCAGTGGTGGAGAGAGTGACCAAATGGAATAAATACCATAGCTTTGAAGTTGAACTTTACCTGGACTCTTTTATGATGGCATCTGTTTAGATGTCTGTCTCAAGGCGTACAAGGTACGCCAGTGTTGTTTGTTTGCTCTTTTGGTTGTTGATTGGAAGCAGGGCAGGGTAAAAAGACCATGAGGCCAAATGGAAACAGTTAATGGAAAACTGGAAAAGTTAATGGTGTAGTGTTTGTAATTGTACTCCATGATCAAATCTTCAGTTGGCGGGTCTTTTAACTCTCTCTTGCGCACTCTCTCTCTCCCTGCCCCCCCTCTGTATGTCTGTGTGTGTGCTCTTCTTGTCTAACCTGACATGTTAGACAAGTCCTGATTACAAAAATCAGGACTTTTGTGTACCATTTTGTGGTAGCAAAAGGGAATATTTATGTGTCTGAGCAACATAGTTATGATGACTATGGTAAAAATGAGATTGATTTGGTGACTAATGCCTAATGCAGTAGTTTTCAACCTTTCTCATCTCATGGCATCTCAAGACACGACAAGATAAAGATGCATCATTCTTTTTATGTGTTTTGTTTTTCTTACAATTGACAAGTCACACCATGCTGCTGGAGGAGCTCATAGTCCTAATGGCCCTACTAATTACCCTCACCCAAACTTTGCTGCAATGGGGGTTTGTTGCATGGGGAGGAGGGGCTGCTGCATGTGTGTGTGTTGCTCATGGTGTGTGTGTGTGTGTGTGTTGCACGTGGGAGGGGGTGTTGCATGGGAAGAGCTGTAGCAAGAGGGTTAAGGGTGTGCCCAGAAAAACGAATATTCTTGAAATTTTACACCCGCAATGTGGGTACATTATGCTAATGTTTCTCTAAGTGCATGATTCTATAATCCTATAGGATTAGCCATTGGTTATGAAACTAATTTAATGTAGTGTGTGATATATAGATACACATAGTAAGAAAGTAAGCATACTGCACCATATATGTTTAGCTTCAAATTAGTAAGCTGATAGAGAGCAAATGAAATATTTAGGAAAGGAAATTCTGTTTGTAGAACTGTTTTAAGAAAAGGCATGTTATAAAAATGCACTTCCTATGCTATAATGTAGTATGTAGTAATAATATCAGGTGTTTTTAAAACATACCTTACGATCTAGAGTAACTGTGGGAGCACATAAGAGACATTATATGCACCTATAATTACTGCACCACCTAGTGAAAACCTATGGGAAATTCATATTGCAATCAAAGGCTGCAATCCAGAGCAAGTTCAGCCTGCTCTGACCTAACTGCACTCTCCTAACTATTCTGTATCCAGAGCAGAAAGTTATGCTGAATCCAGAGAGTCAGGAAGCCTGGGCTGCCCTAACTGCTCCAGAGCATGCTAAGTAATTGACACAAGGGGAAGACTTGCTCCTGAGGAGACACCCCTCAGATCACACTGAACAAGGAACAGCTGTGGTGCCTACAGTGGTGACATGACTCTGCACATCACCTGGTGCGGAAGTCTGTGCGTCATCCCTGGGATGCGCGCCCCCCCACCTGGACTGCGCAGTCACCAAAGTTGGCGCCTGCGCAGTTGTTTCTGAAGCCAACTGGCTTCAGAAAGAGTACTGCGCAGGCACCATCTCTGACACCTGCGCAGTACTTTTCTGAAGCCTTTTGGCTTCGGGGGAGACTGTGCAGGCGTCAGTGTTGGTGCCTGTGCAGTACTCTTTCTGAAGCTTTTCGGCTGCCGCTCCCCCTCCTGAGTGAGGCCGAATGGCTGTGCAGAGGCGCGGACTTTCTCTGCTCTAAGGAAGTCTCCTCTGAAGCTGTTCGGCATGCTCAGTGTGTTTCTGCGCAGTGCACCTCAGATGGCCATTCAGGCCAGCTCCTCAGACAAGTGTCAGCTTCTGGCTGATTCTCCGCCTTGGAGCAGGCCTGAATGGGTGTGCTGACGCCCGGGGCCTGCCAAAGGACAGTCAAACTCCTCCGGCACATCACCCCATACGGAGCGCATCCCCAATGCAGCCCACACCAGCCGCACCAGTCTGGTGACGCCACTGGGTGCCTGCCTTATAAGGAGTCCCTGATGAGATGCCAGTACATTCTACAGTGAATAAAGGGGCTTCTTGGAGTGGCCTGCTGTATCCTGAGGTTTGTGGGCAGCCGTAGTTTGTTCCATATCCTGAGGTTGAGAGGAAGGGGTTGCAGCTAGGCTGGCCAAGAACTCAGATTTTTGGTCAGCACTGCCATTCTTACTCGGGCCTTATCATGGACCCCGATGGGTCTACTCATTACTATACCTGCTCCTGAGGTGGTATAACTCTGAGGGCTGGAAGAGGGCGTTTCTGCCTTGGAAACAGGCTTTGGATACAGAGTAACTGCTCTGCCCTAGGCAATGCTCAACATGCCCTCAACTTGCCTCTCCTGAGCTGCTTAGGCTGCCCCAGTTAGGGCAGAGCAGGTCCACCTCTCTTAGGGCACCCTATCTTGCCTTGCTCTGCCCTAAGCCTCCTTCAGAGTAACTGGGCTGGAGCATCTTGCAGTTGCTCCAACCTAGTGTTAGATAGGGCAACCTAAGGGCTCTTATGTGGACAGATTAGTTGCTCTGGATTGGGCTGCCTAGTAAATTGTTCTTACACTGGAGCAAGGACTCCCCATAGTTACTCTGGATTGTGCCCATAGTTTCAAAGCAATGTTTGTTTTGATACTTTTGTCATGAATATGTTTTCCCATAAACGAAAGGTGCACAAATAGATTTGATGTTCCTCTTTGCAGTTTGAACACTTAGATTCACTTTCTTACAGCTGGTGATCAATACTGTTAAACGGTCCAGTGATCTATTGATTCCTGAAAATGTGACAGCCAGCAAAACCTCACTTCTCTCCCCATTCCTTCGATGACACAAAGGGATTGGCACATGTCTATGTGCCAACTGAACTCTTCTGGTGAGCTTCATTTTTTGACACTCCCAGTCTGGCATAAGGGACTTGTGCTGGCCCGGGTGGAAGTTTGAATAAGAGAATTAGTGCAACTTTACAGGAAAGTTGGATGTGAGAGATTGTAAATCTAAAGCAGTGATTTCAACCTTTTCCACCTCAGGGCACACCAAGTAGGTGCCAAAATTGTCAAGGCACACCGTTAATATTTCAACAATTAACAAGGCACACCATGCTTCTGGTGAAGTTTTCAATTCCTCAATAACCCTATTAATAAATGATGCTTATTTAATAAATAAATAAATAAATAGTCCAATCTCTCGCAGCACATCTGGACCACTCACACCAGTGTGCTACAGCACACTGGGTGAAAATCACTGGTTTATGGTTATGAAAAGATTCCATGATATTTTCTTCTGGAAGATATTGAAAGGTATGAGTACGTTGGCATAAGAAGCTGTCAGTGTGTGGAGTTGTGGTGCTTCTTGTTAGCTTAATGATGTTGTTTTGAAAAAGAGCTTTTGATTGAGTGAAATTGCCCTTGTTTCCGATACATGATCTATAAAGAATCAAATTTGTAAGAGTACTGTGGGTGGCGGAAGCGGTTAAGACGCTGTGCCTGTTAACCAGCAGGCAACATTTTTTAAATCATGGATCAGTAGGTATTCTTTCCCTGAAAATTTCACCTTCTACTGTTGAAAAGTGCAAGAGATTGCTTTCATATAGCCCGCAAGGTATGACTCTCTCTTGCTCCCCAGTGCTCATGTGTTCAACACATTCTTCTTTCCTGCAAAACTACCGCAATCACATTTAGTGAGCATCTCAGCCATTCACGTTGAGTCAGATTTGCATATAAACAATTTGCATATGCCTTCTCTGGCATAGGAAGAGAGTATTCCTTAAACAAGGGAAGGCCCTCCCCTCTGGAAGATAGAGTCAGTCCAATGAAGAGCCTCCTCTTCCTGGAAGGGTATCCCTACTTCCCTGCAATGGTTCTCCCTTGCCTTGGAAGAAGGCCCTTGTCCGTGAGCTTGGCATCTTTGGAAACTCAAATCCCACAGATTAGCAGGACTCATTGTGCATTTAACTGAACCATATTCATTTTTTTTCCTCTTGGACCTGATATCAAGAGTAATGAGTTTGATGGTATCTCACTTTCCAAGGGTATCAGAACACCAAACATAGCTGAGAAATAAGTTTGGCATTTTGTTGTTTGATTGCACACTATTGGACCTCCTGGTCTATATCATAAGCGGTAATAGCAAACAAAAGACCAGAATATATAGCTGAATTCACATTAAAAAATGTTTATTTAAAACCTGCAAAATGGCCTCTTTGGCTTAACTACTGGATGTAATCCATTGTATATATATTGCTTTACATAATACTGGCTGGATTAATGTATTGGGATTAAATTCCACTTTCCCATTTTCTTCTCATACTAGTTATTATGGACTTGAACCTCCAGTCTTTCTACAAATCTGCATTTAAAGAGTGAAAGAAATGCTTATTTTTTAGTCATTCTTGAGTCAATTAGAGTGACTCTTGAGTCATTCTAACTGGGAGTAAAAAGGGCTGTTTAAATCCTAATAAGATCTTCTAAAATGAAAACTTCTAGTCTTCTTAATTTGTCCATGTTGATAATGCATTTTGCCTTTTTCAGTGGCTTTAATGATTTTTGCAGCATTGCAAAACTTAGGGTACAATCCAGAGTAACTACAGGAGAATGTAAGAGACATTACGTGCACCTGTAGTTACTGCACCACCTAGTGAAAACTTATGGGAAATTTATATTGCAATCCAGAGTAACTTGTTCTTACTCCGGAGCAAGGACTCCCTGTAGTTACTCTGGATTTCACCCACAGATGAAATCTTATGGACAGAAGTCATCAGTGTCTTGTTTTGATATTTAATACTTAGATGTGCAGCTGTGCCCTTAAAAATTCACTCTTGGACATTCTCTCTCCTCAATATCATTCAGGTAGGGAAGTCCACAGGAAGGATAACAGTAATCCAAGCAAGGTCAATAAGGAGCCAGTGTTATTTGACTGGAATGTTAACTGTGGGCTCAATAGTAACACTTGCCAGATACCCTTATTTGGTTGTGATACAGAACTTAAAAGATCTACATACAGCAGGATATGAAACAGCATTTTCTTCCTGAGGATGTTGAGAAGGTCATGATGATGTGGCAGTTCTTGCATATGAGCTAGGATTTTATTAAACCACTAGCGAAAGGTGTACCCGCGTTGCGGGAGTAAAATTCCCCCGTATGCCATCCCCCCATATGCATCAATCCCCCATGGATAACTTTCCCCCAGGCATAACAACCCCCCATGCGCAACTTCCCCCATACACATCAACCCCCCCAACCGCAACTTCCCCCATGCACATCAACCCCCATGCACAACTTCCCCCATGCGCATCAACCCCCATGCGCAACTTCCCCATATGCATCAAACCCCATGCGCAACTTCCCCCGTGCGCAACTTCCCCCGTGCGCAACTTCCCCCGTGCGCAACTTTCTTCCATGTGCATCATCCCCCTGCGCAACTTCCTCCCTGCGCAACTTCCTCCCTGCGCAACTTCCCCCCTGCGCATCATCCCCCCTGCGCATCATCCCCCCTGCGCATCATCCCCCCTGCGCATCATCCCCCCTGCGCAACTTCCCCCATGCGCATCATCCCCCCATGCGCATCATCCCCCCATGCGCATCATCCCCCCATGCGCAACTTCCCCCGTGTGCAACTTTCCCCATGCGCAACTTTCCTCCATGTGCATCATCCCCCCATGTGCATCATCCCCCCATGTGCAACTTTCCATATGCGCAACTTTCCCCCCATGCGCGAATTTCCCCCATGCGCGAATTTCCCCTGTGCACGAATTTCCCCCGTGCACGAATTTCTTCCGTGCGCAACTTTCCCCCCGTGCGCAACTTTCCCCCCGTGCGCAACTTTCCCCCCGTGCGCAACTTTCCCCCCATGCGCAACTTCCCCCCTGCGCAAATTTCCTACATGCACAATTTCCCCTCATGCGCAATTTCCCCTCATGCGCAGCATCCTCGCCAGCGCAACCTCTTCCTCTGAACAACATCCCCCAGGATCTGAGCACCAAATTGGCTGGATGTGGTTCAGTCTCCCATGTTAAGTATAGGACGAAAACACGTTGCCCCCTTTTCAGCCCCTGAAGGGTTAAATTTCTCCAGATGGTTCTTGGTGGGTGTTCAGGTGACAGTTCTTGGTGGGAATTCATGGTCCCTCCCAGAATTCCATGCTTCAGGCCCAGCAGTTGGGGAGGAATATTGCTGAGTCAGCAATTCTCAATGCAAAGTATAGGGAGGAAAACGCGTTGCGCCCCTTTTTACTCCCTTCCGGTTGGAATTTCCAAAAACCGGTTCTTAGTGCACCCCTCCATCACGGAAGGAACACCCACCCCCAATTTCACGCTTATAGGCCCACCGGTTTTGGCAGGGCAGTGATGAGTGAGTGAGTGAGTGAGTGAATGAGTGAGTGAGTCAGTCAGTCAGTCAATGAGTGACTTTTCTCTTTTATATATATAGATGACCTTCTCTCCCCCTTCTTCGCTCTTCTCCCCCCAAGTATGGGATCTGCCATACCATGTAGCAGAACAATGATTAAATGAGGCCAAGTAACTCCTTATTTTAACATGACAACCTAGTAATGTTAAGTATACTTAAGTAACAACCTAGTAACAACCTAGGGCTGTTACTAAATATAAGGGATGTCCCTTTAAGAGCTTGGAGGAGAAGGAAGATATGCATGGAGGAAGTAGCTCCATATGTGCTACTGTTGCAGTTCCAAGTAATTACATGATTGCAGAGGTGCACATGGAGTTGATCTGCCTGCTCATCTGGAGGCAATGTTTATTATAGCTGACTAGGCAAGTGGCTATTTTATTTTCAAGCCCCTAATAGCAGTGCTTTCATATTTGACATAATGTTGTGAACAACAAGCTCTCAAGTTCTGCACAAGTGCTCACAATGTTGTCACTTCAGTGGCTCCTAATAGTTAAGATATTCTCTGACAACAGTGTTTGGATGCTTACAATTTTTTAAACAGTTTTCATGTTAACGAAAATGCTAAATCAATCCCTAATAAAAGAATGCCTATAATTTTTGAATGCTTTCATTTTAATCCTGAAAATAGTATCTGATAATTATGAACATGGTTTGATAATTTTTAAAAAAAATTTCCAAAAGAACACTTGATTTTAAAAAAATTACTGAGCAATTTACATTTTAATATGAGGGTCATGTTCAAGAATTTTCAAAATGCCATTTAAAGAAATACTCCAGAGATTCAAGAGCTTTGGCAGAATTGTTATAAGGTTACCGTGTCAATGAGGAATTGATGGACTCTTAAACCTCTGGATTATGTGGCTGCTGTGTGTGCATGCTAAGTCTTCATTCGTTTCAAATTCATGTTAAGCACCTTTAAAGAAACTTTGATTTTAACTCCTTTTCTGCCAATGGTATACATTTTCTCCGAGAGCAGATTCTCATTATGTTATAATAGATTGAGAAGCGAGATGTTCTGTGAATTTATAAATAAACAACATATACCATAAAAGACAAAATGTAAGTTTTTCTTATATTTAAACTATGGGTTTTGACTTTATTTTCAGTGGACCTTGTGTGGGTGGTGCCTGGAAGCTGCAATTATTCTGGGGTGCCTGAAATCTGCTTGAAAGCCACATAACAATCCAGAGTAACTATGGGAAGATGTAAGATGTACTTAGTCTGGATTGCTCTATGCATTTCCCATAGGTTTTCCATAGGTGGCACTGTAACCACATCGGTGTAAAAGGTCCCGTAGTTACTCTGGATTGTAGCCTATATAATATTCTTGGTGCTATCCAGAAGCTGCACAACATCCTGTGGAATGTCACAGTACTATGGCCTGCAAAGTGGTAAAAGGTTTGTGAACTGCCATACTAATTGCAGTCTCATTGATTTGAAAGCAAAATGATACCACTCAAAAATGTGACAGAAGATTTTTCATGTGACTGGATTCCCTATGTATGCAGAAATAATTAAGTTTGGAAAGAAAACTAAAAGTAAACTAAACAAAGCAACATGGTTAAGACTTTAGTATACACCCTGGGGGGAAAAGCTGTCTGAAAGGTTGTGGGAGAGGGACTTATTTACCATACCCATAATGACTTACAGCAACGCTTTGGTTTGGAGGTGAGAAGCAGTAGGAAAAGTTCAGGAGAGAGTGGGAAAGAGAAAGGTGCCCCTTTCCTCCCTTCCTTCCCATACTCTAGTACCCATTCCAATGAATTCCTCTTTGGATCTTTGTATACATACTCTGCAATGTATTGTTTTTAAGTCCTATTAGTAGTAGCATACTGTAAACAAGGAAGAAGTAGTTTGTTCAGTGTTGGTTTTCTTGGATAAAGATGCTTGTGAAATCTGGAAAAAGCCCCTTTTGTGAAAGAAAGGTCTTTGAAATCAGTGGACAAATATTGGGTCAGATTTTTATCCAGATTTTTGTCCATCTGCATAATACCTCTGGATTACGCAGCTGCATGGAAAATATATTATCTCTTGTTCTGGAAGATCACAGCTACAGGAATGATTCACACAGTCATATAGGTGCACATGTGACAGTGGCATAGCTAATAATCATGTAGTCCGGTACAAAGCTGAAAATGTTGCCCTAGAAGTGATGTCACAACAGGAAGTGTCATTCAAGGTTTTTAAAAAAAATATTAAATTGGGGGGAAATCTGCCTCCTCCTCCCCTGTAGTTCACCAACTATTTGCTCTGCTGTCTCTCTCTCTCTCTCTCTCCCCCTCCCAGCTAGCGGCATAGCTAAGGCATCTATATGCTATCTGGGGTCGAAGAAGATTTTGTACCCTACATTAGAGCAAAATCAAATTTAATTAAAGAAAAAAATGTATCCCATATTGGTTTGAGAAACTGTATTGGGGCAAAGAGAGATGGTTATTCTCTCCCAGCTGAATATAATAGAAGCACAACTTAGAAGTGCTTTATTACCCTGTTATCATGGGTAAGCCTATATCATATACTAGCGAAAGGTGTACCCGTGTTGCGGGAGTTACTTCCCCATACAACATCCTCCACGGCGCATCAACAACCCATGTGCAACCTACCCCCGTGCGCAACTTTCCCTGTGCGCAAGTTTCCCCGTGCGCAAGTTTCCCCGTGCGCAACGTCCCCCCGTGCGCAACATCCCCCCGTGCGCAACATCCCCCCGTGCGCAACATCCCCCCGTGTGCAACGTCCCCCCGTGCGCAATGTCCCCCCGTGTGCATCGTCTCCCCGTGCGCAACTTCCCCCCACGCGCAACTTCCCCCCACGCGCAACTTCCCGATGCACAACTTTCCTACATGCGCAACTTTCCTACATGCGCAACTTTCCTACATGCGCATCATCCCCCATGCGCATCACCCCCCATGCGCAACTTCCCCCATGCGCAACTTTCCTACATGCACACCATCCCCCATGCACAACTTTCCCACATGCGCAACTTCCCTCCATGCGCAACCTCCCTCCATGCGCAGGGTGACCAGATGCCAAACCCAAAATTCCTGAACCCCAAGGCCAAAATTCCTAATTCCAGGCCAAAATTCCTACCTGCTGAAAAAAAATGCCAAAAAATGTATTTTTTTATTTTTGTTTTTCGGTTTTTTGACCATAACCTTTGATAGGAAGAAGATAGCTCAAAACTGATTTTTGCATTGGATTCTGCTCTTCAATACGAATCCAACGACATATGGCATGATGGGGTACTGTGCACTATCGCAAAGTTTCAAAATGAAACCAAAATGTAGGACAGTGATGCCAAAATGTAGGACACCCGGACAGGAGACTAAAAATCCGGACAAATCCGGGTTTTTCCGGTCATCTGGTCACCCTGCTCCATGCGCAACTTCCCCCATGTGTAGCATCCTTTCCAGTGCAACCTCTTCCTCCTAACAACATCCCTCAGTTCACCAGGCACTGAGCACCAAACTAGCTGGATGTTATTCAGTCTCCCATGTTAAGTATAGGACAGAAACAGGTTGCCCCCTTTTCAGCCCCTGAAGGGTTAAATGTCTCCAGATGGTTCTTGGTGGGTGTTCAGGTGACAGAAGGAACTCCCAGAATTCCATGCTTCAGGCCCAGCAGTTGGGGAGGAATGTTGAGGAGTCAGCAATTCTCAATGCAAAGTATAGGGAGGAAAACGCATTGCGCCCCTTTTCACCCCCTTCTGGTTGGAATTTCCGAAAACCGGTTCTTAGTGCACCCCTCCGTCACGGGAGGAACACCCACCCCAAATTTCACGCTTCTAGGCCCAGCGGTTTTGGCAGGGCGGTGATGAGTCAGTCAGTGAGTTAGTCAGTGAGTCAGTGAGTCAGTGAGTGACTTTTCTCTTTTATATATATAGATTATGATACATGTTTCACTGCTGTATGTTTCATTTCCTTTTGTTTAGTTGCATTCTGAATTAAATTACCTTTCCAACATTATATAACAAGGTGGTATTATCATTCATATATACCCCATCATTTTCTTAGTGTTATTCC
This sequence comes from Cryptoblepharus egeriae, assembly GCA_030015325.1. NCBI lineage: Eukaryota > Metazoa > Chordata > Lepidosauria > Squamata > Scincidae > Cryptoblepharus > Cryptoblepharus egeriae. The sequence goes on along the minus strand of JAREYC010000003.1, from coordinate 61,207,450 downwards.
CTCTCCTGGCAGGGTCTGCTTTAGATGACTGAAGCGACATGGGGAAATCTGGCCAGCCTGTCACCAGGATGTTGCTTCATGCAGCATCTGGATCTTGAATCGCTTACCTGCCAGTCTTCAACAGGCACAACACCTTTCACCACAGAGCCACAAGGGGTCCCCATCACAAATACAGAGCCACAAATATACATCACAAATATATATATATCATCACAAATATAGAGCCACAAATAAACCCCATTTTTCACCATTTTAGCCACTAGGGTCAAGCTTATTTTATAGTTTGTGGCCCAGTGCAACTGCTACCCCCTGCACCCCGTTAGCTATGCCATTGCTTGCAGAAATGGCTGCTGAGAAGCAGCAAGTGTAGCCAGAGATCCTCGATTTAACTGTGCAGCTTCTTTACATGAGGAACAGGCAGTGGTGTGAACTGAGAGCAGAATCCTAACCAATTTAGGCCAACAAAACTCACCCACCTTTGTATTCCCACAGTGGTGGGGGGAGGCTGGCACAAATCTATGTACTGGCCTAGCTCCTTCAGTGCCCTTACGGCACTTTTGTGACACGTCCAGGCCCAGCATGGAACTGTCCTGTCTTAACCAGGGGTTAGGATTGCACTGTGACTAACTCAAGGAAATGTGTATCTAATTGGGCTATAAATATGAAAAAGTAACAATTTACCATTTCACCCGTATGGCACTTCAGTCACTTGGGAATTCTCCGAAAAACTGCCCCATTCCCCTCTACCTTGCTGCACTTTCATTGTTTGAAGAAATTTTCTTCCTGCCCAACTCTCTTCTGGTATTGGAGCCAGAGAGTGAGAATTGGCTTAAAAACAACAGAACATGGTGAAATAAAGTTGAGAAGGCTTTCACTCTCCTCTTTTGATATTAAATAATGGAACCTTTCCATGCCTATGAAGGGTGAAAACATGTAGCTGTCCCTAATATGTAGTTGGGCTCTAAAGGCAAAATCCAGAGCAGTTACGGGTCCACGCAGTTATGTCACCCTCTAGCGTTATCTTATGGAAAGTCGTCTTAACTACTTAATCTTAATGGAAAGTCGCCTTGCTCCAGAGCAAAGGGCTTAATTTGACTTTAGGATATGGGCCATTGAGGGAGTTTGAATCTGGGTTTCTAACACCCAAGTGCTCTTAATTCCATTTGTGCATTATGTGGCAGCACCTTTCAGTGCTGAGACAATTTGAAACAATCTATATATATAAAAGAGAAAAGTCACTCACTGACTCACTGACTAACTCACTGACTAACTTATCAGCGCCCTGCCAAAACTGCCCGCCTTAGAAGCGTGAAATTTGGGGTGGGTGTTCCTTCCGTGATGGAGGGGTGCACTAAGAACCGGTTTTCCGAAATTCCAACCGGAAGGGGGTGAAAAGGGGCGCAATGCGTTTTCCTCCCTATACTTTGCATTGAGAATTGCTGACTCATCAACATTCCGCCCCAACTGCTGGGCCTGAAGCATGGAATTCTGGGAGTTCCTTCTGTCACCTGAACTCCCACCAAGAACCATCTGGAGAAATTAACCCTTCAGGGGCTGAAAAGGGGCAACATGTTTCTGTCCTATACTTAACATGGGAGACTGACCAACATCCAGCCAATTTGGTGCTCGGTGCCAGGTGCACTGGGGGATGTTTTTGGAGGAAGAGGTTGCGCTGGCGAGGATGCTGCACATGGAGGGAAGTTGCACATGGGGGAATTTGCGCATGGGGAAAGTTGCGCATGGGGAAAGTTGCGCATGGGGAAAGTTGGCATGGGGGATGATGCGCATGGAGGGAAGTTGCGCATGGCGGGATGATGCGCATGGCGGGATGATGCGCATGGCGGGATGATGCGCATGGGGGATGATGCGCATGGGGGAAGTTGCGCATGGGGGGATAATGCGCATAGAGGGAAGTTGCGCATGTAGGAAAGTTGCGCATGTAGGAAAGTTGCGCATGGGTGGAAGTTGCGCATGGGGATGATGCGCATGTAGGGAAGTTGCGCATGGGAGATGATGCGCATGTAGGAAAGTTGCGCATGGGTGGAAGTTGCGCATGGGGGAAAGTTGCTCATGGGGGAAAGTTGCGCATGGGGGAAGTTGCGCATGGCGGGATGATGTGCATGGAGGAAGTTGCGCATGGAGGAAAGTTGCGCATGGGGGGAAGTTGCGCATGGGAGATGATGCGCATGGGGGGACGATGCGCATGGGGGGACGATGCGCATGGGGGGACAATGCGCATGGCGGTATGATGCGCATGGGGGATGATGCGCATGGGGGAAGTTGCACATGGAGGATGGTGCGCATGGGGGGAAGTTGCACATGGGAGATGATGCGCACGGGGGACGATGCGCATGTGGGGAAGTTGCGCATGTGGGGAAGTTGCGCATGTGGGGAAGTTGCGCATGTAGGAAAGTTGCGCATGTAGGTAAGTTGTGCATGGGGGAAGTTGCGCATGGGAGATGATGCGCATGGGGGGAAGTTGTGCATGGGGGGAAGTTGCACACGGGGGAAGTTGCGCACGGGGTGAAGTTGCACGTGGGGGGATGATGCACATGGGGGGATGATGCGCATAGGGAAAGTTGTGCATGGGGATGATGCGCACGGGGAATGTTGTACATGGGATAGGTTGCGCATGGGTTGTTGATGCGCCACGGAGGATGTTGTATGGGGAAGTTACTCCCGCAACGCGGGTACGCCTTTCTCTAGTTTCAAATAATTGTTTACTGTGGTGGGCAAGCTGGGAAAAAATGTTGGCAACCTAACTACTAATTAGATTGAAATTTGCTCTTCTTTGGAGAATTCTCAATATCAGAATCAAAGGCAAAGCACTTAAAAATAAAGCGTGTCCTTGATAATTAAATGCTATCTTCCTTTAAAGCTTATGTCCTGCAGTTTCTTTTGCATGCTCCTGTGTTATTTGCATTTCCCCCTACTTCACAGATGTTTCACATGAAAAGTAGCATATTCAAATGTTGGTTTGCCACATCCTCCTCCTAAATAGGTTCTCCATCGCAACTTAACCTGTCATTGAAACGTACTTCATAATGTATAAGAAGTAAATTTTAACACAACAGAGCAATTTTTTATTTGTTTTTCATTGTGATGAGATGAAATGGTGACCTGATATTAAAGATATGTTTCCATTTTAATGAGTTATTTACCTGTGTAACAACTGCAAGACTTGGCAAGTGTAAGTCCCCATTAGATATTCAGTGATTAAAGTTGATGAAACAGGAGTCTGTCTTATCCCTAGAGCTTAATATACTCAGTTGTCAGAAAATGTATATTCTACTTGGTTTCTTGCCTTACAAGGCATTTGGAAGAAGGGAAAACTCTTTTTTAAAACAAATGTCATGGTGATTTCTTAAAGTTCTTCTTATTCTTCAGATTTAAAACAACCGGTATTTTTTCCAGTCTACTTTGTTTCTGAATATGCAAAAAAATAAAAATAAAAATGGTTGTAACAAGGTTATGGTGACAGTGATGGAGACATGAAGCCTGTGGTGCAATTCTTGTAGTTCTCAGCCAAGGCCATAATTTCAAGCTTCTTAGTATTTTACTGTACTGGTACCTGAGAGGCTGCTTTATACCCCCATCCATATAGGCAGTTAATTATTCATTCACTCACAATTATAGGTCTGATCAGATCAGATCAACTTTTGTTGGCTTTAAGAAGCAACCTCAGAGGAGTGGGGGAGGAAAACAGTGAAATATACAGACATCTGCAGGTGGGATCTAAAGGCCTTGGGAACTGACAACAACAGCTGGGAAACCTTGACCTCCAATCGTTCAGCGTGGAGGCAAAAGACCCAGCATGGCCTTCTCCAACTGGAAGAGGCACTTGTTTGGCAGGCTAAAGCAAAGAGACAGACCCGAAAGCAGCGAAACCTGGGGCCTGGGCAGGGGACAGAATTTATTTGTCCTCAGTGGGGAAGGGATTGCCACTCTCGAATTGGCCTTTTTAGCCACACTCGTTATTGTTTCAGGATCTCCAATCAGAGCACGATACCATAGTCTTTCAAGACTGAAGGATGCCAATGATGATGACAATCCAAAAGTTAAAAGGATCAGATAGTTACGACAAGTTAATAATAATTAACTAATTAAAAATATTACAATAAAAATAACATTAGAATTACTAACTCGGGGCAGAGTCCTAACTAATTTAGGTTGCCATAACTCACCTGGCATATCTTCCCATGATGATGTGAGAAGATTAGTGTATGCCTATGCACTGGCCCAACCCTCAGAAGTTAGGAAGTGCCTTCCTCACACTTTTGTGACACCCTCAGGTCAGCACAGGACTTAGGCTGGACTTTAGGCCAGCCTACTGGAGGTTAGGATTGCAGCCTCAGACATCTAAAATAGATTTCCTAAAATTATTAAAAGTTAAGTTATAAGTTAGATTGAATCAACTATATGTTTCCTCTTGTATTTTAATAAATAGTTTCATACCCCCTCAAGTATGATACTATACAAAGCTATAGATATTTTGTCTTTTTAATACCACCACAAGAAACTTTGAGACCTGCTTCATGTCTACTATTGGACTGTTTTTCTTAGGTGCAGGTTTTAGGTCAAGTGAAGGGGCCTTTAAAATGAAAAACTTTTTTAAACAGTTTAACACATTGACAGCTGGGCCCCTTTAGGAATCAGTAACTTTGGATCCTGCATAGGCAGATAACTGAAAGTCAGTATCTTGAGAACATCTCCTTGGGATGTTGAAGTAGCCAGGAGTTTACAAGGTGAGTTTAGTTTCTTGCCCAAGAATTCTGTCATCACTTTTTTATGTGCTGTGTTTTTAAAATAAAATTGAAAAATTTTTCATTAAATATTTTCATTGTGTGGGGATCTTCTCAATTATGTAGAAACAAAAGTTCAGCCCATGTGAAATAACTACTTGAGGACAAATCTTTTATTGTTGTGCTTATTATTTTATAGAAAGTTAGAAAAAACAGACTCCCACTGAGCCTCCAGATAATTGTCCATCTTTTGGGTACACTTTAAGAGAGATAGCAATGAAAAAAGCAGCCATTGGTTTTTAAATAATTACAACCTGACCTGCCTGACTCTTCATCCTGGAGCAGGCTCATTATTTTCCTGATGTTGTTTTCATGTTCTGCCCTGATTCTTGGCAAGAGATGCCTTTCTCTTCCCTGTTATTTTTGCACTGGCTCCCCTTACTCATGTAATGATTCCCTGTTTTTTGTCCTTGAGTTGTGTTCATCTTCTGGCACCCTTCTGAATTCAAAATTGTGCCAGTGAAAGAAAAAGTATTAAGATTGGGAGCTCAGAAATGCAGTAGCAGCACTTTAAGATTAAGATTTTAATAAATTTCACCTTGCTCTTTTGGATCCTCCTCCTTTTCAGTCCTTGATATTTATAAACCAGCTGTTGAGTCACTGACCTTGACTGTAGTCTCTCTTCCTGATTATGGTGCACTTTCTAGTTGGTCTCCTGTTGCTAAAATCTCATTCATGTTGCTTGTTACTCTCATAGGTGTCATTCATTATCTGTATGAGTTTGAATCACACATTTTCCACTTTTTGTCATAGATGGGAACCTGATGACCTGATGAGTTCTGAAAATCTGTATTTACCACAACCTGTATAAACGCAAATTATGAGCGTCACTGACTCTGTCCTGACTCAAGAATTGGGACCTCTTGACTCAGGTGAGAGTCATGACTTGTATAGACTTGAGTTGTAAATACATTTTTGGGACCTGCAATTCAGATTTCACAAACTTTCTTCCTTTTTTGGGGGGGAGGGGCTGCTTCTGGATTACCCCAAAAGTCCTTGTGGATGCTTTGGAAGTCAGCATTCAAACCTGCACAAGCTGCTGCAGCGTAGAGTTGGTTCCAGCAGGAGGCAGGGGAAGAAAGAGCTTAGAGCCCAAACCTAACCATTTTTACTCAAAAGAAAGCACCATTGTGTTAAATGGATCTTACTCCCAGGAAAGTGTCTTGAGGATTGCAGCTTTAATGAGATTGGGGAAGAAACCAGAAGGAGTGGCAATTTCGAGGAAGGAGGCTCTCTTATCCATCTTGGAATGAATGGATGATATATTGGCTGAATGGATGAGGAAATAGGAGCCCAGTGGATGGGGAAGGCGATTCTTGCAATAAGATCCAATGCTTGGTTAGCACAGGGAGAGGGCAAAGGAGGTTGCCCAAGTAGGAGGAAGGCATTTTCTTGATAGAAGAGGAGGAAGGCAGCTCCACTGAGGGGAGTAGGACTGCTGAGTAGAGCTGCAGATATGAGTTGTAAACTGCTGCAGGTGATCCTCCTGCCTGCTGCTTCTGTCCCTTCATGATATCTGTACCCTATTTCTTGCTGAACTTAGGCTGGTCTAATTCACCTGGTATATCTTCCCATGGTGGTGTATGGAGGTTGACATATGCTTTTTGCACTGGCAAACCCCCCACCCCAAGAGTGGGACAGAAGAGCCTTATGGCACTTTTGTGACACCCCCATGTCAGCACAGGACTTACGCCAGGGCTTAGGTCAGTCTAACAGGAGTTTAGGATTGCTGACATAGTTGGGGACAGGCCAAATCAAGTACTGAGTGAGACAGTTGCCTACAGCATAGGCAGGTTGCTGCAATCCTATTCACACTTTACTGGGAGTATCCTCTATTGACTATAATAGGACTTATTTCTGAGTAGATGGCATAGGATTGGGCTCTGCATTGCTCAGGATGCAAAACTGGCCTACTGGCAAGGGTGTTATAGAGCCAGGGAGTCAACTGGTTGTAGATAGGCCATAGTTGGCTCACAATGCTCAGCCCTATTTGAGGGTATCTGTGGCCAATGATGTTTTGATCTGGCTTGCTGACACAGGACAGGGTGCAAGCAATTTGGTACTAAAGTGATGCCATTTTCCCTAATGCCTTACACACAAGTCTGATTGATGGATGATCTTAGATATCAGTCCTGGATTTGACCATTTTCTTTTCTTCCAGCTCCTTACATGCCGTCTGCACTACTACAAAGCATATCCTCATGAAATATCTTATGGGTGGGAATTCTTTGGAGCTGTGGCCCTTTCTCTGGATTTGCAGGAGTATTTGTGTATCATTCAGATGCATGTAGCTTTTCTGCAGGGTTGAAAATGTAGTCAAGGATTTGAAACAGGCTTTTTGAAGACCTTGCCTTCTGTCACTCCTCCTCCTTTCCCACAGTTGTGCCTTTCAACTTTCCATTCCCTCCTTGCTTTTTTTAAGGTACTGAAAGAAATTCAAGTTCTCATGGTTTGCTCAAAATAGACTGAGTCTGAGGGAGGCAGTGTTTTTTTCATTATTACTCTAAGGCATTCTTTACTTAACAGCTCATAACTATTGTTAAGTTAATGGTTGGTGGGGAGGGCCAATGATCTAAAGAAGAAGAAATCTATGTTTGTTTGGCCATTGTTTTTTTCAGTGGTAAGAATTTTCTTGGCATCACTTTTTTGGTGAAAAAGTCACAGGGAATGGGGGTGGAGAAATGTTAGGCCAGGCTTTGCCCAAACTGTTCTCACGAACGAAGTGGCTATGTGGGAAGGAATAATGAGCTGGCTGCGTCCCCAGTTATGTCTGGCTGGATGTGTGGTTGAATTGGCCTGCTAAATCCATTACGTTCTCATGCAATTTACATTAAGAGGAAAGAGAAGATCACTGAACCCTGTCCCAACAGTGAGATCAGAATTAGAACCTTGAAGTATTTTTAGAGCTTCCAGAATTTGTTTTGCATCATATTTTATATTAAAACCAATAATAGATTTTTCCTCCGCAATCACCACAACATTTCATTTAAGCATAAACAGCTTTAATTAGAAGAAATTTTTGGTCTCCTTTGTTAAAGCTGCGTAGCATTTATGAAATTATGACAATTTCTGTGCATGTATTTCTCAACATGGATCATGGGTTTCTTCTGATCAGCAGCACATGGATGTTTTTTGTAGTCCCTGTATTCAACAACAAAAGTTATCTCCTCCTTAGTTATATGAGGTTGCAATCCTAACCATAGCTACTTGGGAGTAGGACCCACTGACAACAGTGGGACTTCTGAATAGACATACATATGTTTGGGGCTCTGATTCTTATATCCTTGTTTCCTATTGTTATACTGAATTCTCAAAATGGTGGTGGTGACAATGAAAGAGTGTGGTTGCTGTAAAGATGGCTAATCCTATTCTCTATATAGAAAACAGAAAAGTGACTGACTGACTCACTCACTCATCAACACCCAGCAAAAACCACTAAACCTAGAAGTGTGAAATTTGGGGAAGGTGTTCCTTCCATGATGGAGGAACCCACAAAGAACCAGTTTTTGGAAATTTTAAGCAGAAGGGCTTGAAAAGGGGCACAATATGTTTTCATCCTTATATTTTCCATTGAACTATCAATGTCTGATCAATGCCTTGCTCCAACCCCTGGACCTAGAAGCATGAAATTCAGGGAGCATATTTCTTATGTGATATGAAAACCTAGTAAGAGCCAATTTTTAGAAATTGAGGATTAAAAGGGGTGCAGTATGTTTTCATCCTATACCTAACATTGAAGACTGATAAAACCCAACTCCAAATCCTGACCTGCCCAATAGGGGTGCCCACAATTGGGAGGGAGTTCATGTGGAGATGGTGTATGGGAGGGTGTTGTATGGGAGAGTGTTGCAGGGGGTTGCAAGGTTGTTTTGCACAGGATGGGTTTGTGGGGTTTTTTGCACAGTGGGGTTTTTTTTTTTGCACAAGAGGGTTTTTGCATGGGTTTTATTGCACAAAATGTTTTTTGCATGGGGGGAGGGGGAAGGTGTTTGCACAGGGGAGGGTGTTACCGACAATGGCAGGGAAATTTAGCTAGTGGAATAATTATGTAAACCACCAGATTTTAGAGGTAGCATTTCTCTGAATGCCAGATATAAAGGAGGAGCCTATAGAATCCAGGTATCTTGTTGTCTTGAGTATTTCCTGAAGCATCTAGTGGGCCAATGTAAGATACAAATAGCTGTACTAGATTGGCCTAGAAGTGCTCTTTTAATTTTCTTATGTAAAATAAACTTCCTACTGTTGTTTTTTCATGAAAAGAAATGGGGAAGGATGGCAGTGATAACAGGTGAGAGCAGTGGTCTTCAATCTTTGTCATCTCATGATACATTGATAAGGTGCTAAAATTGTCAAGGCTCAGCACCAGTTTTTTAGGAATTGATAAGGCACACTGCACTGTGCCCAGGGATTCACCTTCCCCAATGGCTCTACTATTATATAGCAGGCCTCCGTCAGCCTTGAAAGACTATGGTATCGTGCTCGGCGCTGCATACGCTGCATGCAAAGCACAAAAGCCTGGGTTGGATTGTGATGGAGGATAGGCTGTTACCCAAGCAGCAAATTCCCCCTCTCCACGCCACTGAATTAGTCCAATGGAAAGGCAGAGCCAATACGATTGGATCCAGCTGGTGTCGCAGAGCTGGGCTAAGGACAGGAGCTCACCCTGTTAACCCTGTCACCCCTATTATATAACCTTCTCCCAAACTCCAACTCCTGGCAGACCATTGGCAGTACACCAATGTGCCATGGCTCACTGGTTGAAAATTACTGGTTTAGAGAAAACACATATGATGATGGAAGATGATGAGAATATGATGAGGCATCAATGAGAAAATGATGAGAATATGATGAGGCTACCGCTGTGGGCTTCAGAAGGTCTCCCAGAGGCAAACAAACAAACTTTCCTGGGCCTAAGAATGCCTTAAAAGGCAAAAAAGTCTTTATTTGCCACTACAGCTCATTCTGAAGCTCAGAGTGGACAGATGTGTGATGACTTTCCAGGCTTCAGAAAGCCCTCTGGAGGGCTCAGGTGGAGCTCAGTCTGGCTTAGTGTGAGTCAACACAGTTGGGAGACCTGCACTGAGCCAGATCCGCAGATGGAAATTCTGCAGATAAACATTTTCCACCTATATATGTCACCCAGGTTTCATTGAGTTAGATCAGTGGTTTCCAAACATATTAGCAATGGGTTTTTTAAATAGCACTCTGTTGGGACCCACCTATCTTTCTGATATTAAAAAAGTTTCTTTAAACCAGCTACAAAAACTTATGTTGGTATTTATTTTATTAAGAGAGGGACCACCTTCTGAGCCTTTGTTGAGCTTCATGTTCATTGGATCATGACCAGTGATGGGCTTCAGGGGATTCTCACAGCTTCTATAGAACCCTTTGCTAATGAGCGCCTGATTCTGAGAATTGGTTACTAATGGGACGTAGAACTTGTTGTTAATTTACATTATTAGGACATAGAATCTGTTGTTAATTAATTTGAATCCCACCACTGATCAGTACCATTCTGGTGTTGTTACATTCCTTTGTCATCCTTCAAAGTGAACTGTGGCATGATCAACTATTCTTAAGTAAGCCCAAAGTGCTGCACTGTTTCAATTTTTATAGGATTTGATATACTTTCCTTGTTATCTATCAGCCTGTCATTGTCATGACCCACTAAAAATTGGGCCAGGACCCAACAAAAATTGGGTCAGGTGGTTTGGTAATCGCCGAGAGACTGTGTGTAATGGGTTGCTGGTACAAAAAGAACTGTTTTTCTTTCCAGTAAATAAAAATAAGTTATTTGTGTCTCTCAGATAATTTTACTGTGGTGTAAGAAAGGAATGTATGTGAGAATTTCATCCTTTTCTCTCCTCTCTCCCAAGTTGGCATTGAATGAGATTTTGGGTGGATGGAGGAAGTTTCAGGGCTGTGATTAACCAAGTGGTTGTAGGGATCAGCCAAATAGATAATAGAAATATTTCCTTGCATAGAATTCTTTTTTAATAACTTTTTATGAAAGATGGCCTCTTGATGTCCAGCCTGCTATATTTGAATATAACAATTTCCTTTATTGCCCAAACAAAGAAGAAAATTCAGAAGGCAGAAACAGCCACTTGTCGGACTTATTTAGGAACCACTGCCTTAGAGCACAATTCTAACCATGTCTACTCAGAAGTAAACCCCATTTTGTTCAATGGATCTTACTCTCAGGGAAGTGAGTTTAGGATTGCAGCCTTGGTAAACTGGTGCAAATCTCGGCTTTTGCTTTGAATTGGTAGAACATCTGACAACTTGGTGAATGTACTGTCGAAAGCACAACTGTTGTTTTAAGTAGTCATGTGTTTTCCAGAGCAAAAATTGCATGACTCTCCCATTCCCTTTGGCAAGTCAGCAAGAATATACTATGACACAGCAGATACTTTGCCCTGAATTATAGGTTGCAGTTTTCTTGTGGAGGCCACTTGAAACAGCCTTGGCATAGTGGCCAGAATGCATTGAGTGGCTGAATATATGAATCATCCATATTGTGGGACTCCAAGTAGCTAGGTGTAAAAGAGGCCAGGGTTCCCTTTCAAAAGTTGTGTAGAAGGTCAGACTTCTCAGTGATGAAGGAAAGGAAGGCACAAAAAATAGCTATCACCTCTTGGTGCAACAGAAACAATGTAGTCATATACAGGTATCTCCTGCTTTCTGACAGTTCATTTTCTGACGATCTGCTCTTTCATCACCTTTCAATTATACCCAGAAGTCATTCATTCAATTCAATTCATGTTCCACTCTTTCAACTGCCTTTTCAAAGGCTAAAATTGCCCATTCCCATGTTGATTTGTTTATGACATTCACACTGTTTTGGTATGTCTATGTGTGTGAGAGAGATCACGCATATTCAGTTTAGCTCCTGGTCTATCCTGTTCCTGAAAAAATTAATAAGAATCCATTTGCAGAAATCTTTGTGTGACAGCAGGAATTTGCAAAATAAAAAGGGCATTTGCAGTCTGAAGCTAGAAAAGTATCAGAAACAGCATTTGTAAAATAAAAAAGACCAGGTTCCACTTTTCAACCATTTCTGCTTTACACTACAGCTCTGGTTCCTAACCTATCCCTAACCTGCATGGGATGCCTGCAGCCAAATAAATCAGAATAATTTATGCACATCATTCCCCCCATGTGCATCATTCCCCCCATGTGCATCAGTCCCCCCATGCGCATCAGTCCCCCCATTTCCCTATATGCCACCCCCACGGCGAATCATCCCCCCTGTGCGCATCGTCCCCCCATGTGCAACTTCCCCCCATGCACAGCATCCTCTCCAGCACAACCTCTTCCTCTTAACAGCATCCCCCCCAGCGCATCGGGCACTGAGCACCAAATTGGCTGGATGTTGGTCAGTCTTTTACGTTAAGCATAGGACAAAAACAAGTTGCCCCCCTTTTCAGCCCCTTAAGGGTTAAATTTCTCCACATCGGTTCTTGGTGGGTGTTCATGTAACAGAAGGAACTCCCTCTCCGAATTTCATGCTTCTAGGTCCCGGGGTTGGGGTGGAATGTTGATGAGTCATCAATTCTCCAATGCAAAGTATAGGAAGGAAAACACATTGCGCCACTTTTCACCCCCTTCCGGTTGGAATTTCCAAAAACCATTTCTTAGTGCACCCCTCATTCATGGAAGGAACAAATTTCACGCTTCTAGGCATGGCGTTGATCAGTCAGTCAGTGAGTCAGTCAGTGACATTTCTCTTTTATATATATAGATGATAGAGTGTATGGAATAATGTTCTTTTCCCTCTAACATAACACTAGAACCAGTGGACATCTCCTAAAATTGAGTGGTGGGATAAATTGATTGGTGGTCACAGGACATATTTCTGTGGAACACCTTGCCACATAATGTGTTAATGGATCCAGCCTAGATGTCTTTAAAAAGGGATTAGACAAATTTATGAAGGAAAAGTCTATCACAGGTTACATACAATAGAGGGTGACCATATGACCGGAAATTCATGGGCATATCCTCTTTTTTAGCCTTTTGTCCGGGTGTCCACTTAAAGGATACCAGTGTCATCTGTTTTGGCTGTTCTGTTATGTTCCCTTTAAGCTCAGTTCTCCTGAACACAACCACCACTGATAAGGCTCCTCATGCTGCTGAGGGGCCCTTGAATGCCATATGTCACAGGCAATCTGGGGTGGGGAGAAGCAAGAGAGAACAACTTACTTCACCATTTTCCACAGATCTGTGAAGCTTTCGTCAGACAGGGTTCAGATCCACACTTCAATAATAAGCAAGTAAATTTTTTCATCTTCCATAGCAATTTACAGATTTTGATCATAAGTAAGCTTATTTATAGGCTGTAAGTCAGTGATGGAAATCAAAGAAATTAACAACCGGTTCTGTGCCCATCTGGCAGCCATTTTTAAATGGCTATTTTTAAACTTTATAAGTCCTATCTCTTGTTAACAACTAGTTCTGTAGAGTAGGTGCAAACCTGCTGGATCCCACCACTGAGCGTATATGTGCATCTCTGGGAGAAAACACCATTGATCACAGTAGTATGTACTTCTGAGTAGTACGTACTCCTTAGAGTATATTGCACATCTATAGCATGGCTCTCGGCCATCTGAAAACTCTTATGGGGAATAGGACTATATGGGGCAGGAGGTCATCAACCTTGGAAGGAAAGAAGATGGGTTGAATTGATATCATAATGTGGTTCTAAGAAATATTGCTGTTTTAGCAGTGTTTTTCTTTCTGGGACAAACTAATTTGCCCCGCTGTAATAAAGTAGTATATGTTGACTGGATTACATAATCTATTTGCTTGGAATTTCTATTTTCATTCAGCACCATTTACAGTGCTTCTCAGGAAATGCTGTTTCTGGAAGTAGCAACAAGAGGGACCATAGGCCTCTGCTGTGCAAAAATGAATATTTTGACTGTTTCTGCCTGAACGCTCAGAGAGATATTTTCTGAGATAGTACTGCTGTTTGTCAGGTTTATTTTAAATATGCAAAAGAAAAAAGTTTTTCCCTAAAAAAACAAAACAAAATGGTAATCAGATCTACTTTGGGGAAGGAAACCAAACAAATATAAACCTCACATCCACAGAAATGGGAATAAATGAAACATAGCTTCATGACAGATTCAGGTTCAAATATGTATTCAGCCATGAAGCTAACCAGGTGATCTTGAGCCCATCATATATCATATATCAAAAAAATAATCCACTTTGCAGGATTACTGGGTGGGAAGAGAACCAGTTCCTTGGAGAAAGACTGTGAGCACAAGCCTAACTATCCCTACAATCCAGAGTAACTACAGGACCATGTTTGAGACATTACGTGCACCTGTAGTTACTGCACCACCTAATGAAAACCTATGGGAAATTCATATTGCAGTCCAGAGTAAATTGTTCTTACACCAGAGCAATGAATCCCCATAGTTACTCTGGATTGCACCCTAAATCTATTCCAAAGTAAGTCCCATTGTATTCAATGGGTCTTACTCCCAGGAAAGTGTCTTTAGGATTGCAGCCTGCGATTAAAAACAAGTAAAGAGGCTGTAGTGGGAGTTCATGCAGTATTTGGGTCTCAAACCACCTTCAGGTTGACAAAGCACAGCGTCTTTAACCATTGAGCCTTCACCACAAAATAAGTTTATTTTTTGTTATAAAACAGTTAAAGGCACAAGAGCTACAGCAGAAGAAATCCTGGCAGTTTCTCCTTTTGCAGCTTTATCAGATAGAGCCCACATCCGTGGTTGGCAGTTTGAAACCTGCTATAAAAAAGTGAAAAGTGAGATTTCCCCAGATGCTTAATTCTATTCCACAAACAAATGTGTGAAACGCACACAGCCCTGAATACATTTACAGCTCCTGCTGGTCAGGAAACACTTCCAGATTCCTCTCAAATCTTAGTAAGGCGCAACTTAACAGATTGTTTCCTTTAAGCCACTGTTGCATGCTCTAGAAAACATTAGCTAATGAACACACTTGAACATCCTCCCGTGCCTTTAAAAATAAAAAAGTCTTTTGGGGTGGCCTTTAAAATGCTCATGTTAAATTCTCCATGGGTGGTCAGAAAACAGGAGACTTGAAACGTTATAAAGATATGAGTTTGTTTTCCCGTGGACTCTTCAAAGGCTTCCAGACTTCCTTGCATGGTGATGCAGTCAGGAAGTGGTGTGGGAGGAATTTTCTGAAGCTGTTTTATATAATGGAAATCTATAGTCCTTTAGCTGTAAGCTAGCATGACAACAGATTTCTTTTTACACTTTGAAATCTTTCCATGTTTGTGTTAGTACCTCTGTATGTTTCTAGGTGTGAATTCACGTTGAAAATATTAATAGTGCCAGCTTCAGTATTAAAACTGTTAATAGGGTTCTAAAGCAAAGAAACTTAGGATGTGTACCTTAAGGTGTCTCGTTCTGGGAATTATTCCAGACCAGATGTTTTGCAGATCTCTACATCCTACAACTGGCATGGGATGAAGTTTAGAGTTACAGTCTCAGAGCCGAATCTTATGCCTGTCAACTCAGAAGTAAGTTTCATTTTAGTTAATGGAGCTTATCCTATCCCTCAGAAAGTGGGGATAGGATTGCAGCCTCAGGCTGTATTCTGTAGTACAGTGCTTCCATTTTTTACTTAGGACAGATAAGTAGTATAAACAGTAGTAGTGTAAGTGGCATAAGCAGTAAGATCACTGTGATCTGTAAGAACAAACCAATATTGATAGCTGCAAATTTCAAATATATATAGCTAAGATGGATTCAGTATGCATTTATTGATCTTCCATGGAAAATTGTTCAGAGGGCAAGATTCTAATATACTACATTTCTGCTGTACAGTATAGTTATCCAGAACTTTCCTGGGCCTCCCAATGCCTTATAAGGCATTAATAATGTCACTTCTGGTGGTGACACTGGAAATCAAGTGTTTTGAGCTATACAGCTCAATCTGAGCTTAACAGAAGGTTGGGTCAGATGTCAGAAGTCCCTCTTGAGGTGAAGGGAACAGAGTGGGGATGGTAGGTGGCCCCTGGATTGTAAGTATGGGAGATTGCCTGTATCTGCAGTTTCAGATATCTGTAGGGGTTCCAGAATGGAACCCCTGTGGATAAGGGCACATGGTTGTATTTGATGTATTGTGATTAGCAACATTTTAAGGAGAATTGGATATCAGTCTTGCCAAATACAAACCTGAGCATGCATTTTTGTTTTATACCATTAGTGTTACGTCCTTTAGACAGACTTAGAATACATATGCTACAGTATTGTTCTCCTTGGTATTGTTTTCTGTTATCTGCATCAATTAAACAAGAGGCGCTTATTGATCATCCAACTGTATGGTTGTGTAGCAATGATAGGGGATGAGGATGGTCTCTTTCATTAGTATATTTTTGTGCTATTATGGTCAGGTTCAGTGGAAGACAGAGATCTCACCTATTGAACATAAATAGAAAGCTCTCCTGTGTCCTATTGAAATGAATGAGACTTTTGTATTAAACAACTTTCTATGAATTGCATCCCATATTAATTGGTGGGATAGATAACATTGTTTTGCGCTGATGCTGTTTAAAGCTATCTACCAGTTCCTTGGCTAAATGGATAAATCTTTGATATCTCTGACCCTCTTAGTTCTTTTAAATTAGTGTTTGGTCACCTGCCAGTCCTATGGTGAGTACAATTGGTTCAGAAAACACATTATATATATATTAGACTCTCACAAAGGGCCAAGCATCTTACCAATTATTTTTATGTCTTTTCATATATACATTCAGTTTCCCTCATAGTCAAACTGGCATTGAGTTACCTAATTGGGATGCTGCTCAGTTAATTACATGGGAAAAATAAAATGAAGTTGGTTTTCTTGGCAATATATATTCTTGTTATCCATTTACAAGCATCTGGTGTGCTCTTATTGTAGCTTGAGATGGCCTTAAGCATTCTGTGCAAAACAGCTTCCCATGACCTCTTTCTGTATGCTGTCAACAGTAGTGGATCTTTAGGCCTTTCCATATAATATGTTTTCAGTGCAATAAATATGCAGCAGTTGTTAATTTGTTGCATTGGGTCCAGGCATCCTTTTTCAAGTCAGTATTTCTGTTGCAAGAAAATTTTGTTTAGCATTCAAAGTGCAGTATTTTGTGCCATGGGAAATGTAATTAGATAGCACAACCATTGTCATGACTGCTATGTGCCATGTGGCTAAGCAAGTGTTATGGGAATCTTTTGGATATGGCCCATGAATGACCCATTTTCCTCTGTTTTGTGACTGTGTATAATATTTAATATTATCATTATAATTGCTTTACTAGCCTGAATGCACACATTTCTACTGAACCACCTTCCCCTTTTTAAAGTGAGACATGCAGCCAAGTTATCTCCTTTATCCGAAGCAACACCTATTTCATAAACAATTTAATTTAATTAGTTGAAGGGATATATTTTCCTTATTTCAGGTATAAAGGGGACATAAGAGTCAAAGAGGAAAACCATGATGTTGTCTCCATGCCTGGTCAATAGAACTGATGGTAGTGCTATTAAAGGAAGAACAAAACTGTAGGAAGGTGTATGAAGGAGCATAAGCCATGCCCTTGTTGACAGTATAAGTCTTGAACTAGTAAATTGTTAAGTGACTTATACAAAAAGATCAGATTATAATAAGCAGACTTTTCAGTTTACTATCATCCTAACCTCTAAAGAGGGAGGGACTGAGCAGGGTCTTTCCAGTCAACTGTGATGGATGGGGAAGATTGTGTGACAGAAGGTGATCCTCTGAGGCCTTACAGCCCAGAGCATGTAAATCAGTTTTTCTCAACTGTGGGTTGAGATCCACTAAGTGGGTTGCAAGTCAGTTTCAGTTGGGTCACTATTCATTTCCATATTTTATTTTTAACTTATTTATTAACTTACATTGACATAAGAGAAATTTACTCTGGATTGCTCTATGCATAGGTTTCCCATAGGTGGCACCATAACTACATCAACGTAAGAGTCTCTTACGTCGACGTAAAAGATCCTGTAGTTACTCAGGATTGTGCTGCTAGTCTCCCTTAGTTAATCTTGTAGTCTCCCTCCTGTAGTTAATCTGGATTGTGCTGTAAGTGCAGGTTAATTTGCTTTATTTTTCTTTATATTTTGTGTTTTCTTTGTTAGTACGTATTCTATTACAGTATTGTAATCATTTTTTTCTGAATATTTTTGGGTTGTGGAACAAATCATGTCTTTCTATTACTTCTTATGGGAAAAATTTGCTTTGATTTTCAAGCATTTTGAATTATAATCATGCTTCCAGAATGAATTATGCTCATAAACTGAGGTACCACTGTATATTGTGGATGCAGAGACAGGCATCACCTGCTGCTGTCCCTTTTCCTTTGGCTGGCGAAGTTGCTGCTCCTTAGAGACTAGAGAGATGGTTTAGTGCCACATCCAAAGTACTCTGGGTGGTAAAGAGTGTGTGTGCAAATGTGTAGAAGGTTCTTCAGAGGGCTTCGCCTGAGGGCCTCTCGGAAGGTACTGCTGACACCATGAGAATCGGTCCAGGTCACCACCCAGGTATAACTTTTCAAATATTTATTTTGAGGCTGTGATTTCCAAAAATTGTGATTACATGGTAAATAGCCTGTTAAACATTCACTAGTATATGGAACCAAACAACTTTGGCAGCAATCCTAACAGTGTCTACTCAGAAGTAAGCCCCATTGTGTTCAATGGATCTTACTCCCAGAAAAGTGTCTTTAGGATTGCAGCCTATATTTTTAAAGCAATTTAAAAACCTTTGCAATTCCATTTCCAAATTCATTTTTGTCATGGTTTAAGCACACCTTCAATACATTTGTTTGCTTTTCCATTTGCAAATTTATACCCTATTTCTTACAATAAATGCATTTAAACGACTGCATTTATGTGAATGTTTGCATATTTTAGAAGTTTATTATATGGCTCATGGAAAATGCTTTATACTTGTGTTCTGTCTGAAAATTAATTTTTGTGAGAGGTTAAAATCATCCTAGTGGTGAAATTGTTATTTGGTGGGTGCTGGGATTCTTCATATCACTTGGAAATATACAGGCATCCCCCACTTCTTGGACAAGTTAGGAACTGGTGCACCAACCAAAAGTGAAAACCAATGAAAAGTGGAACCCAGTCTATTTAGATTGGAAATGCAAAAGCCCAAATAACATGTATTTATTAACATATAGCCAAAATTCGTACCAAATTATACTAAAACTAGTGAAAGGCGTACCCGCGTTGTAAAATATGGGATACCCTGTAAAATACCCGCCACCTATGGGAGTAAAATTCCCCCTATGCCATCCCCCATATGCATCAACCCCCCATGGATAACTTTCCCCCAGGCATAACAACCCCCCATGCGCACCTTCCCCCATACACATCAACCCCCCCAAGCGCAACTTCCCCCATTCACATCAACCCCCCCAAGCGCAACTTCACCCATGCGCGTCAACCCACCATGCACAAGTTACCCCATGCGCAGCTTCCCCCCATGCACATCAACCCCCCGTGCGCAACTTTCCCCCCGTGCCCAACTATCCCCCCCGTGCGCAACTTTCCCAACTTTCCCCCCCGAGCGCAACTTTCCCCCCCGTGCGCAACTTTCCCCCCGTGCGCAACTTTCCCCCCCCGTGCGCAACTTTCCCCCCCCGTGCGCAACTTTCCCCCCCCGTGCGCAACTTTCCCCCCGTGCGCAACTTTCCCCCCGTGCGCAACTTTCCCCCCGTGCGCAACTTTCCCCCCGTGCGCAACTTTCCCCCCGTGCGCAACTTTCCCCCCGTGCGCAACTCCCCCCCCGTGCGCAACTCCCCCCCCGTGCGCAACTCCCCCCCCGTGCGCAACTCCCCCCCCGTGCGCAACTCCCCCCCGTGCGCAACTTTCCCCCCGTGCGCAACTTTCCTACATGCGCAACTTCCCCCATGCACAATTTCCCCTCATGCGCAGCATCCTCGCCAGCACAACCTCTTCCTCTGAACAACATCCCCCCGTGCACCAGGCACTGAGCACCAAATTGGCTGGATGTGGTTCAGTCTCCCATGTTAAGTATAGGACAGAAACATGTTGCCCCCTTTTCAGGCCCTGAAGGGTTAAATTTTTCCAGATGGGTCTTGGTGGGAGTTCAGGTGACAGAAGGAACTCCCAGAATTCCATGCTTTAGGCCCAGCAGTTGGGGCGGAATGTTGCTGAGTCAGCAATTCTCAATGCAAAGTATAGGGAGGAAAACGCGTTGCGCCCCTTTTCACCCCCTTCTGGTTGGAATTTCCGAAAACCGGTTCTTAGTGCACCCCTCCATCACGGAAGGAACACCCACCCCAAATTTCACGCTTATAAGCCCACTGGTTTTGGCAGGGCGGTGATGAGTGAGTGAGTGAGTCAGTCAGTCAGTGAGTCAGTCAGTGAGTGACTTTTCCCTTTTTTATATATAGATAAACAGACATATGTGGCAAATTACACCTTTTTTAAAAAAACAACAACACAAAACTGATGAATCAGTGAGTCTCCCTGTTGAAAAACAGATTTTGGGTACAATGTAAAAGTGATGAAAAAGTCAAACAACCAAAAAAAGGGTGGCAGAAAGCAGGGGACACCTGTACTTATTTCTCTATCTGTTATATGAATATTAGCTTCTCTTTAATGGTATACCACAGATAAAGAAAGCACAAAACAAAAAAAATCAAATACATCAGTATAGATTTTCAAACTTTTTGGCCAGAGGTCCTCATCCAATATTTTGCATAATGTTGAGGAACAGAAAACAAAGTTTAAATATAAAATTTAAATAAATATATTAAAGGTGGAACTTAGATTGAATGAATACATGAATTGGCTCAAAATTCCAGGTGTTCTCCAAGCACCAACATGTACCACAGCAATGAAACACTAACTTAAAATGGACTCCAATTCCCCTACCTCACCAAAGCTTACTTAAAAGTACAGGAGATGAAACATCTGGATCATGTTCTAAGGCCTGTCCAACCATAAGATGTTCTGAGGCCTGCCCAACCATAAAACCCTCTGTATGTGATCGGAGCACAGGTCCAGTCATGTTTAGACAAGTGGACCAATGACTCTCAGGAGACTAGAAGCTGTCCATGGACCAGAGAGAAGCTTGAAATTGGCACATCTGGGCACTGGACCAGGATTTGGAAATCCCTGAAACCACCTCCAGTCAGCCTGGTACATGTTCCTTGTCCCCTATCATATGGAGGATGTTGGTTTCACACAGTACTATGGGAACAAAATGGATATTGTTTTGTGTTTTTCTACCATGGAATGTTCTTATAACGAGGAGCATCTGTTGGAGAGAAATTGAGGGGATTTTTTTTTCTTCAAAGGAACCTCCCTTATTAGGGGAGGTAAACTTTTTGGTCCAAGGGATGCAATGAGAAATTATTATTATAATTAAATTAAAATAGAAATTAATTAAAATATTTGTTTCCACTGTGTCTTTCTGAAAAGATGTTCAGTGTGGCTTACAATCCATGTAAACCAATAAGCAGTCAAAGGTGAAAAGTATTTTTTAAGTACCAACAATAAAAATATAATGCAATAATAAAGAAAACTCATTAATAACAGCAGAATAAGTCCCATTAAAACCACTAAAATAATGAAATTAAACCTCTTCATTTCTTTTTAATACCTTTTTTATCAGAACAGTGTGATTGACTGCCTTATTTTTTACAAGAACATCAAAATCATCCATCTAATGGTCGGCAAATAATAAATATGCTGTAATAAATTTGTTTGTCGTAAGTGCTAGAAGAATGTGTTGGCTTTACAAATACCTTAATTTTGGTTACATTTTAAAAATTAATCATTCTTTCAAGTTTCCCCTCTATGTAGCTATCACTTATCCAGTCTGACAGTCTCTGCCCACATACCAATAAATCATGTTCACATTTTTTAAGTACACATGTTCACCCACTGCACCAGGATTCCCTCTCCATATCAGTCCATGATCCAGTTCCCTCCACATGAGCAGATTCCTATAAATTTTACACTGATTAGGTACACAAATGTAAACATGTTGTCCTTTTCTAGGGGAGACAGTCATATTCTTTTCTGTCACAATTCATGGAGGAAGCAAAGGTAAGGGTTGGAATGTTCATTAAGTTATATGAAGTAAATCCATGTGTACTGTATATGTTTTAAGTCATCCCAGTAGCAACGACATGAAGACAGGCATCTGTTTCGCCTACTAGATGTGGGACAATTAAGGTCTTGCACTATCACAACCAACTGGCCAAGCAACCAATTTGGATCTACCTCAAGTCTTACCTCTCTTGGTAAGATACGTTTGGGGTACCTGCTAGTTAATCTGTGGCTCATGATTAGCAAGAGTTAATTTTGCTAAAATGGAAATACAAAGCCGCAAAGCCAAGCTCAACAACTCTGATGTGGTCAGATTACTGAAATGGCCAAATCCTTGAATTGACATTCTGCCATTTGTTTAAGAATTTCTTTTTATGTAGATACCTTTGCAGGAAAGTTGGAAGCTTTGAAGTTTGTGTAGATATTTGTGACCTTCTGTGAAACAAATGCTGAAGGTCAGAGGCCATGGAAAGACAAAGCAGTTCTCCATGTCGATTAACATTTATCTTGTTCATGTGAGATTTCCAGCCTGTTTTTTAAAAAAATGCTGCTGTATCTACAACACTAGAATATTCTTTTCTCAGTAACAGGTAAGGAAGATGTCCACAATGGGGGTGATTTTTTTATTGTTTTTAAATGACATATTTGGGAATAAGTTTTGTCTAGCATTCTTTTTGCTTCTTTGGAACATCAGCATGATTCAGGAATATTGCCACCAGCAAGTTGGATATCAAGATACAATGCAAGGTGCAATGAGTGTGCCAATATTTGGGCTTTTTGCTGTTGGCAGTAGGAGAGATGAATGAATCTCTTAATTTTTCCTTTTAATCTAGTAATAGTAATAATGAAAATACAAGGAGGATTCCCTAAATGCTTTCATTTTTTGGACATTGCAAGACACCCACATATGGTATTGCAGTAATTTGGTACTGTGGGCATGAATCCACACCACTAACCCTGAAGTTAATGATTTTCAAACACTGCTGTGGCACATTGGTGTGCGACAGGTGGTCCACAGGTGTTCCATGGGACTTTGAGGAGGGTCACATTAGTAGGGCAATTGTGGCATCATGGTATGCCTTTTCAATGCTCAAAAAACTGATGGTGTACCTGGACAATTTTAGCACCCTACAGTGTGCCGTGAGATGAAAAAGATTAAAAATCACTGCCTGAAATTAGATCCTACTGAAATATTCTTATCTTTGCATTCTTGTAGTCTCAAAGAAGATAAATATAGTACTGTTATATAGTACTGTTACCAATATAGTACTGTTACCACAGCATTTAGGCCTATATCCTAAAGTGAAATTAAGCCCCTTGCTCTGGAGCAGTTAAGACTTTCCATAAAATAACACTAGAGGGTGACGTAACAGTATGGACCCATAACTGCTATGGATTTTGCCCTTAATGTTTATTTTTTGTCTGCCCGGCACTGTGCAGAAGTGGTAGACACAATACAGCTATTTTAATTTCAAAGTACAGGACAACATAGTGAGGGAAATGTCATCCAGGCATTTGCTGCTAGCCAATGGAATGAGGCCAGTGAGATATTATATTGTACCCCCACTTATCAGGAAGAACACCATGACACAGGGGAGAACATACTGTCCTAACTGTCAGGCAGGGAGAAGGAGCTTGCTTACCGTCTGTCCCCCCCCCCCCCCCAAAAGAATTCTGCTCCAACTGCCTGTTGTACTGGGATTGCAGAACTGAACAATGGCTACTGGATATCTGTGCATTCTTAATACTTTGTAGTCCACTTTGGCAGTCATATGAGCCAAAGGGGGTTGTATGAAATAAATGCAATAAGACTCAATCTGGGTATTAATGCAGCCCTTATGGAACTGCGTCATCCTCAAGTATCCATGAAGAGATTTGCTTTTTTGAAAGTACCATCATGCTAACTTTCTTTTACATGTGGAATGAGAGTATTTCCTGGAGAAGGCACCATTTCTTCACTGCATGCAATAGCCTTGCACGTATATAGATTTGTAGGTATTAGTGGGTATCACTTTTGAACAAATATATACTCATGCATTGTAACAGGTAGGAGAATCCAGTATCTCATTTTTCACGTTGGAGAGGTTCATTTGACTTGACTGAATTTGTTTTAAAGGGGTGTTCAAGTCAAACCTGGACTTTTGCATTTTTAAAAGAAAATAACAGATTTCAAGGAGTGAAAATAGCATTTTTTATGTAGTTCCCTGCTACATTTATCCCAACACTTAACTAATGCCAGGAAAGCTTTGGCATAGAAAGATTTGTCAGTATCGCTGAACCACCTTAGGTCAACTGTCTTCTGTGCTGGCCAAAAACAGAAAGCTATTTTGGACACCTAAAGACACTTTCTTGGAAGTTAGACCTATTGAACACAACGTGTGAACACAACGTGGCTTACTTTTGAATAGACTTGATTAAGATTGTGCCCTTGGTACCCAACATGCACAAACTTTTCAAATTGCAAATGTTCATGAATGATTGGATTCACCATTCCATCAGTAAGATTACAGAATGTAACTGTATCACTCTCATTGCACAATTACTCCCTATTTAAAAAAGCAAAATAAACATGTTTTGTAAGAAGCTTCAATACTCCAGAATCTTTGCTTGTCTATTACCAGCCTTCCTTCACTGCCTTCCATAACTCTCTGAAATCTGTATGTCCTTTTACAGCAGCATAGTTCTAATGTGTCTTTTGAGTTACATCATTACACAAATTCTTTGTAGAAAGAGGTTTAAAAATAATATAATGAAACAGGGAGTATGTTTTGAGTTGGTGGAAAAACACTTATAACCATTAAGTGAATCTCAGTTGTCTTGCTCTGGTAGTGCTCTTCAAGAAGCACTGCTATTGGAATACAATGAGAAGACAATTCACATGAGATAAATTTTGGAAGCGAATTTGCTATATGGAGTTGCTTCCCAAACAGTGTGTTGATGTGTGCAAACTGCAGAGGCAGTGCTGTTTTGCTTTTTGTTTAGAAAAAGGCAGCTGTAGGCATCAAAAAGAAATAACTATCGTGGTGACAGAATGAAAAACATTTCTACATATGTTACAGATTGCTTGGAACTTGAATAAGACTATTAGAAAAACTTTTTTGCAGTGCAGTCTAAGATAATCTTGTGCGTATCTAATATGTGTGCATGTGTGTGGGCACAAGAAAGGGAAGCCGTTACT
This sequence comes from Cryptoblepharus egeriae, assembly GCA_030015325.1. Classification (NCBI taxonomy): domain Eukaryota; kingdom Metazoa; phylum Chordata; class Lepidosauria; order Squamata; family Scincidae; genus Cryptoblepharus; species Cryptoblepharus egeriae. The sequence continues at coordinate 61,182,374 of JAREYC010000003.1, read as the reverse complement.
TTACAATGAAAACATGACTGCTACCTCACAGGAAGCCATGGTTTTTTCCTTCTCTACCTCCTTAGTCTACTCTGGCCATACGGAAAAACCAAAACTTCATCAGTTTATAGTGGGTGGTGTTTGTGCAATGAGGATTTGATTTACAACAAATGAGGTGGTGGTACCCATAACCAAAGTCATAGAGGCAAAGTAAGGGAAAATCTTTTCATCACAGACCGTGATGTCATTTAGACCGTACAGTCATTTAGAACAATAGGGGTCCTGCCATTATAATATGGCTGTTGATGGAGCACGCAATATTCCATTGGTGGCCATTTTGGGAATGCTGCTCGAAGGGGAGGTAGTGTTCCCTGTCCACTGGTGGAAATACCTGGATCCACTGGAACAGGTAAGTCAGCAGTTAGGGCAGGATAGGGATAAATCTTTGAGGGGGAAAACTGGACAGAGAAGTGGAAAAAACGTGGATGGGAGATTTTGGGAGGAGTACATCCAACAATTTATTTATTTAGCGTATGGCAAATACATGGACATGATAAATCAAATGTTAATGTCCAATCCACCCAGCTATTCAAGGACAGAGTGGTCTATATTGAAAAAAATCAGACACTGGGCCAGTGTAAGCTCTTGATGGACATTTGGACACGCGATGAATATTTTGTCAAGGAGCACCACAGTCACACTGAGGGATGGATACAAGACTCCACTTAAACAGTGAATCTTGGCAGATACCTTGTTGGATACAGATTCTATTCAGAGTTGACTATATAATACTGGAACATTCTAGATAAGACTAGATAAGATCTAGATACTTACCCAATGGAATCTGAATAATCCAACCCCAAAAATCCACCCCCCAATTTAATTCTCAATTAGAAAATGAAAGTTTTTTCCCTTTTTCTTGTGTTTCAGGAATAGCCTGATGGTTATCTGATGATATTGCAGACAACTTCAACTCTGAAAGAACACTATGTCAAAAACTTTTCATATGACAACATTTGTGACTATAGAGCTTTCCAACGGAAATTAGAAAAAGGCCTTGAGAAAAACCATATGTTTCACATTTTAACATGAATAAGTCATCTCCTCTGTATAATGTAACCATAATTTGGAAACCATTCTTTTCCCTCCCAGGAGAAATGGTACTATTTCTCTTTTCCTTCCTTTGGTGTAAATGATTGATAACAGTTTTTGCTTTGATGATTTGTGGAACAAAGTCATTAAACTGACAGTCATAATTTGATGACATTTTTAATGTATTTATAATATATTAATTAGTTGGAAATACTCTGTTAGTTTCTGCTTACTAATTAAAACTCTTAGGCCCTAATCCTAATAGGCATCTCAATTCTAAGCTGTTGCCCACTGGCAGGACAGGGACATGCATGTTTGCAAACTGCATAGAGCATATTGTGACCTTGTGGAGACCTCTGGTTGCCATATGTCCTGAAAAACAGGGATAATTCTGATTTGGTGGGATTGTGTACACATACTGGCAAATGGGACAGAGGCTCCTGTCCCAATTTTGTGGAAGAGAATTATGGCAACTCTACTCTGTCAGTGTTAGGGCAGTGATGACCAACCAGGGTAAATCCAATACTGGCAAGTGAGCGGTTCAGGCCCAGAAAGGTGTAAGGATGGTAAAGGAAGCCTCTGTTGCATTTCAATCAGGCCTAAAAACCCTTTGTGGGCTACCCAATTTTACCCAAGCAATTGACCCATAGAAGTTGCTGAGGCTCAACATGTGTGTCTTTGTTCACATGGGATATACAGTGATGGCTGTACTGGCTCTGTTGTATCATGCTGCAGGCAGCCTGGTTAGAAATCTGCTGTAAGTGTCCCACTAGTGGAATGCGCATTCTGCAGGTGAAAGTGCCAGCCTGGTGGCTGATTTGTTTGCAATGCAACAAAGCAGTCAACACACATAGCGGGCAGTTCTGTAGGAGGGCTGGCAGTGCTGGTTAAGTTGGTGGTGGAAGTAATGTATAGGAGGGGAAGGTGTGGGTAGTTATTGTGAGGGAGGAATAGATCTATGTTGCACTGGTGTGCACTGGGATCCTATCGCTATTTTCAATCCTTTTCACTCCCCCTTCCCCTTCCCCTCCCTGTCCTTTTCTGTGCCAGCAAAATGGCTGATGCAGACCTGAGAAGACCCAATATGGCAGTAGAGGCTTGTTATCTTTCCATGAAGAGACCATCGTGACTTCCCCCACGCATGGTGCTCTCTTGACGTGGCTGGGTTGATGGGATTTAGTTAGCATGGAGCGGTGTTGTTCTTTTATAATACATTGATTTTAAATGTCATGTTTTTGCTTAATGCAATTTTAATGGTTATTTAAACATATTTTAGCAATGTTTATGTTTTTAATGATGATATTTTACTATATATTGTTTTTACTGTTGTGAGCCACCTTGAGTCTTTTAGGAATAAGGTGGGACTTAAATAAAGTTTATAATAATGTGGCTTGATCAATAATTTCCAGGCCAATATAGAAACTTAGAGAGAAACTTAGAGAGTTTCTCATTGAGTCTGCAGGGAATACAGTGTTGTATCATTACACCAGCTTCACAGTTAGAAACTCATAAAAAGAGAGCAACAATTCATTTATTTTAGTAGCACATTAGACACAGGGCAAAATCCAGAGTAACTACGGGAAGTCCTTGCTCCGGTGTAAGAACAATTTACTCTGGATTCCAATATGAATTTCCCATAGATTTTACTAGGTGGTGCAGTAACTATAGGTGCACGTAAAGTCTCTTACATGCTCCCATAGCTACTCTGGATTTGGGGGATAATGTGTTAATGTCCTATGACATCTAGATTATGGTTTGGTGAACAACCAATCTACTTAGGCAAACTACAGGCAATCTACTGTAGTTTGGTGTATGTGTAAATGCACAATATATTTGTACCTCCATTAAAAGTAATTGCTATGCTACAGTTCTGGGAATGCAACTCTAGTTCTAGGCCAGTACAGCAGAGCAAATGTTTGTGGCCCAGATTTCCATAGCTAGACATATTTTCCAAAACGAAATCATCTTGATTTTTTAAAACATTTCAGTATGGTCTGACATTTCAAATAAAATGAACAAAAAGCCACAGATGACATCCAGAAGCATTTTGAGGAAACAATTCAGTGACACAAATGCATGTAGTTTTGGCACATGTCTATGCAGGTTTAGAAAGTTGTATGCCTTGTCCTTTCCTGTAAGCAGTGTGTTTCTATCTAGTGTGACATAGTTTGCTTTCTCTTTAAACAGGTTTGGACCCACGCCTTATTAAGCTAACTGTTGTCTCATTATCACAAGCCTGTTGACATCTTTCAGGTAGGAAATAATATCTGTGAATTCTGGGATGTTTTCTTTTTGAATCTAGTACTTGTATACTTCTGCTCCCTGTAGATTTGGTTACAGCTTTACAAGCTGTAAAATTTCTTTACAAAAGGCACATCTAGGTATGAATGCAGGTGGGAAAAACATGCATGCTATCATGTATAAACACTTTTTATTTATTTTCTTACAGAGAGATGGCTTTAATGGACAAACTGTATCATTCAAAGTGGCCCATTATAATCCCATATTTTAGGACAGAAACCTTTGGAATTCGTTATAAGAGGTGTAAAGAAATTGTTAAAATGAAGACTTAACTAATTTCTGCCCAGCCCATACATTTGGTCATAAATGTGTACACCTGTGGCCAGGACAGAAATGAATTTATATCTAAAGGGCTTTATAGGAAGCTTCCTATACAGAGTCAGGCTGTTGGGCCATTTAGTTCAGTATTTTGACACTGATTGGCAATGGGTCTCCATGGTTTCAGAAAAGGATCTTTCCCAATGCTACCTAGAGAAGTCAGGATTTGAACCTGGAAGATTCTGCACGCTAAGCCCGTACCCTCCCACTGAGAGTTACCCCATCCCATTCCAACAGTCTACAGTTTTTGTGCAAGATTGCTATTCTGCATCCCTGCCCGCCAAATGCAATGATTTAGGAATATATAGTGGTACCCTGGTTTACGAGCATAATTTGTTGTAGATGCATGCTTATAACCCAAAATGCTTGTGTATCAAAGCAAATTTCTCCATAAGAAATAATGGAAACTCAGACGAATTGTTCCACAACTGAAAAATATTCAGATAAAAATGATTACAGTACTGTATTAAAATATAAAATAATAAAGAAAATACAAAATATAAAGAAAAATAAAACAAATTAAGTTGTACAAAGGTCTCTCAGGCTGCAATCTGCCCCCCTACATGGGAATGAGCCCCACTGATTATAATAGGGTTGATTTAGAGTAGAATGCAAGGCTAGGACTCTCAGGCTCCTTTCCATTGCTCCTCTTACACAGGAGTAAGCCTCATTTACTGTAAGAGGCTTACTTCAGAGTAGAAATGCAGAGGGTGGTCTCTCAGGAGAGGCTGAGGGGTGCTGGGGGGTGAAGAAACTGGCAGTAGTCTGGCTGGGACTATTTTTTTTTTGCTTATTCATCAAGACACCACTTGTATATCAAGTTAAAATTTATTATAAATATTTCTTGTCATGCAAAACACTCTCAATCCAAATTTCAATCCAAGGTTTTACTGTATTAGTGATACTAAAGAAGCATGCCATGTTCAAACATTTTCTCAACTTTATGATTCTCCAAGTGTCCTTTTTAAAAAAAAAACACTTCTATGAAAAGCAGTCCTTCATAAATAATTACAAATCCCAATATCGGTATCTGCACCATGCTTTAAACATGGCTGAATGAAAGCTCAACCTAATGATTCACTCTAGCATTAGACTGCAATTACTCACATAGTTAGGGAAAACACTCTTGTGATGATCCAACATGTAAGCTGTATGGCCTTTTTGAAAAGGGCTGAAATTCTGACAGCCATTGCTGAACCTCTGCCACACTGTAAGATCTACTTCAGAGAAAAGCAGGTGTAGAGAGAGGAGAGATCACAAAGGGCTGACTTGCAAAAAGAAAGAAAGAAATATCCAGCTGGTGGCAGAAGACAGTAATTCAGTGTAATGTTGATCCTACTTTGTTGGCATAGAACATCTGGGCAGCAAAGTTCACACAGCTGGATAAATGTTGCACCCTGTAGTTTCTTTTTCCATTTGGACTGAAATGGAGGTGTTGGGCATATAATCTGACCTGAACACAAGGCCAAAATAGTGTTGTGCAACAGTGTTTCCATTCTAAATGTGTCTGTCCTTATTTCTCCTCTTTTTCCCCCTCTGTATTCATTGAAGAGCAGAATGGTGTTCTTTACTCAGTTCAGTGCTTCAATCTCAGTACCTTCAGCATGCTATGCTAAAGAATTGAGATGATTGCAAGTCTCAAGGAAAAGGACATATAGGACTCTTCTTGTTGTAAACTGATTTTTATACACAGATTTGACTCAGCATGGATGGCCACCACAAACCACAGTTTAAAAAACATCTTTTCTACTGCAGTAGAGAGGCAATCATGCAAGCAATCATTCCATTCTTCAGCTGAGATAAAAAAATGGCAGAGAGTCCTTTTGTTTTTCTAATTGCTGACTGCCTCTCCAAAACAGTAAGAAAAGCTGTTTTTAACATTTGTAAAGGGGTTTATTTTTTATTCTTTAACTGTTTTTATTTAAGACCTTTATTTGGTATCAGCGGGAAGTCCCAGAATCCAACCTCTATACATACTGAGATGCAAACTTATTCCACTAGGTGCAATGGAGGAGCAAAAAAAATGGAAGTGGGTCTTTCAATATAACCCTTATCATTTAGCCATATATGCATAAAATCAGGGTGTATATTGACCCTATATGAGTATAATTTGACCCTATATAAACACTGACCTAACTTTAACACTACCAAGCACAAGATACTCTACCTTGAAAATGACTGCCCTTGTATATACTTTATAGCTGAACACAATTTGAAATGTTGGCAGAAATGTGTGCATTTATTTACTGAGTACAATCATTCCCAACTTTCTGTCATCCTAGAACTCAAGGTGGCATGTGAGCCCAGGCATATCTCATGTCTGGATAGTGGCAAAATCCAGTCTTGCATGGTTTTAAGGTTTTGCTTAATGTGCCTTGAGGCCAGTGCCTTTGGTGTTTACTGCTATGTTGTTTGAGTTTTTTTAAATTAAAAAGTCAGTGAATCTAATCAACATTATTCAGCAGGTATCGGGAGATGAATGTTATCTTGCCAAAGACTGGAAAACTATGATGAAAAACTATCAAAATATCTTGTAAGATGTTGGAACTACAAACACTGGAGGGATTAGAATATTGTAATACCTTTCATAACTTTGACACATTTTGCATGCCATTGAGAATCAAATAAATGAGCTATGTGTATAAATATGTATTATGTACACATTTTTCATACATTTCTTTTGTGCGTATATGCACATAGGAAAATCTTCTAATCCTTAGTTTGAATGACATGTAGCATTTAAAGAATGATCTTGTCCAAAAGAGGGACAAAGACAGAATATATGACATAGAAGCATAACGAAAATCAGCAGAAAGACAGTTTATAAATTGCTAATGATATCCTAAAGGCTTCAAGGTTTGTAAGCTTAAGTGCCAAACTTTTGTGACAGGTGACTCTCCTAAACTAGTAGGCCATTGATCAAGTCTCCCCATTTCCTCTATGATCCTGTACATTGTATAGGTTGGTGGGATTTTCATGAGGATTATGTGGCTTCACTGGCTGTTTTCTGTGGCTCCCCAGGGATCCACAGCTCACAGTTTGGGGACCACTGGCCTAAATTATTATGTTTTGCATGAAATTATTCAGTCTGATTGTGTTTGATGTATTCAGAACAAAAACATGTGGGCGGGTATACATATATGCATGCATGAAGGCACAGAATTTATTTATTTATTTAGATGTTCTTAAGTGACAATGCAGAAGCAAGGCTTATTGAGTCCAGAGGGTATACTTCAGGTAAATTTGGATAGGAATGTGATCTTTGTTTTTGTGTAAGTTCTTCTATGAGAATCCATAGCTTTTGTTTCTGGATATAATTTGAAACCAAGCAAAATTGTTGCAAATTTCATAAAAACAGGGTTGCTTGTTGGGTTTCTAATGAGGCTTCTGTAGTAAAGTGATTAAGGCTTCTAACCTCCAGTTAGGCTGGCTTAAGCCCCGGCATAAGTCCTGTGCTGACTTGGGATTGTCACACTTCTGTGCCACACCTGTGTGGGAGGGTTAGGCCAGTGCACAGACATGTGGTTGCCTCCCTACATCACCATGGGAATGGGAAGACCAATGAGTTAGACTGGCCTGGGTTAGGATTGCACCTAAGATCCAATCTATCTATCTACAGTATTTATATACTGCTTTTCAACGAACAAGTTCACAAAGCGGTTTACAAAGAAAATGGAAAAATACTAATAGCTAATTAAAAACTAATGGGTCCCTGTCCCAAAAGGGCTCACAATCTAAAATGCAAAAAGGAACCAGCAGAAGCCACTTGAACAGACACTGCTGGGGTCCAAATGGCCACTGCCTGTTCATGATATTCCATACACGCAGCAGGGCTTTTCCAGATTGACCTCCCCACTTCCACCCACAGCTGTTAACTAGAAGTTGGGAGGTCTTTCAGTGTAAGCACTTGATACAACTGACAAGGAAACTTGAAAAGTTTCCCTTGTACACACAGGAGCAATTTTCACACATACTGTGTGTGAATCTTGGTTTGTTTTAAAATGCAGATGCAACCATATGTTTCCCCTTGCCCTTTGTTCCTTACTATCTCAGGTTGGGTAAAGATCTCTTTATTATTATTATTATCTTTCTGAAGGCTTTTAAAAAATGATTAACGTTCTCACTGCTATTTCTCCTTCACCCAAGTTCTCTGCTCTCTTTGAAAGGTCAAATTACAGATTATGTTGTCACTAGCGATATGTACCCACGTTGCGGGAGTAAAATAACCCCATACACCATCCCCCATTGCACAACATCCCCCCATGTGCTACAGCACCCCCCATGCACAGCAACATCCCCCATGTGCACCAACCCTTTATGTGCACCATCCCCCTAGTGCAACATCCCCCATGCACATCATTCCCCATGTGTATCACACCCACACCACATCCCCTCATGCAAACCATTCCCCCAGTGCACCCTCCCTCCCAGTGCATCAGGCTACAAAGGCAAAAGGGGATTTAAATGGAGTGGCTCTGGAACAGGGTTAGAATCTGGCATGTGCCATCACCACTAGGTCTACAATGTTCTACTGCCTCCCTCCCCACCCCAAAATATCTGCTCTGAAGGTAGCTCTGCCTTGCACAACAACACTCCCAAAATGACTGACCCCATAGGATGAAGGTGGGCACTGTGACTGCCAATGGAGCCCTGAATGTTATGGCCCAGTCCTTCCTAGGATTGGGTTGTTACTACAATGTAAAATTTGATACTAATCTTCGTAGCTAGCTCTATTCATCATCCTCTTGTTTCCCTACTGCCTCGTTGGTTTCCAGCTTCCTGAACATTGTATCCTAAGGACATGAGTAGAAAATGGAGCAAGAGGAAGCAATTTTTCTAAATTTTTAAAAGAGGAATAGTTTTGAATTTGGTTCTCTGGTGTTTATGAAGGAGTGCATTTGTACAAACAATATTTGCATGCTGAAGAAAGCATTATGACAGCATTATGACAAAGTATGGAATGGAAATGTGCTAGTACATATCAGTCCTTAGAAAAGACTGATACGAACAGGGAAGACCACATTGTGTGCTCCCATCCAGATAACTAAGGGTCCAATCCTATCCAATTTTCCAGCCCCGGTGCAGGCACAATATGGTCCAGAGGTGAAGGAACACATGTTTGTACTCCTTGAGGAGGTCTCAGTAAATACCTCTCCATTTCAGGATTGAATGCATGTCCCATTGGTACAGCACTGGAAAATTTGATATGATTGGGCACTAATAATCTTTTGTATAAGTGAAAGATAGCCATTTACATAAGAATTCACTCCTAGTCTTTCAAATAGCGTCTATCCCTGTTACCCGTGTAATGTTTAGTTTGAAAGGCAGGATTGTACTGGGATATGGGATTGGGCTGGGATATGGGAATAGAAGCAAATCCAATATTAAATGAATTCAGAATAGAACAGAAAGAAGTGGGCAAGTTTACTTTCATTGTCTGGATTAGAGCATTGTTTTAACAGATTAGAGTACTGTTTTATCATGTAAGGGACCCCAGTGTTTGCTGGCATTCCATTATTAGCCCCTGCTCCACTATATCACTTGCCAGCAGTGTAAAGAAAATGGATGCGATAAGTTCTGAGAGAGAGAGAGAGAGAGAGAGAGAGAGAGAGCTATCAGCAAGTGAGGAATTTCATCCGTTTTCATCTGATATGGAATTCTATCTCTGGGATTGGACCACCCTTGGGTAGGCAAGATTGTATTCAATTGAAGCGATGTTGGTGGCAGTGCTGAATCTCTGCTCTATTTCTAGGATCAGACAGGAATGAGATTAGGCCTGTTTCAAACTGTCTCGTTTTCACGGTTATACTCCTTTTTCTGATCCTGGTCATTAAGAGCTTAGGTTTCTTGAAATATTGGTATTTGCTGGCCCTTGTCCTTTCCTTTCTTCCTATTCTCTTCTTCATAGCTTCACTCCCACCCCCTTCACTCCCACCCCCACACTCCCACCACACCATCAAGCAACTGACTGGCCTTTAGATTCAGGAATGTTTGACTAGCATTTCCATTTCAAAGAGATACAGATTTCCTAAAATGTACCACTTGTTCATTAGAACAGTTGTTGCACTTGCAGTTTTGTTGATAAAGAGCTGTGGGAATGCAGTGTTAAAGAAAAGTGATGATGCAGTCCAAAAAAACTGGCATGTTTCTAGAAAGAAAACAGAGTCCGTTGTGAGGTCTTAAAAGGCTCACAATTATGATAGTAGATGTATTACTATTAAGAATATGACCTGACAAAATTAGAATGAGAGTTTAACAGGCTCTCAGTTATTAACTGTTGAAGAATTTTGGGCAAAATCCAGAGTAACTATGGGGAGTCCTTGCTCCGGTATAAGAACAACTTACTCTGGATTCCAATATGAATTTCCCATAGGTTTTCACTAAGTGGTGCAGTAACTACATGTGCACGTTAAGTCTCTTATGTGCTCCCATAGTTACTCTGGATTTGGGGGTTTATTCTTTGGGATGGGGATATTGAGATTTGATTCCAGTTGGCCCTCTTCACCTTAGAATCTTTGAATTTTATTAACATGAATCTTAATTTGGGACCGGATGATAGCAAGGGCTCACCAACATCTCCAAATCTAATGTGTCCTCCTCCATGCTGGATATCCCTTGATGTGTTGACAGTTGTGATGATGATGATTTCTCTGGTTCACACATCTGGATAAAAGTTGTTGGCCTAACAATAAGGTCTCAGAGTTCAGCAGTGGGGAGGGGCTTGCGTCATCTATTCTCCTCCTCCACTTGTCTCTTGGTTCTTTCCTTGGGCTTGCCACAGCCCATAGACATTCTTCCAGAGACATCCTATCATTGGACTTTCATCACCATGGTTGTGAAGGTTCAGTTGGTTGTGCCCAAGATGATAGGGCAAGTCTAGATATACATAATTGTGTCTGATGGTTTGGATGGACGGTTGGTTGTCCATGGGCCAACACCCATTTGACCCAATCCCAATAATTTTTTTAAAAAACAAAGAGTATAATTAGCTGGAAGTGATTACTGCAACTTTCTACAGCTGTGATAGGCACCCCTTCCTTTCCTTTATGCACAGGTCTGCCATTGTCTTCTGCTCATGAGGAGACTACTGCTCTTCCTTCTGCAACCTCTTTTTGAACCTGCCTGTCTGCCTAATAATAACTGTGCTCACCCCCTCCCTGGCCACAGTGAGTGCGCTGGCACAAAATTCACAGATGACAAGACAAAGTTGCAGATAATGAGAGGTATGTAGCAATTCTGCCCCTCATGGATAAGCAAATTGGGGTATAAAAAGAACTGATTACTTCTTATGACAATATGAAGTAAAATACATAATTAAATGTTGACAATCCAATGCAGCAAAGAATTGTAGATGTGAGTAGAATGTTTTACTAGGTAATTAAAGTGGAACTGAGTAGATCACCTTAAATCTGAAAACTTCAGCTTAATTGGGAAATGGATCAGAATGCAAATTGATTCTTTTTACATTTTTTTTACTTTTTACATTCTTTTTACATTTTTACATGACTCCTAACGGAGATGTCTACCGTAATTATCTGAAACCTTATTCCATAAATAACTTGCTACCTGCTACCATAAATAATGAGGACCCCACAGGAGTACAAGCCACATCAAACCACTTTATAGTCTTGTCCTAAAATATATGTGTTTAATTTTACCAGGGTACTGAAATAATTATTTTCAGACTTGATTGATACTTTAAAAAAAGGTATAATCAACATATTTTTTAAAAAAAATGTCTTTAAAAAAAACAAAAAACCCCAGAGATAAGCCATCCTGTAATTTTGAGTATTAAGGGCCATTGATTTGATGTGGCTGTGAGGTTGATTATAATAACTTGTACTCATTATTGTGGAATGCATGTTTTGAAAGAAGGCACTAATCAAGACCTTGTGACCGAACAAAACTATAGTGTTTCAAGATTGCACTAAATAAGATCATATTAATGGTGACAAGGGGCATCTATTTCTGCGCTTAGTATGTTAAAATTACAATATTGAAATTCCAGGCTATCACCTTTGACAGCGAACATAAACCTTTCCTGTTACCTAACTTTAAAATAATATTTGAGATGAGCAGTTTTATGATAGGATAACTTTTAAGGTACTCAAATGCTGTAATTTATGCAGGGAGGGTGGGTGGAAAGAGAGTGGGTGCCTTTATTAGGTGGGGGTGGGGGAAAGAGGGTGGGCAGGATGTATATGGGAAGAAAGGAAAGTGGGACCAGAGGAGTTCAGCTTCGCTGTATCCAGACCCTCATGGAGTGCTTTTGCCCTTACACAGAGCTTTGTTTTCTGCATCAGCAAAAGAGCTAGTGCAGAAACAAGTATCTCCATTGTTGAGCTGCTCACTTATGTGGGGGAAAGAAATGAAAGTCTCTTTCCCTCCCCCTGTGACAGTGCAGGCAGTAGCCAGCTCACCGTGAGGATCTTGCGGCAGCCATTTAGCCATCATGGGTGTCCTGCCACCGGAGGCAGCTTTAGGATTGGGCTGCCCATTTTCTGTTACGTTGAGGAAATCTTTATGACTGTCCCACCACTGCAAGATGCAGCACATATTCTGACAACGTAACCTCATTATTGCTGGAATGTTGGATAGGAATGGGCCCTTAGACTCCTGGACTATGCAATAAAGAAGCCAATTACATGAATCTGTAACAAAACATATAGAAACTGTTTGTATATGATACAACCTTTTCTCTGCTACCATTATACTAAAAAACTTTAGGAAAACTTGAAATTTTAAGATAATTGTATTTAAGGCCAAAATTGGCCTTTACGTTGGTCCTGGAGCAAAAATACTGACTCTTGCACTATTTTGCATTGGCAAAACAATATCACATTGCATTCCTATGCGTGTTTACTCAGAAATGTTCAGTCGGTCCAGAATGCATAGGAGCATAATCCTAATGATTTACATTGCAATCCTAAGCATGTCTACTCAGTATTAAGTCCTATTGTATTCAATGGGGCCTACTCCCAGGAAAGTGTGTTTAGGATTGCAGCCTTCTCATTATACTTCTAATTTGGGAAATTCTAGAAGCCAAGTTTCTTGTTCACCATATTTTTTCCTTTACCCATCACATGAAATTTTAGTTGACTAAACTTGTTCCCAAGCTCTGTATCCTGATATGGTGGTGGTGTTTTTCCCCCCTCTTAGAGATGGAACTGCGCTATACAGTGCAATTGTTTTTGAATTTTGCCTTTGAATTTAACTTTGAAATTTATTTTCTCAGAGACTATTCTAGTGTTTCGATATACTGTCTCTTTTCCATGCATGAGCCCCTTTGGGACTCTTCATTTATTTTGCTACATGGAAATGATGTACTTTTGCCATGTTTTTTGATGATAGTAACAATGACAACAATATCTCATCATAGCTATATTAAAAATTAGTATTACTAGATTAGAATTAAAATTAGAACTTCTGTAAGATTGAAACTTGTAGAACCAAATAAGAATTTGGAAATTACTTGACAGTATATATCTACCACTTTTCAAGAAAAAGTTCACAAAGTGAAAGAGAAAATGAAATAACTAAAGGCTTCCTGTCCCCAAAGGGCTCACAATCTTAAAAGATGTCAAAGAATATCAGAAAAAGCCGCTAGAAAAGAGATTGCTGGGATGAGGAGGGCCATACCTTAAGGTTGGCAAAAAGATAAATAACTCACAAGTTATGACCTCGGTTGAAGTTGGGTGCATTTGATACACTCATTTGCTGCAGCCCAGTGATTGAAAATTGCTGCCTGAGCTTATAACCTTCCCAGATAAAACTTCTGAATTAAGGGACTTGAGCATTGCAGTATTTTCAAATGGGAACATGCATGAGTTCTAGAAGCTTCTTGGTAACACCAATGTTCGTAGATCTTGTTTCAGTTGATCCTAAAGAGCAAAGGGAAAAAAGAATTTACTTTGTAGTTCTTCCCTGCTAGGCTCAGTATGCTGTATGGAAACACTGTAATGATCTGAATATTTGTAACAAGATTCAAGATCTCAGATAGCCTCAGTTGACCAGCTGACCAGTAATTGGTCATTCCTTTGACCAAAGTCGGATGTAGAGAGGCTGTATGGGCCCTGCCAATTTTTGTTTCTTCATCTCAGTGTGCCCTCTACATATTTTGATTAAAAATTCACTGCAAGAATTGGATGCAATGAAACCTCAAGGTTGGAATTAGAAACTTGACCTTTTTGAACTTTCTCTTAACAGCCAATTTATTATTCTGTGTGAAAGTTAATTAGATAGGTTTTATCTTGTTCATTCATTTCAGAGCGTACCTTGACTTTCCTACATCTAACTTTCCATAGCACAGGTTTGAACTTGGAAAACATGTTTGCTTTTATGAGTATTTCCTCTCCACCTCATAATTATATTTGCCTTTCATCCCATTTGGTATTTTTCATATGTTTGATTCCTCCAGCAATGAATACTATTGGTGAAGGTATGCAACCCTTGCTTGCAGCGGCTCTTTCCACCAGCTTGCTTTTATTGCACATTCGTCTGCTTGTTCCTTTTTGGGAAGCTCATTAATCCACTTGCATGACACAGTCCTTCCAATGAGTTGGTGCCAAATGGTGCAGTCTCATGCCAGCACCAGTTAGAAATGTGCATGCTGTTTGTTTTTCCAGGGATTAAATAGGATCTTGGTCTTGTCATCTAATATTTATTATACAGCCTAATCAAAATTCCTCTTGCCTTTTTCTTTTTTTTCTTATAAGTATACTAGCAGTGGACTATTTGACTCACAGCCACTTCCCAGGTTATGTTTTTTTAGAGTGTATATGCTAAAACTGCAATACGTGGGGGAATATGTACACATGGGGGAAGTGTTTTTAAAGATGTGCACATTTGATTCATAATACTTAACATGTGCAAAGGAAGCTGTACTTGGCTGGGGCTACCACCTTGGATACTCATCTTTGAAAAAAAAGCATGCATTTTGTGTCCCATAGTATGTAAAGCAGCCTTGAGAGAGGGAGGACATCTCTGAGTTCTATGATGTTTAAGGGTGAGTATTTGAACTATTGAAGAGTTATTACTACTGGTGACTGTTTGACCTGGCCTCATGTCAGAGTTGCTAACCTCGGAATAGCAAAGTTTTTTTTTTAAAGAATGTACTCTTTTTAGAAAACTCCTCATTAATCAAATTTATGGAAACCTCAGTTCTTGAAGTGGGAGACTCCCTCATTTCTTGGAACTGCATCAAAATGGGACCAGAAATGCTGAGCTTGAGGCTGTGAATGCTAATATAATCTGGCTCAGTTTGTCTTTGGCTTCCTAACCTTTTTGTTCTTAGCAAGGCTAGACAAATCATTATGAAACACATTCACTGCAGTGTAGAGTCCCAGCCCAGCAGGGCCTACTGCTGTAACAATGAATTGTGAACATTACTGTGCTTATCCTGCCCCATACTTTAAATCGGGCTATTTTAAAATTTTCTACACCTCAGAATATGGCTGCTTTCTTTTTCTAAACAGGTCTATTGCTGGCTTTTTTAAATAATAGAAACACTGAAGGGGATACATTGGATGCTCATTAGGATCAATTATATTGGGTCCTAATATAATAAAATATATTGAGACATTAAAATTTAAACAATGTTGATATTCTTTTATTGGAGGAAACATTTGTAAAGAATTCCCAACTATCTACAATTCAAAATCATATCAGAGAAAATGTGTAATTGTGGTCCTGTTAATAAGGACTTTTTTCATACAAGATGAGACAATGGCTATTGAAGACAGCACTAACTTTAATTATGCATGCAAGGATAATTTGAGTGGATCTGGTGACTGTCCACTATGGCTACAATCCAGAGTAACTACAAGACCTTTTACATCAACGTGGTTACGGTGCCACCTATGGGAAATGCATAGAGCAAACCAGAGTAAGTGCCTCTTACATCTTCCCCTACTTACTCTGGATTGTAGGGTATGTTGGGGTTTCACCCTGGAGGACTTACCCTTGGAAATTATCACATGGTAAAGAAACAATGGCGGTGGTTTCATATGTTGATAGGTTGCATCAACTACCTATTGATATGTTGATAGGTAGCATCAACTACATGGCAGATTTTGAATATGGGATTAGTAATTCTCTCTGTGTTATTATGTGTATGTGTGTCATTTATATGCACCTGTGTGAATGTTGATAGAGGAATGAATGTTTAGGGATGTATTTAGGTGATGTGAAATGTGTCTCCTGCCTGTAGTTGGCTTCAGGTGCTCCCTCCCCCATTCTCCTTTTAATTCAATATTGATTCTGCAAATGCTTAAGTTTGATGTTTTCTTTAATTCTAGAAGTTTGGTTTTGTTTTGACTTGGTGTAAGCACAGCAGGGGATTGTCTCTGCTACATCCATATGCAGGGTGTTTCATTGATAGTGATTTCCTTATAATAAATGCTAGTATTTTTTAAAAAAATGTTTTGTCTTTATTAGTCAATGCGCAGCTCAGATTTATATGAGGATTTTTTTAAGGCATTGCATTTTGGGGGGAGGTGTAGCATACAGCACACTCTGATTATTGTTTTTTTTTTTAATTTAGAACTGAATCTCGCTTTGAAAATACAGTGTCTTTTAAATGGTCACACTTGGTGGTGCTATTCAAGACAGCAGGTGTTTTGATGCAGGCAAAATGCTACCTGCCACTGTAAAATGTCATATTTCAAACTACCTGCCCCATTAACCTAGAGGATTGTCCAACAGAGAGCTGCAATTTGCCCCATTCTTTCAGATGCAGCTGTGCAAAAATGGAGTTAAATGAACAATTCTCATGTTTCGTGACTCTATCATCTCCTTAGAATTCACCCAACAAGTCCCAGAACAATGTGTTTTAAATAATGGAATGAATGACAACATACATGGCAGCAGTCTAACCCACAGTTTGACTGACACAAGTCCTGTGCTGGCCTGGGAGTGCTGCTCATTGAGGGCGTAGGCCAGTACACAAACATGTGATGCACATTGCACAGACATCGTCTCACACCACTATGGATAAGGGGAGATAGGTGAATTGTGCTGGTTGCACTCTGAGTAAACTTGTGAGGTAAACTGGCTACAGTCTTAATATAGCCCCATAAATGAGACACATTCTCAATGTGGGCACACGTCTCTGGATGGCAAATGGGGAAAAGAGAAAGTTATTGTATGGATCAATTTATACTGTGAAGTGGCTGTGCAGTGATCATTTTAAAATCTTGTTCTACGAGACAGTAGCTTTATTTTCACCACATCACCATTTGAACTTCACTTTACACACACATACAGTCACACTCACCTGATGAAGTGGTCTCTTAAAAATGCACTGTTCTGGGGAGCCTCAAGAGAGCACAACCTCATATGCTCCCCAGCCTGCATTTTAACAGAAGTAAGAAAAAAGAAATAATTGATACCCTGGATTTTCCCACATATAATTGTAGCTCTTTGTGGGCCAAATTTTCAGCAGTGGGGAATTGCTATAAACTGAAGGCAAGCTGAGCTGCAAATTAGAACTGGGGTCCATTTGAAGGTGTGTTGAGTGTCATGCTGGTAAGCAAACTAGCAGTTGCTCAAACATGCCTTCTTCTCACATCTCTGGTGTGAGATGCTCTCCCCTCCCCCTCTTCCCACTTTTTCCTCAGTCTCACGAAAGTGGATATTATGCAATAATCAGATGTATGAATAATATCTCCACTAAGACTGTCTCCATAATGCCAACAAGTTATATAATTCCACAATAAAATGGGATGATCCACTTCTGACAGTGAATTGCTTCTGTGTCATTGATAGATGCAGTGAGTTATTTATGAGAAGACAATAAGAATAAACATCACATTATGCATTGTGTTTTTACCTACATGGCAAAAGAATAATGCATTAAAGCAGCCAAGCTTCCTCAACTGAGAATGATAGTATCTCAATCGAAGGCACAATCCTAACCAATTACCAGGGTAAGGGCAATGCAACTCCTAGATCAGGATCAAAGATTGCCTTACTTTGAGGAGGCCTCCGTGACTGCTTCCCAACTGCAGGATGTAACACTTGCCCCACTGGCACAGCTCTGTCAGTGATTGAAAGTGAGTTAGGATTGCAACAGTCATTTAAAGAAAGCAAAGGCCTTTCCTTTACAATAGGCAGAGGGATAGGCCACTTGGTAAATATTTTTCATTGGAGAGAAAGCAGCAGGTTAAAGATCAGTTTTAACATTCAAGACTTCTTTAAACTTTTTAAAAAGTTGGTAAAACACTTATCTACCTGCCTAATGTCTGTATAGGTGGCAATATATTAAGGGGAGGTTTGCAGGAGTTGTCAGAACATGCAAAATTGAGCACATGATACATTCCTCTATTTACTAGGTGTAGATGAAAGGCAATTGTAGGCTATTAGAACCTGTTTATGCAATCATTTATCTTGGAATGATAACTTCTGAACTCTTCACTGAGCCCCAAATCTCCAGTCATTGTGGATTAGTAATCCAGCCCCATTTTGCCCCCCATCCTTGTTTTACCCCTTGCATCCCTATTCTGCCCTTCTGCCATCCCTCCTGCTGACTTACCTGCTCTGACAATCCTTGGGATGACCAGTCATGATGATGCCTGGTGCGTTTGAGATTGGGCTAAAAAGTGTACACAGAGTGTTAATTGTGATCATGTTATGCTGTATTCTCGTTTAAGGTTGTTGAATTGCCACAGGAGGCTAGCAGAAAAGACCTGGGCTTTGGTCTAAATGTTATTTGTGCAAGGCACATTTTTTCAATATCAATAAAATTAATGTTCATCCCAGGGTTGTTTTAAAGAACATTTATAATAAATTCTGGCAAATACTTTGCATGTGAATGTAGATGTAGAAATACTAGTAAGTAAAAAGTGAATACTTCTAGTAGATGTAGAAATACTAGTACAAAAGGCATGAGATTAGAAATTTTTCATGAGGTTACATCCAGGTCCATGTAATGCTGTAACTGCTTTGGATATCTTATTTTTTCTCATTTCATAGTAGACAAGAACTGTAGTGTTCTTTCAGTGCATTTTTCCAGTATATTTACCGACTAACAGTTTGGGTATTTTCTGAGGGAATGTTTTGTTTGGCTATAATACCACTTCCATCTTGAAATAGGGGTTGTGAGATTTAACTCACTGGTATGTATAATGAGCTATAAAAGTGCAAGCCATTTGAAGTCTGTGATTTTTTAAAACACTCTTTGGTTAAGACCATGTATGCAAAGGTTTAGACTAAATTGATTTTTTACGAGGATTCTGAAATTTGAGCAGGTTTCTGCACTTGGGGAAAAATCCCTTTAAAAAGCAATGGAATTGCTGCAAATTTGTAGTCACAGAGGTGTCAAATATTTCTACAATACAAGTAATGTTCTGGCAGGAATTGACCTACCATGAATTAAAGTGGCAGTGCCCTTGTTTTTGTGTCTGTTACGTTTTTGCTCCAATGCTCTGAATTTATGTTCTGTCATATTTTCCTTGAGATGCTGTTTACATTACTGGTCTGGAAAGTTGCTTTTGCTTGCTTTTTGATGACTAATCTCAAAGCATCTCCTGCCACTTTGGTACCCTCCCCAATTCTTCTCCCCTCACTCATAATCTGCTGCCACCATAATATAGTGTGGCACTTGGAAGCCACTGGAATGTACATAGAACTTCCAAATGTTTGTGCCAGTGGTCCCACAGTGCACAACAGAGGTATGTATTTCTTGATGCCATAAGAGGACCTAAAGTGATGAATTGTGAGATGTGCCGTTGTAAGCCCTTGATAAGACTGAAAGCGCAATCGTAATTTGTGCTGAAACAGGCAGGCAGGATCACCTGCGCTGTATCCAGTGCAAGGCTTGTCCCCTTTCCTGTGGTAGGGCAATAGCACCTCCAATGGGTCTACTCATATTTGGCCACATCTACTACCCAGGAAGCAGCAGAGGATCTAACATTAGTGTTGGATTCCAGCTCTGCTTCCCGCTCCCGCCCGCCCCCGGACCACCTTCTGCCACCCCAAAATACCCTTCCTCCACCTCATCCCTATCCTCTGCACTGGCCTGGAGAGTCCAGCACTAGCTTCTTCTTCTTCTGGCCTGTGGAAGTGCAAGCTGGCAAGAGTTAGGCACACCTCTATGCTCTAACTCAACCCTTCCTGGAGCTTGTGCCAGAGCTTCCCAAGGGACTTGAACCAGTCCAGTGAATGCTCAGGATTGTTCTCTGAGCAACCTAACTCAAGGAGTACTTATTTACTTGCAAAATTGGAGATTATGAAACTTTTTGTTAAAAATGCCAATTGCCAATGCAATATTGTCTTTGTTTGAAATAGTACAGTGTATCATACCCCTTGTTCTGAATAAAATCTCATTTTCTCATAGGGTTCTTAACTGCATGATCTAGCCGTTAGATTTTATGTCCATTGACAGATGCCGACCTGTCATTTGGGGAACATTTTTAAACAGCTGGCTTCCTCCCCCACTCTTCATGAGGTTATGTTCCACCAGACATGTAGCTATGATACATTCACAGTAATCTAACCATTTCCAAACCTTCAATTGTGCCATGGAATAAATAGATTGACCCTGACCCGAGTTCTGTGACTCATCAGAGAATTGCAGAAAGTATGAATTTTAGCTAGGGGCTAAACATTTTGGGATAGCAGGGAGAAAATTAATATCCTTCTAAAGCTGGATCTGCACAGACTTGTATATTATTTATTCAACAGTATGTTGCAAAATGTTGGGTAGATGCCCGGTGCTAGCTTGCAAATTGTTAGTACAGATGCTGCTTTTTTATGTGCCCACCGAGCAGTGAGGTTTCTTCATGCAAAACTTAATTTTTCTAGAAAGAATCAGCTCTTCATTCAGTCTTGTGCTTATTTAGGAGTAAGTCCAATTTACATTAATAAGATGAACTTACCAGCATAGCTGACATCACTTCAGTCTGCATGCAAGGAAAATTCTTGTCGATATCTGAGAAAAGAAAATAGTAAAGAAACAAGCACAATATCTGTGAGTTTGGTTAATGCAGAGAGGACCCACATATTACAGAATAGTAACAGCATCTGTACTGTGTTTTCTAAGTAGCGCTTCACATTGAGATAGGTGAGATTATTCCCAAATGCTGCTTATAGGCCATGATTGGTCAGAAAGCAAGATACCGGTAAATCAATGGCTTAAACATTCCACTTTTCTCTGGCGATGCCATGTTTTTTAGACCAAGGTTCCCAAACTTGCCTCTCCACAGCCCAATAGTGGTCCACAGCTCCAGGGACAGGTGACTGATGCAAGGCTGGTAGGGATGTAGGTGAGTGCTGCTGCCCCAATGCCTCTGACTAGTTATGGAGCTGTCTGGCAGGATAAACTCAATGCAATCCTTAAGAGTAAGCCCAACTGACTCTTACTTCTTAGGAGACATGCAGAGGATTTAGTGGCTTGGCTACACTCCCTGAAGTCTGAAGCTGTGGGCATGTTACTTTCTGGTTCTGAACCTCCCTACCAGTCCATGGAAAAATTGTGTTTCATAAAACCAGTCCTTTGTGCCAAAAAATGCTGGGGACCACTGTTTTCAACAACAGATTTTGCTGCTTTTCTCAGTGATACTATTCCATAAAACTTAGTAAAAGCTGCAGAGAAATCAGATTTCCATCTGCAAACCCCCTTTCCCTTTCTCTCTCTCTCTCTCTGGCACAGTTCTGAGGAGACAAGCTGAGGGTCAGGTAGCTTACAGAGAGGCAACATTATGTTTACATGTGAGCATAAGAGCACAAGAATACAAAGATCGCCAGACTTAACAAAATGTTCTCCTTTTGTATGTATAATACTGCTTCCCTCTGCCACTGCTATCTTTAGAATTGGCTAAATGTTCAGTGGGATTTGTTCTCTTGCAGGTGTACTTACAGTCGGACCTTCTAGTGTCAGGTTGTTAAATTCCACCCTGCCATTTAAATACATAAATCATTTGCAATGCAAGATTGCAAGACTTGCTTTTAGTAAAATATAAAGGAAAAGGAGAGAGGACAATATAATATCATTATATTTGCTAAAACCAAACTGATAGTCGTCTTACTAAAATGTGTTGAGCTTTTCAGAATTCTCTTTCAGCCATTCCTACTTAGCTGTAGTGCATCTGTGTAGTAGCAATCTTCTTGCAATTTTCACTGACCATCATCTCATTGGGGAAACAGCAGATGTAGGAGGCATGGCAGTTAAAGATGTCAGTGTACTTTGACCTTTGCCATGTCTGCTTTCAGATCAGCTGTAAAAGCCTTGGCCCTGTCTGAAGTCCCCTCTCCCCTTTTAACATCCTGTCTGGATAGTTTATGTTCAGATGCATGGGATTATATGGCTTGAATGCGGTTTGGTAGTTTTAAACATTCCTCCTTGGTTCTAACATTCACATGGGTGAGGCTCTTCACTCAAGACAGTACATTTGAGTAAAATAAGATTTGCTGTTGCAGCTCTGACCTAGGTTTAATCCCACTTTTATTTTACTCCGTGTAGCCAGAGGATCTATTCTTGGGCCAATTATGCCTACAGGTTTGAAGGAACTAGTTCTATATAATGTTAGTCATTCCTCTTTTGTCTCAATATTGCTTGCATATATTTCTTGTGCATCGTAATTTGCTTGCATGCAGTAATTTGGTGATGAGAGTTCAACCTCAAGATTAGGATAAGAGCTGTATGGGTGGGCTTGGTTGCTTTGCAAAGAGAGAGATGGAGAAAAAGAAGTCTTGTGGGATAGTAGCAAGATTGGTAATAAAAGCTGACTGGTAGGTACAGGTCCAACCTTGTTATACATAGATTTGTTTATACACGGATTTGACTCAACACGAATGGCCACTGCAAATCACAGTTTTAAAAACTGCTTTTCTACTGTCAGTCAGTCATGCAAAGAATCATTCCATTCTTCAGTTGGGCCTGGAAAAGGCAGTGTGTCCTTTGCATTTCTAATGCTGACTGCCTTTCTACAACAGTAAGAAAAACTGTTTTTAAACAATTGTTAGTTTTAAAAATTGCTTTAACACATTTTTAGTATCGGCAGGAAGTCCAGGAGCAGCTACAAATTCTGGAGAACCCCCAAGCTGCAGACCTGCTCCTTCAGAGAGAGTGCAACCCCATCCAGAGCAGGATGATATTCCAATACATGATTCAACGACTTCTGGACAGGAAACCTCTGGTCTTATCAGGATTTAATTTCAGCTTGTTCACCCATATCCAGTCCCCCACAGTTACTCCAGACAGACTGTCTCCTCCTCCTTGAACTCAGGAAAAAAGGAGATTTAGAGCTGGGTGTCATCAGCATACTGATGGTATCCCATTCCAAACCTCCAGATGACCTCTCCCCGTGGCTTCATGTAGATATTGAACAGCATGGGGAATAGAATGGAACCTTGTGGCATCCCACACCGAAGAGGTCAGGGTACCAGACAAACATCCCCCAGCACCACCTTCTGCGATCTGTCAGGAAGGAGCACAACCCACTGTAAAATGGTGCCTCCAATCCCCAACTCAGCCATCTGACCCGGAAGGACAAAATGGTTGATGGTGTTGAAAGCTGCTGAAAAGGTCCAGAAGGACCAGTAGGGAAGCACTTCCCCTGTCCATTCCCCAGCGTAGGTCGTCCACCAAGTTGACAAAGGCAGTTTCTGTCCTGAACCATGGCCTGAAGCCAGATTAGAGATAAACAGTTTCATCCAGGACCCTCTGAAGCTGGGATCCCACCATTCACTCAACCACTTTGCCCAGGAATAGGATATTTGAGGTCGAAAGCCCATGAGGAGAAATTTTCTCTTGACACGTCTTTATCTTATGAATGCACAAACACAACTAGTGCTGGAACAGACAACCTGCCATGCTTGTATCCAGTGCAAGTTATAGGTTGTTGTTGCACGGATGCTAGGCAAAGGGATACTTTACACCTTACCTTGGATAATGCTGCAGCATCCCCAGCAGAGCTACTTGAATCTGCACCACCTTAAATGGCGGTGCAGATCTGAACAGCCCAAGATGGCAACAATCCTGGCATAACCTTCTATTCCCCACCCACCATCCCATAGTAGTGCCTGCTCTCTTGCCCCAGATCACCTTCCTCCTATCTCCTCCCCATGCACCCACTCAGACCTGCTGCAAAAGCTAATTCAGCACAAATTTACCATGCTGGCCTGATTCCAGTGTGGAGATGCCAGCACAACTCCCTGTGCTGTTCTCCTCTTTCAGTGGCACAAATGTGTTTTACAGCATGTTGGGCTGGTGCAAGAGGCATGTGCTGGATCAGGGTGCTGTTAGGACTGTGCCCAAAATCATATGATAGGCACAGTAAACAATCACAATTTGGTGATGGCTCCCCTTTCCCTTTTGTTTTACTCAACACCCACACCATGAACCCACATTTCTTAAAAGACTACAGGAGGAGATCACAAGAGATGTCTTGTGTTCCAGACTAGCTCCACACCTATGAAAAGTAATTATGAGTGAGCTGAAATGAAAACTGATCTAAACATGTGTAAGAATTTGAGATGCAATTTTTTTGCAGGTGATGACTTGGGTAAGGTTGAGAGCCTGAATCAATATTACTGCTGCTGTTCTCTTTGTGAGGGAAGACACTATTCTCCCTGCCCTCCTTGCTTCATCTTGTGAAAGCTATTCAGGCTGAGAGAGACGAGGGGCTATTACTCCCAAACAGGATACTTAATCGCGTTCAGGTGCAGTTTGAGGAACACACTAGGCAGGCCCTCAAGGTCATCTTGGCTGCAAATCTAGGCAGACCCAAGCTTTTTGCAGATGGTGTGAGTGGGAGAGGGGAGTTGAACTAATGTTTCACATCTGTAACTTTTGTCTTTCCATTTACATCTAGACCTTCAGTTTTTCTTGACTTTTCTTTTTGTTGCTGCACTGTGTGTGTGTGTGTGTTTGTGTGTGAAAGCGTATCAGCGTGCTGCTAAGATTTTCAGAAAGAGAAATACATTCATCTTTTGATGTAAATGTTTAAGAGTGGTTAACAGTTTTCTTGCCAAAAGTATGCTCTCTTAAAAGAAGTATGTGCAAATACCCAGAACCAGCCAGCATCCTTTACATCAGAAAGTGACGTAAGCTGCTTATGCTTATGCTGCTATTGCTATTGATATGGTGTTAATAATGTCCTGTAGTGTAAAGGTGTCATAATTTCTTATGGTGTACATGTTTATCTGGTTAAACTGTGGTAATATATTTTCTCTTTGCTAGAAATTTTGAGAAAAAAAGAAATTGTATTTGGAACGCTGAGAATCAAAAAAGGTGAACTTTCAACAAATTCATACTTCATCTCCCAAGGTTTGTAGGTGATAAGGAGCGATAACTGAAGAAAAATGTATATTTTTAAAATGTAAATATACCCTTATCCTAAGGCCTTATCCTAACCTACAGATTGACAGGAAGGCCATGGTGGCATATGTGGTATCCAGCTCAGGTTAGGAGGCAGCTAAAGATGTCTGACTTCCACCTGAATTGCACCAGAAACATTCACTTATTTCCAGCCTTGGGGAGCTCTGCCAAGCAATCACACAGCCTGGCATAGCCCCTGAGGAAGCAGAAAATTGTCGTCGTCCCCCCTGCAAGGGTACAATCCTGACAATTATGCTACAGCTTTCACCCTTCCCCCATCCCTTAAAGGGTGTGGGGGACCCTTACATGAACTGGGGATCATGACCACCACAGTTTGAATAGCACTAGCTTAAAGGATATCTTTTAATTTAAAGGGCCAAACTCATTTGCTTTGAGATAAATTGCAGGTAAAAATTGCTGATAATTAGGTTGTATCTGTATTGTGAATTTGTTATTTAAATTGTTGGGCTTAGACTTAGAAGATGTCTTAGACTCAGCCATGAAGATTTGAGGGAGAACAGCATACAAATGTGTCAAATACATAATAAAGAGTGGTTTCTCATGTAAGCTGTTTACCAGAAGGAAAAATGCATTGCGGTCATGAGACATCCTTAATCTTGTATTTTCCTCTTCATTCTCCAACTTTATGATGTTTACATTTTTTGTTTCACCTGGGATCCCAGGTTTTATTGTTCCTGTTACGTTCATTTACTAGACTGACATTGTTTGGACACTCCAGTTTTGAATCATTTTGTCCTTTATCTGCTGCTGCTTCTGCTCACTCATGTGTTTGGATTCATGGAGTCAAAAATAACGTGCTGTAGACAATTTTGGGCAGCAGACCTTATTATTTAAAATATCCCCTGCTTCCGGTAGGAAGGCCACTTGCTAGTTACATTTCTAAACTTTGGGCAAACCATTTCATAATAACTATTTTAGGAAAGCACTGCGGGTATAATTATACAAATCTGTAAGAAAATAAGTAGATCTGTGTAGTATTACCTTTTACAGTCCAATTTTGACTGAAGAAGCTTTTCTGTGGTTTTAACATCTGGAGCTTGAGGGCTACTTAGTCATTGACATGTTACCTGTTATGGAATTAAAATTTTTGGTTTTTTTTAATCCTATTAAGCAGAAGCTGTATGTAAATGCTGATATGATTCTGAGTTGGAGAAGCAACTGAGTTTATTGCATTTATTTATTTTATTTATACTCCATCTTTCTTCCCAAATGGGAATGCAAGGTGTCTTACAACATTTAAGAAATACAATTATAAACATACAGTTTAAAAATTGTATTTTCAACTCAATTTGAAAAGTCCCCAATTCAAAACTTACACCTGTCATTAACTGCACTAGTGGCCTATTCTACAATTCTTGAGCTTTTTCATCTTATGGAACATTGACAAGACACTAAAATTGTCAAGGCACACCATCAGTTTTTTTAAAAACTACTGATAAGGCACACTGCACTGACAGCAGGGCCTTGCATCCCCCAGTGGCTTTACTGACAAATGATCCTCCCCAAAATCTTGGGGCATACCATGGCCATCCATGGCACAGGTTGAAAAAGTGCTACAGCACAGTGGTTGAAAATGGATGGTGTAATCCTATCCGGTGCTGTCAGAGCATGCAGCATCCCTATTACACTACCCAATATGTGGCAGCACTGGAGAGGCAAGTAGAGGACTTTTATACTTGCCTACTCCTCTGCTCATGGGTCCCAATGGACTAATTGGGTCTACACTAGGTCTTTTGCTGGCATAAACTCAAGTAGGTCCTAGTGGCTTTGCCAGGCCAGTCAGTGCTTCTGCTGCTGATATCCACCCTGCCCCATTCACAACATCTCTCCCAGTCATTCTGTGTACCACCCCTTCTAGCTTTGTAAGCTGTCTTTGGCATTTGCTTATTGACTTCTCAGACCATTTGATCTTTCTGGGAAATTGGAATGTTAAATTATGGACCATTGCATTGGCCAGGATTCATCTCAAAGATCCTGTTGGTCCCTTCAAATTCTTTGGTCACCTACAAAATAGTACTGCAAATTTTCGTGATAAAGCCATCAGTTTTTTGTTCTTCTGTAGGGTGTCCTCATTCATTCATGACCCACTTTTCTCCCAAAGGCATCCAAAATCCTGTAAATATTTGGGTTGCAGTGTACCTGGTTTAAGATTCCCAACACTTGTCTTTAGACATGTAAGCTGGATAGGTGAAAGGCGACCTGATTGTATGATGTAAGCCAAATATGAATTGCTCTCTTCTCTTGGAAGAAGAAACAGGATGTGTGAATTTTTTTAACCCAAGGCTGTGAGAAAATATGGCTTATGTGTTTCGACGTCTATAGCCAGAATAATGTTTCCTACTTGATCTTTTAAGCTGAAATCTAGTTTTATTTCTAGACCAGTTTTGTGCAGTCAGAATAAAACTATTCATCTGAAATGGTTGTTTCTGTGATGGTTTGCCTTAAAGCCTTTCTGGATGTGTTCCCATGTATTTGGTCCTTGGAGGCTTATTTCTTTTCCAGATGAAGTGGGACATTTGTAACATAGTATAAAATGCACTGGAAAACAAGAGATTCTTGAATCATAATATTTCTGTGGAATGTGATAATGTATTGAAGAGGAGAAATTATGTAGGCTCCCTCCCTTCCAAACACCTGGAGCTCATGCTGTTACTACTTCTGTTGCTGGCTCACTGTTGGCTTTCATGCATCACCCTGTCAGGTTGCAAGAAAGGAGGGGGGAATAAATATAAAGAAAATATGGAAAACAGTCATGGTTTGGAAAGCAGCATCGAATATTGAACAACTGCTCAAACTGCATGTTTGTTTTTGGCTTTCCATGCTGGCACATTAACTTTAAAGGGAGAGGGAACAAACAGGAAGAACTGAGGAACTTGGTTTGCTTTACCATAGATGGTGAGGTATTAAACAATCCAGAGTAACTACGGGAGCATGTAAGAGACTTTATGTGCACCCGTAGTTACTACATCACCTAGTGAAAACCTATGGGAAATTCATATTGCAATCCAGAACAAATTGTTCTTACACCAGAGCAAGGACTCCCCGTAGTTACTCTGGCTTGCGCTCAGTGTTATCTTTTTAATTTGTCAGTTGAATCAATTAACCAAATAAGAAAATTGGTATTTAGGTGATTATGGCATCCTGGTCCCAGAAAATAAAACTGAAAATAAGAATGGTTTGCACATTGTTTTGTGTGGATTGTGCTTATATAAGAGCTTCTTAGATAGCTGACATCTCCTGAAAAAGATAAAGCATACCTGCCAACATGCAGATATCACCTGCACCCTGTTCTATCTTGCTAGTAGTAGTAATATTTATGATTTGTTAAGCTCTTTCAACAACAATGAGATGCTCTGTAGAAAAATTAATAGGATAGTTCCTGCCTGATAACATGCAGCCTAATAAATTGACCTACAGAAGAAAGAGAGAATGGGGGAGAAGACTGATAAAGCAATCAAATAAATGCCAACTGAGACAAATGGGCTTTAAAGCATTTCTTAAAGGCCAAGAGGGATTAAATGGGCTGGATCTCAAGTGAGGAAGCATTCCTCACGCAAGGAACAAACCAAGAAAATTCACACAGTTGAGACAAAGGAGCAGAAAGAAATCTGCTATTTGCAAGGTAAAAACCTCAGTGAATGAAGCAATTGAGAAGATAAGTAAGGTAAGGAACCCTAAAGTAGTGAAGTTAATAATGTCTTAAAGTAATAGGAAAGCGGTTGAGTAATTGATTAAGATTTCAGTGATCAAATCTACAAAAATTAACAGCCCAATCCAGAGCAACTAATCTGTCCGCATAAGAGCCCTTAGGTTGCCCTATCTAACACTAGGTTGGAGCAACTGCAAGATGCTCCAGCCCAGTTACTCTGAAGGAGGCTTAGGGCAGAGCAAGGCAAGATAGAGTGCCCTAAGAGAGGTGGACCTGCTCTGCCCTAACTGGGGCAGCCTAACCAGCTCAGGAGAGGCAAGTTGAGGGCATGTTTAGCATTGCCTAGGGCAGAGCAGTTACTCTGTATCCAGAGCCTGTTTCCAAGGCAGAAATGCCCTCTTCCAGCCCTCAGAGTTATACCACTTCAGGAGCAGGTATAGTAATGAGTAGACCCATAGGGGTCCATGATAAGGCCCAAATAAGAATGGCAGTGCTGACCAAAAATCTGAGTTCTTGGCCAGCCTAGCTGCAACCCCTGCCTCTCAACCTCAGGATATGGAACAAACTACGGCTGCCCACAAACCTCAGGATACAGCAGGCCACTCCAAGAAGCCCCTTGTATTCACTCTAGAATGTACTGGCATCTCATCAGGGACTCCTTATAAGGCAGGCACCCAGTGGCGTCACCAGACTAGTGCGGCTGGTGTGGGCTGCATTGGGGATGTGCTCCGTATGGGGTGATGTGCCGGAGGAGTTTGACTGTCCTTTGGCAGGCCCCGGGCGTAAGCACCCCCATTCAGGCCTGCTCCAAGGCGGAGAATCAGCCAGAAGCTGACACTTGTCTGAGGAGCTGGCCTGAACGGCCACCTGGGATGCACTACGCAGAAACACACTGAGCTTCCGAACAGCTTCAGAGGAGACTTCCTTAGAGCAGAGAAAGTCCGCGCCTCTGCACAGCCATTCGGCCTCACTCAGGAGGCGGAGCGGCAGCCGAATGGCTTCAGAAAGAGTACTGCACAGGCACCAACTCTGACGCCTGCACAGTCTCCCCCGAAGCCAAAAGGCTTCGGAAAAGTACTTCAGAAAAGGCTTCAAAAGGCTTCAGAAAAGTACTGCGCAGGTGTCAGAGATGGTGCCTGCGCAGTACTCTTTCTGAAGCCAGTTGGCTTCAGAAACAACTGCGCAGGCGCCAACTTTGGTGGCTGTGCAGTCCAGGTGGGGGGGAGGCGCGCATCCCAGGGATGACGCACAGACTTCTGCACCAGGTGATGTGCAGAGTCATGTCACCACTTTAGACACCACAGCTGTTCCTTGTTCAGTGTGATCTGAGGGGTGTCTCCTCAGGAGCAAGTCTTCCCCTTGTGTCAATTACTTAGCATGCTCTGGAGCAGTTAGGGCAGCCCAGGCTTCCTGACTCTCTGGATGTAGCATAACTCTCTGTTCTGGATACAGAATAGTTAGGAGAGTGCAGTTAGGTCAGAGCAGGCTGAATTTGCTCTGGATTGCAGCCTAAATGGCATAAGAGGGAGACCAAGAAGAGGCCTTAAGTGACATCAGGAGAAGTCAACAAGCATAAATTTGTGTAGTCCAGCCTTCATAAGATCAAAAAAAATGAACTGATGGAGAAGTTTTGCCCATAAATAAAAAAGGATGAATCTTAGACTACAAATGATAGGACCCATCAATGGAAGGAATATCAAATGGAAAAGAGAAATTTAAAAAATGCTTACATAGTGTTTGAGGCAGACATGGAAGAGGAGCTTGAAATGTCAGCCACAGGAAGTGGAGTGGAAGGTACAGACCAAGTGAATTTGGGATGCAAAAAAAGAAGTTCATTTTGGATAAACTAGGCGAGATAGTGAATCAAAGAGGTAGGTGCATGTTTCATTTACTTCAAGAATACATGAATTGGATAGAGTTTGCACTTATACATCTATCTATGTTTGCAGTAGTTGGTGCCTGATCAGCCTGGCTTCATGTGACTTCCTTGGTGTTTGGCAACACTCTCTTGGTGTTGCCAAAGGTAAAATGAGGATCATCACCCAGGAAGCTGATAGAACCACATCAAGAATTACTGCCTCTTTGGGGGATCAAGCCTGGTTAATTGATGAGATGGGAGATTTTGGATTCCAAAATGTCCGGCTTTTTTTGCCCTGGTTGCTTGTGTCCATACTCATTTTGACTAGTATGCAACCATATAATAGTATTATATGCAGTTCTCATACTGGATTTAATATTGCAGAGATGTTTCACTTCTTCAGTCTCCTCAACTTTATGATGAGATATGGAACAAAACAAATATTTTGCTTGTTGTAGTTTTTAAATTGGTATATGAAGATAAAATGTTTTCCCCATTGTCACTTGTAGTATAGTTTTGATCCATTATCTACACTGAATACAACCATTAGTAAATGAATTTTGTAGACAAGGTAATCAAGAGCTACATTGGTAGAGATACTATTTCATTTATTATTAATCCTATGCTATTGTTGGATTTCATCTCTGGCACTGATGATTTGAGATATTCATCGGTTATCATTTTCTTTTCATAATAATCCCTTTAATGTTTTTTTTTAATTGTGGCTTGTTTATGGATAGTAATGGGCTCTAATTGCTAAGATATTGCAGTTTTATTTGGTAACTCTGTTTTGAATCTGGGATGTGAAGTGGATGTTAGTGGTGCAGAACACAAGTGGGTTTCATTAAGATTCATTTGATCATTTTGAAGTATGGACAGTAATGATTCTCCATTATAATGATGCTCCATTGAGAGCAGGACTGTCTATAGCATGCTGACTTAAATATTGAGTCCTGAGGTTAACATGTAGGACTACTTCTTGTTTTTGTTGCAAGGCAAGGCAAAAGTATTCCAAGTAATTAAGCTATGAAGCTTTTAAATTTTTTAAAATACTCATGCCAGTTTGTAAAATAGAGGATAAACTTGTGCCACTGGATTCACCACTCTTACTTGCAAATTGTTTCCTGGTTCCTCCCCCTCCCTATCCTGTGAATCCCCCTGCTCTCCTCCACCCCACCTACAAACTTCTTAGCCTGGAGCCATCTGAGGACCTCAGTGGGAGAGTTCTGTTTTTACAGCTGCCTTACATACATAGCACCACCAGCTCTGTGAAGGCAAGATGCCTTAGTGAAGGAATATAACAAAATTATGAGAAACCCACTTCTTCCTGTGAATGCTGATCTTCCTCATCTTTCAGTTGGCAGGCTTAATCCAAGAAGTTGTCTCTGACACTTGCGCAACAGCTTTCTAACAACTTCAACATCAACATGCAATGGAAAGCTAAATGAGTTGCTGAACACCCAGATATAGGCTGTTATATAGATGACTGTACACAAAAGGTGCCAGGTTTTGACTAACCTCACCAGTATTGGTCAACTCTGAACAGGATCTGTACCAAGCACAGTATCTGCCAGGACTCAGTGTTTAAGTGGGGTCTTGGATCTACCCAGTGATGGGCTTCAAAGAAATTAAGAGCCGGTTCTCTGTCCATCTGGCAGCCACTTTTAAATGGCTATTTTTAAACTTTATATGTACTATCTCTTGTTAAGAACCGGTTCTATAGAGTAGGTGCGAACCTGCTGGTGCCCATCACTGGATCTACCCCTCCGTGTGACTGTGGTGCTCACTGACAAAATATTCAACACACGGTGTCCCTTATCACTGCTGCCTTATCACAGTGGTTCTAAGTGACCTGGTAGCAATATGATCTTTGCAACATCACAGGGCCTTTTAAGCTAGTGGGACACTAGTCCTGCCATTGGAAAAGTTTAATAGGATTGGGCCCTAAGAAGAACTTGATTCATGAAATCAGCATAAAACAAAAGTGCTTAAATGAAGGCTTAATTTATGCATGGTAACATTTTAGAGGCCTTTTTATTTTGATTTGCTTTGAATTTGTAGAACAAGTGATTTGGTGAATGCTGGGTTTATTCAACATGGCATTTACGGACATAACAAAACATTGTTTGTACTGTACCTGTATTTATTCTTTATCTTTTGCTGAACTCATCATTTCATGCCAGATTGATTTTTAGACTCCATCTGATTGTGATTCAGCATGTAAATGGTTAAGGCCAATGATGTTGGTTGCACTTGCAATGATGAATTAAACCTTTCCCAGTGAAATGTGGTATCCATGTTCAGTTTTTGCTTCCATGAGGTGTGCTCCAGAGATTTGATGGGCACAGTATTTTTTTTTGGGGGGGGGGAGGGGGTTGAAACAGCTGCACAACCAGGAATTTTGAGGAAAGATGTGGTGGGAAGGAAAAAGCTGAAACAAGTAGGCTGCACATGCATAATACAGTGCCGCCTCATGTAACAAATTTAATTCATTCCGGAAGCATGTTTGTTACTTGAAATGTTCTTTATGTGAAGCAGATTTTCCCATAGGAAATAATGGAAAGTCAGATGATTGGTTCCACAACCCAAAAAATATTCATATAAAACTATTAACTGTATGTAAAAATGATGACAAAACACTGGAATTGAATTCAAAACATGCATTCAATGATCCTATGAAGTCTACTTAGGCTGCAGTCATAAATACATTTTCCTGGGAATAAGCCCTATTTAACAAAATGGGGCTTACTTCTGGGTTGACATGGTTAGGAGGCTGCAATCAAAGACACTTTCTTCTGTAATCCAAGATCTCCCCACTTTCTCCTTCTCTCCATCCTGAGCCTCTCTCTCCCCTGCTCCCTTCTGGCTAGCCCTGAGCTGCTTCCCTCTTCTCTACTGCTCTTCTCTCCCTCTGCCCAGCAGATGCCCGGCCACAAGAGGGACAGCGCAGAAGTGTTGCTTTTGCTATGGGCAGGCACGCTAGGCAGCCCTGACACTTTTTAAAAGGGCTGCCGGGAAGCGCGTCTGCCCCAACTGCCAACGAGTGTGTTGTTACAGAAGCAGAATCCTAGAGAAATTTTTGTTTGTTACGTGGAACATACTTTACATGAGGCGTTTGTTACGTGAAGGCGCCACTTTATAATTTTTTGTCCAGTTATAGGTATTTTAATGTTTTTTCTGCATTACCCCATTGTGCATTTTTCTCATAAAAATGACTGGTACATCTATGGGAGAAGGCAGCAGTATAGGAAAGCATAAGCCATAGTAAAGCATTTGATTTCTTAGATATCACAGAAGTTTGTATTTCAGCAGTGGACAAACATGGCTAATCTCCTGAAATTCTAGCTACTGCAGCCCATAAGCCATTATGGGTAGAGAATAAATCTTTCCTTAAAAATGTGTGCTGCTGATATGGAGTCTGTTTTTCTAGCAGTGTCTGTCCTCACAAGTCCTCTTTGAGGTCACTGAGTAGGTGGAGACAGCCCAGCTGTGCCAAGAGTATTGGTGGAGTCAGCAAACACAGCTACAGGGCAGACACTCGCCAAAGATTCCACAGGGAAATGAAAACAAGAAGTGCAAAAGTGGTTTTGCCTTCTACGGCATCCAGTTGTTAGGTGTGTTTTCTTTAAATACAGTGGAGGAAAACACACAGACACATGGCACCAGTAGAAATTATAAAAGCTAGAAGGCCAGCTTGCCAAACGGCATTGATGTGGCATCTTCACTGGCTTTGGCCTTCCGTTTCCCACCACAAAATGGATTAGCTAAAGCATGCCTTTGAATGATCTGGCACCTTGGTATGGCATTTGCTCCTTCTCACTCTCCTTGATCTCCTTGAGAAGCAGAGTTGGGTGTGGGGGGAGGCAAAAGTTAGTAATAGCTGAATATATGCACCCCAGGTGGCTTCCCAAGCTTGCTAGTCCAGAGTAAGGGACTGATTAAGTATATCCGTCTCCCTGCTGGGGTGCTCTGCCACATGCAACCCCAGCAGAATAACTTGCAGATTGCTAGCTGCATTCATAAACTCCAGGGGCTTGTGTGTGTGCTGATTTGGTAAGATTCAGAGAGATTAGTAACTGCGCTGCCAACTTTCCCTAGCTGGAGGCAAAAAATAGATAACCTCAGGTTACCCTGATTTTAAATAAACACCATCCTTCTCGTCCCTCCCCTTTTCCTTTTAGTGCAAACAAAACTGCTGATCTAAAAATAAACTCTGTAATCACAGCAACAAAACTTTGCTGTACCAAACCACCCACTTGAACACTGCCTGTCTCAGCATCCTACTGTACACCTAAATGACTAAAACAAATAAAGTGATAGTAGGCAGAGAGTGTTCCAGGCTGTTACAAATGCATTACATTTTAGGTTGGTACATTTCAGACAGACACTCCAGGCTTCAAAGCCATTATCTCTTTTTCTGTTTTAGTGACAGAATGGTGCAGTTAAAAAGAAGAGAAACAAGCACTCCTTCCATCGCTGAAGGGAAGAGCTAGATATATAAATCAACAGCCTTCTTCTTTCTTCTCCTCCTCGGTTGCTACTCTTTGGTTATCACCTGATGGAAATGCACATGCTGTGTTTTTTGAAGTCAAGACCACCTAGCATTCACCCACATATATCATTATCAATTTTAAGGGTAGACACTTAATATTATTTCACTGATAAAGTATCTTAGAGGCTAATGATGTCAAACAAGGGTGTGGGGTTGCTTCCTTTTCTTAACAGGGAACACACTGCACCCCAGACACAAAGTTCATGTGATCTGATAAGGGTCTCCAACTGAAACCATTTCAGCCCTTTCCTCCCTGAGTTTGTTTGTGTGTGTGTGTGTGTGGGAGGGGGCGGTTTTTGTTGTTTTATTGATTGGTTGATTTGATTTGATTTGTATTCCACCTTTCTCCCCAAAAGGCACCCGAGGCAGCTATCAATTGATAAAACCCATCGTAAAATACAATTATTTTAGAGTATCTGGGGACTTAGGAGAAGAAACAAGATCATCTGGCTGTATAAGCAGAAGCACCAAGGTGCCATTAACTCAGAGTTCTAGAAAGTCCTTTCTTTTTAATAGGTGAGACAAAATCACAATTGCACTGTAAGATGATTGTTGTGCAAATACCACTTTCGAAGCACCAACTTTATTGGTAACACTTTTCACATACCAGTGCTAATAGCTATGCAGAGGAGTAGATGGATTACCCCACAGTTGGGGTTTCATGACGATACCCTCTTTTTCCAGCAACAGCGCCACTGGGATCAAATCAGGTAGGGCAATGCTGCATAGACACCACATACCTGCTAGTAAAGTACCACTGGTAAAGAAGTGGTCAAATATTGGAAGAAAAAAGCAGAATATGGTGGTGTCAGCACATAGTTAGATGCAAGTTCTGAATATTTGCAAGTGCACATATTGGTGCAGTGTCACATCATTATGGTACAGTGGCAGGTATATGAGTTGCCAATTGATATCAAATTGCTAGTTTGCACACATGTCAGAAAGACAGCTCATGGACCCAGGAAGGATGATAAGTTTCTCTAAGCTAATGACTTCCTTCTGATGGTCACTGAAGTTGAGTTTAGTATTACAGATAATTTTATAGCACTCTTTGGCTGCAATGCTTACCTTCAGTTAGGCAGACCTAAGCCTAAGTCTTGTGCTGACCTGGGGGTGTCACCAAAGTGCTGTAAGTCCTGCACTAAAAAATGTTGAAATCACTGCTCTGAGTATGCATTGAGACATTGGGTTCTCACATGCAATCCTATCCATAGTAACCTAACAATAGCTCTATCTACAGCTGGAGGCAGCGGTGCTGTACTCTAGGTGGGGAAGCCCTCCGTCCAGGTTGCCAAAGGCAAAACTCTCCCCCACCCCTGTGCTGGTCCCTGGAAATTTTTTTTCCACAGAACTGGTCCCTGGGGCCAAAAAGGTTGAGGACTGCTGCCGTAAGACACTTCTGCTCCACTTCTGGAGAAAGATTATGCCCATGTACAAACATGAGCTTGCCTTCCTACAAAACAATGGGAATAGGAAGACCAATAAGTTGTGCCGGTCTAGGTTAGACTTGCACCCTTCATTGACATAGTTCTTTAAAATTTGACTCTTAGTATTAATACCAAATCTTACAGTGTGTGGTTTTTCCCCGTAATGGGGGTGGATATACATGATATTTTAGATTGTGATCCTTTTGGGACAGAGAACAGAGAACCATTTATTTAGTTGATTTTGGTTTATATAATGTACTACTTAGTGAACTTGATTTGATGAGTGAACTTGATTTGTGAAAAGCATTATGTAAATATTTTTAATAATAACAATCTATTACTATTTCTTGGATAGCCTAGGATGGCTTGTCCCAAATTTCACGTGGTGCAGAAAAGGATGGATTTTGTTATTGTAGGTTTTAAGGCTAGCTCTGGAATAACACTTTATAGTCACGGAATTGTGCTTGGAGTGAACAATGTATCGGTATTTCTAGGTGTTAATGTTTATTCTGTGTGTTTAGGAAAAGTCTCATTTGTTTTTAATGTCAGTACAATAGAGTAACTGAAAACAATGAAAACTAATATAACTTTATTTCCTGTGCACTCCCTATCCAGTTTTCATTTACCTGATTCTTGTGATTAATCTCCAGAAACAATGGAATTCTTTCAAAATATAGATATATGCTTTTAACAATTCATTGTTATTTAGCTCTTCATCTAATTCACTTCTAAAATGCAATTCATACAGAATGCAATGAAACAAACCTCATTGAAGTGTCTTTATTACATTGAAAGTTACAGTCAAAAACCCAGTAGATTGGATCAATAGAGCATCACAATGCCCATTGCCCAGAGCATTGCCCTGCCCATGGAAGGAGGTCCATTGTGCAGGTGATATTCTGGCCTTCAATGCTTCATAATAGAAGCCCTAGTGACGCCACTATGGTTTGGGTATTTATATTGCATCTTTATATTGCATCTTGTTTGTGTCACTTTCACAATATTAGATCCCTGCCTATGGGAGTGTACTATTTAGATATCGATGAAAGAAAACAACTGAGAAAGGGAAAGGAAATAGAGGTGGGGTACATGGGAAGAATATGTGATTATTTCAGTCACATATGCAATAATGGTAGTTGGATGTTCTGCTGGCCCAGTGGTAGCAAGAAGACATTTTTGAATCAGAGAAGGGGTGTTTCAGAGATGGAAGAGTACACAACAGGGGGGAGATTAGACCAGGGAGGGGTGGAATTGGCAGAGACTTCCTCTGCTATATCCTGTCCTCCCTCCAGGACCAGGACCACAAGACCTTTCAGATGTCCCTCACCTATCCCTCACAAATGAGTGGGATATGTCCCTTGTTCTTGTTGGGCTCCTAGATCTACCCACCCTCCATGTTTTTTGTTCAAGTAAAAGGAAAAACATTTAAAATGCAGATGATTGAAAAGAATTTTTTAATTTTAATTTTTTGCTTCAGGTGTTCTGCTGTGCAAATACTACTCTTCCATTTTGCATCAAAACATATTTTCTTGTCTTATTATGGGTAATGTTAATGAGCAATGAGAAAATGGCTTCATAGTTGATAAAGGACATTACAGGAATCATGCTGTGAGTTAACTGTAAACTAAATTGTGTTCAAATAATCAGCCTAGAGGAATGGTCTCCTGCTGTGTTTTCTCTTTTCTCCTTTATCTGGTTTCCAATAAGATTTACAGTTTTGTTTCTGCCATGAAAATGTACAGCATTGAAAGAAAAATACTAAAATGATTCCACTAATGGGAAAGAAATAGTCCTCAAAATACTGAAATAGCCTAAGCCAGTGGTCTTCAGAGTGGGGGTTGTGACGGCCCCCCAGAGGGGTCGCAAATGCTGAGGGGCCGCCATCTTGGTCCCGCCTTGCAACCCCATTGATCCCCCAAGGTTGCAAAGTGCATGACCTTGGATGAGCGCTGCCACTTTTAAGGTGGCTGAGGGGCATTTAAAGGCAGCCTGAAATCTTTTGACTGCTGCAGGAGTGCTCCAGTCTTTCCTGCAAGGCGCTGTTTCAAAGCATCTTCTCCAAATTTGCCATTCATCACATGCCAAAATGCCCTTGGGGAAAGAGTGGCTTATCTGTGCTGTTCATGGTGCAGATATGCCTTATGGCATGTTTTCAACATTTCCAGTGCAACGGACTTACACCAGCCTAAAGGACACCTCGAGTCCCATTATTTGGTTCCTGTACCACTTAGGGGTATAGCTACCCCAGTTTAGAATCTCTCACCTAAGCCCCCATAAATTTTGAAAAATGTGCTGTGTATGTCTTCAGAATGTAGAACAGAATGGATGTTAAGCATGGTACCTGCCTAGTGTTTACTTTTAATTTGGAATCATTACTTTTTCTAGAAACCTGTAGGTCTTGTCTCCTTTGGTGCTGCTTTGGAAGCAACTTCAATGATGCTCCTAAATGTACAATACATGATTAGTGTATCATATTTCTGGGGAAAAGAGCAAATTGCTCCTTTGTTTAATGTTTGACTGCCTGCGCCTTTTGTGGAATCCCCTGCTGTTTAGAAAGTTAGGATGTGTTCCCATGCTGATGTATCTTTTGTGAGAGTTTCTTTCCAGACCTCTTGTAATACAGAGAAACTGGCAATTAGTGACCTTCTACATCAGTAATTCCTTCTTTGGGGTATTAGACTTGACGTTATGCATCTTGGCATGTGCAGATTTAGAGCATGGCCCTTGACCCCATCACCAGAGTGGTGGCTCCTGCTGCCAAGTATGCAGGCAGTGGAAAAATGGCAGCCTTGGCTCTCCAATAGAATTGAAAATGGGCAGAGGTGGCTATAGTGTTCTTAAATGACCAGAATTTTGTTGCCACAGGCTGAAAGTGTAGCCTGACTTGTTTCATATGTGGCATGATAGCAGGAATGTTTTAAATGGGTAGAGGTAGACCAGGAAAAGTGGAATTCCATATGGTTAATGCTATATCTATGCCCAATTATGCAGTCAACTCAATTATTCTGTCAACCAAACTCAACCCAGATACCAGTATGTCTTTATTCTTCATTGAAACCCATTACACTGTCCCACCTTTTGTGTGTGTGTGTGTGTGTGTGTGTGTGTGTGTGTGTGAAAGAATTGTATGTAAGCCTAATTTAATTCTTTTGTCTAAAGCTATAAACAAAAATGTTTTGGACTTACAAGTAATTGAAAATGGAAGTTGACATGTGAGCAAGTATTCACGTAAGTGATGTTTCAAACTTAAAATTTAATGACTTGGGAAGAAAGGCAAATATGATATGCTATGAAGGTAGCTGTGTGACTATCAGCACAATCCTAATCGTGTCTACACAAAAGTAAGCCCCATTGTGTTCAGTGGGTCTTACTCCCAGGAAAGTGTCTTAAGGATTGCAGCCTATGTTGAGAATTTGCTGTCAAAGGTTAGTAGCTCAATTTTTTAAAATACAGGAGGTGCTTGGAAAAAAAATTCTATCAACATATTTTCTGCTTAAACTTTTAAAAATATCAAGTGATAAAACTAGTTTTTAAAAAGGGACTTTACATGGTTTATTCTACCAATGTTGACTTCTTGTGGTTGAGAATTTGGCACTTTTGGAGCGCGATCCTTTAGTGTAACTTCTGGCACTGCCACTATTTGAAACATTCCTTTGCAACTGTGTATCCTAGAAACTGGTTTGTTTTAAATTAAAGAGGAAATTG
Organism: Cryptoblepharus egeriae; assembly: GCA_030015325.1. Classification (NCBI taxonomy): domain Eukaryota; kingdom Metazoa; phylum Chordata; class Lepidosauria; order Squamata; family Scincidae; genus Cryptoblepharus; species Cryptoblepharus egeriae. Next base: position 61,142,156 of record JAREYC010000003.1, on the reverse strand, counting down.
AATTGTGTGACCAATAACACATTGACTGGAGACATTCAGACATGACACCAAGCAAGCCTACGTGGCCTTGAACTAGCATGCTGCTTCTTTCCATTCTCCAGTAGCAATCCGTAATTTTCTATTTCACCCAAAATTAGTATATATAGTAGTATAGTACAGGGCTGTGGGTGGCGCAAGCAGTTAAGACACTATGTCTGTTAACCAGCAGGCCAGGGTTCGAGACCCAGGTCGGCCCCACAAGACAGGGTGAGTTCCTGTCCTTAGCCAGCTCTGCGATGCCAGCTGGATCCAATCGTATCGGCTCTGCCTTTCTATTGGACTAATTCAGTGGCGTGGAGAGGGGGGATTTGCTGCTTGGGTAACAGCCTATCCTCCATAACAATCCAACCCAAGCTTTCGTGCTTCGCATGCAGCATATACAGCGCCGAACACTATACGATAGTCTTTCAAGACTGACAGAGGCCTGCTTAAAGTACAGTACATACTGTCCATATACCAGAGTCAAATAATGGAAGACCAAGAGCACCATCCTAACCATGTCTACTCAAAAGTAAGCAACATTGTATCCAATGGGTCTTACTCCCAGGAAAGTGACTTTAGGATTGCAGCCCAAGTGTAGTTTCATAGATTTGGATGACAGGATGAACCAGAAATGGAAGCTGTTCATCTTCCTGTTGTATAAACAGAGACATGTTTCTTACGTGAAACGTTCTTTATGTGAAGTGGATTTTCCCATAGCAAATAATGGAAATTCAGATGATTGGTTCCACAACTCAAAAAATATTCATATACAAATATTAACAATGTAAAAATGATGACAAAACACTGGAATTGAATTCAATGTGCATGATCCTATGAAGTCTACTTAGGCTGCAGTCCTGAAGACACTTTCCTTGGGAGTAAGCCCCATTTAACACAATGGGGCTTACTTCTGGGAAGACATGATTAGGAGGCTGCAATCAAAGACAATTTCTTCTGCAATCCAAGACACTTTCCGAGTGTCTCCCCACTTTCCTCTTCTCTTCATCCTGAGACTCTCTCCCCTGCTCCCTTCTGGCTAGTCCTGAGCTGCTTCCTTCTTCTCCACTGCTCTTCTCCCCATCTGCCCAGCAGATGCCAGGCCACAGGAGGAACAGCACAGATGTGTTGCTTTTGCTATGGGCAGGCATGCTAGGCACGCCTTTTTAAAAGGGCTGACACTTTTTCAAAGGGCAGCCGGCCAGCGCATCTGCCCCAATTGCCAACAAGTATGTTTGTTATGTGAAGCACAGTTTGTTACATGAAGCAGAATCCTAGAGAAATTTTTGTTTGTTATGTGAAACATACTTTACGTGAGGCATTTGTTACAGGAGGTACCACTGTATACTCGTACTAATTTTTGAATGGTTCGAGACCCGGGTTGGCCCCACAAGACAGGCTGAGCTCCTGTCCTTAGCCCAGCTCTGCAACACCAGCTGGATCCAATCGTATTGGCTCTGCCTTTCCATTGGACTAATTCAGTGGCGTGGAGAGAGGGGGATTTGCTGCTTGGGTAACAGCCTATTCTCCATAACAGTCTAACCCAGGTTTTCATGCTTCGCATGCAGCGTATGCAGCGCTGAGCACGATACCATAATCTTTCAAGACTGACGGAGGCCTGCCTGCCTGTTGAATGGCTTGTTGCTATCATGTCCCTCTTGTGAGGTTTCTTGAGATATTTGGCTGGACATTGAGAGGAAAAAGGATTCTGGACTAGATGATATGGGGTCTGACCCAGCAGGGCTTTCTTATGAACTTATAAGTCGTGGAGCTTATATTTTAGATTTAAAGATAAAAAAGACTCAGATGATTCTTTCATTAGTTATTTTTTCTTCATCAGTTCAGTTTTCCCCCTTAAAACACACATGATGCTGTGTGTGTTTTCTTCAACCAACTCTGTGAAGATAACCAACCTAGCAGGATTGAGTCAGTCTGATGAAGTGATAAAGCATTTCACATCCTGACTTTTTCATCTCTGGTCATGTACCATTTTAAAATATTTTTGAATTCAAGTAAATTAAAAGGAAACCCCTTTCACATCTGGAAGACCTTGTGAAATTTTTGGCTGTTTTCCCTATATGACATCATATGACATGGTCTGACATCATATGGCATGACATCAAAGTCTATCTCTGTTGAAAAATAGAAAACAGAATGTGTAAAGAATCTCCAGCTTTTGGGTTACTATTAGTATTTACCACCATTTGCTTTTAGTAATAAATTCCGTATTCATGGCCAGACTTGGGTATGTGTGTGACAGAAAGATAGGTTAAGTATCTTGTGATTTGCTAAGGTTGTGCATGTCTTTGGGCCACACCGAGTGTGACAATAAGCATGCTTCTATCATACTGTATATGACTGTTCCATGCTTTCTGCATGCGGTTGCAGTTTTGGGGAGCAGTGACATATTTTCTTGTCTGCCATGGCTCGAGGTATCTTGTTCACAGGGTGAGATTGCTTTCCTTTCTCTTTCCTTCATCTCCTCTTGCACTGTATTCAGATATTCTTCTTAATAGATATTGCCAAAGCAGACTAAATAGGTAGCAATCCATTCACACTTCCCCAGTTTTATTTTTCTCAACTGCATTTGCTTCTCTCACTCAGGATCCTTCCTTTATCCTCTGTGCAAGCAGAACAGGGCAAGCAGAATGGAGAATATGCTGACAGCTGCCTTCCTGAAAAATTCCAGCCTCATTTTTCTGGCAGCAACCTTGCCACATGCTCCAGGAATGCTGCTGAAAGCTTTCCCAGAATTTTCCCTTAACTTCTGCACTGTTTTTATACAAACCTGGAATTTAGCAAGCTAAAGCAAATAAGAAAGGGGAGAATCCCTTCTGTTTCAAACACTTTAAATGGTTTGGTTCTTTTTTATTTTTCTTCTTTACTCCACATCCCCACCCCCACAACTAATATCTTATATTAGCTGTGGCTTTATATAAATTAAAATAATCAGAAAAAATGCTTGCAGACTCCGTGTGAGTAAAAACACACTCTGAAGCATCAAAGTTGTTGCCAGAGCTGTACCATTTGCAAGCCCTCATCAAGTGCATTTCCTAAAGCAGAATGTCGTATATATAGTGGCAGGAAAACACTATATTCTTGTTGAAATAAAATTATTCTGGATTTTCTAATCTGGCCATATTGAAATATGCATGTGATTCTCTAGGCGAGATCTAAGAACACTTTTCCCAACTTCCTCAAATCTCTTGCACTTGGGGCTTTTCTGGTCTGCAGCCTTATCATATACCTATCTCTTTATAAAAATTAAATTTAGTGTTCCCCTAACAGTGTAAGTCAATATATCTGGATATCTGGGAACTGGCTGTTCTTAAATTACTGTGTGTTGAAACAATCCTCCATAAAAGGGCAGTTACACCACCCAAGTTGCTAGCACTAAAAATATTTACATTTGTAGCATAAGTGATGTTGGTCATGCTTTTGTCAGCCCATTCCTGTCTATCCACTAGCTGTCATGTCACCCAGTGTCTTTAGCCACATATGTGTATAGTTTGTGGCTTTCTCTGTCTTGCCCACCAGTTTTGTCCCACAATTGCATGTTTCCTGGCAGGGGAGGACTGAGCAATAATACCGTTACTGTGACAGATTCAAAGGGCCGTTGGAGGAGTGCAGCAGTCAGGCAAACACTCCCAGGAGTCTTGAAAGAGAAACCAGTTACCCTGACATTAGGAGAATCACCAGGGATATTTGGCTATTTTACCATCCAAAATCTGGTATGTAGAAAATCCTTAAATTATGATGGATTCACATTATAAGACTCTTCACCACAAAATTATAAAACTAAGCACACTATAAATAGTAATTATAGAAATTGTAATTAAACAAAGCTGTTGTTTTTAAGACACTGGAAAATATCAAAATGATGTGTATAAAACACACTTCTCTTTCAGTATAATGCTTTATTGCCAGAATGAAAAGATTGCAGTTGTTTATGTACAGTTATAGACAACTGTTTCCGATTTTCTGGAAGGAAAAGTCAGTAAAGTTCTTGGATATTAAACCAGTTTTTCTGACTGAATTTGCTACTCATCTTTATGCCTTTTCTTTTTACCACTTCAGGATACTTCTGCTCTGATTTTCCCACTTGTGTGGGAAAGTTGAAGATAGGTCACAAAATAAGTTTCAGAAAGACAACTTCATGAAAGTGTTTTGAAAACAACAACCAAGTCTTACCAAAATAGAAAAGTTGAAATTTTGAAAATGAGTATTTTTTAAAACAGGTCACCACTTTCTTCCTTTGAGTCACTAAATTCAGTTGTTTGGATGTCCTGATTGCTTCTAAAAATAATGCCCAGTTTCCAGCTACTGTTACAGAACAGCATGCTTTGTAAGGTGGCAGAGGATGGTTTCCTACCTTGTAAAACGTTTTGGACTAGACCGAGTGCGCAGGGGAGGGTGACATGCATGGGGGTCTGACGCGCATGGGAGGGTGTTATGCAATTGGGATAGTTTGTGGGGGGGTATTTTACTCCTACAACACAAGTACAGTTCACTAGTATAACATAAAGTAGATTTCATGTCCCCACATGTTCTTTGGTTTTTCAGCCAGGTACCAAGCTGGAAAAAGATGTAATAAATCAGAAATTCCACAGGTGAGGCTTTCCCAGCTAGATATACACCTAATAAATGTTTGGCTGATACATTCTTACAGTGTGTCCTTCTACAAGGTGAAATGCCACCTTGCAATACCTTCACTTGGGGACTTTTTTCCTGTAGTTTCCAGTCAAGTAGGGAAGCATACATTTCCCCATCTCTGGAATATCTGGAAAATTAGCTGGGAACATGGCAAGACTCTTCAAATGCATAAGGCAAGTATCATGACATGGTGGCTGGCAGAGGACCTAGACCCATCAAAGAGCCTATCTGGTTGGGCTGCTCACTGAATGTTTAGTACCATTTGGTAGCATTCAATATAGAGTTGGGGCCAGGGGCATTGCCAAGGTGGTGCAGCTGGTGTGGGCCACACCGAGTGACACACCCTTGATGTGTCACTCTAAGCGTTCTCTGGGCATCAGCTCTAAGCGTTCTCTGCGGCATCAGCGGGCCCATTCACCTCTGCTCCAAAGAGGAGCAGCCGGCTTCTGTTTGGAGCAGAGACAAATAAGCATGCTGATGCTCAGTGTGCATGCTCAAAATCCTGGGCATGCAGTGGGCTAGGAGCATACTTAGCCCACTGCATATAACCAGAACTCTGGGCATGTCTGCTTAGTGTCAGTGCACTCTTATCCCACTGTGCATGCCTAGAGCTATGGGCATCCATGCTGGGGACCAGCACACCAGATGGCCCTGCTCCAAAGAGGGTGACATGCTTGCCTGAAGGTGACACACTTGCCTGAGGGTGACACACTCACCCCTGCACCGGGTGGTGTCCACCTTCACACCTTTCCTGGTTGGGGCTAAAAAAGGGTACCACTGAAGGACAATGACAATCTAGTGCCAATCATTGATTCAGCACTGGTAATGCATGTGATCAGTTCTTTATACTGTATTGTGTATGTCTAATGGTCCAGTCGCATCTATCCTCTACATTGGTGGTGCCAGCTCATGCTGTATCCTGCCCCACCTTCCTAGATTCAATCCAGCAACATGAATCACTGTCATAATCTAGCAACATGGATAAGTTGTATAGTTGGTGCAGATCCAAGTTGTGCAGGCTAGAGCTTACTTTAGGGCAAGGGGTTGAATGTCAAAGAGATTTTTCCACCTGCTAAACATCCCCATGAGATGCAGAGTAGACCATGCTGATTCCACTGACCATTTACCCATGGTCAGCAGCAGTAAATTTATATTAGTTTGGGCTTTAATTAATCAATTGTTACCAGATGGCCTCAGACCAGTTGTATTTACAGTCTTTTGTGGTGACTGAATTGGTATAATGAATAGTTCCTTCCCGGTCAGTGAGTGAGTTTGGTATAAAACAGCTGGTGCTACCATGCAGAGCAGTTTAAAATGATGTCTCTGGGTCTGCTGTGACAGGTGGACCAACCCTGAGATGTTTACAGTGAGGTTTCTTTTCTTTTAAGATTAGTGTGTGGATGGCATGATTGCTTGAACTAAATCCATATTTCCTATCACTCTGCCTATGACCTCTGGTAAGCAGCTGATAACAGCCTCTTGTTTGTTGCCAGCTTTTTCTCCTCCTATTCTATCACCAAATATAATACATTTCCAAAGTTGGGGAAAAAGATAGTTTGGCTTGCTGTGCCTCCCAATGATGTATCTGCTTGTTTTGGATGAGCGGGACATCGTTCTCCTTTTACATCTTTCAAAGGAAGTTTCTGTTGACATAGTCAACAGTCATTTTTATTATACAACACTCTGGAAAGCCTTAGCAGTGATCCAGTGGCCCTAAAATCAGCTTCTTTCACACACAGAGAAGCAAGCCTAACCAGACACCAGCAGTTCTTATCTCTTTACTTACAGAGATCTGCATAATGGTAATGTCAGTTCTCACAGAATATAAAAGTGGCTTATTTGGAACCATCTGCAAGGTGAAGGAAGAAGGTCTCCCAGATGCTGCTGTACCTGTTAGGATAAAAAGAGTGAACACTGTAGCAGAACAGCCTGGTTTTATTGAGATTCTTCTAGTGCTTTCATCTGGGGAGGGAGTGGAAAAAATGTAGAACTAAATGTGAAAAGTTTGACCATTAGGCAGTTCTTAAATCTGTGGTAAAGAAGAGGGACAAGATGTCATAGGCTCCTGATAAATAGAGAAGTCCACAGAGTCAGTATCTAAAGCCTAAATCACATGTGCCTAATATTACCTTGAAAATCTCTTCTACCTGAAAAACACTGACTGTTTATTTAAAAATTATGAGAGGCAGATGGGATCCAAGGTCAACTAAAGGAACATTAGCTTCGTTCTCTGCTCTCACATTCACTCTGAGACACAAATTTAATATGTGAAATGCCAGTCTTCACTATCTAAAGTTGTTTTTCTTTTCTGTTTGTTGTGTGTATTGTTGAACAAATAAGATCCTGGTAAGATGTTGGCTAAATGTAATTTTCCATCACTTGGAGCCCACACTGAAGTGACAAGGGAGGCTCGATGAATATATTCTCAGCTCTCATACTCCACTGCAAATTTGTACATCTAGCTAAAATCAAAGACTGATTCTAGGAACACTTCTCAGCAGCAGGAGAGAATAAATTCAGTGATTCAAGGTTTTCCCTCTCCTCCTGCTTACTGTCATGGAGTAAGACTGTCAGTTTTCATTAGAGTTGTAGCAGCATAAAGGTGCACAGACTTACATGGCCTTTTAACTGCTTTAGTTTTATTTGTTTAACAAGATATGTATTGCCAGAATAGTTCAATACATCTAGCTGGGCAACTTGGCCTTATGGGTTCATTTAAAGTTCAGCAGCACTATAAGAGCTTGGTATATTACCTAAGCTGGTTGCTTATTTTTAGAAATGGAGAAGGCTAACTTTTGTATTAAGGCATCAGTCCTGCTTAGGCTTAATTTTTAAAAAGGAGGGATCACAGTGGGCTTTAGGACCAGTTCACAGAATTTTGTCATATAGTAAGAACAGGTATGAGTGACATCTCCATGTTCTGATATGTGCAGATAATGACTCAGCATATCCAAATTCCATCCAATTTATAAGCCCCTCCTAACCTTCAGTTAGGCTGGCACAAAACCTGGCAAAAGCCCCAGTCAGCACAAGACACTAAGTCTAACTGAAGATATCACAAAAGTGCCATAAGGCTAGCTCGCTCCTGGGTGTGAGGCCAGTTCAAGGTGGGCCACCCTAGTTATTCTGGAAGAGGCTTGGGGCAGCCTAAAGCAACATAGGCAGCCCCAAGACAGGTGGACCTGTCATGTTGAGGGCATGTTTAGCATTGCCTAGGGCAGAGCAGTTATTCTGTATCCAGAGCCTCTTTCCAGGGCAGAAATGCCCTCTTCCAGCTCCTCACAGTTATACCACTTCAGGAGCAGGTAGAGTAATGAGTAGACCCATAGGGGTCCATGATAAGGCAGAGTAAGAATGGCAGTATTGAACAAAAATCTGAGTTCTTGGCCAACCTAGCTGCAACCCCTGCCTCTCAACTTCAGGCCGCCCACTAACCTGCAGATAGAGCAGGCCACTCGAGAAGCCCCTTGTATTCACTGTAGACTATCCTGGCAGTCTCATCAGGGACTCCTTATAAGGCAAGCACCACAGCTTTTCCTTGTTCAGTGTGATATGAGGGGTCTTCTCGGGAGCAAGCCCTCCCCAGGTGTCACTGACTTGGTGCCTACTGAGCACGCTCTGGAGCAGTTAGGGCAGCCCAGGCTTCCTGACTTTCTGGATGCAGCATAACTTTCTGCTCTGGATTCAAAATAGTTTGGGCAGCCTAGCTAGGGCACTCCTCACTGCCTGAACTCTGATTGTGCCCTTAGTCAATTAGGCTGATAGTACATAAGTGTCCGGTGTGGAATAAGTGCCAGCAAACAGACTGGATCGGCTGAACCAGTTGTTAACCTGAGGCTGCCGGTCACGAACTAGTAGTTGCAGGGGCTACTGATAACAGGGCGAACCGGTTCGGGGGCCCTTTCCACATTTGTGGCCGCCATTTTGATTCTGCGCGCACGGAGGTGCGTGCGCAGCTCCTTAGAGGCAGGTGAGGAAGTCCCTCCTTTCCGCCTCCTATTCAGAGCCGGCCAGCCAGAGAGCAAACAGCCACATTGCGCGTTCTTCAGCCAGCCAGGTTTGCTTTGCCTCCGAGCGAGGCATGTTGCTTGCGGCTTCTCGCCGTCCCTGCCTGACCTGACCTGACCTGACCTGACTTGCCCTAGTGCCTTGCTTTGCCAGCAGCACCCTTTGAGTAAGTCCTTCTGAGTAGACCACCTCGTGGCCTCGTGGGAAAAGCAAGCACTGAGAGAGGTCTACTCAGCACTATGCAGGTCTACTCAGAAGTAAGTCCCATGAAAGTCAATGGGACTTACTCCCAGGCCAGTGCGGAGAGGACTGCAGCCTCAGAACCCCATCCTATGCAGGTCTACTCAGAAGTATGTCCCATGAAAGTCAATGGGACTTACTCCCAGGCCAGTGTAGAGAGGACTGCAGCCCTAGACTGCGCATGCGCCAACCTTCGTTGGTTGGCGCATGCGCAGTGCGCATCCTTCTGCACATGCACAGTGTGCGTCAGCGACTCGACTCTCCCGGTCCTTTGGCCACAGGTGGGTGGCGTCGTGCCCAGGCCCTGCCCCTCCCAGGCCCCGTCCCCACTCCGGCCCCTGACCCTGGCCCTACCCCCTGACCCCGGCCTGGCCCTTCCCACCTTCGGTGAACCGCTTGTTGGGAGAGGCTGGGCCCACCCCTGAGCAGTAGTAAGTTTCCTCCTGAGCAGGAGGGAGGTGTTCTGACATGGGAGAAAGGTGGGATAGAGGAGAAACTGAGGGGCAGGAAGGGCAGGAGGAAGGTTCAGTCCTGGGTGGGCAATTGCAAAAGCAGGAACGGCTGCCTCCTATCTTTGCCTCTCCACCTCAAACCCAATGTGGATGTATTTCAGTGATATTCAGGCATTTCAGCCCGGGACCCCCTTTCAAATTTAAAAATCTGTCCAGGACTCCATCAAACTTACTGTGATGCTCCTCCATTTCTACTCGGAAGTTAGTCCCACTGTGTTCAGTGAGACTTACTCCCAGGAAAGTCCAGTGCAAGATTCCAAGATGGTGGATCCCGCCCTCTCTTGACCCCCATGATCCGAAGTTGTGATCCCCCAAGGGGGTCCTAACCTGCACTTTGAATACCTCTGATCTACTCAGTTTGAATACCTCTGATGTGGTGCAAGTGGCTAAGACACTGTGCCTATTCACGAGCAGGCCAGGGTTTGATTCCTGGTCGGCCCCACAAGACAGGGTGAGTTCCTGTCCTTAGCCAGCTCTGCGATGCCAGCTGGATCCAATCGTATCGGCTCTGCCTTTCTATTGGACTAATTCAGTGGCGTGGAGAGGGGGGATTTGCTGCTTGGGTAACAGCCTATCCTCCATAACAATCCAACCCAAGCTTTCGTGCTTCGCATGCCGCGTATGCAGCGCTGAGCACGATACCATAGTCTTATCAAGATCAACTCAGCATTTGGGCTGGCTCAGGCAGCTGTGGAGGCCTAAGCTGGGTAGGGAACTGATGTTGAAGTGGGTTCTCCTCTTATTTAGCAGGGGGAAAGTAACTGGCCCTCCTTAGCATCATTTTTAGTGGCTCCTCGCTAGAGGCTTCTGCATCTTTTAAGATTCTGAACCCTTTTGGAAAAGAAAGCCACTAGTTACTTGATTTTTCTCTATAAACCATTTTGTGAACTTGTCAGTGAAAAGTGGGATGTAAATACTGTTTAATAATAATAATCCCTTACCTTGAGGAAAACTCATCCTATCACCCTGGCCCCACTGGATTCTGCCTGAGAAATTCTGGACAGCACTGTACCACTGGATGGGCAACCCAGTTAAGATTGGGCTGTAAGACAGCTAAACGGTAAGTCAAGGTTAACACTTAACCTGAAAATGGGCTGTACCAAATGATGTTAAAACATTGGTATGCTTATAGAGGATAAGTTGGGTAATCCTCCTGAAAAACTCTAAATCGGAAGCAATGAAGCAACCATAGGTGTAATTCAGTTAGCTCAATTTCATAGAAGGAAAAAAATCTCAGGTCCAATTCGGATTTTATATCCTCCAAGGAAGCAAGCACTGGATAAAAAACTGATAAAAATTCAACTGGATGTGTAAGCCAAAATGTTTGTAAACAACTTGCAATGTGGGAGCAGTATTCTGATTTGTTTCACACATTTATTTCTTTGGCAGCTACTGACAATGACCCAAATTTCTTCTCTAGAAACATTACTTAGGCTGCATTTCCCAGGCTAATTCACTTAGAAATAAGTGCCCTTGAAATGAATGGGATTTGCTTTTAAGCACACCTGTTTAGAATTGCAGTGTCAGGGATTAATAGAAGTGGACAGGATTGAAAAACTAGTGATCAGTAGCATAAAATTAGGCATTGTTCTTTCCCAGGTTTAACTGCCTTGGTACTAACTTGATACATTAACCACATTCATAGTGATTCATCCTATAGTTCTCCAATACTGTGTTTTATAACAGGAAGAAGTTATAAAACTGGCTTTCCCAAAACAGCTACAGTTCCAAAACCAAGATTTAGGCTGCAATCCTAAAGACACTTTCCTGGGAGTAAGACCCATTGGGGCGTACTTTTGAGTCGACGGTTAGGATTGTACTCTTAGATAGGTTTAAGATTTTCTTTTTGCAGAGACTGCTCACCCTCTTAAACTGCAAGGAATAAATGAGAAGAACAGATAATATGGTTCTTAAACATCCAACATTGCATGTGTTGCTTAAGCAACTGCTTAATGGCTAGCTACCTTGGGTAAGATATATTGAATTAAAATAACCATAACCTAAAAAAATGGTTGATGGCATGCAATATAACCCAGGATTAAATACCTAAAACATAAATATTAAGTGGCAAAATAAAAGTAGTAGTAGCTGTGAAGAGTTCTTGACATTCTCATGAATTCAGCTGAATTGTAACAGTTTGGAATTCTAGGCAATCTTAATTCTGCATATGATTTGACATTATTTTGAGGAATGTGAAATGAAGGTACACAGTATAGATCTTTTTTTTTTCTAACTCAGATTATGCCAGCTTTGTCATCAGAACTTGATTAGATCTGAGACTTTGAGATGGAGAAGCCAGGTGAAATATGGGAGGAATATACAGAGCAAGATACTGACAATCTCTCTATATAAATGAAAAGTCACTGACTGACTGATCAATGCCCAGCCAAAACTGCTGGGCCTAGAAGTGTGAAATTTGGGGAAGGTTCTTTCCATGCTGGAGGTACCCACTATGAACCAGTTTTTTGGAAATTCCCAACAGAAGGGGATGAAAAGGGGCACAATGCGTTTTTCTCCCTTTACATTGAAGAATCCCTGACTTGAGGGATGTTCTGCCCCAGTCCCTGGACCTAAAAGCATTAAATTTGGGGAGGATGTTCCTTATGTGACATCATCTCCCACCAAGAACTGATGTTGAGAAATTTAACTTTTAAGGGTGTGAAAAGGGGTGGAACGTGTTTTTGTCCTATACTTACCATTGAAGATTGATTAACATCCAGCAATTTGGTGCCTGATGCCTCATGCACTGGGAAGGAGGGTGCACGGGTGGGGGAGGGAATGATATGCATGGCAGGATGATGCACATGGAAGATTGATGTGCCTGGGGGTTGATGCGCATGGGAGTGTGTTGTACAATGAGGGGATGGTGTATGGAGGCTATTTTACTCCCGCAATGCATGTACATTTCGTTAGTAGTCAAAGAAATGCATTGTCTTGATAAGAATGTGGATTTCCCTGTGAAAGAATATAGACCTGAGCACTTGTAGCCATCGGATGTTAAGCACAATTTTGAGATATGAAGTGACTTTAATTCTTCAAGTGAGAAATTTGCGTGGTACATTTTCTATACTGAATGTATGAAAACTCCTTCATTGACTTATTCATTCAGACCATGGTCCAGGGTGACCAGATGCCAAACCCAAAATTCCCCCCAAGCTCCCCAAAATTCCTGTTCTCCAAGCCAAAGGTCCTACCTGGTTTAAAAAAATATAGGACATGTTAAAATAAAGCTAAAAACACTTGTATTGCATGCCTGTACTTAATTTGTACACAAATCTCATTGTAATAAATCAGACACCAATCAAAAATGCCAATTTTAAAGTGATCCAAGCAGCCATTCTTTCTCAGGCAGCCGTGCAGAGGCTTGGTCTTTCAGTCTCTTTTCCTTTGCCCCCTTACACAATACAAGCTCCATTGACTATAATACTCTTAGGTGGACACAACTGAGTGTGAACATAAACACACACATACAACCTTTTTATACACAGGTTTTACTCCACACAAATGGCCACTGCAGATTGCAGTTTTAAAAGTCGTGCAAGCAATCACTCCATTTTTCAGTCCTAAAATCAAACTTTTTCAGATACTGAAGCACTACCTTATTCTATTAGTCATAATAGGGGAGCATGAAATGTGGAAATGGGTCTCTAAACCTATTTTTTGATTGTTTTCTTTATGCATGGATTTTTTTATTCATAGGAGATTCCAGAATGGAACCCTAATGGATAACAAAGGACACCTGTGTGTGTGTGTGTGTGTGTCTGTGTGTGTGTGTATCCTCACATCTCCCACAATTGTCCCTCTATCCCCTTCTCAGAGACAGTGAACTGGCTAAAATAGGAATAAATCAATAGTATTTATATACCAGAATGGAATGTTGACATTGGAATGTTGATAGTTGACAATTGGAATGAATTCAATCCTCAGCCTTCTGTGCCAGAAGGACAGACGGGAATAGAATCCTCACTCTTCTTTACCCCAGAGGATCCTGGGAATAGAACCTTAGCCTGCTTGACTGACACAGAACATGCAGATGCCTCACGCACAAGGCTTTTATAAATATATATTCTGCTTAAATTAAGGCTTCATTTGCTCACCTGTAAACTAGTCTGCAGTGTGTGTTTCTTACACATTTTTGTTAAAGGTTAACAAAATTGTTTAGACAACTTTAAAAGCTGTACATCAATCTGCTGCATCAAGTTGATTAATGGAGCTCATTTCTGCACTGAATTCTTTAATTGCTCCTTATTTACCAGAGGGAGAGGATGGGGTGTAATTTTGATTAAGGCAAGCTGTCTGGAGTGTTCTTTCACCTTGTAAATTCACTTCTTGACTGGGATATATTTCAGAAATACGTACCTGCTACACTTCAGAACCATCTCTGAATGAAGGCACCCTTCTCTACGCATGTAATTATAATTTGCATTGGATATGTGTGCTGTAGTTCTTGCTCTGTCTAACCAAAATCAATTTAACAAGGTTGCGTGCTGGATTGTAAATGTACCTTTCTCACATATTTGATTATTCCTTTCATGATAAATAACTTCAAGTACATGGCAGTTGGAGGTTAGTGACCTCCCTTTCTTATAATTCTCTAGGGGCCTCCAAGGCTGGTGTTCAGGCCAGATACGACTTGTGGCAAGCCCTTTCCGGCAACCTTATCCGGCAAGCCCGTGGCCAGTCTCTGGTTCCCTACAAGCTTCTCACTCACTTAACCGAATCACAACCAGAGCTGATCATGTCTGGAGGGTGGTCTAAGGGCCTAAACCCGACTTCCTGGTTTTCCTAAAAACAAAAAGAAGCGGTAGCTTTTTGTGCCCTCTGAAGGCCTTGTGCTTGGGAAGTGGGGGAAGTAGGAGTCCTTTTGAGGATGTGCTTTATTTCTGTGATGTGTGTTGATGCTTGGAGAAATTCTGGAAATTTGAGCCTGTTCATTCATTTATTCATTCATCTAAGTTCCATCTCTAATATATGTATTTAAATTTTATATTTCATTTTTTTTCTGTCCCTCAACACCATGCTAGGTATTTGATGTAGCCTCAGGCTGAAAAGTTTTGAGACTCCTTTTCTGTGTTATCTTTGGGATTTTGGCAACCCTTCAAATGCTCACTCAGTCTTGAACAGAATCTGAAAGTGATACAGTCTCATATTGCATCTCAAAAGCTGGAGGTGAATACATAGGCCTGAATTTTTAAAAACAGGTGGTGTGATGGACTTGTTGCTTGTGGCATTTTCATGATGATCTCTGGAGAGCTGGCTTCCAGGATTTGGTTGGTTGAGTTTCAAAAGTCTTCATAACTCATTTGTCCAAAGCTATGGGTGAGACAAAGAAAGATTTGTATACCCCAACAGCAATGATAGTGATGCCTCTTGACATTTTATAGAAGCTGGCCCTATTGCAGCAGCAGATCAATCAAATGGAGCATTGACTGAGCAGTATGCTGTTTTAAAGTAGTGGTTTCCAAGACTTTACAGCTGGCAGCTCCCTTGACCTATTGGGCCATTGGCCATGGACCCCCTTAGGGATCCAATCCTGTACATTATATAGGGTGGATGGGTTTTTGCGAGGATTCTGCTGCTTTCCTTGCTGGTTTCCATAGGTCCTGGGAGAGCCATGACTCACAGTTTGGGAACCACCATTTTGAAGAATCAGAGAACAGAAACAGATCCTGTCCTTTGATAGTTGATAGGTAGCATCTGAGGTGGACTCCTACTCTATAGTGTGCACAGTATAATGGCTATTCTTTGCTTCCTCTACTGTATATAAAATATCACCACTCTGTCCAGGAGAAGGGAAACATTCAGACCTCTGTCTGGAAACTCAGGGTGTCCTGAAAGTCAGCAAAACACAGAATTCAGAAGCAGTCCTACATCTTAATTATTTGCCTGGATTTTAGCTGCAGATAGACCCAATAAATGCTAACAATCCTGGATTCCTACAGTCCCATTAGCTTCCTCTTTATGTTACTTTCTCTAAGACCTGAAACCCAAAGTCTGGTTTCAACAAAGGGCATGGAGATGGGGTGGGGTAGGGTGGGTAGGGAGATGAAGGGAAAGGCAGATAACAGACCCATGTAAGCAACATTTTATTCCTATCCTCAGGAAGTGGGAATGGTTTTTGTTTTTTTAAAAAGAAAAGATTGGAGCATAGAAAGTTAATTATGGTGAGGTATTTGACAGGAAATTACAAAAATACAGATGGACAGAAGAAACACACTTTAAAGCTGGCTAGGAAATCTCCAGTTACTCCATGCAGTGTATTAAAAAAACCCCAAGCAAGTGCTGAAAATAGTAGTTTAAACAAAAGCTACCTTATCTGATAAAGACATTTTGAGCACAAAGGGAAATTTATACATTAGGCGGACAGTCTTCAAATAAACTGATTGTCTTGATAATACCCTGGATTTAATTGTGGGAGAAAAAAAAGTTTTCATTTGTTGAACGAAGATGCAGCGAAGCATCTTACAAATGGACTAGGGTTATCATAAAACATGCACACACACACACATAAAATCACATATACTTCTGAATTTCTGCAAACATTGTTTATCACTGTTTTGCAGAAATTGTGATGGTCGACTTATGGGTGTAAGGTTTAGCCAGTAAATAAATAAATATGTGTCTATTTTAAAAGCTGCGCTGATATGTTTCATTTTGCCTGCTACTGCAGGAAGATAGTGTGGATTATCTTTTTTGGGATTGAATTTGAACACAAATGCAGACCTTTAAGGAGAGATCCAAAATTTCCATGTCTTGGCAGAATTCCAGGAGATTTATCATTTCATTGTTATCTTTAGGGTACCCAGGTCTCTTAACGTTTAACATGTCTGTCTTGTTATCCTTTTGTACAGCAGAGGGAAACTTTCTTTTCCATGTTACATATTTATGAGAGATAGAGAGAGAGAGAGAGAGAGAGAGAGAGAGAGAGAGAGAGATTGTGTGTTGTGGAATCAGGAGGAGGAAGGAGCTCATTGGTTCCCTATCAGTTTGTTCACTGAATTGCTGTCAGTGCTAGATGTAACATTACCAATAGACCAATACCTGATACACATTCAGTGAAACCAGCATTCTCAGACCTGAGTGAATGAGAAAGGGGTCCTTCATTTGGACTTTATTCTAGGGTCCAGCAATATCATTTCCTTCACTTGGTGCCTATGTGCCACAATCTAAGCACTAGATTAGTGTTTCTCAGACATTTTAGCACTATAACCCACTTGAAAAAAGACACTGTGTGAACCCAACTAACCTTACAAGACATAGGGTGCAATCCAGAGTAACTACGGGGAGTCCTTGCTCCGGTGTAAGAACAGTTTGCTCTGGATTGCAATATGAATTTTCCATAGGTTTTCACTAGGTGGTGCAGTAACTACGGGTACACGTAATGTCTCTTACGTGCTCCCGTAGTTACTCTGGATTGCAGGGATAGAGCACAATCCTAACCATGTCTACTCAAAAGTAAGCTCCATTGTGTTCAATGGGTCTTACTCCCAGGAAAGTAACTCCCATTTAGGCCAGCCTAAACTCTAGCACAAGTCCTGGGCTGGCTGGGGGGGGGGGCACAAAAGTGTTGTAAAGGCACTTCTGTGCCACTCCTGGGGAGGGTTAGGCCAGTGCACAGACGTACACCTGCCTCCGTACATCACCAGGGGAACGGAAAGACTGAGTTGTGCCAGCCTAGGTTAGCACTGCACCCTTAAAAAAAAAGAAGTTTCACTTTACTTCTGTTTTCATCCTTTTTACTTTGATGGGGTGGTGGTGGTGGATTGCCTTTTACAGAGTTGTTGTCTATTTTTCATTGGACTGGAATTATTCCGGTTATATTTCTCTTTGCCTGGACTTTAATAACAATGGAGTCAAATCTGTCTACTTTTGAGGAAGCATGCACAGTAGCTCAGTTTTGTTTCTCTAACAATGCTCCTCAGTAAATGATGACAAATTTGAACTTTGTAGAATATATGTTAATATAAGAATGATATCCCTTGTAGGTGACTCAAAACTGAGGAAGACTCAAAGCTGTGACGTGATTTCTTCTGACTCTCCTGCCTTATTCTGTTACCTGCTTTCTGGTTTGGGAAATGAAAAGCCAAATGCCACCCAGGGATATGAGAAGGAGGATTGTGTGGGGGCTCTGCTATCATGGATTTGACCCTGAGTTTAGAAATGCTTATTTAGCTTTGGAGAAAAGAATTTGCTGATAGATGACACACAGCTGCTTCTGGTGTCGTTGACACTTCATTGGTCAGATTTCTTTTCCTTCCCAGCTGTCTCCTAATGCTGCCTGCTTTTCTGTGGTGTGTATTATGTCATCCCTTGCTGACAATTTTATAGAATATGCAGATGAAGGAAAACAAAACCCAAGGGAAGAACAGAAGTGTGGAAAGAGTCCTGCTCACACAGCAGAAATAGCTTTGCGTAATGTGACATATTTCCCGTGCTTGGAGATAGTGGGATTTAGAGACACCAGGGATTTTGAAATGAATGCTCCCAAAGTTAATGTTATAAATGCCCAGTCATAGCTGTGAATCATTCTGCTCCCTTGCTCTTCTGGGAAATGTCAGTAATTATTTTTTCCAGAACTATTTACCTGGCTAATGTGCAAATATCAAGTCCTGCCATTGCACCTCTTCTGCACATTTCAGTGTCACTCACTTGGGGCTTTCCACACAAGACATTTTAAAATGTTGGAGATTGTACTGTGTTTTGAGATCATGCTCTCTTCTATCAGTTGCTTCCTGGTTTTTCCCTGTATCTTTTAGAATTCATTCACACCCAGCCTAATCCCTCAAAATCCTTCCATCCTGATATAGCTGTACACTGGAGCGTGCAGAAGGAGACAGAACAGAACATTTGTTCCCTTGCCCTAAAACAAGTCTTTGCTTCCCAGTGGGTGAGACCTCTCTGAACTGAGCCAGCAATTTAGGTGGTGCAGTTTAGGTGGTGCAAGTCTGAGTGGATTTCGGTAGATAGACTGAGACCAGGAAGGAGGAGAAGTTATCAGTGGAGCAGCTGCCTCTTCCTGATGTTAACATACCTCTTTCCTTGCCTCATTCCTCCTGCGCTCACCTCTAGTGTAGCACCTACTCTCCATGCCAACTTGCTGGCTCTGTGGCTCTCAAAGTGGCCATCCTGCCCCTTCTTACTGATGGCAGGAACGGCCTGGTTTCATGTCACATTTTGCGATGGCTGTAAGGTATTCTGAGCTGTCTGAATACCAGTTCTAGAGACTCAGCAACCCAGTAGAACTGATCTAATAGGCAAGGTTGGAAAGCTTCAGATACTTACATAAATTTACATTTATTATTAATTTTATGCAGAATGTTTATGTAGTGCTTTTCTATAGAATATTCCCCAAGTGCTTTCTATAACAAAATAAACAAATAAATATTTTCATGTCCACGAGGGGCACAATCTAGAAAAGATGCAGAACATCAGCCAATGGGGGGGTACTGTGCTGGGATTAATAGGGTGCTCTTCTTTTTCTAATGTAAAAGAACAACCATTTGACAAGGAGCCTGACCCACAGAATTTAGGAAACTGTTTTAGCAAATGTGACCTCGGACTAAGAGGGAATGTGTTTTAAGAGTTATAAAGTGAATTAAAAATCCATATCTCCTCCCCTTGCTCCTGTTTATAATCCCATCTAGTCAGGTAAAAGTCTGACAGCTAGCTTGAAGAAAGGTTCTTCCAGAAGGTGTTCAGAGGTCAGCTGCAGTGAAGAAAGAAGGAAGCAGAAGGAAGGGCTTGTGTTCTCTTGTGGTGAGCATGTTGGTGCAAGGATGATAATAGCTTGTATTCAAGAGGTGTTCCCAGTTCTTAGAATTGGCCTCCAGACACATCAAGCTTAACTGGCAGTGAATGTTCTCTTGTTTTTGCAAATTTGTTTGCTTGTTTTGTATGTACACTATGAAAAAATGCTTTTGGATTTCCATTGAGCAAGTGGCAGAATTGTAGGGCTGCAAAATAACAAGACTGTGAACTAAGAAAATGCCACTTGGTTGGTTGATGTACTTATGGAAAGTGTACCATATGTAGGGTAGGCAAAGTGCAGTGGATTT
The DNA here is from genome assembly GCA_030015325.1 of Cryptoblepharus egeriae. NCBI lineage: Eukaryota > Metazoa > Chordata > Lepidosauria > Squamata > Scincidae > Cryptoblepharus > Cryptoblepharus egeriae. The sequence continues at coordinate 61,122,670 of JAREYC010000003.1, read as the reverse complement.
AGTTTTGTTTTTGGACACAGAAGGTGTCTGGCCCAGTTAGCCACCAAGCACAGTATCTGCAGAACCTTCTCTGGTTTAGAAGAAAATAGGACTGTGTTAACATCAACTATGGCAGGCAGTGTGCATCTTCTGAATTTACCAGGTTTGGTGTAAATTTTAGGAACCTGTCCTGTTTGTCTAGTCAACATAGTTAGGTTTTCTGCTATCCAGGCTCCAGTTTCTATCTTCTTTTTTCAGGCTGAACCTATTAACTGAAGGAACACTGAACTAATAAACTTACTCCCCAGGCCTTGATATACAGTTGGTTGCCTTGATCCTAATATCAAGGAAAATTCTGTTGAGTATTCTGAAGCACACAGAATGGCCTTGGGAAGGTCACTATAACCTGACTTAACAGGGCAGTGGTTAAGATGACAAAATGTGATGTGACAATACAGTATTTGCCCAGGATCTCCAAACATACAGCTGGTGTTCAAGGTTCTTGGATTTGCATTTCTCAAACAGAGTAATTGTCTACTGAAGGAAAAAAACCTGCTTTGTGTTATGGCATTAGATATTGAAAGTAAAATAAACTGCAATCAACTTTACTGAACATGCACAAGCCAGCATGCTCTCATAAATGTATATCAAGACACATCAACTCAACAATCTGATATCAAACGAAGAATTAACTTCTCTCACATTTATAAAGTGAATGGTCCTCTCATAAATTCATATACATAGTAGGTGCCCAGGCAACTGACTGTTTGCAAGCCTAACTAATGGTTGTCTCTGATTCTGAAGGGAGAAAAAGTACCCCAAATTTCCTATAAAGGAAGAAATCACTATTTTTTAGTCTAACTAGAATGTGCACAGGCTTGAAAATTCACCTCTCAAACTTTTGTGCATAATCTTCTGGGAACATGTTCTAACGAAGTTCAAGGGCTCAAGAACTTTCACTTAGGTATGGGACCGATGAGCGCACATCTGCTTGAATCCATAAACACAACAGGAAGAGACCTGGTTTTAAATTACCGTCCTACTGCTGTGAAACCTTCCTAGTAATCCTATAAAGCTGTCAAATGCTGATGAGTCCTTGAGGGTTATGGCAATTTTCAACACCCTGCTATCAAATGTCAAAAAGAAAAGAAAGGGGGGGGGGGAAGGAGGATTCGTTACTTCATAAAAGTTCCAAACTTGATTTTATTGCATTTCACTTAAAAATAAAAGTCTGCCAACATCTGAAGATGAAACAACCATGGAATGCATTTCTACTATTTTTCTCACTTTTATATGAACAATTTTTGAGAATCTTATCTGCTTGCATAAAATCATAGGGCGCAATCCTGAGTAACTACGGGGAGTCCTTGCTCCGGTGTAAGAACAATTTGCTCTGGATTGCAATATGAATTTCCCATAGATTTTCACTAGGTGGTGCAGTAACTATGGGTGCACGTAAAGTCTCTTACGTGCTCCCGTAGTTACTCTGGATTGTAGAGATAGACTGTTACCGATGATAGGGTCTTAGAGGTCATCTAGTCTAGCCTGTTCGGTATAGGCAACTGAAGCATCCCTGATAGATGGTCCTCCAGCCTCTGCTTAAAACAGAGAGAGAGAGAGAGAGGTGGGGAGACTATTATAGGACCAGTTAGAATTTAAAGTTAGGGATTTCTTCCTCTAAATCTGTTCACTTTAAAGGTAAAAACATTCCTGGGACCTTTCTGAGAGATTGGGGAGTATTTCTCCGTAATTGCATCCTTGTTCATAATTAACCTCTATTTTTTCTCCCTCCATTACTCGCATGTTGTACTGGCTACTTCATTCAGGGTGCGTAGACTAAATAGGTGCTGTGCGTGTCCGTTATTTCTAACAATAAAAGACAGGAATTATTCAGAGCTTCATTACCAACAGCCAAAACCACAAAAATCATGCTCTTAAACTTTGTAGGGGTTGTTCTGAAGCGACATCAAGGGGAAGATTTTCTGTTTAAGCCTGGCTCAAATCCTCCTGGTGTCTGCAACCAAAGCTTAGGGGTTGTTTTATTCATGACGCAGAAGATAGGCAGCACAAATCATCCTTCCTTCCAAATTCATGTCTATCCTTCCATGGCAGAGTCAGTACTGCACTTATGGGTAGCCCCTCTGTCTTGGTTAGGACAATCAGGCTAAAGTCTTTCTGAGGTGAGGGTCTTACCCAGGTTCCACCTAGTCTGTTAAGAAGGGGATTCACAGCTAAGCTCAAATCTCCCCATTTGTATCCATTGTTCAGACTGTTATTGACTCTGTCCTGATTGTCTTCACCTTCCTACTGCCAGTGCCATCCTTGACTTCTGGTTCCCGCTCCCTGTTAGATCAGAAGGTAGGAAAAGAAAGAAGGAAGATAAGTTGAAACTGGCCATCATTCTTCTTGATCCCTTCACTCATTACTTATCTTTGTGCTTTTTGAAATAACAGGGAGTGAGAACAGCATAGACAGGTAATAGGGAGAAAGGTTCTCTCTCAATCTCTGGGGCTTCTTGTAGGGCTAGCCCTATTTACCATCATCTGGAGCGATGGCAGTGGCATAAGGGGTTGGGAGAGAGAGGGAGAGATGTCAGTTGCTTATTATCTTTTTATATGTCAAATCCCTGGCTGCATAGGCTTGTGAACTTCTTTGTTGGAGTCAATTATACTCTTATAATAATGATGATAATGATATTGTATATTAAGTATCTTTGAAGGACAAATGAAGTTAATGATAATGGGAATGGAGAACTACCTTGAGCATGGAGTACTGCGTACATCATAAATGCAAAACAAATGGAAGATACTTATGCTTTAGTGAGAACTATCCTCTGTACTTGTTCAAATCTCATCAAGTGCATGTGCCAATTCTATTAACGAGCTGTTTTTCTGTAGATCTTGCTTTGAATTGGAATTTGAAATAATTTTGTACAAGTGTCGGTAATCTAGAAGTCAAAGATGCAGTTGTCCAGGGGATATTGAAGTGTTCTTCTGATGACTTTGATTTCTTCTGATGTGAGAATAGCTGAGGAGTCTGGGCTAAAGATCATTATCAAATGGGTGGCATTGGGGAGTAGTTTGGAAGGTTGGGGGAGGGATATGATATAGGAAAGGAGGGTTATGAAGTTTCAGGAAACAGAAGTGAAGTGCAGGAGGGATGTAATGAGCAGCGGAAGGGTAGTGCTTCCTGTGTGAGCACAAGGTCGTGTCATGAGAGGGCACATGTGTGTCTTACCAATAATTATATGTGTGGGGTGTATACTTTTATTGGTTTGGTACGTGCATAAATTCATTACAAATTCCTGCCTAGGTATGTGTCACTGCAATGTGTTCAGTTGAGAGGTGCTCATTTTTTCAGCAATGCTAGTGCTGGTATTCACGAGTGCTCCTTTTTTGTTTCACCCCTTGATTTATTCCAGCTGAAACTAGCTCTTGGCAGCCTGTTTTATCAGCTGGTCTGTTGTATTTGGAGCTGCACCTCACTCCTTATCTCCTTAAGTGGGCCTCAGCTTTCAGGAGTCCAGTGCTGTTTTGTTTAGACTTACGATCTCTTCCTCATGTTTCTCTCTCAGTTACTACACTGCTTTTATGGAGACAGGGAATGGATTTTGGTTTTGTACAGGGTGCATTTATATGTTGGCTGGCTTCCCATAGCTTCTTTATCTCTGTATTTAAGAAACATGAGGGACTTGACAGTGTCCTAAAATCACAATGTTGAAAATGGCATAGATATCCTGACTTTCTTTTCCCCCCTTTGAATCTTATGCTAAAGATATGGACTTACTACATGGGGCTCTTGTACAATAATGTAACTATTTTATATGCTAGCTGTTATTTGACAACTTGTAATGCATTTTGATTTATTATAAATTTTAAAACCCAGACTTGTGGGATCTTCTCCTTAGCAATTTCCTGTTAGTGTGAGATGCTAAAATGCCAAACTGCCCACTCCTCCACATCTTCATGGTGCAGGCTGACCGTAGGCATGTTCCTATTAATAGTGTCCTTCCATCTCTGTTTTGGTTGCCCAAATGGCAGTTGGCCATTGATTTTCTAATAGTATTTGTTTGCCTTATGAATCTCTTCTCTCATTACAGGTTGGATAGAAATTATTTTACAGGTAAATAAATTAGTTGTTTTTCCTTTTTGCTTAGGTCAAGAGAATCAAGGTGAAAGAATTCCTCAGAACTACTTGCAAAAAGTTTATTGCAGTAGTTTACAGCCACAGTTTTACAAGGGGAAAAAGCCAAGCAAATGAGGTATTTATTTTCCAAGAATCAATAATCTACTACAGTGGTCCTCAACCTTGTGCAGACCATGGCCCAGTACCGCAGAAAATTTTTTTCCATAATCTGGGGTGATGCATATGCACTGTTCTATCCAGAACTGCACATCAGCATGGATGGGCTGCACATGCACATTTCGCCCTGCAGCCTGGGCAAAGTGGGAATGTGTCACATCTGCTGGGCCATGCATGCCCAGCTCACCGGGCTGCGAGACAAGCTGGGCACGTGCAGCCCAGCTGCTAGGCTGAATGCATGCAGTACACCCTGCGGGTGGGGTGAGCTGAGCTTGTGCTGTTCTGTGACTGGGCTGCGTATGCCCATTTGGGGCCAGGGCTGAGTGCAGCAGGGCTGTCACTTCTGGTCCAAGGTCTTGTCTCAGGGCAGCCCGGCAGCCAAAGTGCTGCTGTACTCAGGTACTTTTACTATCTGTTTTCTTGCAGTCTACCTGACATCAACTTTGAAAGATAGTGAGGTATGATGTAAGTTAAGATTTAGGCTGTTTGATACCTCAATTTTCTCATGGTTTTAGAAGATACTAGAGAATTTGAGGGTTCAAGGGAGAAAGATCCATGAAAAATTTATATAAGATTGCAGCAAATGAAGCTTAAACCATATCTTGTAAATGTTTATTTGCAAATATATGCTTTATCTTCGAGCGGCATTTATAGAGAGTTGTATGAAATATCCTGCTGGATCAGACCAAAGATTCTTCTGTTCTAGCATTCTGTTTCCCACCAACTGGCTTTGGGGAGCCCACAAGCAAGCAATCCTCTCTTCTCTCATTGATTCCCTGCAACTAATTGGAGATGTGCTGAGGGTTGTCCTGAGCCTATATCCGTTCCAACTGCATGTCCTGTCCCCCTCCTTACCTGGTTTCTCCCTCATAAGAGTGTGGCTTATGGCACATCTGAGACATTCAGAAATGGTGATACCGCCAGTGCTAAAGAGCTCACAATTGGCCTCTAAATCCAACACTTATCTTAGTTCATGTTTACAACCATGTGCTTCAGCCCACTCAGCTTAGAGACTTCTATTGCTTACATATAAATGTCTAATGTATATTGTATCTCCTTCCCAATATTGTTTGTTACTTGCTTTTTCTTCTCTCACCTTTAACTTTCTTTGATCAGGTGTCCTGTTCTACTGTACGCAATTTCCAAATGTACCATTTTTTCCTTTGTATTCTAGAGAACACTCACTTCCCAATGTCATTGGTGCCACTGTGAACCATAATTACCCAGCATTTAACCATGGGAGAAAAACCATTCTCTTCATCATCAGGCAGTCTGGTAATTTCCCTGAATTGCTAATTGTTTGTGAATGTATGGTTAAAATTTGCCTCATCTTACTGTCAAACAATGAGGTGAAACACATAGATGACAGCTTTACTTGTGATCAGAAGTTCAGTAAGTTTTCAAGTGATAGCAGTTTCATAAGCAGTCATTTGTAGCCTAAAATGTCTATTTTTCCATGTTATAAATGTTTAATACCTGTAAATATAACACAATTTATATTACAATTTGAGAACTTTAGCTATCTTCTTTCCTTGGATGCTTATTGAGAGAGTCCATATAAATTTGGCCGTCTGCAGTTCTAATTATGAAAGGTAAAAGCAGTGCCAGAGTTTTGCCATTCTGGAAGGCTGAGTGAGTGAGACAGTCTGTGCGTATATATAAACTTTTACAACATTTTTTTATTTCTGTTAGCAATTACTGGAGGGGGGGAGGTAGAAGGAAGAAATTTCCTCAAGGGTTAAAAAGCAAACATCTGAATGCAGCTTTAGAGATATATTTTATTACATTTTCTGTATGCCACTATGGTTTGTTTTAAAACTGAATCTATGAGGGAGATAGAATCTATTTGATGAAATCAAATCATTCATTGGGCTAAAAAAGGGTTTAAAATCCTAGCTCTTTGACTTAAGTCAGAATGGAATCATAATACAATACTCAGTCGAACTGTGGCTAGCAGGAAAACGTCATAAAGTAACTTACCGTATTTGCTGGCTTATAAGATGCACTTTTTTCTCCTCAAAGGGGGGAAAATGTCTGTGCGTCTTATAGAGTGATAGGGCCAATGCAATGGTGCGCAGTACCCCATCATGTCATATGTCGTTGGATTTGTATTGAAGAGTAGAATCCAATGCAACAATCGGTTTTCAGATATCTCCTTCCTATCAAAAACTATGGCCAAAAACTGAAAAAAATAAAAATATGAAAACAAAAAAATGCATTTTTTGGCATTTTTTTTAAGTGTGTAGGAATTTTGGCTTGGGGGCAGGAATTTTGCCCTGGGGTAGGAATTTTGGCCTTGGGGTTCAGGAATTTTGTGTTTGGCGTCTGGTCACCCTGGCACAGTTGCAATCCTAAGCAGCCTTCCCTGGCTTGGAGATTTGCTCCAAAGACCTGGTCCCTACTTCTGCATGCCTCTGTATCCCTCCCTGGGTTGGAGATTTGCTCCAAAGTAGACATGCACAGTTGCAATTCTAAGCAGCCTTCCCTGGCTTGGAGACTTGCTCCAAAGTAGACATGCACAACACTTGGTCCCTGCTGCTCCATGCCTATGCATCCTTCAGTCTTCCCTATCTATCTAGATCCCCTCACCTTTCCCTACCTACCTGGATCCCCCACCCTCAAAAGAACCCCCCCACAACTTATCTGCCTTCTTCCACCATTTGCTATGAGATTTGTGCAAAATGTTGGTGTCTGATCATTTGCAATGAGATTTGTGCAAAAGTCACAAATCACTGACACTAGAGATGATGAGTTTTGGGGGTTTCCAGAAAATTAGAAGAGTGCTTGAAGCTTAAAGTCTTTCCTCATTTGTTAATGGCAGTGATAATGGTTCTTAATACCACTGCTGACTTTACATGGTTGAAATATTATTCTGCTATATTTTATTAAATTATTAGTACACAATTTGGTTCAGAATATTTTTTTGTTTTGCTCCTCTAAACTTTGGTGTGTCCTATGGTCCGTCCGGTGCACGTAATAAGCCGGGAGATAAGGTATATAGAAAAACAGTGGTTTGCTGAAGATGAAAATGCAATAGTCATAAAATTTAAGCAAAGCAACTCCATGAAGATAATGGAATTTCTTTTAAGCTTTGTGCAAGAAAAGATTGGAGTTCAGAGAGATACTTGGGAGGCAGAGCAGTGATTCTTGATCAAAACTGGTTCTTAAAAGACCAGTCTTATGTGCAGCTGTGTCAAAAACAGGAATGGTGAATCCAGCAGAAGGGAGAATCAGGAGGCTTCAGAGGAGAAAGGGGAATTAAAACCCCTTTCCCCTTTGTAAGCCTCCAGCCTTTCTATGGATCTCCTCAGATATGTCATATATATATATATATATATATATATATATATATATATATATATATATATATATATATATATATATATATATATTAGTACAAGTAATAGGAGAGAAAGGGATGGAGAAAGAATCCAACATGCACCATTGCCACTGGATCTTCCTTGCCACATTCATCCCCACTCCCTGCCTAATTTTGCCCCTCCATGATCTGTTCTGTTTCTCTTCCCCTGTCTCCCTCATTGCCCGACCTGCCCTAATGGGTGGCAAGTCATCTCATAGTACAAGTCTCTGGTCTTGCTACTAGCACTCCACAAGCATGATGCTGGCAGCAGCCTCTCCCAGTAGAACAGATGTTCTGCTTGTGGCTTGATCCATTAGATGGGACTGCAAGACTGTAATGATAAGAACAAGCCTACTTGTTCTGTGAGGGTTCCATGGGACTTCCTTCTGTTTAGATAGATATAGGATTGTACTGCTAATCTGTTGGATTCATGGCTCTTTTCACCAAAAGTCCTAGAGGTAGAGAACATATTAGAGAATCAAGGCTGTAACTAGTCTGGGAAGACAAACTGAATTTGTAAGCAGTAAATTTTTAGGAGGTGGTGAATCCAGGGAACATAACTTTAGAGAAAGTGTAAGTATTGGAGGTTATACAATACTTACCACTCTATTTTGATTTACTTACACCTAGTATTTTGAACTGTGCACAAGATACTACTGGCTTATACTGAGTTTTGAATTATAACAATTTCTGGAAGAGACCTTGCTGGTAGATAAGGCTATTACACCAAAACGTTAGGATTTTGCTTATATATACATATTTAAATATGTATATAACTGAACTTCATTGCATGGCGGCTTTCTTCATAACACTACTGTCTTTGTTTAAAGGGAATGTCAGTGTTTTATCAAAACAATCTGCATTTTCTGTTTCAAATCACTAGTGAACAACATTGCTTCTTCCACTTCAGGGAACTCTGCCAATCTAAATCTCTTTTCCTCTAAGTTACTTTTGAAAGTCATCTGCATGTTTTCAGTGCTTTGCTGGCTTAAGTAAGCTTCTCTACTCAGGATATTATCTTTGCTCCCTTTCACTTACCGTCCTCATTATTTGTTTTGGTTTCCTGCAATTGTCCATTCATTTCCATAACATTCTTTTTCAGGCAGTTTCTTTACATTTTCTGTTCTTCTTTAATGAAACATTCAAAACAGAAAGCACAGCAGCAGCTTTTATAATATATATTCAGTGATGGGATTCAAAGAAATTAACAACCGGTTCTCTATCCATCTGGCAGCCACTTTTAAATGGTTATTTTTAAACTTTATATGTCCTATCTCTCATTAACAACCGGTTCTACAGAGTAGGTGCGAACCTGCTGGAGCCCACCACTGCATATATTCTACAACAAGATTGTGTGTGCCTGCATGTGTGCCAAAGGAATCAAATACATATACAAACATACAAAATGTTGTGCGTTTATACCTATTCAAAAAGTTGTGAGTAGTTAGTGGTTCTGTCTATTGGAAGCTATCTCACATTCTGCCTAAAAATTCATAATATTGCCTAGGCTTTTCTATGCCTATATGGCCATAAATGAGGCATTCAGAGATTCTCATTTATCATTTGATGGCTTCAACATAGTCACCACAGCATAAAAAAACCATGGACTGGACATTCATTTCACTTGGTGTCTTGAAGCATAAGTCAGTCAATTCCAGTCCAGTCTTATCCTTTCCTCACTCCTGCTGAGAGAGAGGTGGGGTAAAAACTTGCTAGGTGTAAACCAGTTAACTTACTTGGAAATAAGGCCAATGAAATGAATCAGTACAGTTTGGGTCAGAATGACTGTAACTTTTTTCCCTCCTGGAATACAGGTGATCTTGAAAGAGCCCTTTTCTCATTCGCATCTTATTATCCTTTGAAGGTGTTTTGGTAGAAGTTTGCACTGGATTCTAGCTCAGTTCCCAATATCTTGGCAAGTGTTTAAAGCAGGGGGAGGGAGTGTTTAAAGAGTGGGGGGGGTGAAGGTCAGGAATGTGACTCAGTTCTGCCCTGCTCCATCTATTTCCTTTAAATGCAAACTGACCCATCTGTTCTGCCTTTGATCCTTTTTAATAGCTAAGTATCAAAGTCTTTGATAGTATGCTAGGATGTTTATAAGCTATTACTTCTTAAAAAATGGTGTGAATTATTTGTTGTACTGCTGTTACAGTATTTTAGTGTATGTTCTATTTTTATTATTTTTAGTACTATGTTCTGCTTCCTAAAAATCAGTTTTGGCTTCTTGTTGGGTGAAAAGGAAGAAAAACATTAAATGAAAATGTCAGACCAGTGAACCTTGCAATGTAGTAAACCAGTGTTTCTCAGACAGCGTGATGGGTACTACTGTAGTACATAATGTGGTTTCTGCTGGTACTCACAGGACCTCTGGTACCTGCTGCCCAGCAGCAAGATGAGGAACACAACACAACAAAGAGTGGTCAGAGGCTCCAAAGTATGTTTTTGCATGCTCTAAAAGCTTCTTGTCATGAGTTCTGGTCTCCTAAATTTTGTCATCACCAGTTACTTCCAATGGTACTTTGAATTAATTGGCAGACCCTACAATCCAGAGTGACTACGGGAGCACGTAAGAGACATTATGTGTACCCATAGTTACTGATGGAGGCCTGCTTTTTTAAGTTACTGCAAAAAACAACAAAAAAAAAACAGGCCTCCGTCAGTCTTGAAAGACTATGGTATCATGCTCGGCACTGCATACGCTGCATGCGAAGCATGAAAGCCTGGGTTAAATTGTTATGGAGGATAGGCTGTTACCCAAGCAGCAAATCCCCCCTCTCCACGCCACTGAATTAGTCCAATGAAAAGGCAAGGCCAATATGATTGGATCCAGCTGCGTCGCAGAGCTGGGCTAAGGACAGGAGCTCACCCTGTCTTGTGGGGCCAACCCAGGTCTTGAACCCTGGCCTGCTGGTTAACAGGCACAGTGAGTTAACCACTTGTGCAACCCACAGCCCAGTTACTGCACCACCTAGTGAAAACCTATAGGAAATTCATATTGTAATCCAGAGCAAGTTGTTCTTACTCCGGAGCAAGGACTCCCCGTAGTTACTCTGCATTGCGCCCTAAGTGAAGTGGCATGGTGGAGAACAAACGCTGAAAATCACTATGATAAACAGTTTTAATTGAAGTGGTAGTCTGGAAATTTTCAGGTACTTAATGATAATATTATTTAGAGGTTGAATTTAATTCTGTTCTTGGGAAAATGTATGTAGTATCTAGTGGTCATGTTGATAGGACAGAAAGGCAGGGCATCAAATATTTAAATAGGCAAATAAACAGAGTCAAACACAGGTAATGTGTGTATCCTGTGCTGGAATAATGGATGTAGCATTTCGAAGGATAATCATCATAACTATTTCCAGTAATTGCTTAGAAATTGTGTCAATATCCATCCTGCTTGCATATGGTAAGTGAAAGATTAGCAGAATCAGCAGATGCAGCACATTTTTTGTTAGGCCAAACACATTCTGTACTTAGAGCCAGGTGTATTGTGGATATTTGACAACTGAGAGTCATTGCAGTCAGTTGCTGGAGCTGGGGGCTTGAGTTTGAGTGGCAGCCTGGAGTGCTGCAGACAAGGGATGCTATTTGGTTGACCAGGCATGAGGTCAGGATCCTCAGTCTTGGACGGAACCAAACTGGAGATCTTACCCTGTCTTCTACATACTGATCCAATTTTCCTTTTCTGTCTAAAGGAAGTTCTGAAAAATAGCTTCTCTGTGTTAGTGGTTGAAAGCTTCAGACTCTGAGGTCTCTGGGTCAACTTCTACAATCCCTGACACTGTTGGATAAGGCAAAAAAGGCCTACTTGAGAATGCTTTCTATAGAGGTTATTCTCCCCATCCTTGTCTCATCTATCTCTATTTTACCCAAATGGCAGGGTGACCATATAGAATGGAGGACAGAGTGCCTTTACCTTTATCCTTTGCTTGGAAGAAGGAATTGAGCCAGGTTTAGTTAATATAGAAGGCTTTAAAAAGCAGCACCTGCATAAATTCCATCTTCTATGCAATGTTTAAAGGTAGAGGCACTCTCGCTTTCTACAGTGTATGGTCACCCTGCCAAATGGACACTACTGGATGTATCTGAACAGCTAGAAAATGTAACTATTTGAACAAGTTGTTTTTACAGTCATAAGAAACTGGAAAGTTGCTTTAAATTTCTCTTTTGGAGAATATGACAGTCATGTAGGCATCCCTAAGGTCACTAAGGGGAGAACAGTTTACTATAGAAAATGTTTTAACTTTTAATTAAATTTTAAGGTGTTGGCTAATACAGTACCCTGAACTACCATGAAACAAAGCAGTGAACAGCAAGACATATTGATCACTATATAATTAAGACAATTGTCTTTTAAGACAACATCTTAAAAGATGTAACAGATTTACTGTGGCATAAGATTTTACAAATGTGGTGGGGAAAGTCATATGCAATCAATTTTCACATTGGTTTGCCCTGAATAGTCCACAAGTTACTGCAAGAGTTTGAGGGTTGGCCATTTATTAGAAGGGCTTTTCTGGAAGTAAGCCACGAACCACTAGCAAGGTATGCTTTGGCAGTTTTAAATCATTGACACTGTGCCATGAGATGTAAAAAAGTTTTACAAAGTTTAAATGTGGTGCCTCACATAAAGAACTTAATTCGTTCCGGAGGCATGCTCTTTAAGTGAAGCAGATTTTTCCATAGGAAATAATGGAAACTTAGAAGATAGGTTCCACAACCCCCAAAATATTCATATAAAAATATTAACTGGATGTAAAACTGATAAAACACTGGAATTGAATTCAAAACATGCATTCAATGTGCATGATCCTATGAAGTCTACAATCCTATGAAGGCTATGATCCTATGAAGGCTGCAATCCTAAAGACACTTTCCTGGGAGTAAGCCCCATTTAACTCAATGGGCTTACTTCTAGGTAGACATGGTTAAGAGGCTGCAATCAAAGACACTTTCCTGGGAGTAAGCCCCATTAAACACAATGGGGCTTACTTCTGAGTAGACATAGTTAGGCGACTCCAATCAAAGACACTTTCCTGGGAGGTTTACCTGGGCTGCTGCTGGAGGTTGGGGGCACTTGGGGGGAGCTAGGGGCAGCTGCCTCTGGGACCACCAGGCAACTGTGCAGCAGCGCAGGCCGGCAGTCCTTTTAAAGAGCCTCCATGTGGAGCATCAGGGCTGCATAGCACGCATGCCCATAGCACACTTGCTTGTTAAGTGAAGTGGAACTTGTCATGTGAAGCAAGATTTCTTGGAAATTTTTGCTTGTTATGTGAAATGCTTGTTAAGCGAGTTACCACTGTAGTTGAAGTTGGCAACTGAGGTCCAGAGAGTTATAGCAATGCATCTGAAGAAACTGAACAAATTAATCAATTGGCTAAGAAACAGAGTACTAGAGATTAGTTGGAACAGGTGAAGCTTATCTTATTTACTCTTCCATGCCATGAAAAGCTTCACCTGCATGCATAGCCTGCTCTTAAAGATGGCAGCCTTAGGATGAGAATGAGGTTGGTAACACAATGTTACATTTTTATTTGCTCTAGTCAGCTATTAATTAAACCTGATTATTTTAAGCCATGAGGCTTTCTTTTTTGGGGAAAAAAGGCAAAGGGATTAAACATGGAAAATATCAGTGACCTGTAAATACATCTGGTTAAAGCAGGTCTCCGTCAGTCTTGGAAGACTATGGTATTGTGCTCAGCGCTGCATACACTGCATGCGAAGCACGAAAGCCTGGGTTGGATTGTTACGGAGGAGAGGCTCTTGCCCAAGCAGCAAATCCCCCCTCTCCAGGCCATTGAATTAGTCCAATGGAAAGGCAGAGTCAATACGATTGGATCCAGCTGGTGTCGCAGAGCTGGGCTAAGGACAGGAGCTCAGTCTGTCTTGTGGGGCCGACCCGGGTCTCGAACCCTGGCCTGCTGGTTAACAAGCACAGTGTCTTAGCCACTTGCGCCACCCACAGCCTGGTTTGGTTATTCTTGTTCTATATATTCTCATGGATGTATTTGTTGTTTGCGTACTGTGATGTGTCACGGTGACATTTTTAACCTGCATTGTGAGCAACATTCATTCATCCAGCAAATAAGATGGGAAGATAAGCATTTTGAAAGCATTGCTTCCTGGGAAGGCATCTGTGCAAGAACCTGTGCTCACTTTCTCACTGCAGCAATAAATTGTTTCAAGGCTGTCGTCATGATGATGGGTTATCATTACCTTCTTATCTCCTGCAGAAGAGCCTATAGTTGATCAACTTTGCCAGAACTAGACTGATGACAATCAGTCTGACAGAAGGTATTGAATAGAGAGATAAAAAAGAACTTAGAACTTCAAAACATTAATGAAAAATAGTTTATTAGAATCCCACTGCTTAGAAGATTATATGAATTTTTTTCCTGTGATCTTTTTAAATGACCTTGTTCTGAGTTTCATTCTGAATATCATTTGGAAATATTCTTTATTGGGATGATGTAAAATTGAAAGAAATTTCCAGTTATACTTGGTAGAGAGAAGCATCACTCATTTTTCATATGAGTATGTTGCAAAAGAGATAAATAAAAAAGGGAGCAGTGAGACGTTCAATCATCAAACTCCAGTTGGTGTCTCATGCAGAAGTTTGGTGTCTCATGCAGGATATCATCAAACTCCAGTTGGTGTCTCATGCAGAAGTTTGAATTAAGGACAAAAGTCTTTAGGGTGCAAATTATCTTGGGGTTGCATTTTATTAGCTGTGATTATAGCCATAATTGTGCAAGCGCTTTTACAGACAAGAGAGTGAAAACAATGGGAAAGTCAGGAGTTTGCACATGAAAGGACATGACATTTTTTGACTTTGACTTGGTGAAGTGTATTCACTTTAACGCATTAAATTAACAAATGTCAGAGGGCATTTTCTAGACACTCATTAGGGGTGCACAGGAATCTTTCAGCTTGACCCAAAAGGGTTGAGGACTGGCACATGTTCCACATGAATGTGCACAAATCTCCAAGACTTTATAAAGGATTGCATCAATCAGTAGCAACATTTGCAGAACTACTTGACTGCTGCTGTCTCCCCAATCAGGGTGGAGGCAGCAAGGGTCAGATGCTTTAAATTTTCATTTGAAGTTATCCAGAAACTAAGCTCTGGAAAGCAAGAAGGTGTACAATGGTACCTTGGTTCACAATTTGATTTACGAACAGGAAATTCATCAAAATTTTGCCTCTTTTCACGAACTCTGCCTTGGGTGATGAACTGCTCTGTCACTTGGTCATGGCTTCCTGTAAGCCTCTGTTGTGTGGTAGTAGCTTTCTCTAGGCCTGTGCACACTTGCTGTAAAGCATTTGGTGTCCTGTGCACACTTGCTCAGAAGCTTTTCTTGTGACCTGTGCACACCTGCTGTGAAGCTTTATGGTGACCAAGCAAGGTTAGTGTTCACTCTCTTCATACTGTACTGTACTATGTTTTTCAGCCTGTACTGTACTTTGTTTCATGCTTTTGTGGTTATAAAAAAAAGAACAAAACATGGTTCAGCACAGATTAACCAAACTTACATTGAACCCTATCGGGAAAATTGATCTGGTTCACAATCAAATTGGTTTGCAACCAAAGTTGTGGAACAAATTAAGTTCGTGAACCAAGGTAGCCCTGTAGTTTCAGTGTGTGGTACTCCAGGGCCTGTTGGAGTATCTTTTCCCTGCATGGGCTTTTGAGATCTGTAGTTCTGTTCTAGTCGTAGAAGGGATCATAACCACCATCATTCTTGCCTTGAGCAAGCAAAACAAGTTGTAGAGGAACAAGCAACTCACAGGACAGCGATAAACACGGGTCTGTGTGCATAGTCAGAGTGTTTTTGTTCAGTCTTGTTTGCAAGAAAGGGGGCAGGGGAGCTCAGTGCTTTGAGTTTTCCCTGTTTGATTTTGCACAACAACCTTACCCGACCACTCATACATTTAAAAGCCATAATATAGGCAGATAATTTCAATGGCTCCTTCAATAAACCATAATAATAGTTGTGTTAACACCACCTTGGGATCTGGAGTCTCCATGGCATGTGAGAATAGCCCCAACTGTTACCTTTAACCCCTTTTGATGTTTACCTCTGGTGCTATCCTTCATGCCCATGGCAAAGGTGTTGGATAAGTGAAAGTAATAGAGCTCTTGCTCAAGTGGGTTTAAAAGCAGGAAAGAATTTTTTTAAAAAGAAGTAGAACAAAACCATGAATAGGAAGGCATAACAGGCCAGTAAATCATGTGTTTGTACTACATGGTCCAAGTGGATAGCACCAGATGATTTAATATTTTTTTAATAACTGAAGAGAATAAACGTAAATATTCTTCCATTCATTCAGATGAGATAATTGTATTCTAGACAACAGGTGCTTTATTTCCACCAGCAGCACTCTAATAAAAAGAGTGACATCCAGGGCATTACTATGTCTTTTCTGTTAAATATTGAATATGTAGCCCTCTAGCTGACCCTGCTCAGGAGAGAAGACCAGAGTTGGAATGATTCTACTTATCTGGCTCTGTTTATATCAGTCCTCTTAACTTCCCTTAGTTTTATCAGGTACATCTCCCCTTTTGATAGTAATCTGCTCTGAACTCCTCACAGCAGGGAAACGCATGCAGCATTAAATGCAGCTTAATGTTTTAGCAACAGCCAATTTTAATCTGTAGCTTTTCATTTTGAACCTTATTGGACCCAGTGAAACTTCTGTGCAAATGTGCATAGGATTTCACTGTTAATGGTATTTCTCTAAAATGTTATTATCCTATGCTGTAAAGTACAGTGGGCCTTCAGTATTCACAGAAGCTCTGTTCCAGATAATATGCCTCTTTGTATATTAAATTATGTGGATGGTGAAATCTGCAGGGGGCTTGCACCAGCAAACTGGAATGCCTTTCAGAAGACTCCAGGTTTTCAACTGAGGTTCAGGGAGGCAACATGCAACCGCCCCACACACCTGAAGACCACATTGTACAGTATTCCAGTCACGTCTAGGAGGTCTCTGAAGCTCTCCTTCTGCAGCATCAATATTTATGGATATTCAAATCTGCTGATACTTGGGCAGCAGATAAGGAAGCCCCACCATTCTGCAAACTGGATTTAAAACAATTTTTAAAACCAGTATTATTTATCCATGAATGCCTTATCACCATTTCCCACATGATCCTAACATTTTCTAAATGCCTGGTTTTTCAACCTTTAAAAACGGAACAGAGATGCATTGTGCTATTAAGTTGGTAAATATATAGGAAAGAGTCAAGAAAATTGTTTTTCCTGTTGATCCATCTAGCATTGGGCACATCTTTAGAATACGATATTTGAATAATACTGAAAATCAAGACATACCCCCAAATCCAGAGTAACTATGGGAGCACAAAAGAGACTTTATGTGCACCCTTAGTTGCTTCACCACCTAGTGAAAACCTATGGGAAATTCATATTGGAATCCAGAGTAAGTTGTTCTTACACTGGAGCAAGGACTCCCCATATTTTTTTAAACTTGGCATAGTTAACTATTATTAAGAACTTCCCTTATATAGAGAGGTGGTAGTTTGGAATGTGTCTGTATAAATATTCAGATATATACAAGCCAAAATGGTTAGCAAGCATTTGCATATTAATGAAGTGGTACTTTGGGCATAAATAAGAAGTGATAGCATTCAGATAGCATAGGGCTTTCTCCATAGCATGTGGATTTTTCCTGAACATTTCTAGAAGACATCTGTATTATCTAAACCCTAATGAGTAGTGGCTGACACAGGCCTTCATGTTTGTCATTTGCTTCCTTTTTCATCATATTATTATAGAAACAAAATCATTTTGCTATCTTTTAAATAGTTCTCTGCCCCCAAGCCTGCTGAAGGTTAAAATGAAAACTATCCAGTCCAAGATGGATATTCACAACTTATGTGGGAGTAATTATGAGTCTAATGCTGCAATCCTAAACACACTTTTCTGGGAGTAAGCCCCATTGAATATAATGGGACTTCTGAGTAAACAGGCATAGGATTGCATCCTAATTCAGGCTTTGTAATGACATAATTTGAACCACATTTGAAGTTGATATCCTTACATGGTTGCCAAGATTTGCAACTCATAGCTGGGGGCGGGGGGATCAAAATTAGGTGTTTCTCAGGGTTTTTCTTATTTTGCAGGCCATTGTAGTTTTAGGACTTTATCTGTGGATGTTGGAGCTTGTTACTGACTATTCCAGGTCTTGTTAATGTGTATTTAAGAATCATGTGGTGAGGAAACTGAGGATCTGTGTAAGTCAGCCAATTAAATGTATTCAAGTCCCATTGCTATCAAGGCAAAGCAGTGAGCATACACATAGAATAATTTCTAAGTGCCCTTAGAAGTTAATGGGACTTTAATCTGAAAACCACTGGTATTTGAAACCTGCAGGTTTTGCGTGCCCACACACTCAACCCAACCAGAACTGAGCTCCAGTTGCTCTGGAGTGGGAGGGAATGGAGTGGAGGAGAGTGTTGGACTGGAGCATTCAAGATGTTGTAGCCTTTCCCTCATCTCTCCACAATAATTCATACAATCCATCCTCTTTCTTTTCCAATCCAAGCAGCTCCTGCTGCTACATAACCAGGTAGGAGGGGGCAGCACATGCTGCCACCACAGATGCCTGGAGCTTTTGAGCCACACTGGTGTCAGGCTATAACACAATATCTCAAAAAAGCAATACTTCAACAGCTTGTTTACTTTTTAATAATTCTCATCACATATGCAGGTATACTTTTTCATACCATGCATGCCACGCTCCTGTCTCTGGTGATCCATTTAGTGCTTCTTCATTTAATGACATGTGACTAACTACTGACCTAATAATAATAATAATAATATTCAGTATCCTATCCTTTGGCCAAATGCACCCCTGGGTGGTTCACAACAACAAAAAAATTAGCACGATACAGTATTTAACATATTTAACAATCCAGCAGATTATTATAGTTAAAATCAGCTGCAACACTAAGCCACAATTAGTAATGTTCTCTTATAGTGCAATCCTAAGCGTGTCTACTCAGAAGTAAATCCCACTGTTTTCAATAGTACTTACTCAAAATAAAGTGTGGTTAGGATTGCAGCCTTAAGCACAAATTTGTGCAGTATCTGGTCTGAGTACAATCAGTAAAGCATTGACATGTTCACAGCACTAATATTAAGCACTTAAATCAATTTATGGTATTTCAGGGTGAACACAAACAGTTTCAAACCTTGATACCAATGGATCATTTTAAACAGTGTTAGGGCTAGTTGTGTTGAGTGTTGCTTGCTGAACAATGCTGTTTATTATTCTATGTAAGCCAAATCAACTGCTTTTCAACAGCTGCTCTTTATCCAAAGAACTGATGCCTTTGATCCTTCAGCATTAGGAGACTGAAGACATACAGTGTGAATAAATTCAGTTGTGTTAGAACTACTCCTAGTACAGGACATAAGAGTTCAGACTTCAAAAGTGTACATTATCAAAGCTGAAATTAATCCTCACATAACTTCTGTCAGACATTTAAATAGTGTAAAAGATATTTTTTGGTGTAAGTTCTGTTACAGTTGTCCTCATCCTGTGAAAGAATAATTTAGAGCTGCATGATGTTGGGAGACGGGGTCTTTCACTTCCACACCAGAACAAACAGTACACTGGATAGTAATTACAAAATGGTAAACTTAAAAACCAATCATGTAAACATCAGCAACAATCAACCTAGCAAGTGTATTGCAGCCAAAGCAGTGTCAACTATTTACTGTACTAGAATCTCTTGCCAACCACTGATCGCTAGATATGGCCTGCATTCATGTCTTCGGAGCAAATCAAACAACAGCGGGGCCAGAAATATACGCAGGAGACATTCCTAATCAAGTTTTAAGTACCAAGGTCAGGGGAATGTAACTTCAAGGTAAGGGAACAAACATTACTTTATCTTGTGGAGGCTCTTCTGACTGCCACCCAAGTGCAGGATCAGCACATGCCCCATTGGCACAGCTCTGTCAGTGCAGAAAGTTTGGTTAGGATTTAGGCCTCAGTTTTCATGATGGAGCACTGAAATATATAACAAGGCATACCCTACAATCCAGAGTAACTACAGGAGCACGTAAGAAATATTACGTGTACCCATAGTTACTGCACCACTTAATGAAAACCTATGGGAAATTTATATTGCAATCCAGAGCAAATTGTTCTTGCACTGGAGCAAGGACTCCCCGTAGTTACTCTGGATTGCGCCCAAATTCTCCATTCTTCTCCATGTGTTCAGTGACATAATTTAAATTGAATATTCCTGAAACTTCCATATAGTATTACAGAGAGCATTTGCCAGACCCTGAGGAATGTAAATGCTATCTGTAGTGAAAAGTGACGTCAATAATCTAAACACTGTTCAGAACTATATTTATTACATACCAAGAAATTCTTTTTTAGATCAAATAATACAGACATATCCCCCTGTGTAAATGTGTTGTGCTGTCTCCTTTTTTGCAACTAATGATCTGACACCCACCAAAAAATTAACTGAACAATCCTAACATTTAATTATTTGAGCAGTTCTTGACAGCCAGATAGTCTGCATGCCAAGATTTGACTGCTCCATTCAATGCAGCTTGGAAAGACTGCCCTCAAAGGGTGATGATAGTTTATTCCAATAGTTAAGAACATATTACTAAACTGTCATTACAATTGACAACATTGCTATTTCTGTTCTATGTTGTAAAAGAAACATACCTTGAACAGTGTTTAAAACAGGTTTTTAAAAGCTTATTTTGGGAAAGTTACAAATCAACAGGACCTGGCATTCCATATTTTAACTGTGGATATAATTGAGGATTTTTAAATTTCATCTAGTTTGAATATATATGAGGAATGCCATCAGTGTGCAGTTATAGTAGGAGTTGTACCCCTGCTCTTCATGTCAACTCATACCAGTCTAAAACAGCTAAAGGGCTGTAGTGGCTCATTGGTTAAGACACCATGCCTGTCAACCAGCAGACTGGGGTTCCAGACCAGAGTACTGCCAGATGGAGTGAGCACCTGTCTCTTGCCCAGCGCCTGCCAAACCCGTAGTTTGAAAGTATGGAAATGCAAGTAGTAGTAGTAGTAGTAGTAGTAGTAGTAGTAGCAGTACCCATTCTCCTCCTATCAACTCATTCTAGCCTAAATTACCTGAATATGTAGGATCCACAATTCTCAACTCACTTTTGAAGACAACATGCTTAGAAGATATTACATCAGAGACAACAAAAACACACTTCATAATAGCAGTGCATAAATAAAATGCTATAAAATTTCATAGTTATAGCAGCCCTTGAAGTTTTATAACTTTCATAACTTGCAAACATGTACTTAAGAACAAAACATTGTATGTACTGAACATTTGAGTAGAGTATGCATTTTTCCCCAGTTAGGCTGCTGTAGAACTTTGCTTTGGCAACTCTGGTTGCCAGTCTAAGAAATCATGAAATAGTCCAGCTACATCATTTTACCTTGAGGTTCTGTGTCTGTTATGGTTATTGGAGAGAGGGAGTGATGTCAATACATCATGAGTAGAAGGTTGTTCCTGTAACAGCTGACATCATCTTTTGAAATACAGAATTTATCATTGTTCTTGACATCTGGGTGAGACAGTATCATGATATCAGACGGGTCCAAAAGAATTAGCATCAGTGTCATGGATTCAAAAATGATTACAGAATTGTTTTAAATACATATTGTAATTATATTGTCCCTTTCTCTACCCAATCTGTTTGTGTTTCTGAAGAAAATTAGGAGTTTAAAAACATTTTTTTCATACAGTGTCTACTGTCCAGCATAAGTCTTCAAACCCAGGCTTGGGTACCAGATGCAAGCCTATCTGACCAAAAGCAGCCTCTGGTCCCCTGGAAGCTTATGGCCCATTTGACCAAACACAACTGGAGTGTGCTCTGGTCATGACTGGAGGGTTTCTGAGGACCTTAAAAATCACTTCCTTGTTTTCCCCCAAAACCAGAAGCAATATTTTGTGCCATCTGATGGCCTTATAAGGTGCTTCAGAAATGGGGATCCATTTATGTGCTTTATTTCTGTAATGTGTGTTGTTACCTTAGGCTGCCCCAAGCCTTCTCAAACATAACTGGGCTGCCCCATCTTGAACTTGGGCCATCCAAGGGATAGATAGGGCAGCCTAAGTGCACTTCCTGATTGCAGCCTTCGTTTGCTTTCTCAGGTTGCCCAATTCCTGTTAGACTGATTAGCTATAGTTTCTCTTCTGACCACTTATCAGGTGGCAATTTCAGTGAGCTCTTCTCCCTGCAAGCTGTTCCAGTTATCCAGAGGTCCTGGATCAAGACACCTGGTGAATTATATAGCTGGTAGAATTGCTTGGTCTACCAAGAAGAAGTGAGCCATTAAATGGTTACTGTCTGGGAAGGCACAGGAAATGGCTAATTAATATGTTGATTCCAAACTGGGGACATTGCTGATTTAGAACTTAATGGGTCCTTTGAGTTAATATATTCCAGGTCTTATTTGTAGGACACTGTGGTATGTATGTGGTTGCTATCCTAATCCCCAGTTAGGCTAGCACAAATCCTGTGCTGGGCTGGGGATGTTGCAAAAGTGCTGTAAGGCACCACTGCAGCACTGCTGGCGGGAGGAAGGGCTTAGGCCACTTGCACAAACAAGTGCCAGTCTCCTCACACCACCATGGGAATGGGGAGACTTGATTTGTGTTGGCCTAAATTGGTTAGGACTGTGTCCTGTGTGTTTTAAAAAACAAAACAAAAAGTACATTGTTATAATGAGTGCAAAGCAGAAGCACAGATTTAATTCTGTTTCCAACTGTTGGTGGAGGAACAGAGACTCCACCAGGAGCCAGGTTTTATTGAAACCATGCGTAGAATTCCACTCACAATAAATTACCTTGCAAATTTTCCAGTTGCCAGTCATCTAGTCCTGCAATGTACAATGAACACACTGTGCAAAGGAGTCATTCTCTCTTTTATCAGAGCTAGACGTTTTTTCTAAAAAATGTGATTAATTCAAAAACACAAGATTGAACAATTTTTTCCTCTCTCCTTAAGTGTCATCAATTTGTGATTAAAAAGATTGATCTTAATGATAGAGTGATGACCAGAGTGATGATTGATATACTTCAGACCTAGCTTGGTGACTTGCTAGCATCAGCTTAGTTGAACCTGCCACAGTTGTAAAGTGATGAATTGTGCCAACAGCTTGGAGCGGTGCAGGAGTAATTCAATTTTCAAAGAGCTGGTGGACATATGACTCAGACATATGTTCTTAATGACATATCTGTCCATGTACACCCTCATTAACATTGCTGGAACTGTTGTTATGTAACACCTAAGGCAATGTGAATTTTGATAGGTGTGGCCAGTTCACTTCCCATGTAGATAGTCTGAAAGATAATTGAGATCAAGTCATGTGTTGCTTCACTTCACATAAAGATCACACCCATGTCTGAAAATGAAGTTTCTAAATGAAAATAGCAATTCACAATCCTGTCTAGAAGTTGCATCCTCTGACTTTGAAGCCTTTCTCTGGATAGTGGATTGTGTTTTGTCACTGGTACATTGTGGTTGATTGTGTTTCAGAATTTTTTTTTGCACATACTAAGTGATATGAGGATCACTTATTTATGGAAGGACCTGCATCTCTTATGGCAAACTGACAGGAGTTTCATTTATTTTTTAATCCAAGAAGAATGCGCAGGAGGTAGGAAAAAGAAGAGCATTCAAAGGAATTGCATCACCATAAACTGTAGAAGGAAGGGTAGAAATAACTCTGCTGAGCTTAGGTTTTATTTTATAAAGACATTGATGAATTTCGCCATAGTACGGTTGCTGGTTGGAATGAGCTTCTGAGGTTACTTGTACAACAAATTTCTCAGATTTCGCTGTCTCCTTCTTTGGGGAAGACCATGCACCCATGTTCTGGTACTGTTCAAAGGCCTGTGAGTGAGAAGCAGGAATTGATTTGAAAGCTCTTAATACTTCTGATGTATGTGGCCAGTGTGCAGCTGTTCAAAGATGCTGATCAATGTCTTATAAAAATTAAAAGCGAAAAGCATACCCGCGTTGCGGGTGTAACATTTTCCCCTGTGCCATCCCCCCATGGCGCAGAAACACCCCATGTGCCACTTCCCCCATGCGCATCATCTCCCCATGTGCATCATCCCCCATGTGCAACTTTCCCGCATGCGCATCATCCACCGATGCGCAACTTTTCCCCATGCTCAACTTTTCCCCATGTGCAACTTTTCCCCATGCACATCATCCCCCATGTAAAACTTCCCCATGCGCAACTTCCCCATGCGCATCATGTTCCCATTTGCAACTTCCCCCATGCGCATCAATCCCCATGCGCAATTTTCCCTGTGCACAACTTCCCCCCGTGCGCATCATCCCCCATACGCATCATCCCCCATGTGCAACTTCCACCCATGCGCAACTTCCACCCATGCACATCAAACCCTCATTTGCAACTTCCCCATGCGCAGCTTCCCCTCATGCACAACTTTCCCTATGAGCATCATCTGCCGATGCGCAACTTTCCCCCATGTGCAACTTTCCCCCATGTGCAACTTTCCCCCATGTGCAACTTTCCCCATGCGCAACTTCCCTCATGCCATGTGCAACTTCCCCCATGCGTAACTTCCCCCCATGCGCAGCATCCTCGCCAGTGCAACCTCTTCCTCCGGAAAACATCCCCCAGTGCACCAGGCACTGAGCACCCAATTGGCTGGATGTTATTCAGTCTCCCATGTTAAGTATAGGAAAAAAACACGTTGTCCCCTTTCAGCCCCTGAAGGGTTAAATTTCTCCACATGGTTCTTGGTGGGTGTTCAGGTGACAGAAGGAACTCCCAGAATTCCATGCTTCAGGCACAGCAGTTGGGGAGGAATTTTGCTGAGTCAGCAATTCTCAATGCAAAGTATAGGGAGGAAAACGCGTTGCGCCCCTTTTCACCCCCTTCCTGTTCGAATTTCCGAAAACTTAGTTTTACGAAAACTTAGGGTTCGTAGTGCACCCCTCCATCATGGAAGGAACACCCACCCCAAATGTCACACTTCTAGGTCCAGCGGTTTTGGCAGGGCGGTGATGAGTCAGTCAGTCAGTGAGTCAGTCAGTGAGTGACTTTTCTCTTTTATATATATAGAAGATTCTGTTTCAAATAAGAATGGTTGCTGGAGTTTTTATGAAGGCAACTGTTAAGGTTCACCATCATGGGAATGTGGAGACTTGATTTGTGTTGGCCTAAATTACTTAGCGATTAAAGAGTAGCACATTTTATATGTATTACTAGCGAAAAGTGTACCCACGTTGCGGGTGTAACATTTCCCCCTATGCCATCCCCCGATGGCGCAGAAACACCCCGTGCGCATCGTCCCCCCATGCGCATCGTCCCCCCATGCGCATCGTCCCCCCACGCGCAACTTTCCCCCACGCGCAACTTTCCCCCACGCGCAAATTTCCCCCATGCACAAATTTCCCCATGTGCATCAACCCCCGTGTGCAACTTTCCCCCGTGTGCAACTTTCCCCCGTGCGCAACTTTCCCCCGTGCACATCATGTCCCCGTGCGCATCATGTCCCCGTGCGCATCATGTCCCCGTGCACATCATGTCCCCGTGCGCAACTTTCCCCCATGCGCAACTTTCCCCCATGCGCACCTTCCCCCCATGCGCATTGTCCCCCATGCGCAACTTCTCTCATGCGCAACTTCCCCATGCGCATCATCCTCCCATGCACAACTTCCACCCATGCGCAACTTCCCCATGCGCATCATCCTCCCATGCACAACTTCCACCCATGCGCAACTTCCACCCATGCCCATCATCCCCCATGCGCAACTTTCCCCCATGCGCATCAACCCCCCATGCACAACTTTCCCCCATGCACAACTTTCCCCCATGCGCATCATCCCCCATGCGCATCATCCCCCATGCGCATCATCCCCCCATGCGTAACTTTCCTCCATGCGTAACTTTCCTCCATGCGTAACTTTCCTCCATGCGTAACTTTCCTCCATGCGTAACTTCCCCCCATGCGCAGCATCCTCGCCAGTGCAACCTCTTCCTCCGGAAAACATCCCCCAGTTCACCAGGCACCGAGCACCAAATTGGCTGGATGTTGTTCAGTCTCCCATGTTAAGTATAGGAGAGAAACATGTTGCCCCCTTTTCAGCCCCTGAAGGGTTAAATTTCTCCAGATGGTTCTTGGTGGGTGTTCAGGTGACAGAAGGAACTCCCAGAATTCCCTGCTTCAGGCCCAGCAGTTGGGGAGGAATGTTGATGAGTCAGCAATTTTCAATGCAAAGTATAGGGAGGAAAACGCGTTGCGCCCCTTTTCACCCCCTTCCCATTGGAATTTCAGAAAACTGGTTCTTAGTGCACCCCTCAGTCACGGAAGGAACACCCACCCCAAATTTCACACTTCTAGGCCCAGCGGTTTTGGCAGGGCAGTGATGAGTCAGTCTGTGAATCAGTCAGTCAGTCAGTCAGTGAGTCAGTGAGTGACTTTTCTCTTTTATATATATAGATAAAAGTTCTTTCCCCGTGCATTTTTTGCTTCACAGTACAATCCTATCTTGCTTGGAACAATCAGTCAGTTGTGCTTGCACTCTACTCAGTGTAAGACCAGAGCAGCTGCCATGCTACTACAGGGAAGGGGAAACTCTTCCTCTCCTCGCAGGTAGGTTTGCTCCACTGGGACAGTGGAGATTGTAGTTGCAATGGATCAGTTGGTGGTGATACATTTGCAAAGGAGGCAAATGCAGTTTTAGCCTGCATTAGTATAACTGAAGTTTCCAAGTTGCAAGAAGTCATGGTTCCACTTTATTCTCTATTGTGGCTAAATCTCATCTGGAGTCTAGTTCTGTGTAAAATTCTAGGCATTTCACTTTAGGAAAGATGGGTCAACTTATGTCTGCACCAGTTTGTTGACTGGCATAAATAAGAACATAAAAAGAGCCCTGCTGGATCAGGCCAAAGGCCTATCTAGTCCAGCATCCTATATCTCACAGTGGCCCACCAGATGCTTCAGGGAGCATGTAAGACAATAAGACTCTTGTACACAAATCTATGTGATTCTTGAGTCTGGGCCAGTGAAAGAGGATATTGACACCAGCACTGCTACCAATTCTCACCTCCAGTTCACCTTGACATGCCTCCAGTTGGTCCAGACCCCTGATCCTCTTCCAGTGCACACCCTTGACCACTAAACTCACTGTGCCAGAGTATGGCGTTGGCTGGAAGCCCTGGTCTGTGTGCTCTCAGAGTGGCTACAATGCCACAGCCCACATCTTGCACTATTGGAATATGAATTCTGCCAACACAAAGCTCTGGCCATAAGAGTATATTTCATTTGACAGTTTCTAGTCATTGGGGTTGCAATTCTAGCCTTCAGTTAGGCTGGCATGAGCCCCGGCACAAGTCCTATGCTGACCTGGGAATGTCACAAAAATGCCGTGAGTCTCTTTAGCCCCACTCTTTTGTAGAGGCCAGTGCACAGGCATATGCCAACCTCACCACACCACCATGCCAGGTGAGTTAGGCTGGACTAAATTGGTCAGGATTGCACCCTAAGCAGGGTGACCATATAGAATGGAGGACAGAGTGCCTATACCATTAACCATTGCATAGAAGAGGAAATTGAGGCAGGTTTAGCTCATCATAGAAGGGTTTAAAAAGCAGCACCTACTGAAATTCCCTCTTCTGTGCAATGGTTAATTAATGGTATAGGCACTCTGTCCTCCATTCTACATGGTCACCATGACCCTAACAGCCAAATCCAGAATAACTACGGGGTCCTTGCTCCGATGTAAGAACAATTTGCTCTGGATTGCAATATGAATTTCCCATAGGTTTTCACTAAGTGGTGCAGTAGCTACGGGTGCATGTAATGTCTCTTAACTTCCTGTAGTTACTCTGGATTGTAGGGTAACTCTAAATGTGAGAAGTATAGCAAAGATCCAATAATGGAACACCCCAATTATTCCCAACAGGCCCATAAGCACACCAATTTCAAGCTACATTTATTTTCAGCTGCAGTAATTCCAGAATTTCTTGGAAGGAAAGCTCATGACATACACCAAACAGGTAAAATAGGAGAACTGGTCAGTAATTATAGAGAAGCGCTACATTTGGGTTGCATTTAGCTTTTAAAAAATGTCATATGTTCATTGTAAAGTGTACCACTTCATTGTGGACATAGGTTATAGTATTCAACATTTTTAAAAGCTGCCAACTACTGGAAATAGCAAAAAAATGCAATTTCATAGTAAATTGTTTGTAATGCTGAAGAGGCAAGTCTTCAGGTAGCATTCAGTGCTTCCTTTATTCAGAACAATGTGGAAGAAATTAAATACAGACTGTTATGAGTTACATTCTCTACTTAAGATGCATTATCAGCATAACGCCACAATAGCTCTTTGAGGTATATAATGGAATATCTGCTGTGACTACATACTTTGAGTAATCGGTTCTTATTGTACCTTTGTATTGTTGCATATTTGGCAAAAAAAAATCTGTGGAATTAGAGCAAATTCACTGAATTAGTTTCTTTCAGTCTGCCTTATGATTTAATTTTGTTATAGGAAACTACTTTTAATATGTTATTACAGTAGTTCTCAAACTCTCATGTAGAGTCATGTAGAGTCTTTGCAGAGTTGGGGAGGCAGTGGCATGATTGTCAGGAAGAACGTTTTTAAATATTCTGAGATGCGGAGAGCCTACAGAAAACTCCACAGGGCTCCTCACTCCCCAAGAAGTCTAGCTCAAGAGGAGTACATTTTTTCAAAAGCCCGAGTCCCTGGCTGTTATGCAGTCCATGCTCTATCTTCATCCTGCCCGTTATGGGGAAAGTGGCAATGGTTCAGGGGTTGGTCAGCCATGCCCTACCAGTTTGAACCACTGTATTATAAGTTCTGACTATAATGGTGGGGAGGGAAATAGTGGGCCATGTATATGGAGAGGCAGTTTATTTTTTACAAGGATCCCTTCTGCAAAGAGATACCTTTTAAAGTGGCGTCACACCTTGTAAAGACACCTCTTATATTTAGCAGAGGGTGAATCATGGGAAAACTTTTTACATTGGGATTGCTTATCACATCACTGATGTCCTTCCTGTGGCACGTAATGCTTGTGCTTTTTCTACAAGTGATCTTCTAAGCCAGCCATTATCAGTGTGCTATGGCACGTTGGTATGCCCCAAATGGTCTGCAGGTGTGCCATGGGAATTTTGGCAAAGGTCATTTATACATATAGCCATTGGAAGATTTAAGTCCCTCAGTAGCAGTGTGTGTCTTGTCAACTGTAAAAATAAAAAGAAGATGATGTGCTATTACAATTTTAGCCACTTTTCAGTGAGCTGTGAGATAAAAAAGGTTGAAAATCACTGTTCTGAGCTGTGAGGAGTGACCATTGCAAGCATGTTTTAACAAGAAAATTGTAATGTTTGATATTACATTACACTGTAATTGTAATGTTTGCTTCTAGTAATTACTACATCCGTGAAATCAAAGAGGAGCTTGGAATGTCTTGGTTGTGTGGACATCTCTCTCCACACATGTCAATCTTTTCTTGGTCTTTTGAACTCTTAGGGTATATCTTCAGTCAATGAGCCCAAGACAGCATACCCGAGTGTGATGAAAATTCCACTGATGATGTTGAAGGAGAGGAAGACCGCTGCAGTTTATGCTATTTAAACAAGAAATTGACAGGAAATGTAGCCACATGTTTTGAAGGTAGGCAATTGTGCCTAATCAATTCATTGTTCATTTCTATACATATTTTTATCTGTTAATAACATTTTTAATTCTCTCAAGAACTATTATGCTGTGTTGTTTTAGAGAATGATTTAAGTAGTCCAGAAAAGGGCACAAATTCAATGCTAATAATTGTGTTCATATTTCCATTTGCCTGAATGGTAGTAATCTTATAACTGGCTTGAAAATTCAGAAGATATATGGGTCTAGGTTTCTTTGTTAGCTATTAAAAATGGAGGCTTATCAACGGATCAAATTTACTGCCTACTGTGGATAAAAAATACAGAGAAGAATTTGTTCCTAGAATAATAGCACAAATCATAGCACAAATAGCAAAAATTGGCATACATCTTGTACATTGGAAAATATCTGTTTTTAGAAGCTTGAGATTATATGAGGCATAGGTGCCTTGGGGCCAATGAGGGTGAACACTTGCTGATGTTCCACATGCTGCAGAGGGCCTTCAGCCAGCCCCTGATGCTCCCCAGTCTGAAAATCTTGCGCAGTGTTTTGACCGGGGGGTGGGGGGAGGCATGATTTCTAGGAAGTCAGTGGGCCTTCCTCCCCCTACTCTTGTCCAGACTAGGTAAGTAATGAAATGTGGGTGAATGAAGGTAAGGGTGATGTGGCGGCATGCACAAGGACCACCAAACCAGCCAGTGAGCAAAGTGCTCGTGCGAGGTCTGAGGACATAAGATCCTTCAGCCTTGCAAGTGATGAATATCCAGGCCATGGGTATGTGAAGGGATGGCTTAGCACTCATTCAAAAGAACCTGACAGTGTTCTGATTTGGAGACTCATCATGGACTTATCATGGTAATACTCATCATGGAGTATTACCTCCTCAATCAGTGGTTCTCAAAATTGAATCACGAACCCTTGGGGTTCACAACTTACTATCAGAGGGGTTGCAAAAAGCTGGGTGCTGCCATCTTGAAATCTGGCATTGGGCACCCTTATTTTGGAATGGGGCACTTAGGCTGCAATCCATACTTTTCTGGGAGTATTGAACATTGAACATAATGGGACTTACTTCTGAGTAGACATGGAGGAGGTCTGGCATCACAGTGATGTCACTTGGGGGGATTTTCTCAGCTTGAATCATGCATAAAATTTTCACTTTTTCTATCCATGGATAATTCTTCCAAGTTCAACAATTCTAAGTATCCTGAGAGATCCCTAGACCTTGCATGACCTGGCAGGACCACAGGGCAGCAAAGTGCCCCACATTCCCTGCAGCAGAACCATTCTGACAAGATTACTCTGCCGCTATTTCCTTTCTTTGCTCCTTAAAGGCAGACCTTTACAATAATAGGGTGTAGCACTGCCCTTAGTAGCACTGCTCTAGGCCGAATGGCATTATGGCCCTCAGTGGGGATCAAAGTGCCCATCCTTGGTTTTCAGCTATGACATTTAGGAATGTCTTGGTCAAGATACTTTTGAATTTTGTTGTGGCTAAAAGTGAATTCTTCAGGTATCTGTGTCTAGTGTAGTAAAAACAGCAATGAGATTTGTGATACTGCTATGAATAATAGAGGTATTCTGATGTTGTCTTTTAAAAAAATCTGAAATAAATTTTCTTGGGTCTTCATGATTTTGCTCTTGAACTGCTTTTGTGCAAGCCATCATATGTGTTAGCTATTCTCCTTGAGGTTGGATTCCCTTGAAAGTCTATTTTGCACTTTCAGGTATCAATAAACTCCCATGGCATGCTTTTGACTTCTAAAAAATGAGGATTACACTGGCATTTTCTCTTTCTAGGACAACTCAGCAGGTGCTTTGAGTTTTGAGAAACAAAGATGTTTTGCTAACAGCAGGCTTGGATGTTGGCCTGAAGCTGAGGAGAGAAGATTCACCACAAAATGAACGAGCGATTAACTTCTAAAATGTGTGCGTGGTCAAATATTTTCTTATACAAACACTGGTAATATGAGATTCAGCCACATCTCATTCATGCTGGAGATCTTCAAAACCACTTTTCAGAGAATTTAGAACCATTCAAAGTTTTAATCAATAAAATGTTCATTTGTGGATATGAGCTTCAACAACTAGAATTCTGATTAATGTAACAAAAGGGCTGTGTGTCCACACTGCAGAGAGAGAGAGAGAGAGAGAGAGAGAGAGAGATTTTACAGTTCCAGTGCCATTATTATTAATGTGTAAAGCAATTTTTGCATTTGTGAGTTTATGCTTTGCATTTGTGAGTTTATGTAATTATGTAGACTGAAGAGCTCCAGAGGGACCTCTCTGTACTGGAATTATGGGCAACAAAATGGCAGATGCATTTTAATGTAGGGAAATGCACATTGGTAACCTTTAATGAAAGGTTATGCACATTGGGGCAAAGAATCCTAACTTTGTATATAGGTTAATGGGCTCTGAGCTATCAGTGACAGAACAGGAGAGAGAGACCTAGAGGTGTTAATGGATAGCTAATGGATAGAAGGTTTCAGCCCAATGTGGAGCGGCGGTGAAGAAGGCAAATTCCATGGTTGGCGTCATTAGAAAAGGGATTGAGAATAAAACAGTAAAAAGTATGCTGCCATTGTACAAATCGATGCTGAGGCCATATTTGGAGTACTGTGTCCAGTTCTGGTTGCCACATCTCAAAAAGAATATAGAGGAAGTGGAGAAGGTTCAGAGGAGAGCGACAAAAATGATTGATGGTCTGGGACACCTTCTATATGAGGAAAGGATACAGCATTTGGGGCTCTTCAGTTTAGAAAAGAGGCACTTGAGGGGAGACACGATTGAGATGTACGAAATTAGGCAAGGAATTGGATAGATTAGATAGAGAGATACTCTTTTCCCTTTCACACAACACCAGAACTAGGGGACAGCCACTAAAATTGAATGTTGCAGGGGTTAGGACGGACAAGAAAAAATATCTCTTTACCCACCATGTTCTGTGGAACTCCCTGCCACAGGATGTGGTAATGGCATCTAGCCTTAATCACTTTAAGAAGGCCTTGGATGAATTCCTAGGGGAGAGAGCCATCACAGACTACAATCCATGAGAGGTGTGTAGACATGGACAACTTCAAAATGTGAGATGCAGGGGAGGGCACCTGGATGCAGGTGACGTATGTCTTTCCCAAGGCATCTGGTGGGCTGCTGTGTGATACAGGATTAGATACACCTTTGGCCTGATACAGTGGAGGCTCTTCTTATGTTCTTAATGTTTACAATGTTGTTGGCTTATCTGTCTGCTCAGGTTGCGTAGCAATCAGCCAAGTTAAATGTTGCCAAAAGTTCATCCCCCCTTGAATATAGTCAGACTATAAGGGCACAGTCCAGAGTAAGGGCAGTGAGAGAGCCTTTCCTGGGCTACCCCAACTATTCTGTATCCAAAACAGAAAATTATGTTGCATCCAGACAGTCTGGAAGCCTGGGCTGCCTTATCTGCTCCAGAGCATGCTAAGTCAGTGTCAGTTGGGAGGGCTTGCTCCTTAGGAGACCCCCCTCAGATCACACTGAACAGCTGTGGGGCCTGCCTTATAAGGAAGCCCAGCAGTTCCTGACAACCAGTTACAACTGCAGTTCCTCTAGTGGAGGGTGGCTGCTTGGAGTGGCCTGCTGTATCCCCAGGTTAGTGGCTGCCATAGTTGTTCCATATCCTGAGGTTGAGAGGCAGGGGTTGCAGCTAGGCTGAACAAGAACTCAGATTTTTGGTCAACATAGCCATTCTGACTCAGGCCTCATTATGGATCCCTGTGGGTCTACTCATTACTATACCTGCTCCTGAGGCATTATGAGATGGAAGAGGGAGTTTCTGCCTTGGAAACAGGCTCTGGATACAGAGTTTACTGCTCTGCCCTAGGCAATGCTAAAGATGCCCTCAACATGCCTCTCCTGAGCTGCCTAGGCTGGCCCAGTTAGGGCAGAGCAGGTGCACCTCTCTTGGGGCACCCTATGTTGCCTTGCTCTGCCCCAAGGCTTTTCCAGAGTGACTAGGGTGGAGAATCTTGCAGTTGCTCCACCCGAGCGATAGATAGGGCAACCCAAGTGTTACTCTGGATTGGACTGTAAGTCTATCTGGATCAGTATAATGTTTGTTTTGACTAAGCCTCCCCTCCTGATTTCAGGAATTGACTCTGCAGTCTTCCACAAGGTGACCTTCCCTTTGTGCTATAGAATCTTACATTGGTCTCTCCATACAGAGTATGCAAACCAGTCCTTCCACTTTTCCATCCCTTTTGCTGTCCCTACCAAAGCAATGTTTAACATATAACCAACTTCATGGCCATTTGTCCCCACATTTGTCCACTGCCTGAGGCACTGGATTTTGTTCTATCTTTGTCACAGGATGTATTCAACAAGAAGAGTCCCTTTCTACTGATGACAATGTGGGAAGCTTACATGGCCCCATCCCTTTTTGTTCATTGGAGCCAAAATGCTTTTTATTTTCCCCCAGACCTTTGCTGAAGAGATGAGCACCTAAACTGACTGTATTTAACAATGTGTTTTATTATATTGAAGTTATGTATTATTATTATATTATGAGCCACTTTGGGCCAAAATTTCAATCTGTAAAGTATATTTTAAGCTAACAAATACTGTATTGTTTCTTTTTCTATGTGCAGGGCTGTAGCACTGCATCTGCTCCCAGTGGGAGGGCAAACACAGATAGCCCAGGCTTCCCTTATTCAAAATCTTCTTACCTCCTACTGTTCTGCAGAGGAGGTGAAAGGACAGAATGTGGGGCAGGCATGTCTGGGAATAGTAAAGAGTGGGCTGTCCCTCCCACTCCTCATTTCACAGTGATATCTGTATTAGAAACCCTCTTATCTGAAGTGGACAAAAAGGCAACTCCTTTAGCGTTTGTACTGTGTGAGATGGTATCCGCTTGTTGTGATAAATCCATGATGGACGTGAGATGGGAATACCTGGCTGGCCTGTCGCAGGGGCCTTTTGCCAGGACTTTGCTTTTCCCACTGAAGTGGTATCTATTTATTTACTTGAATTTGCATGCTTTTGAACTGCTACGTTGGCAGGAGCTGGGCTAAGGATGAGAGCTCACCGCATCTGGCAGTACTTGGGTCTTGAACTGCTGGCCTGCGGAGTGGAACTCCGGTCAAGCAGTGTTCTAACTCCAGCGCTCTAACTACTGAGCCACTGCAGCCCTGCTACAAAGTGGACCTTTTAGTTTTTTAGAATTTACTTGTGTGTAAATATAGTCTGCATTCCACTTTCCTTGAATGGAAGTGCTAAAAATCGGAGACAAATTTTGAAGTGGATATAATTCTCAGATATAAATCCTTAAGTGCTTGTTGAAAACTTTGTAACTGTCTGCTGGGCCTTGTAAGCTCCAAATTTCCATTAACGCTTATGAGTGATGCTGCAATAAGGTTCAGTCAGGAGCTTACATCAATGAGTCGAAGGAAGGGATGGGGTATCCTTGCTTTCATGCGAAATTATATATTTGTTTCAGTATTATGAAATTGTGTGAATAAGGAACTGGTAGTAACAATCTCATCACCATATAGCAACATAACCTATATATGGAACATAATCTGTTGAAATAATGTTGCAGGACAAAGGTGCTGCACTGTTCTCTGAGCAACTAAGAAGGCTGCTCAGATTCTATAGTATTACTGACAGCCTCTTACTCAAAGTCCCCTAATGTGTTTATTTTCAGGATGATTTCCCTTACAACAGCTGCACACATTAACCTGTTTTACCAGCTGGACAAGATTTCTGAAAGCAGTTCAAGCACTAGGTTTTCTTAAAATCCCGTCAGCCCTTCAACTTAGGAGGAGCTTCTCACTGGTATTCGCAAAGGACTATTCCCTTTTCTACCTGCCTTTTCTTACCTAATGAATCAAGTATGCTTCTTACATTAGTGAAAATGAACTGGGTGTGGATATGCAGGAAATTAGTGGATGGATGGATATGTATGTCACTGTATGTAAAACAAAAGGCTGGGAAAAAAGCTGAAATATTTGACAATTCTAAGCAGGCAATTTCTTCTTGCTTTCCAAGTGGACCTAACAGCTTGTGGTTAGCTGTGATCATGCTTGTCTCACTCATTGTTATGTATCATTCTCCTCTTTTATTACCAGTCCTCAAAGAGTTGCAGAGATTAGCTCTAGTCATGTGGAACTGTTTAGAAATGCAAGCAACGACAATAGGAAATGTCAAACTGTAATGGAATAAATGCAGTACAATCACAGGCAGCAAATGTTCATTAATAAATTAAATCCATGTTCCCCCCTCCATGGCATTTGTTCTCTGACATGGTACAAATGATCGAGTTCTGCAAGTTAACTTTCAGCTTTCATGTTTGTGGGGAGGGGTCAGGGGGAAAAAACAACTCCCAGTCCACATTCTTCTGTGTTCCATTTTAATAATCTTGTTGCTCCAAAGTATCTTTGATCAGATTAGATTTGTTCCTGGAAGTAACCTCACATGTGGCACTTGAATAGCTGTGGAAACAGGGAGGCTTCACTTTTTAACATTAAAGGTAGTTGGAAATCATAACTGCTGCATGATTTCATAGGGCAAATGTGCCTCTTAAATATGAAAGCTGTACAGTATTTACTACACAGCCTTCTGTACATTAAGAAAGTTTGTAGCTATAGGAAAATGGCATGTCTG
The DNA here is from genome assembly GCA_030015325.1 of Cryptoblepharus egeriae. Lineage (NCBI taxonomy): Eukaryota > Metazoa > Chordata > Lepidosauria > Squamata > Scincidae > Cryptoblepharus > Cryptoblepharus egeriae. Next base: position 61,086,679 of record JAREYC010000003.1, on the reverse strand, counting down.
AGACTCAAGTCTTCATATTATCCAGAGTGAGGGGGAACCTAATTGCATATAGCCTGCAAGCACATTGTAGGAAAGTTTTAGTGCTGATCTTTTTCGGATTGACTTTATGAAGGATTTTTTTTTTTTGCATGGGGAAGGATTTAGAAAAAAAAGTGTCATCCACAGTCTAAAGTGGGACAGTTCAGAATTATATCACTATGCAAATAGTTAAGACACTGTGCCTGTTAACCAGCAGGCCAGGGTTTGAGACCCAAGTTCTACCAGATCAGGTGAGCTCCTGTCCTTAGCCCAGGTGCTAAGGAGTTCGAAATCATGTAAATGCAACCTAGCAGTTCGAAATCATGTAAATGCAAGTAAATAAATAGGTACCACCTCGGTGGAAGGTAAAACAGCATTCCATGCATCTTTGGCAGTCATGCCAGCCCCATGACCATGGAAGTGTCTTTGGACATGCTGGCTGTAAAGGGTTAGAAACGGGCATGAGCACCGCACCCACAGTTGGTCATGACTAGCAGTATAATCTGTGGGGACACCTTAACTTTTACCGCCTTACCCTGTGCAATATGTAGATTACATCTTATTCTCACCACAGATCCTTGCCATCAGGGTGGGAGGGAGCGGAAATGGAAAACCATTGAAGCTGCCTGATGGTTACCAAAGGTTAGTGTAAATTCCCTTACCCTGTGTAGCTCCGGCACTGCCGCCTAGCCCAACTAGAAGCAGCAATAGCCATTTTGGCACCTGGAAGCTGGAAGCCCAAACTGAGCAAGCCAAGCTAACTTGCCAAGCTGGCAAGCTGCCCCTGTGTGTGCAATTGTTCATTTGTACAGCTACAGGGAACCGTTGAGTATACATTCAACAGGCATTCAAAGGCATAGATTAGGTGTGAGTCCACTGCTGTGATCCTGTTCTCATATATCTCATTACTCATCTTGGATTTACTTATTTATTTGGTTTGTGCCCCACCTTTCTCCCTGGAGGTCACCTCAGGAGGCTAACAACAATTAAAATACACAAAGATTATTTATTTAAAAAGCTTTAAAATGCAAATAAACCTATAAAATAGAAAATGGGCAATGCAATCCTATCTGTCTACAGTATTTATATACCGCTTTTCAACTAACAAGTTCACAAAGCGGTTTACAAAGAAAATGGAAAAATAATAATAGCTAATTAAAAGCTAATGGGTCTCTGTACCAAAAGGGCTCACAATCTTAAATGCAAAAAAGAACACCAGCAGAAACCACTTGAACAGACACTGCTGGGGTGTGTAGGGCCAGTTACTCTCCCCCTGCTAAATAAAAGAGGAACACCCACTTGAAAGAGTGCCTCTTGCTCAGTTAGCAGGGTTTATGACTTTATTAGCAGGGTTTATCCTGACTTTATGCCAGAAAAATGGCCCAGCTAAGCTGGCCTAAATAGGCCATATCCTGAGTGACAGTTAGGCCAAAATCCACAGGGATAGAAGGCCTCTGGCTATCCTAACTGTTGCAGAGCACAAGGGCAGCATCCTCACTGGGCTGGTGTAGTTGTGCTGTTTCCTGAGGTTGAGAGGCAGGGATTGGCCCAGCAGGGATTGGCCCAGGACTCATAATTTTTTGCCACCACTTACAGTTTTACTCTGGCTTATGGAGCCCCTGGGTCTACTCAGATTTATTCCTGCTCCTTAGGTGGCCTAAGTCTGAGGAGCTGTGAGGGGGCATTTCTGCCCTGGAAACCAGTTCTGGATACAGCCTAACTGCACTGTTCAAGACCATGCTCAACATGTCCTCAACATGCCGCTCCTGTCAGGGGCCAGAAAACGAATTTACAGTTCCAATTTGAATTTACATATAAGAATGTATTAGAATGGATTGCAAGGCTTGCTCAAGGGCTGGATAGAGGGGTCTTGCCGGAGGATTTTGTATGCAAGTATTTCTGTACTGTGAATTTTCTGTATTTTCTGTAATGCGCTGTGGGTGGTGCAAGTGGCTAAGACACTGTGCCTATTAACCAGCAGACCAGGGTTCGAGACCTGGGTCAGCCCCACAAGACAGGGTGAGCTCCTGTCCTTAGCCCAGTTCTGCGACACAGCTGGAACCAATCGTATTGGCTCTGCCTTTCCATTGGACTAATTCAGTGGTGTGGAAAGGGGGGATTTGCTGCTTGGGTAACAGCATATCCTCCATAACAATCTAACCCAGGCTTTTGTGATTCGCATGCAGCGTATGCAGCGCCGAGCACAATACCGTAGTCTTTCAAGACTGAAGGAGGCCTGCTATTTCTGTAATGTTGGTGAACTGCCTTAAATATTTTGTAGAAAAGCAAGATTGAAAGAGATATATGAAGTGTGAACACTTGTCTGGATCTTGGGGACCCAGGGCTACTCCAGTGTTTTTCACCACAGTTGTGATGGGGTCAGGCAGTCCTTTTTCTTCTTTTGTGTATCTCCATAAGTGTGCAGAGAAAATTGCTTAAGGCCCTCTAATAAAATTAGCTTGAACTTTGCAGAGGATTTTCCTAACGTCCCATGGAGTGCACTGAATATTTGGCAAGGGATGAGCCGCCCTCCTTGTTAATCTTCCCATTTCTATTGAAGAGGAGTATGAGCCCAGTTGTCTCTGCAGTCATGTTTTCAATTTAAACCTCCCTGGAGCTGCTGAAAAGGAACGGCCACCCAGTTCTTTGAAGGAGCAGCTGGAGCCCTCAGCAGGCCTCTCCATGGTCAGAGAGCAGCAGTGCATGTTCTCATTTATCTGCATTAAACATGGGTGGCCACAGTTCTCTCCCTTTCTGGAGGTGGCAGCTATTGTCTGTGGCTCTAGCCTTGCAATCTGAAATGGTTTTGTTTGGCTTCCTACTTCTGCTGAGTCAAACACATTTGGTTAACAATGAGTGCCGAACAACACATGGGATAGGGCCCTTTTGAATGCTTTCTTTTGCTTCAGTGAAACATTTTTTACATGGGCCTCTCCCTTATGAGGCCATCGTATTCTCCTAACACTTGCTGCCAGCAGGCTAGTCCTGTAAATGACTGACCCCTGGATGCTTTCCACTTTGATCTAAAGTACAGACCTGCCTTTTCAGGCAACAGTTTTCTACATCAAATGCCTTACGTAGTGTACACAAGGAATTTGATTTGTGCTATATTTTGCATGTTGATTCTGAGCTGTGTTTTAAGAAAATAGCTGGTTTATGAGACATTTGCTGCAATTCTAAAATATAATTAGGCCAGACTAAGCCTCAGCATAAGTCCTATGCTGACCTGGGGATGTCACAAAAATGCCGTAAGACACTTCTGCACCACTCCTCAGAGAAGGTTAGGTCAGTGGGCAAACATGTGCTTTCCTCTCTACATCATCACCGAAAGACCGATGAGTTGTGGTGGCCTAGGTTAGGATTGCACCCAAGTTGTAGAGAGCAATGCATGGTGTTTAGTAGATTGCAGTTGATGCCTCCAGTCCTAAATGAAAGGACCTGATATCTGTTCTGGTTGTCTGCAAGTTTTCATGCCACTACAAGTTTAATGTTTCCCACTTCCCTGATATGTAAGTAGGTTAATTTACATCCTCAAATGGCATGTATTAATGGGTTCTAAGACATTATTGTCTGAATATTTTCTACCTGAATATTTCTGAATATTCTCCTACCTGGATATTTAACATAAATCTCGAAAATCAGCTTGAGGGGTTCTGGAGGATTTGGAAGTATGCACCTTGTGGTACTCTCTGAGGCTTGGAAATGTTGTAAAAAGAAAAAATAATCCACTCTGGTTTTCATCCTGAAACAGTTTGTTTCCGATCCAAAGTGCTGATTCTGACTTTTAAAGCCATATAAGGTCTTGTGCTGAAATATTGAAAGATCAGCTCTTCCCATATTTACTTATCTGCACAGTCAGATCAACATCTGAGGTACAGCAGCTGTACATGCAAGACAGAGATTTGGCACCACAACTGTGAAATGTTATTCAGGGTGGAGGGAGTATATCTGGCTTTATTATCGATCACCTTCCAGGGGCAGTACTGTAAACATGGTAGTTTCAAAGGGTCTTCAAGGTGGAAGCTTAGCTGGCTGTTTCATTGCATTATTAAACACAATATCTACGTGCCTCTTTCCCAACAGATTCGAGGTGGTTTACATAAATTCATTTTCAGAGAGATTTTCAATCATACACACACAAACACACACAGAGCGTGCTTCATGAGCCAGAGTTTCCTTGTCTTGCTGTTGGGTTACAGTGCAATCCTATGCATGTCTACGCATAAGTATTTCCCATTATACTCAATGGGGTTTACTCGCAGGAAAATATGTATAGGATTGCAGTCTTAGGCTACAATCCTAACCACACTTTCCCAGGAGTAAATACTATTGAATACAATGGTACTTACTTCTGAGTAGACAGGCTCAGGATTGCACTGATTCTCTCTTTCTTATGAAGACCTTATTAAAACAGTAATATGGTGTGGCGGGACCATTCTGAGAGGACAACAGTGTGCATAAACAGGAAGCATTTGATTGACATACTCCAGTTTTTCCTGGCTGTTGTTTTTCATGTGGTCTTACTGATCCTGGCAGTATTTTGAAACAACTGAGAAATCTGTGGAGTGTAAGGTGCAAAATAGATGCAGTCATAGACCTTGAAACTGCTGAGTCCTGCAGAGGTGTTAGATAACTTGGTAGTAATCCAGCTCACAGCAGCTTTATCACTTACCTTGGTGAAACTGTGCTTTACTGATACCATTCAATGACATGCTTTGAAGATGTATTGTTGAAAGGAACTGTGGATGCTGATACTTGGAGACTCTTAGAGTACAATCTTAACAATGTCTACTCAAAAGGAAGCCCCTTTGTGTTCAATGGATCTTACTCCCAGGAAAGTGTCTTTAGGATTGCAACCTTAGTCAAATTAGTATATGGTACCATTAAATTGAACAGGAGATGTTATTCCTGCATGAAAAAATTGAGAGCTATAGAGATTTTTTTTGTGCATATGTTTGTCACTCATGGCTGCAATTCATCATAGGATTTGTGAACTAAACACTATGGAGTTCTGTAGTAATTCTTACATTGTGATTTTCATAGACATTTGGTTTGTCATAAAAAGTCTTACACAAATCTAGATGCTTATGTTGGAAAGGGTTAAAATAACAGGAATATATATGTTGTTTGAATTCATAATGCAAGTGTGAAAGCAGTATTTTCAACATGAGCATGTGACACATTTGTTGATTTTGATATCTTCACCACTCCCTGAATGTTTGAGAGAGTTTGGAATTGCTATTACTGCAAATCTGGACCTAAAATTCATTTGTCTTTGTTTTGCAACTTTCTGTACTATGGTGCAGTACATACAATATCTGTATGCAATTAAGAACAATTTTCACTAAAAACAATCCTTTATTTCTGTTGGGGACGTTGCATGCTGATATGAAAGAGCTATAAGCTTGGTTTGCCCTTGGAATCTTGGTGGATTGCATTGCTTTTTTGAAATAAGAAGCAGAATCCTACTACAAATAACTGCAAGCAAGATCACAGTGTACTATTGTTTAACTGTAAGGGCTGGTCTGGACAATACTGCCTGAGGCAAGCCCCCAGCTGTGCAGTTAGGGACACCTGGCCTTATATTGGATTGTGTTTATGGAAGTCAAGCCAGGAAGGCTAATCAGATGTTTTGGTACAGCCTATCATTCTAGTTACTCTGGAAAGAGTGTTTGCAGCTTAGCCACTGCAGGAAAAGAAAGTTTTCTTGGTACCTATATTTAAAATCTTGCATAGATTTTAGGAACACTGGCAGGTATGTGTGAGAGTGCTCACCTGACTTGTTGAAGGTTCCAAAAATGGAACCCCCCTATGGATAAGAGGGGTCCACCTGTATAATGAGTGGTTGCTATCCCCTTATGCATTCACAGTGCAGTTGTAAGTCCTGGCACAAATCCTGTGCTGGTTTGGGGGTGCAATCCTGGAGGGATTAGGCTAATACATGGACATGCATCGGCCTCCCCACACCACTGTGGGAATGGAGAGATGAGTGAATTGTGCTAGCCTTGTGTGTGTTGGTTGGGATTACAACCAATCAACTACAACCTCAGTTACAACTATTCTTCAGCATACCACTCATTCCTGCTTAAGACAGCATGGAAAAATGGGCACTTCATATTACAATACTTTGGCTGCAATCCTAAACACACTTTCCTGGGAGAAAGACCTATTGAGCACAGTGGGGCTTACTTCTGAGTAGACACAGTTAGGATTGTGCTCATAATAGGATTGTCTGGTACCCCTCTATATAGTGAGGTACAGAATACATCTGATTCTTCATCCAAAAATAGCAGTCGGTGTCAAGCCTCTGATGAGTAACAACACATCTAAATTCATTCCAATTCTTTCAGTTGACTTTCTCCATCCATCACAGTCACGCTGCCTCTTGTAAATTCCCCGTGACCTGCTGAGGGTTGTGTCAGAAGGACCTTGTGTTTTCCAACAAGAGGAGTGCAACAAAGGCAGTCAAGAGTCATCTCATTGTATACAAAAGATGACCTTTTCCTTGATAATGCCCATGTTTATGCCATGGTGAAAAACTGTTAAATATTTACCATAATTGATGCAGGCAGCCTGATTCACAGCCCAGTTCATCAAAGTACTAAGCATTAAAACATTCAGGACTAAACTGCTTAAATCCAACTACTTGGACATGGTTTGTGAATCAAGCTTTAATGTTTGTGTGTATATCTGTATGTGTATCAGAATGTGGTTGGCTCTGTTCAAATAGCAAGATGGGGTGATATAATCCTGAAGTAGGAGTGTGTAACCTCAGGCTGCAGGTAACAGATTCCTTTTAGGAATGCTCCTCTATGTAAAAGTCTATGCTGACAAAAAACAAAACAAAAACTAGCATACTAAATAATAATAATAAGTAAACTTTATACCCCGCCTTTCTCACAGAGGGACCCAAGGCAGCTTACAAAAAACAACCCATAAAAACTTCAAAACAAAATCTGGTTCACTGAAACATTTAAAACAGGCATCTTAAAAACAATAAATATAAAACATCTACATTAAAACACTGATTAAAACCATAATAAAAGAGTTGTGCAGTAGAAGAACACAGACTAAAAAAACCAGCAGTTTAAAAAGCTCAAAAGGTGTTTTGAAGAGTAATGTTTTTAGGCCATGACGAACAAGTTTCAAGGGAGGGAGCAGTTTTTAGATCAAGAGGGAGGGAATTCCAGAGGGTTAGTGCCACTACTTTAAAGTCCCTGTTTCTTGCTGCTGCGCCACGTACCTCCCTTGACAGTGGTGCTTGTAGCAGGGCTTTCTCTGATGAGGGAATGAGCCAGACTGTATGGAAGCAGACGGTTCTTAAGATAGTCTGGGCCCAAGCTGTTTAGGGCTTTATAAGTCAAGACTAGCACCTTGGGCCCGGAAACAAATGGAAAGCCAGTTTAGTCACTGGAGGAATGGCCCTAAAGCTTTTCTCCTTACCCCAGGTAAAACAGCAGCAAACCAAATGTGTCTGCTCAAATCCAAGCCTGAGGCTTAGTTATCTCTGCACTGCCTGGGGAATAGAGCTTGCTGAGTCCCAACTCCTGCTTCCTGCCAACCCTCTCACAGTCTTGCGCACTGCTTGCCCTCCTGCTGTCTTGAAATGCCTCCACCTGCCTCCTCCCTGCCCTCTGCCAACCCTCAGACCCTTGTGCTGGCAGAAATCACCACAATTCACCATCCTCTGGTTCCCATGGTAGGATTGGGGGGAGGGTTGGCACAAACCCGTGCTGGCCTCCCATTCTCACCAAGAGTTGCAAAGATGCATTATGGCATGTTTGTGACAGCCTGGGCTGGTGTGTGGCCAGTTAGGATTGCTTCAGTATTTATTTTAAATATTTGTAGGCTTGACAGTGTTCCAGCAAAAGAGGACTAACATGGTTCTCAACAGCAGATACCAATATGAAAACCAAAACAAACTGATATGGGGTGCAATCCTAACCGAGACCTGCCTAAGTCATCGGTGTTCCTGTGGTGATATAGGGAGGCAAGCGCATGTCTGTGCACTGGCCTAACCCACCCCCCAGGTGTGGCACACAAGTGTCTTTTGGCACTTTGTTGACACCCCCACGGCGGTACAGGACTTATGTCGGGGTTTAGGCCGGCTTAACTACAGCAGCCTTAGTTGTCGTAAAATATACTGAAGTGATCCTGCCCACTAGTCAGACAACTGGATGCTGCATCACGTTTGGCATACAAACCTTTGTGGGCACAATTGTAACCAATTTTCTAGCTCCAGGGATAGGACAATGCAGCTTAAGGTTCCTTATAACTGCAGCATGCAGCCTATGGCCCGCTGGCACTGCCATGCAGTGCTGAAAGCTGGTTAGGATTCCGTCCTGTTTTTCTTCTGTGGTTTCACAATTGCATTCTGTTACAACAATCCCCACCCATTTTTCTAGTAGATTCATGTGATGGCAGGCTTCATGTGACAATGGTAGCAGCAACAGAGTAATAAAGATACTGTATATGGAGGCAAACTGATGGGAAACAACCTTCCTTGCAAGTTTTAAAGTCTAGGGGCAAAATCCAGAGTAACTACGGGGAGTCCTTGCTCCAGTGTAAGAACAACTTATTCTGGATTCCAATATGAATTTCCCATAGGTTTTCACTAGGTGGTGCAGTAACTACAGGTGCATGTAATGTCTCTTATGTGCTCCCATAGTTACTCTGGATTTGGGGGAATGTTGCACAGGTTTGGCTATACACACACACGGACAACTCCTGATGCCAAAATTAGTAGGAAAAGGCAAAGAAAAGATGATTTAATAACATTGTGGAGGACTTAAAATTTAAAATGTAGTTTACCAACGGGGATGGCTTAATGTCAACAAGGATGCTGATACATTTTCTTTTTTTCCAACAAAAGCTTTATAACATGCAATACGCAGAGAGAGAGAGAGAGAGAGATGAAAGTAGCATTCTAATTACAGGTATTGTTGATGTTTTTTGTTCTTCAGCTGTCTTCATTTTAGACTTAATATTTAAACAGTATTTTCTATTTTCATTTCCTTTCTTTTTTTAAACAATTCTGAGACTTATTTCAATGGCCTGAGAAAAGTACAAACAGAATCTGCACATTGCTGCATTCTCCTTGCTATCTATTGATTTCTCTTTACTCTCTACATTTTGGTGGTGGCTGTCTTTTCTGTTTGAACATAATAGAAGGCACTACAGGCCTAGCAGCTTCCAATAGATTATTACCACCTGCTGATGCTAAACGAATTGTGCTTTAGCTGGGTTTTATTAGTACAAATAATTGCATAATGTTTGCCTAATTTATTCAGCACATGCTCAGCTTGCCAAATTTTTGTGCAAGGAAATTTACTGTTTTGGCATGCAATAGATGCTTGCGCATGATAGCTCATTTTGCAAAGATTGTTTCTTTAGGCTGCTTTGAATTTTTTAAATCTTAAAATAATATTCAGGGTAAAGAAAATAGAGAAACTATAAAACATTTCTCAAGTTCACAAGGTTGCCTTAAAAAAGAAAGGACACTATTTATAGAAAGTGTTTCAAGTTTACATGTGAGACAAGGCACAATCCTAACCAATTTAGGCCAGTGCAACTCACCCATCTCTCCATTCCCCTGGTAGTGTGCGGAGGGCAGCACATGCCTTTGCTTTGACCTAAACCCCCAGAACTGGTTCAGAAGTGCCTCCAGGCACTTTTGTGACACCCCAAGGCCAGCATGAATCTTGTGCTGGGTTTACAGGAGTTAGGATTAAGCTGTGGGTTGTGTTTTTCTGGGCATGGTAGGGTGGATATGCATCCAAATGCAAAGGGATAATAAACTAGTTAGAGATGTTACAAACTTCCCAGCAACCACAAACCCAAGTGTTACTGAGTAGTTTTAGGTAAATCGGGATTTAAATAGTTCGTGCACGTGACTTCAATAGATTTTTGAATTCTTTTTTCTCCTTGCCCTAGAACAGGAGTGTCCAAACCCCAGCCATGGGGATGAATGCACCTCTCGGCAAGCCTCAATGTGACCCTCTGCAAGACCCCACATATTGGGCCGCAGGCAAGCCTTGTAATGTCTCTGATGTGTAAATGTATATAAATTTATTCAAGTTTGACATGTAAATCATTTTTCCTGCCCCCAACAGTGTAAGAGAGATTATGTGATCTTCCACCAAAATGTTTGGACACCCCTGCCCTAGAAGTTTGAAATATTGCAAAATAAAGGTATAGGGATCAGTTTTCATAATGTTCTCAGTTAGAAAACAGCTAATCACATACATGTTTATTACAGTAAACTTTTTGGGCCAGGGTTTGTTGAAGAGGACAGCTACTGCAAAAAGCAACATCATGAAACGGATGACAAAATAAATGGCAGGGAAACTTCCGAGATGTTTTGCTTGTATCACCCAAACTTATCCAAGAGGGATTGGTGAGGTTTAGAGTTCATTCCCTGCTGGCACAACAAGATCAGCCGTGTGCACTCCCCCCCCCCCCACCTTCCCATAGCTGCCTGTTTATTTCCTCCCACGAGGGAATTACAGTGGTAATCCCAGTGGTTACAGGGACTCACTCCTCCTTCTCCACCCCAGTTTGCCTCAGGTCTTCTGAGCAACTAGCAGCAGCTGTGTGGGGCCTCATTTTGAGATCCTGATTTGTAGTTGGTTTCAGCAATGGGTTTGCCCCACTAAGGGTCAGGTGAGAGTTTGGATGTGTTTAGTCTATTTTTAAAAAATTTATTCTATGTCAAAAATTATGATTGGACTATTTGTTTCCTGGGGAAAGTTGGGAGCAAGCAGAAGAAAGCTGATTCTTCTATCTTTCCTGAATAGTTCCCTATTACCTGTCACTTTCTGTTAAGGTTCAAAGTGGCACTGATGAGACCAAATAGTGAATCCGAAAGGATTCTGGAAAGGTGGGAAACAGGAAATAAGAGACTTGAGGGTGTGAATATCTACTCCCTGGTAGTTCAAAACAAATGGGACAACCTTGTCGACAACTGTTCAACTTGTACTAGGTCATGTTTGAAAGCAGTATACATGGAGACGAAGTTGACAGGGGGAGAAAAATGGTGAGATATTCCAAGATTGTTTGATTGTAGGATCCGGAAAATGTTAATGCAAAATTGTTTAAAGTTCCCTGTTGTGCTCAAAGCTGCAATGAGCGTTCATATTTCAATTATAAGCTTCTGTAGGTACATTTATACTGATTTAATTGCATCTAAAGTGGTGAATATTGTCAAACTCACTGTTCCTAGACAGTAAAATCCTGGATCCAGCAGGTTTGCAGCTGTTGAAGAGTTCCCACACTGCAGGCAGGATATTCAAAAGTATTTTGGATGTGGAGAAGAGAAGAGTGAAGTTTGCATATTCACTGCTGGCAAATTAAACTTGCATTTTTTATTTCCTCTTGCTAAATTCTTTCTGTTCTTCTATGCCACAATTTACAGCAAGAAAGAAAGTTGGATGTAAAAATATGCTGAATTAATATCCGACTTCTATTAATACTCATTCCTTAATTTTGCACACTGATTCTTTACAGCAAATATTTGTAGTAATCTGGAAAAGGCAGACATGATGACAATTGTCCCATTATTTCCAAGTGTGGAAAACAGGAGAAAGGTTTGTGGCTTGCCACAGAATGATACAGAGTAGCCCTGGGCTTTTTCATCCAACAAAAGAAAAGGTATCAAATCAGACAGCAACTAATGGGTTTCCATAGTCTCATTTTCTTGCCAATACCTGTCAGCTTCAATAATGCAGGGGTAATATTGACACAAGTCAAGGGAACTGCTGGAGATGGGGAAAACCAATAGATTTCTTTTTAGTTGTTGAACATTTTCAGCATCTTTACAATTTGGAAATAGTAAGTCACAGCATCCTGCAGTGCATGAAGTCCTATTGACAGGGCTTATTCAATTGAGATGAAATAAAATAGTTCAGGTGATGCCATTTATATTGGACAAGCTATTTTGGGTAAGTTATTGGTTTGCACAGAAGTCTTGCAGTCTGAACTTTTGCTACTACGTTAATTCATTTTTGGGTGTTTTTTATTGTTGTTTAAAACATTTATATTTTGCTTTCCCCAAAGCTCAAGGCAGCTTACACTACTTGATAAAATTAATCTAAAATACAAAATTATCAAATATGTTTACCAAATTTAATCAGTGTGAAATTGTGTCAGCATTTTCCATGTCAATCAAGCAGGCTGAGGGTTCCTTTCCCATCGTCATCTGGGGCAGAGAAGGCTGAGGGGTCACATTTTCTGTGTCAGTCAAGCAGGTTGAGGTTCTCTTCCCATGGTCCTCTGGCATTTGAGGAAAGCTATCACCAAAGAAATGTCAGCCTTTGATTCATGAGAATCATGCCGGAATCAGAACAGGCAGAAGTCTCAGATTGGCATGTCTCCCATGCTGGCCTTGCATCTTTCCAGGTATATTTTCTAGACACTCCCAAAGTGATGCAATGAGTTGCTGAATGAATGATTGGAGGGAATGGAGAGGATGACCCTAAGAGCTGTGAATGGAAAATTGTTAGGTCAAGATGTCAAACAATGTCTTCTTTGTCTTGCTTCGCTTTTGTGACACCCCCAGGTTAGCACAGGACTTACGCTGGCCTAAGTTGGAGGTTAGAACTGTAGCCTAAATAAATTGTGCTTCAATTTCAGGAAGAGATAGGTCTTTGATGCTTCTTAGTCATATGCTTCCCCCTCAAATTGAACAAAACTGCACAGTATTGCAAATCAGAGTAATGCAAATCGGAGCTTATCAAAGTCCACTCATGGAAAGTCTTGAAGTGTGGGAAACATAAGGGTGTGTTTTTCTTCCTCTCACCATGAAACCAGTTTGTCCAGTTTATAGGCAGAAGAGAATCATGGTGCAAGCCTAACCTATTTAGGCCAGCACAACTCACCCGTCTCCTCATTCTCATACTGGTGAGGGGAGGCCCACCCCTGGAGTAGCACAGTCATGCCTTATCACACTTTGCACCTCCCCCAGGACTTTGTTGGTCTATCCAGGGGCTAGATTGTGTTGCCAGTTTCCCAAATGTCATAAAGAGCACATTATCATTTGGTTAGTTGCTATACATGGTCTAATATCCAATCTTGAGACTTGACAGTTTTTTTTAGCTGCCTCACATTACTGACTCTGTTGACACCAGAAATCTTAAAGGGTGCTTTCACATAATGATTGTTAGAACATGAAGGCCAAATCCTTGAAAAAGGGCTGAGGCATCTCAATTTTGTTATATTTTTATTCTTCCCCTCCACACCATGACCTAGTAGCAATAATGTTAGGGTAAGCTGGCAGCTGTACAGTACCGCTTATAGGACAAACTGACCACATTGCATTGATCTCATTCAGCAGGATGAGATCATGAGCTTGAGGTCAACAAGGTATTGCTCTATGTAGGCTGTTCCCTAGAATATCTAAACCAGACAATCACTGATGAAAGCCCAGTGCCGTGTGTGTGTGTTTGTGTAATCACTTGCAGTGTTTTGATGTGGTAAAGCTAAGGAAACTAGATTCCTTCATAATTTAAAATTTGATTAGTTCTCTTTGAAACTAACTGAAAACCATTATGATGGTGCTCCTTGAAAAGGATTTGGCTTTTATTCCAGCTAGAGTTTCATGCTGCAAAAACAAAATATTCCATGTGATATGGATCAGAATGGTTGGTGATGTTATTAGAACTGTATTAAAAAAACTTATTTTAACTTAAGTCTTGTCTTAAATTTTCCCAAGCTAAAGAGAGGGAAAACAGGGAGGAAAGTAGCTTATAGCCTATAACATGTCAGCTATAGTTGAGTGACATTATACTCATAGTTAACATGTGTGAGTTTAAGTATACATACTTGGCAACAAAAGAGAGAAACTAACATGTTACTGTGGGCAGTTCTGCCCACCATACCACTCACTGAGTAAATATAGTCAGTTCCTGTAAATACAAAATTATTAGATCATGAATCATTGAACCTATAGGGAAAATGGGATTGGGTTCTAGGGTCTCTTTTCACCATACACTTTCTGAACCTGAATTGTAACTTGAAATCTGTGGGGCTGGGTTAAAGCAAGGCCTCATCTACATCTACAGTATCTAATGCTCTCTTATGCTGGATTTCCCTGGATAAGTTGAAGGTTGTGGTGGTGACGATTTCTCCATGCTGGATATCCCTTGATTTGTTTAAATTTGCTGGTCCAATGAGGCCCCAGAGTTCAGCAGTGAGGAGGGTTTGCTTCACACATCCTCCTCCACATGTCTCTTGGCTCTCTCCCTTGGCTAGCTCCAGAGCAGCTCTCAGGTTGCTCTGAAAGCTCTCATCATCATCAAAGTCGTGAAGTTCAGCTGAGGAGTCTGAGCTGGGGTCCAAGATAGTGGGGGAAAGATTGGAAGTAGACACAAATGTGCCCAATGATGATTCTCCATAGACCCATTTGATATCCATTTGCCTTATCAGTATTGGCAGATAACAGTATTGGCAGATAACGAGAAAAAACAGTGCATATAATGAGGGATAGATAACAATTTTTCCCATTGCAGATAAGTGAATTCGTGAATAGTGAATTCAGACGTAAAGAGAACTGACTGTATCCCATAGGAAGGAAGTTGTTGAAGTATATAAAAGTAGGATAGCCTTACAGTTTCTGTGGAGTTGAACTAAAGCAGAGGCATTGGTTATGAGGTTAGCAAAGCAGCCAGTGTGAAGGCTTGGTTTGAATTCAGTTTTTCAGAGTTTCTTTGAATCCCAGAATAAGAACAATTTAAATATTGTGGTAAGAGAAATGTCAAACCTTTCCCCCACCCCTCGTCCCAGTTAGAGATAACAAAAAAGTCACAGAGCACAACTTCTATTGATTGTAGCAAATTGACAATTAAAAATATAGAGTATAATTCACAACTGCAAGATGACATTCATCTTAGAATTTTGAGTTTTTGCAACTGCCCAAGGAGATGCACTTTCCTAACAGGACTGTGCATAGTAGAATACCTGACTTTGATGTAGCAATTGTTTACAGATTGGGGGAAATCTTTTCTTTAAAAATGCTATTTTTTCAGTCAACCGTTTTAACTGTTAAAGGCAGACTCACCTCAGAGCTGCTTCATTCACACCTTACAAAGAAACTGTGAAAATGGAAGCACAAATAACTTTCTCTGTTCTTAATTTTACTGAGAAGTGAGAATAGGGCCCATGTCTTTCAGTCTATTGCACGTGTGTGTGCGCGCATGCATGTGTGCATGAATGCCTGTCAGAGGTGATGGATCACAAGGATGCATTTTCTCTTACAAACTCGCTCACCTCCCAATCCTAATCTGCTAGTAGGTTCAATAGTGCTAAAACAGTCACTGCTGTAAACTTTGGAACTGGAGTGGTCACCAAAATTTGCTCAGGAACATTTATTCCCATACCTCAGGACAAGTGCCACTGGCTGCTGGATCTGACACAGAACTGAAGAGTCCTGTACTGGGCGTCTTAGCTCAGGAGGGGCATATCATTTAGTACCAACTTCTGCTAGCTTTTGCTTTTTTGCCAGCTGTCCATCAACTTGGCCTGATCCATCCACCAGTTCTTCCCTCCTACCAACCAGTACTGTTCCACTTACATTTCCCAACTTCTATCCTTCCCCTGTCCTGAAAAGCCTCTTCACTATCTAGTGGGATACTCACTACTCAGTGCTCTAGTCCATTTTTTCTTCCTAGTGCTTAAGCACCTCTCCACCAGCGCTGGGTGTTTCCTGCCACTGGGAAAAGTGTCTTATAGCCAGAGGGTGGGCTGGAGCACTGGTGGTACACCAAAAAAAGATGAGGCCCTTAGTCATAGGACAAGGTGCTGTGAGGGGGGATACTCAGTATTTCCTTATCAGAATTTGGTTCTAACTTAGAATCTCTATTAAATAGAATTTGGTCCTCACCTTTGAATTGAGTTCAGCAATTAAACATGTACTGAATGTTTCATTGAACGGGAACCTGGCTAGAAATTTTCTTTTACCTTTGTGTTCCCTAAACACATATTATTTTCTATCCCCTTTGCAATATAAAATGAAAGAGAATGAGCACTTCTCTTTCTTAGGAGGTTCAGAAAACATTTTCTTATACAAAAAGAAAAGGTTATATCCTGCTTTGTAATGAAAGGTCACTGATCTCTGATGAGATAAATATTAAAATGCTTTCACCATGTCAGCCATATATATTTTGTGCTTTCAGCCAGACAAAAATCCTTAAGAGTGTTCTAAATTGCAATTGTAGTTGTTCAGGAGATGTTACACTGAAATAGCTATTTCTGGTCTGTCAGAGGAGAGAGTGAGTGGCTGTCATTATCCATATGCTGATTACTGGAGTTGGGCTGATTCATGGCAATTTGCTAACCTTGTTTACTAAACAGTATTGGCCCTGTAGACCTCATTGTGTGCCTTAGGAGATCTGTGTGCCAGCTTTTTAATGGGTTCTTCTGGAAAAAAAGGATTAGTACTGAGACATGCTTACAATTTACTGCACAAGTTCCTCAAAGATTTTGCAGAGCTTTTCTCTCAAAATTGTATCCCAACTTGTATGATCTCTATTGCTCAGAACCTGTCTTCCCATCCTCATGACAGTGACTATGGGTGCAATCCTAAAGACACTTTCCTGGGAGTAAGATCAGGATGGTCAATGGGGCCTCCTTTTGAGTAGACATGGTTAAGATTGTGCTCTATGGCTGCAATCCTAAAGACACTTTCCTGGGAGTAAGACCCTTTGAACTCATTGGGGCTTACTTTTGAATAGACATGGTTAGGATTGTGCTCTAAAAAAGATAGTGACATTTTTTGCCCTAAGCCAGAAAGAGGGGGTGGTCATGGAGTTGCTGTGAGTCAATAGATTTTGAACAAGGGGGAATTGGGGGAATTTCTTGTTGTCCCAATCATACCCTTAAAATGCAAAGCTAAAAAAGTTAATGATGTTCACCTGACCCAGTGAATCAGGTGAATACCGTAGTTTATTCTTGAATACTCAGAGACAGAGAAGCATAAATGGGAGTTTACTGTAAATGGGAGTTTTATATAGCTATTAATAGCTATATAAGTTATTTTCAATCTTTTTCATCTCATGGCACACAGAAAAAATAAATGCTATACAATCTATGTACTAACCTAAATTAAGCTTCCACTGTTTCTGAGAAGAGAATCCAGGACTTTAAAATTGTTGTAATGTCATGAAATATTAGATAGTGGGTATGGTTCTCACTGCTTCCATGCTCCCACAAGGCACAACCAGCAACATTGAGACATCTGAAGTTTGCAAGGGTGATTGACTCTGCAATATATAGTGGTACCTCTCATAACAAGCACCTCACATAAAGTATGTTCCACGTAACAAGTCTAAATTTCCAAGGAATCCTGCTTCACATAACAAACCTGCTTTACGTAACAAATCCCTCTGGTGCCTAACGGGCATGCGCGCTATGTAGCCCTGATGCTCCACATGGAGGATGATTAAAAGGGCTGCCGGCCAGCACTGCTGCCTCTAACTACTCTCAACTCGGGGGCAGTTGCCTCCGGGGTGCCTGAGGCAGCTGCCCCTAACTGCTCCCAAGTGCCCCCACCAGCCACCTTGAACCTACAGCAGCAGCCCAGGTGAGCCTCCTAGGAAAGTGTCTTTGATTGCAGCCTCCTAACCATGTCTACCCAGAAGTAAGCCCCATTGTGTTTAATGGGGCTTACTTCCAGGAAAGTGTCTTTGATTGCAGCCTCCTAACCATGTCTACCTTGTTTTTTGGATGAAACAAGAACATATTTCACCATCTCAGTGAAATTAGCAGAGATCTGTGTCTTCTCAATCTTCTTTTAAACATCTGACCTATCTGAGGCAATAGTTCTCAAACTCATCAAGAATACAGGGGCTCTGGTGCATGGTTTCTTTTGCCTTCCTCACCAGCCTGACATCTTGTGAGATCTCTTTCTATAAATATGATATCTCATACTGTGTTGGCCCACAAGCTGGAAAGAAGCATGGGCGTCACATGGTGTCCATGTGTTGACCTGGCACATACTTTGGGAACCTCTGATCTGAGACGTGTGAAACTCAGTCGCTGTATGTGTGTGTGTGTATATATATATATATATATATATATATATATATATATATATATATATATATATATATATACACCCACAATCAAAATCTCCTTGAATTGGCAGTTGTCTGTCAATTCTGCCAAACCTTCTGCCAAATACACCCATTCTTTTATAGCAAGGGGTCTCCAAAGATTTTGGCCAAATGGTTGCCTCAGATATCTGGCATATTATCAAGGTCCAAAAGAGTAACATTTAAATTAAATACATTAGAGATAGAATTTGAATGAATAGACTCAGATTTCCAGAATTCCTTCAAGCACCAACACACACCACAGAAGTTAAGAACAATCACAAATGGACACCCATTCCCTCGTGGGATAGAAGGGAAGCCCTACGAGAAAAGGTTGGGGGAACTTGGGATGTTCAGCCTGGAGAAGAGGAGGCTGAGGGGAGACATGATTGCCCTCTTCAGATACCTGAAGGGCTGTCATAGGGAGGAAGGGGCCAATTTGTTCATAGCTGCTTCTGAAAGCAGAACTAGAACCAATGGGTACAAACTGCAAGATAGGAGATTCTGGTTGGATATCCAGAAAAAATTCCTGACGGTGAGGGTGGTTCGGCAGTGGAACAGATTGCCAAGGGAGGTGGTGGACTCTCCCTCACTGGGGATCTTCAAGCAGAGGCTCGACGAGCACCTGTCGGGGATGGTCTAGGAGGATTTCCTGCTGCAGGCAGGGGGTTGGACTAGATGACCTACTAGGTCTATTCCAACTCTATGATTCTGTGTCACAAGAAACTACCTACATGTGGAGGAGTAAATACCTCAGAATGATTGCATCCCAGGTGTGACAAAGTTTGAGGATTGGGGGGGCTCCCTGACCCTCCAAAAGATTTCTGATGGTTTTTTGGGAAAACATCAATGATGTTTCAGGCCTTTAAAAGGTGGTCTGAAACTCTCAGAACAGCCTCTTGTTGCAAACATACGACAGCTCTGGTTGTATTCTGTTGAATGGGCTAGAAGCTCTCAGGGCACAATTTTGGCCGGCCTAACTCACATGGCATATCTTTCTGTGGAGATGTGAGGAGGTTGTTGTATACCTGTGCGGTGGTCTTGCCACCCCCCCCCCCAAGAGTGGAGCAGAAATGCCTTATGGCACTTTTGTGACACTCCAAGGTCAACAAGGACTTATGCTGGGGTTTATGCTGTCCTAACTGGATATTAGGATTGCAACATCAGTCGACCAGAGGTTGGCCAAGGGCCAGATAGAGGCTTGCTGTGAGCCACAGCCGACCCCCAGGCTGGGAGTTGAAGACCTCTGTTTTATAGCAACAGAAAGGCAAATAATAATGTAACACATTTGCCCCTTTTTATTTACTTAGGCCACACAATGCACTCATTTACCTGACCAAAATATTCTGTTAAGGTATATTTTTCTACTAAGCTTTCCTTGCATACTTCTGAACTTGAAGTGTGTCTCTGTGCCCTCCAATCCTCCTAGGGATTTCCATAACCCAATCACTTTCCATCACTTCAATTTATTATTCTGTGTGCCTCATTGGCAGGCCTAAACTTGATTTCTTCACCATACTTGAACTCAGCTAATGGTAAAATCACCTTGGTTTGCAGCAAGCCACTAGTCTCTTAACTCCCCCCTCCCCACACTGTAGATTAATGACACTGATTAGTCTTAAAGAGATGCTGTGTGACCTGCTGAAATTATGCAAAAACACTGTGAATGTATAAAAGAGTTGTTTGTCTGCCAAGTCTTATACAGTACTTGCTCTCTCCCTGTCAGTGATCACCAGAAATGTTTCATCTGCATTAAGATAATTTACTGTTGCCTTGTTTACTTTACTTTTTTAACCACATTTGCCAGCGCTGTTCCAGAAAAATGATTACAGCATTGTTTAATTTGTTTTGCTGTAAACACAAGCCAACTTTTATATCAAGTTAAATTGGCTGCAAGCTAGCAGCTTCCTGTTCTCCTTTCTGGCTTGCTTTTTTCTCTTTGATGTTCTCAGTTTGATTCCTTGTGATTTGATTTTTCAGAATTCTGGACATAGCTCTGTTCCCTTTAAATAATTTGTGAATCCTCCGTCCTTGCTCTCCATTTCCCTTGTTCATTTAGTGGCAACATCAGAACTGCAGTGGCTTCAAATGCTCCTTTGTTTTGATGACCAGCAGAGTTGGAAATTGTGCGGTACTATTTCCGTTTCTCCTTTTTTCTCTCCTCTGTAACAATAAATGAAAATACCCGAGGAGGAGAGGGCTGGGAGGGGAAGGGGACAGTCTAGACTTCCAAACAGCTTCCTTTTCCTGACAAGGCAGATCATGTTTCCTTCCTAAGGAACATGACTGTGAAGTCACAGATTTTGTTTTCAGTCCAGCTCTTCCTGAAAAGAAAGGTTGAGTCAAAAAAATGACAGCAAGGAATTACTCAAGAGGAGCCCCAAATGAATGAGATAAAAGGTCCATCCTTTTTAGTAGCCCAATGAAAAGGAGAATGTGTGGCTGAAAGGCAAGAAAGAATGTAGTGTGATCTTAGGTCTTAACACTAGATAGCAAAGTAAAAGATTTTTGGGGTATATGAATGAAATCTGTTGGTCATATTGACTTTGATTGCTGCAATATGTGTAAAGAAAGCACAAAATCACAGTGAATTACCACAGTGTGGTAGATATGGTGACTCTTGAGTAGCAGGCACACTACAAGCGCTATGAAAGAGGTCCCCAGCCTTCTGATATTTTTAATTTTTGAGAAATATGTATATGTGTGCCTGGGCTACTTTGCTTCTATAGAAGCAGTCCCCAAACGGTACCCTAGGCTTTTTATAGTGAAAAGGATCCTGGCATGTTTTTCTGATGAGCAGATTTTTGCTTTCGATTGCAGGCTTAGTCTTCAGCTTTGTTTTCCTTACTGAATCCAACTTGCAGGCTTCTATCCTGGGAGTCAGCTTCAGGTTTCTGAGCTGGCATTCTTACTCAGCCAGTGTTGAGATAAGAGTGTTGTGCATTTTCCTGCAAGCTCCAGTTAATATTCTGGCAGCGGCAATTTTAACCAGTGAAGGTTTTGTAGCATTTTTCAAACGCATTCCTGCCAAGAGTGTTTTTTGTATCCACGCTAGATATTACTTGGGCATGAATGATTGTGATGAGGGCTGTTTACTCCAAGATGCAGCTTGGGGGCCCTTCAGAAGAGAAAGGTAGAATGGAAATAAAATCAATTGATAAATAACAAAAACCTAAAAGAAGATACTCCTGGTCTTAATATTTTTTTTAACTAACAGTCAGTTGGGCTCAGAACTTTATTCTCCTGAGGGATAAGTTCATTCTTACCCAAAATAGGCTTCAATCCTCAGCCCAATCAGCCAAATTCCATATCAATTCATCATATCTGAATTAAGAGCCCAGTCCTGTGCCTGTCTATTCAGAAGAAAGCCCCATTATAGTCAATGAGGATTTCTTCCAAGAAAGCGTGGATAGGA
Organism: Cryptoblepharus egeriae; assembly: GCA_030015325.1. NCBI lineage: Eukaryota > Metazoa > Chordata > Lepidosauria > Squamata > Scincidae > Cryptoblepharus > Cryptoblepharus egeriae. Next base: position 61,065,163 of record JAREYC010000003.1, on the reverse strand, counting down.
TTGCAACCTAAATCTTAGTTTGCCAACATTCAGCCCATTTCATATCTGAAACACGTGTTCACAACTTCCGCCATTCCCTATGATCTGGTGAAGAAGAGCTTTGGAAATTTTATGTTTATACCATACTGCATGGGAAACAAGATGCATTGCCCCATGGGACAATGGCTGTGGTATGGCTCAGTAGTATCTTCCAAGATTAGATTTCAGGAAACAGTTAGTTCTATCAGTCCCAGCAAGGTGGTAGAGTAGCAAGACCAGTTTTAGCAAGGTACTCCAGAAAAATGTATGGCCAATATAAATAAAAGCACTTGTTCCAGGAGAAAGGTTGAGCTACAACTAGATCAGAAGTTATATGCAGTGGATCCAGATAATAATTTCTCTTTTAGAAAATATTGTCTTTACCTAGAAAGTTTACAGTCTACGTAAAAGAGTGCCAGTGTTAAACAGTAATTTTGTTGTGTTGTCACTGTAAGATCAGTTCAGCTATATTTTATTGAGAAATGTTCTCAACTCCTTATTCTGCTACTGTCATTTACAATAATTACTGCTATCCTGTGCTGTTACTTTTTGGAAATCATTGGGATGTGACAGTTTTGTAGCAATAGGGTCTTTTGAGGACAGAATAGTTTACCAGGAATTAACTGTAATAGGTTCCCACTAACAATCACAAATAAAAATTTATTGCTAGAGAAGGGAGCCAGCATTTGCTCTTTGAACTTCTGTCTTGGTTTGTAGAGGAAGTTGTAAGGTTCTGGATTTAGTGTAACTTCCCCATCTAAAGATCAGTACATCTTATGTTCATCTGAGGTCACTGTGAGAAAATAGAGCAACATCGCTTAAGGCTTGTCATTGCAAAGGTAGTAACCAGCATGTCCTGGAATGCTTGTCAAATATTATTATCAGACATTTTCTAATAAAAGTCCAATATCAAATATTCATTTCCTTTCAGGCAGAGGATTTTATGCTAGGAAGCTTTCCTTGAAGACAAGCAAAATACACAAATCAGGGACCTGAAAACTGATCAATTCTCTTTGATTTTCTTTGAAACACAAGCTGGGTTTCTTGGAATCCAAGGAGAGTCTCACTATGAACCTGTTTCATGGATTCCTGAACCTGTTTCCTGAATCTATTCAGGAGCAAAGAGATGGATATGCTCTAATTGACCCTCAGTTAAATTCTTCTTTATTGGAGACAGAAATAATGGACTTTAAAATGAGCTAGAAAGAGATATCCTCATCTTTCACAAACTGCAAATACTGGCAAATTCCAGAGTAACTACGGGGAGTCCTTGCTCCAGTGTAAGAACAACTTACTTTGGATTCCAATTTGAATTTCCCATAGGTTTTCACTAGGTGGTGCAGTAATTACGGATGCACGTAAAGTCTCTTACGTGCTCCCGTAGTTACTCTGGATTTGGGGGTTTGTGTGTATGGGGTTTGTTACCATGCAGTGTGTGGGATATTAACCCTTTTCTTCAACTATTTTCCTGTCAAAAGTATTCTCTCCGACTTTGAGAGCTTGAGAGGGGATTTCTGACAAGAAAAACAGTGCAGGGCAAAAGGGACCCCCACCCGGTTTATGTGGTGCAGTTTTAACTCTAAATTTGTCTTCCCTTCAACTATTGTTTGCGTTGACTCTTTAATCCACAAGGCCAATTTGATGCAGGTGCAAAACAGCCTAACCAATCCCAACCAATTTAGACCCGCATAACTGACCCGGCATATCTCCCTGTGGTGGTGTTGGAAGGTCACAATATGATTACCCTCTCCACAGGAGGGTGTTTTGTGACACCCCCAGGACTTATGTCAGGGCTTAGGTCTTCACAAAACTTCATGTGCCAACCCATAAAAATTGTATACCAAATGAGAAATTACATTTCTTGAGTATCTCATCTTCACAGGATATATTTGCTTTTGTTTATACCCCACCTATTTTAGCATAAGTGGTCTACAAAACCACAATCAGCAGCTTTATTTCCTTATATATAACTCGAAGTTCTATACTTGCTGTACTGGTGCTGTAAAGAACTTTCCTGCATCTCATCATTTTTTTTATTTCTTGTGCACTGACATTTCTGGTCAAGTATTTACAGTTCTGTCTGTTGGTGCGGGGGGTGGGTGTGGGTGTGTCTCTTGTCTGCCTCTGTATATGAGAAGAATGCCCTGTTACCACTCAACCCACATCCTTTGCCAAAGCAGCATGTGTTGCAGTTGCAGAGACATCAGTCAGGGGAAACCCTCAATTCATACGCCGTTGGAGCAGGTGCATCAGGGTTCCTGGGTTAGCTATGTGACTGCCTCACTGCAGTGCAGCAGCCACTGATGTCTGTTCGGTTAACTCTGTTCAAACAAGTTCCTTACTTGACCTTGTAATAAGAGCAGGCACTGTGCTCATGCTCTGTAGGTCATGCCACAGCTCAGTTTCTCTCCTTTTAAGTAAGGTGGGTGTTGAAGGATGAGAAGAGGCAATAGGAAGCATGGTACAATAATTTGGAGTCTAATCACCATCATATAAGTGTCTTTGTGCAATCATATTGCAAGAACTACATCAGTTTGTAAGTCTTGTAGAGAGAAGGCGGGGTGGCTGTGGAAACTGTTCCCCTTTTTTGGGTAGCATCAGCTGCCTGTCATTTGGTTCTGGCTATTAAAGTGCATTTGCACACTAACACCATTTTTGAAGTGCACACAATGAAGTTGTTTGTGCATAAGAACAATCGGTAGCCATCACTTTTGCCTGGGGAGTTAGCTTGCATTAAGAAGAGCCTCCACTGGATCAGTCCAAAGGCCTATCTGGTCCAGCTTACTGTATCACACAGTGGCCCACCAGATGCCTCAGGGAGCACATCTGACACCTGTATCCAGGTGTCCCCCCATCACATCTGGCATTTTGAGATCGTCCACATCTACACACCCCTCATGGCTTTTAACCTGTGATAGTCCTTTCCTTTAGGAATTTGTCCAAGCTCTTAAAGACATTAAGGCAAGATGCCATCACCACACCCTGTGGCAGGGAGTTCCACAGACCAACTACACACTGGGTAAAGAAATGTTTTCTTTTGTCCTAAAAAAAAAGCAGGCCTCTGTCAGTCTTGGAAGACTATGGTATCGTGCTTGGTGCTGCATATGCTGCATGCAAAGCACGAAAGCCTGTGTTGGGTTGTTATGGAGGATAGGCTGTTCCCCAAGCAGCAAATCCCCCCTCTCCACGCTACTGAATTAGTCCAATGGAAAGGCAGAGCCGATACGATTGGATCCAGCTGGCGTCGCAGAGCTGGTCAAAGGACAGGAGCTCACCCTGTCTTGTGGGGCCGACCCGGGCCTCGAACCCTGGCCTGCTGGTTAACAGGCACAGTGTCTTACCGGTTGCGCCACCCACAGCCACTGTCTGTCCTAACCATCCCAATATTCAATTTTAGTGGATGTCCCATTGTTCTCGTGTTGTGTGAAAGGGGAAAGAGCATCTCCCTATACACTCTATCCATCCCTTGCATAATTTTGTATGTCTCAATCATGTCTCCCCTCAAGCAACTCTTTTCTAGACTGAAGAGCACCACATGCTGTAGTCTTTCCTCATACAAAAATGTGTTGCTGTCCAGGATTGCAAATTTCCTTATCTTTTCTCTTGCTAATCCATATATCTATATATATAAAAGAGAAAAGTCACTGACTGACTGACTCATCACCGCCCTGCCAAAACTGCCCGCCCTAGAAGCGTGAAATTAGGGTTGGGTGTTCCTTTTGTGATGGAGGGGTGCACTAAGAACCGGTTTTCCGAAATTCCAACCGGAAGGGGGTGAAAAGGGGCACAACGCCTTTTCCTCCCTATACTTTGCATTGAGAATTGCTGACTCAGCAACATTCCGCCCCAACTGCTGGGCCTGAAGCATGGAATTCTGGGAGTTCCTTCTGTCACCTGAACTCCCACCAAGAACCATCTGGAGAAATTTAACCCTCCAGGGGCTGAAAAGGGGTGCAAAGTGTTTCTGTCCTATACTTAACATGGGAGACTGAACAACATCCAGCCAATTGGGTGCTCAGTGCCTGGTGAACTGGGGGATGTTTACCGGAGGAAGAGGTTGCACTGGCGAGGATGCTGTGCATGGGGGGAAATTGCACATGGAGAAAAGTTGCGCATGGGAGGATGATGCGCATAGGAGGAAAGTTGTGCATGGGGAAAAGTTGCGCATGGGGAAAAGTTGCGCATGGGGAAAAGTTGTGCATGGGGAAAAGTTGCGCATCGGCAGATGATGCACATGGGGAAAGTTGCGCTTCAGGGGATGATGCACATGGGGGAAGTTGCGCATGGGTGGAAGTTGCGCATGGGGGAAAGTTGCGCATGGAGGATGATGCGCATGGGGAAAGTTGCGCATGAGGGGATGATGCACATGGGGAAGTTGCACATGGATGGAAGTTGCGCATGAGGGAAAGTTGCGCATGAGGAAAAGTTGCGCATGGGGTTGATGCGCATGGGCGAAAGTTGCACATGGGTGAAAGTTGCGCATGGGGGAAGTTGCGCATGGGGAGAAGTTGCGCATGGGGAAGTTGCGGATGGTTGGAAGTTGCGCATGGGGGAAAGTTGCGCATGGGGGAAAGTTGCGCATGGGGAAGTTGCGCATGGTTGGAAGTTGCGCATGGGGGATGATGCGCATGGGGGAAAGTTGCGCACAGGGGAAAGTTGCGCCTGGGGGTTGATGCGCATGGGGGAAAGTTGCGCATTGGCAGATGATCCGCATGGGGAAGTTGCGCATCGGCGGATGATGCGTATGGGGGAAAGTTGCACATGAGGGGATGATGTGCATGGGTGGAAGTTGCGCATGGGGGATGATGCGCACGGGGGTAATGCGCACGGGGGGAAGTTGCACATGGGGGAAATTTGCACATGAGGACATGATGCGCGTGGGGACATGATGCACATGGGGTCATGACGCGCACGGGGGAAAGTTGTGCATGGGGAGAATGTGCGCATGGGGAAGTTGCGCATGGGGGAAAGTTGCGCATGGGAAAGTTGCACATCGGCAGATGATGCGCATGGGGGAAGTTGAGCATGGGGGAAAGTTGCGCATGAGGGGATGATGTGCATGAGGGGATGATGTGCATGGATGGAAGTTGCGCATGGGTGGAAGTTGCGCATGGGGGGATGATGCGTATGGGGGATGATGCTCAGGGGGGTAATGCGCACGGGGGGAAGTTGCACATGGGGAAATTTGCACATGGGGACGTGATGCACATGAGGTCATGATGCGCGTGGGGGGACAGTTGCGCATGGGGAAAAATTGCACATTGGGGTTGATGCATATGGGGAAAGTTGCACATTGGGGAAGTTGCGCATTGGGGAAAGTTGTGCATGAGGGGACGTTGCACATGGGGGGATGATGTGCATGGAGGGACGATGCACATGGGAGATGATGTGCATAGGGGAAGTGGCACATGGGGTGTTTCTGCGCCATGGGGGGATGGCATAGGGAGAAATGTTACACCCGCAACGCGGGTACGCTTTTTGCTAGTATATATATATAAGAGAAAAGTCATGGACTGACTGACTCACTCATCAATGCCCAGCCAAAACCGGTGGGCCTAGAAACATGAAATTTGGGGTGGTTGTTCCTTCCGTGACTGAGGGGTGCACTAAGAACTGGTTTTTGGAAATTCCAACTGGAAGGTGGTGAAAAGGGGCACAACACATTTTCCTCCCTATACTTTGCATTGAAGAACTGGTGACTGAGGGATGCTCTGCCCCAACCCCCTCCCCCGACCAGGAATCATGAAATTCAGGGAGGGAGTTCCTTCTGTCACATGAACACCAATATGGAGAAATTTAACCCATAAGGAGCTGAAAAGGGTTGCAACGTATTTTTCTCCTATACTCAACATGGAAGTCTGACCAACCTCCAGCCAATTCGGTGCTCGGTGCCTGGTGCACTGGGGGGGATGTTGTTTGGAGGGAGGGGTTGCACTTAGGAGGATGCTGCGCATGAGGGATTGTGCTCGGGGGTGTTATGCATGGGGAGATGATGCACATGGGTACTGATGCACGTGGGGGGTTGATGTGCATGGGAGATGATGCACATGGGGGGATGTTGCATGGAACAGCTCATGTTTGTTGGGTGGCAGATGCAGGGACAAAAAATTAATCTCCTTTTCCCTCTGGATGTTTCCTTTGTTGGAGAGCTGCCAATGACCCAGTTCTGTTCAGATTACATGCCGATGACACAGTGACACTGCTGTATCCTTAGCCCTTCTAGGCAATGCCACACTGGCACAATCCTCCTAATAACGCTATCACAGCCATTCTCAGAAATTCATCCAGTGTCCATGGAAATCCTAGCACAACCTGCTTCTGTGGAGTGCTGATGGTTGTGCAACATCACACTGACATCCAAGGAGACACTTGCAGTTTACTCCCCCATTGTGCCCATGGGTTAATGCAGACTTAATATAATGTGTAATTTGGCCTCTCAAGTTGATCCATTAAATCTGTATAAGCAATGTATTGAGGTTAAAGTTTAGCCCTTATTCCTCTGTTTAAAAAAATGTGAAATACCATAGCTTTTCTATGATGAGATGTAAGTAAGAACATCAACAATTACATTTGCTGGTTAGTTCCCCATTTTTAGGGCATGATCCTCACTGCCGCCCAAAGATTTATTGGCATTATTCTTGTTATGAATCCAGTCTGTGTTGCACTAAGGTTTCTATAAAAGATTTTTACACTGAAAGAGGAATTGACCACATCCAGCCTCTGCAGGCCTTAGAAAGCCTCTGGGGATGAGGGAAGCCAATTCCCCTTCCCTCTTGAGGGCAGGAGGGCATTCCTAGAATCTGCCATATCTGTGTACCATGTAATAGGGAGCTTCCCAGAATGGAACCCCAGTGGATTCCAGGGCATGCCTGTATTTCTGTGTCTGCTCAGTCTGGGGTGACACCTGAGCTGTATGGCCCCCAGCTGGCAAAAGTTGGACCACCATTTCCCAAGCCCTAACATTATTTATAGAAAACTATGCATAATTAAGTTGTATTTTAAAACAGGATTAATTTCTAGATGAATGTGTGTGGCTTTCCATTATAAGATTAAGAAAAACACTATTGGCAAGGTGTTGCATTGGTTGTTGGCCATTTTATGACATGAAAGATTGGATTAGTTGACTCTGGTTTGGAGTCTGAACTGAATTTCTTGTTCCTATAGTTTGATTGTCAATTTCTGCATCTTTTTTATGCCACATGGAAACATTCTGAATGAAAAATTTGATTCTGGTTATGCTAACTTAACAGTAACTTATGGTGGCCATATGGGTATCATAACTTCATATGTTTGTGTGCCAGTGTCTGGTATTAAGTACTTCTTGGCCTAGGCCAGGAAAAATGTTGATGGTTGTTCAGAGGTCATTGAGTGATTGGCTTGTTTTGCTTCTTCACTGAGCAACTTAGTTATCTCAACTACCCAACTTCTCCATATGGAAAAAAAGCAGAACAGGCTGTCTCATGCGTTTGGAACCACTCAAAGGAAGAAAAAATATTTTCCAGGATTAATAATGTTAGTCAAAACATGAAAGAAAAGAGAAAAAAATGTGTTTGGAAAGAAAGAAATGCTCTGACAAGTGTGACCTCTGTTTTTCTCATGAGTCCTTGTCTTTGAAACCAAAGCTGCCTTTAATGTTCACCAGGTGTCACTAGGGTGTTCCTTTCAAGATAGGAAATTTAACTTTGCCGTTCCAGCATCTCTGATGCTCTGCATGTGAGTATATTTATATTTCTTGCAGTTGTACCTCTAAGGTTCAAAGGGGCATCAAAAGGTTGAAAAATTACTTTTCTCTCATTGCTTCGATTGAAGGTATGAATAAACAAAACATTGTTTATTCATTAGAATAATGAAGTAAAAAGACCTGCATTTGGGTATGTAAGATTAAGGCTACAATCCAGAGTAACTATGGGACCTTTTACACCAACCTAGTTACAGTGCTGCATATGGGAAACCTATGGGAAATGCATAGAGCAATCCAAAGTAAGTGTCTCTTATGTCTTCCCGTAGTTACTCTGGATTGTAGGGTAAGAATATGATCTTACCTTTTTAGTCCATATTCTCCCCTCCTTTTACTTGCTCATACCTTGGCTTTCAAACAAATGAAAATCAGGGGAAAGCCTGCCTCTTTCCCCACCCCATCAGCTCACCATCTACTTATATTGCCACCTTCCCCAGCCAGTGGCACTGCTAATGCATGTATCTGCTACCTGAGGTCAAAGATTTTGTTGGCCCCCGTGCACAACAAAATCCAATTTAATTAAGTAAATAAAATGTGTGCCCATTATTGGCTAGAGACACTGGGCTGGTGTGTTATTCCCCCCTTACAAAATATATGAGGAGCACTTCTTGAAAGGGTGTCTCTTTACCCAATTAGCAATGGTAACTGTATTAAGACAAAAAAGAAATGAGAACTGACTCATGTTAATAACTCATTGGTTCCATGCTGTATCATAATATCATCTCATTAGCTCTCATTGTAGTCAGTCTCACAGGTAAGCTTTAAGACAATGAAATCCATTTTTAATTCCATAAGGCAGTTGTGATTACATTTTCTGGATAGGTGGCCATACCCTTTGATAGAATACAGATATTCCAGTTCATCATTAATGCAATTAATTGCATTCTGCATTAAATTACCTTTCCAATGATATATAACATTAGTGTTATTCTTACATACCACAGTTTTCACAATTTAGGCCACTGGTGTCAAGCGCAACTTCTCCACCTCCCCCCCCCCCCCCCCAAGCTTGTTGCCTTGGTTCAATTGCAACCTCCTTGACTCCCTTAGCTGTACCTCAGCTATGTATAGCATAGTTCTCATTTGCTGCATGTGGATGTTTATTTTTGACCTTAGTAGGATGAGTTGGTAAGGTACATGTGAAAGGAACTATGCATTCTGGGTTTTTTTTAACTCTCAGTATGTTTATCCTCCTACTACGTGACAGAGCTCCTTGGTCAAATGGGACAAATGTAGCGGAAGTTCAGAAAAAATAAGATTGAGGATTGCAGGGTGTGGTAAGCTTTGGGTACAAATACAGACAACGTTCCTGTACTCAGGTTGTTGTTTTTTTAATCTCAAGATTCTTTGCTTGATGCAGTGATTAGGGAATCTGTTTTTTGTTTTTTTGAAGGCACAGTAGAGCACACGTAGAAGGTGGCATCTCTTATTGTTCAAAATGTTGTTGTTAGGGATGGTCTCCCAAGTCTCTTCAGGAAGAGATGCAAATGATGGGAGTGAAACCTAATTCAAATCAGAGTGCCAGAAATACCTCTCTCTCAACATTCAAGAGATGACACATACTTGGAAAAGTGTTAAGTGGGCTTGGCTCTCACTTAACATGATTCCAGATGTCATGTATGCTCCTGTGTGACCTGAACTCTCTTGGAAGTTCTTGCCTCTTTTGAAGCAAACCTAAATGTTCTTAATTTGGGGGGGGGGATAGATTTAGGATGTGCTGGCTGAAGGGGTGTCAAGGAACAGAGCTGGGATGGATGAAAGTGGGCCCAAACTTCAGCTGACTGGCTGAAATTATCCTTGAAAAACTTTTTTAAACAATACAGGACAGCAAAAGTTCTATCACTAGACACTAAAATTTTATTTCCAAAATTCTGCCATCTTAGGCAGAATCAATTTCACATATTGATTGTTCCCTATAGAAAGAAGATGACTTTTTTTAACACTGTCCTGAATACTGCAGGGTATTCATTCACAATGTCACAGTAGGTGTCTGAACTGGACTTGGGGTGGAGTGGTGGTGCAGTTGCCAGTGGTATGTTCACTCGCAGGGAAAATTTGCTTGCAGCTGCTCACCCGGCAAGTGGCAAACACCAGGAATGTGCTGATGAAGCCACATGGAGATATCATCCTTTGTTTGAGAATATCAGAACATTTGGTCCATCTTGCAAACATTAGCATTAGCATCATCTTTCATGCATTTAAGAGTAAGTAATAACCAAATAAAGTTAAAAAGCTAGCCCATATTATTTTTGGCTGTAGTTCATGGCTGCATTTTGTTATTACGGAGGTAACAAGAGAAGGAGGAGGATGTTTCTGTATCTCAAAGGCTAAAAGGTCCTACGTAACTATTTCTTGTTTTGTGTCTTTAGCTTAATTTCTCAGTAACATACTGTTTGGAATGTATTGTTTAAAGTACAGGGTTTAACTCAATGTTCTCATCCTTGGTCCCAGTAGCATTTTTTTTCTGACTAGGCAATCCCCATAATTTACATGAACAGGAAGATAATGTTCTTTTCCTAGTTCCAAAGGAACGTTCACGCTAAGGGAACGCCAAAGTCCACTTCTGTGAGATCTAGGGGGAAAATTATTTTTAATTTTTTTAAATCAGTATTATTATCAAATTTTATCAAAATTATTATCAGTATCTTATTATTTTTATTCTGATGCCCCAGGGGGAGGGATGAAGGAAAGGTGGAAATTGGTAAATAAAGAAATTCCAGTGGGAATATTCTAGGCCCTTCGGACCCCAGAGAGGAGAATTTAAAGGGGCTCTGTATAGAAATGCTCTCCATTGTACCTGTCCTGTGATATCCTTTCATGTTTAACCTCAGCAGCTTGTCACCTGCAAGTTTGTTTACTGGACTGAGTACAGTGATAATACTGAAATAGGAGTATTTATAGGCTACTATGAATAGCTGGGTGGGTATGTGGTGCATGATGGAGCATGTGGTGTGGTGGAAGAGACAGCATTAATCAATCAATCAGTTAATAGTATTTATACTCTGCTTTTCAGCAAAAAATTCAGAAAGTGAACAGAGAAAATGAACAGAGAAAATGGTTCCCTGTCTCAATAAAGCTCACAATTTTAAAAGATGCTGAGGAACACCAAAGGAAGCCACAATTATGAAACACTGTGGTGTAGAAAAGTCAGGACTATGCCTTATCCTATGTTACCCTATGATATGACACCCTATTGTTTGATATGTTACCTTATGGTGACAGGGTACCATTAATAATTTATTGCACTTTTGAAAATAAAAGCTGTAAATGGGACACTGATTGCTTTCCTTTCTGTTCCACAAATATTGGATGAACTCCAGTGATAAGCAATGCTTGCTTCATTCTAATAAACTCAGAATATTTGAATCAACTCAGGAATACAGTGTGTGCTTTTACGCATGTGTCCAGTTACTGACAAAGTTGGCATGGCGTAAAAGTTGTATAATTTTACCTGTCCTAAATACAGAGTCTGCAATATAGCAATGTAAATTTATGGCACTCGTATGTTAGCTGAAAGAATCTTCAAAATATTAGTAAACTGGTTTTTTGTGGATACCTTTGTTGGAACCGGTGAACCACAGGCAGATTGTTTCATCCAACTGGATTTTTCCACTGTCATAAATTGCTATATGGTGGCACACAAAAGTTGCTGCTGGTGGCTGTTTTGGAAGTGCTGCCACTATCAGTTACGTATAGAAATGAATGTAATACAAGGCATGGGTGGTGTGAGGAATGGGATGGAGAGCGGAGGAATGAGAGAGGATGTGAGGTTGGTGGCAGATGGGAGGCAAAATCTGCCTCCAGCGTGCACCAGGATCCTATCCACATACTCTGTCTTCTTTCCTCTCTCTTAATGTCTTTGTTTGGATGTTAGCAAAATGGCTAGCCAAGTCTGAGAAGGCTCATTCATATTCATAGGGTGACTATGTTCTGAAAACTGGAAAAGAGGACAAGACATCTTAAAATGTAAGATATTCAAGGAAAATGTAGGACATGACAAAACAAAAGCTAAAAATACTAATATTGATTTCATATGTTTAATTTAAACACTGAAATTAAATTTAAAATGTTATTATATAGTAGTACCTTGCCAAAACCTTGCAAAACTGCACATTTCAAGTTTTTCTGAAAACCCACTATCCACATGCAAGACGTTTGCAGAAATGTATATACAGTGGTGCCTTCACGTAACAAATGCTTCACATAAAGTAAGTTCCATGTAACAAACAAGAGCTTTGCAAAAATGCACACCAACCATTCCCAGGCACACACACACCCCAAAGCAGGAAATTTACTTGCTTGTTATTGAAGTTTGGATCTGAACCCTGCCTGAACTCTGAAGAAGGCTGCATGGCAACCTGGAAAAACTGAGGATAAGCAAGTTCTCTCTTTCTTCTCCTCACTCATGGTTGACTGTCACATGGCATTCAGGAGCTCTTTAGAGCAGTGGTTCTCAATCTTCCTAATGCCGTGACCCCTTTATAAGTTCCTCATGTTCCTAAGGACCCCCCAACCATAAAATTATTTTCTTTGCTACTTTATAACTGTAATTTTGCTACCATTTTGAATCGTAATGTAAATATCCGATATGCAGGATGTATTTTCATTGTTACAAATGAAATGTGTATTCTATGCACACACTGAACACAATGGTATTTATTTCAGAGTGGGCATGCATAGGATTGGGCCCTGAGGCTCTCAGTCAGCCCCAGTGCGCACACAGCTACAGCCAGAGGTCTGGCAAGCCTGACCTGGCCCCCTGCACCAGGGGTCTTTTGGCGACCCCCAGGAAAGCTCTAGGCGACCCCCAAAGGGGTCCTGACCCCCACTTTCAGAAATGCTGCTTTAGAGGCTCTCAGCTTGGTTCCTATGCCGCAGCGGATGAAAAGCCTTACCGGTGGTGGCTGGGTGCAGGAGAGCTGAGCTTAAAGGCAACATAACAGAATAGCCAAAATGGAGGACAGTGAAACCCTTTAGAGGACACACGGACAAAAGGCTTAGAAGGAGAACATGCCTAGGAATTTCTGGTCATATGGTCACCCTGTTCATGCAGAACAGGCTTTCCCAGGGTAAATGAATGTAACCTATCATACCATGAAGAGACCTCTGTGACTGCCCCATAGAATGCAGTATATGTGTCAGAGAAGGTGTTTAGTTAGGATTGGCCTGTAAGTTGCAGTAAGAAAAAATCAATCTAAGGGCAGTGACGGCAAAGAAAAGAAAAGCATGTGGAGGAACATAACATAACAGTGCAACATAACAGCACCAAACAGAATGGAAAAAGCTACCATTTTCAGTACAGCAGGCTTTTTGCTAGAATTTTGTTTAGATTCTCTGGTTTGCTACTTTTGAAGCAGGGTGACCATATGCTACACCTCCACATGTAGGACAAGGGCCCTCAAAAGTCCGGATTTTTCAGTTCAGATTTTCAGGACATCCTACATTTTGTCGTCCATTTTAAAAAAGATCACTCCCCGGCGGCTTACCTTGTCCAGGGATGGGGGTGGGCTTGTCCGGGGATGGGGGCTTGTGTTTGCTTTGTGACCACTTAAGGAGCTGCTCGGACCGGCACGCGTCTATAGCGGCCGTCCAAGCAGCCACCTTGGGAAAGAGAAGCTGTGCACATTTGCACAGCCTCTACCTCTGTGAGACCTCCCAGTCTCTTCTCAGATGGAGCGGTCTGCAGCGGTGGAGCATCCATCCGCAGACTGCTCCCTTCAAGCACGCCTGGCTGAGGGCTGAGGGAAAGTGCTTGAAGCCAAGTGCGCTTGAAGGGAGCAGTCTGCGGATGTATGCTCCACCGCTGCAGATCCTTCCATCTGAGAAGAGACCAGGCGGTCTCACAGAGGTAGAGGCTGTGCACATGCGCACAGCCTCTACTTGTAGAAGAACGCAGCGGGCTGCTTGGACTGCCACTGTAGAAGTGCGCCGGTCCAAGTAGCTCTTTAAGTGGTTGCAAAGTGGCTTTAAGTGGTTGCAAAGCCATCCCCGGACAAGCCCACCCCATGCATGGATAGGCCAGACAGGAAGCCAAATTCTGGACCTGTCCAGAGGTTTCCGAGTGTCTGGATGCCCGTTTTGAAGCAAAAAAGGAAATTGGAACGAACTTTAATTTGTTCCTTATAGCACTTGCACCCTTATTTCTTTAAAAGATGTTTTCTTAATACATATAATTGTCCTCTGACTTTACGTGGGGTTCCTTCTGGCAACATGTGTTCTTAATGTGAGAAGAAGCCAGTGCTCCTACAGTGAACCAGAACTGCTTCATAGCAATTTCTCAGTGAATGAAAGCACTATTAGCTATTCCTGAAAGCAGGCAGGTTCACCCAGAGTGAATTATTACAATTCAGTTGTCAAATTTAGTGTGCTCCTACACTGATATGCTAATATACTTTTGAATGTAGCAGCTCAGCTACGAACATCTATAACTCTAGTAGAACATAAATGGCACAAAACAAAATAAGTGGTGGCTGGGTACATCTATTTGCAATTTTTCTTCTCGACCCAAAGCCACCTGAAGACTCTTAACTAGATGAATAATGGTCTAATCTCCATATGGTTTCCGTTCTTTTAGGGTGATAGCATACAGAAAGAAAATCTACTTTTAGCTCTGGCTTCTGTTTGCCTCTTTGTGAGTGCGTCTGAGAAGGCTTCCTGTCTGATTGCTGATAGGAAATGTTCGTAAAACAGACTGGCTGAGTGACATTTCTCATGCAGCGGCAACATTTGCAAACTGGCACAGAGAGCCCATTTTTATGCAGTACTTAGCACTAAGGAATTCTATATGACACACAAACCTGGCATGTTCAGTCTTTTTTAAGCATAACAATCTTTGTTGTCCTCTTCATGCTATATCCTTGCACAAGCAGTGATGTCTAGACTTTTCCCCTTTTACTCTCTCTTCCCACCCCCCCACCCCCCCCCCCACACACACACAATCAAAAACAGTCTGGGGACATGGAGACTGGCTCAGTTCAACTGGAACAGAGAGCAGATATGGTTTAGCCACTCTGAGTAATAAATTTTGAGTGATGCACTCTTGTGGTCCAAATGCAATGTGTGCCATTCACTCCTGTGGAGAGCAGAAAGCATTGTACTTGGGCATAGCTCTGTAATCGAGGTAAAACCCATGCACCACCAAGGACCGTGGTAACCTTGCAGCCACTGATTGGCTCCATCATGCGCTCGTTTGTCTGTGTCTGTGTGAGAAAGAGGGGGTGTGTGCAGTAGTAATAGAAGAAGTAGAAGTAGAGAGTGTCTCTGTGCATAGAATACATTCATTCCAAGGAGCTCTTGTAGTAAACATCCATCCACCATTTACTTTTACTAGTCACCTTTTTTTAGCTTGGTAGATCATAATTAGAAGTCCATGAAATATTAAGACCATCAAGGTAGTTCTCCTTGAGCATGTAGAGTGCTTCAGATGTTGTTTTTACACTAATTCTGTAACATTGCATGTATTATTATTCCCATATAATGGAGGGGAGAGAGAATTGCAACCCCATTAAAATGGCTACTTATCATTTACTGTTACTACTACAGTGTTCTTGAATTGCTTACTTTCCTGGGTGCCTGGAGACTCTCCAAGCAAATAGCTATTTGCAAGCATGCCTTCATTTACTGACAATGCAATCCTAATTTGCACTTGAACAGGTGGGCCAGCAGCAACAAACAAAAATCTTTTAGATCCCAATGACTATATTACTGGGTCCAGCACAGGCAAGGCTAGATATATAACAGGTTAGCTATATAAAGGATATTTTCTTTTCTGGCATACTCATATCCAGCATGAGTTTGAGGCTGCAAGTAGCTGAGCCTGGGGCAAGGTTAATCAGTTCCCTGTAGCTCAAGGAGAGCCACCGCAGTCCTAATAGGTCTACTCAGATCAGTGTTACCTCAAGAAGTGGCACAAATCCAAGTAGCCCTTGGAAATGCTGCCTGGAAATGGGTCATGATCTGACACAAGTGCTGGGTTCTGAACCCACTCACCTCCACTGCCCACCCATGGACCTGCCTGCCACCTCCTCTCCCCCACTTTAAAACACCTCCTGCCCATCATCCCTATCCCTCACCTGATCCCAGTGCTAGCCATGCTCAGCTAGTTCAAACTTTAGCTGGATGCACACTCCGTGGACGGCACATGTCCTTGCGCCAACCCAACTGACATCCAATGAGTGCAAATGAGCTACACAGCGTATTTGCAACTTTCCCGGGCCAGTACAATGGATTTAGGATTGTGTTCTGAAATTGCTGTTCTGCAGTATGGTATGTGAATCATTGTGCTGCAAACTGAAGGCAAATGGCTGACCAAATAATTGAAACTCTGTTTAAAATCATCAGGAAGGGCAACGATTGCTCTTTATTAGGATAAGTTTGATATGACTGCCAACATTTTTAATCAGAAATATAAAATTCCGTTTTTTACAAAAATCGCATTTTACCTTTGTAGCATTCATCTTTGCCATCATCGTAGGAGAACTAATTAAACCAAATTTGAAACATTATTTTATTTTTCAATTGCTTATTGTCACTCCAACTAAATGAAGGAGAAGCTTGTTGCATCAATGTGCAACCTGTCCATGCTAGCTGTAACTGTACATTGTCACTTTTTTGAAATGTCTGCTTCGGCCAAAGTGGGCAAATTCCAATCTCTGTGTCTTTCAGCAGTGTGTGACCACTTGATCCAACACCAGCATTGCTCCAATAAATCACCTCCTTTTTGTCCTCTGGGGTCTTCTGAACCTTTTTTAGTATTTATTTTGTCTCTTATTTTGTCTACATAAGGATGGACATAGATTGCCAAACATTTTCAGGGCAAGATTTTATCAGAGTTCTGATAAAGAGTGATAAAATTTGTCATTAATTTTAACATGATCATTAATGACTGCTGATATTCCAGAGAACATGGCAGAAGCAGGCTGTATGGGGTAACTATGCCAATACATTGTACAGTACAACTTTGAGGCATTATTTTTTTGCTGTATGATCTTTACTATGAACCTTATACTTGGTGAACATTTCATTTTTCTCAGATTTATGCATTTATCTGACCCCATTATAACTTTACAGTCTTAGCAGCCTGTTGGATACAAACAAAAATCTTTTAGATCCCAATGACTATATTACTGGGTCCAGCACAGGCAAGGCTAGATATATAACAGGTTAGCTATATAAAGGATATTTTCTTTTCTGGCATACTTCTTAGATAGGTGTTTTATTTTTTGTCATTTTTAAAAGTTTTTATA
Organism: Cryptoblepharus egeriae; assembly: GCA_030015325.1. NCBI lineage: Eukaryota > Metazoa > Chordata > Lepidosauria > Squamata > Scincidae > Cryptoblepharus > Cryptoblepharus egeriae. The sequence goes on along the minus strand of JAREYC010000003.1, from coordinate 61,048,162 downwards.
AATGTTATATAATTGTATGATTCACTTGTTGAATGTTGGAGAGCACAGTAGCCCAACTTATGTCAGACAGAAACTCATGGACTGAAAAATCAACTCATCTGGGTACATTTATCACATTTTGAAAATGGAGAAGAGCACGAACAGAGTTTGTGGGGTAGAGAAGGCATCTATATATGGCAACTTTGATAGACTGGTCTTCGGAAATCTTCAGCATAATCATAAGAAGCATTGTTGTTGAACTTTGAAACTAAATATTTCTGTTCACTTCCAAATAGGCATCAGAGATGCATTGGTGTGTCTGAGGAGGACACATTGCTCAATTCCTCTTTAAATGCTGCTTAGTTTCCTTGAAAACATCAACTGCTTAACCATTTGGGATTATCTGTTTCCAAATGGGTTTAGGCAAATGGGATTGTGAGAAGCTTTCTTCATTGTATTTCTTGTATTGGGCATAAACTGTACCTCTTGTTTCTAAACCATATTTGTATGTTCACTATCTTGCTGCTTGAGGGTTGATGTTGGCTATTTTTAAAGTTGATGTAATCTTATTCATCTTTTACCTTGAGCTAAGAATCTTGGATGAGAAAATTTTGCTGGATTTATCAGTATTTGGTCAGCATAGCAAGAAGATGCAGACAAGCTATAGCTGAATCATGTTTATGAACTCTTTGCCATGCTGAGGTAGCAATGTACACCATGTTAATAAGATCTGTATTAAATGCTTGTGTACTGTGGACATGTAGACAGCGTCTGCTGTCCTGGTGTAAGTATTTTCCTGTGTACTATGCTAAGTAATAGTGACAGGTCATGTGGTCATTAGAGGCTTGACACAGCAGGAGGTAGCAGATATGCATCTTCTGCATTAACACAATCAACATCCGCTCAACAGAAGGCCAGCCAGGCCTTTCCCTTGGAAACATATGCCAAAACTATTATCAAAGGCTACAATATGGCCTAGAGCAAACTGGACAGGATGCTAATAGGGAGGGACTTGTGTAAGGAAGGCCCGGAGAGCATCCCATGCTTTTGAAATAGAGTGTTGAATGAAGAGTGTATTTCCATAACTGGAACTGTATATTGGTGCTGTCGGCATCATTGGAACAATGATATTTCTGCTGTTACAAGCTCCTGTATACTTGCTTTGTTTATTTTGGCTGCTGTTTAATAGGAAGAATGCAAGAGGTACATTTGAGGTGTTATAAAAAGCACTGAAGGCTATATACAGTTCATTATTTCTCTTTGAGGAAGAAGTCTATGAGGCAGCTTAGGGTATCTGTCACCTTTGTATAATAAGACTCTTCCATGTCAGACTCAAAAGCCTTAGTTCTGTCCTATTTGCTGTGATGATTAGTTCATGTACTCTGGTTGGTCGATGATATAGTTGTAAAGCTTATGCTTTGCCACCCATATAACATGATGGAAACCAGAGGAAAGAAAGTTTAAATCAGGTGTTTGTCACAGGATTCAGATAATGTCAATGTCAAGAAGAAATGAATAATGATACCATTTGGAACTAGTTGACAAACAGCCCAGGCCTACCCAACACCCCTGATTCTGCTAATGTAGGCATACAATGGAGCGCATACTATATCAGTAGGAAAGGGCACATACAGTGAACCTCACTGTAGATCCTCATTCTCTTACCTCTTACAGTGAACCTCATTCTTATACCTCAGATACAAGCTCCATGGGCGCCATGGGTCTCCTTGCAGTTATGTCTGCTGTTTAGCAGGCATATGTCCGAGGTGTTTAAAGGCACTGTTAAGAGAGATGGATGGGGTTAGGATATTAGTGCACATGGCTACCACTACCACTGCCTCAACCCATTGCCCTTCCTGCTCTCCATCTTGCCCAAGAAGACAAGATCTTCCTTCCCATCCCGATTTTTGGTAAGTGTAGCCTGTCCACTGAAAATCTAGAACAGTGGTTCTCAAATTGGGGATCGAGACCCCTTTGGGAATTGTGATTTCATTGGGGGGGAAGTTGCAAAAAGCTGGGTACTGGCATATAGGAATCTGGTACTCTGCTGTCTTAGAATGGGACATTCAAGCTACTTTCTTGGGAGTAATTCTCATTGAACACTATGGGACTTACTTCTGAGTAGAAATGGACGGACACTGGCATCACAATGATGTCACAACTAAAAACTATTTCCAAATTCTGTAGAACGAATATTTCTCCAGTGTAGTTATTCCATGCTGAGAAATCTTGGAACTGTTGTATATTTTCATATGGACGCCATTGAACATTTGATGAAACTTCTACAGAGAGATGCATACCAATTTTGCTGGGATTCTTACCATATATTTTGCTTCAGTATATCACACCAATAAATGCACATTGATTCCAGTTCACATATATACAGTGAATGAAAAGTTTAATGTTGTTTGTAGAAAGGAAGTAGGCTTTCAGCATAATTTTCAGACTTTAATTCTAGGCTACTAAAATTCTAGAGCTGCTGTAGTCAGTTGGCTGACTTGTGTCGAAGAAAGCCTGTAATAAATAGGCCCAGCAGTAATATGGAAAAATATATGGTTAGCCTGTCGAAACATTAGCTGTCCCTCTTTTTCCTTTATTCTCCATCTTTCTTTCTGTTTCTGCTATCACTAGAAATGCATACCACATTCAATCACAGATTGAATACATGCCATGTAGCATTGATTTTCCTTTTCTGGTCAAAACCTGCCAGTATGAATTCCATTTTGGGAAAAAATAAGTAAGGACTCTTCTACAATCTCATCCCTTATTTTTTCCTGACTTTTGAATGTGGAAGATCAGGAGAAAAAAATATCTTTCTTAGTATGAATATATTGCATATATAGTAAACTGACACAACAGATTTTCATTAATCTTCACACATTCTGATTGATACATGCATATACAGTGGCGCCTCACTTAAAGAGCTTAATTCATTCCGGAAGCATGCTCTTTAAGTGAAATGCTCTTTAAGTGAAGCAGATTTTCCCACAGGAAATAATGGAAACTCAGGCAATTGGTTCCACAATCCAAAAAATATTCATATAAAAATATTAACTGTTTATAAAAATGATTACAAAACACTGCAGTATAACACTGTACAAAGCACTGTAATATACAGTAACATACAACACTGCAATAAAGAAAATACTGTACAGTACTGAACTGTACTGTTCCTTTGAAAACCTTCATGGCTGGTGTGAGGGTTACAGAGAGGGGATGACTTTGGCTGCAATCCTAAAGAGACTTTCCTGGGAGTAAGACCCATTGGACACAATGGGGCTTACATCTGAGTAGACATGGTTAGGATTGTGCTCTTTCACAATCACTAATGGAGTCACTGCTATCTATTGGCTCAATGGAATCTATTGTCTTTTTGTGCAACTTTAACACTCCCAAGCTGCTGACGGGGAGCAGCACTAGAACATTGATAAGGCACACCTTCCACGCTGCCACACACTGATCCCACATACAGACCTGACTCAGGCTGCTCCCTCCGGATGTCCCATGAGTTCCCTGGCAATGGAAGCCTATTCCAAACTTTGCCCAGGACCCCACCATAGCTCAAGCTAGTCTCCTCGTCCCGCCTGTGAGTTCCCTTGCCATGGAAGCCTGTTCCAAACTTCCTCAGAAGTGGCTTTATTCAAGACAGTGGTCTTTAAGCAAGTCAAAATTTCTGAGAAAATTTTGTTCTTTATACAAAATGCTCTTTTTTCAAGATGCTCTTTATTCCAGGTACCATGGTACTTAATGAAGTGACAGGTTTTTAATGTGTTGTATGGGATTTTAAGAAGGGGAACCCTGGCAAGTTAGTGATAGTTTTATGCTGGGCAGATATGAAAGTAGTGTTGTCTGACAGTGCTTTTATTTTTTACACTCACTCAGAACGGTTATTGGCATTTGAAAAACATGTATGTTGGCATCACATATACTAAAATTGGAACAACCTTTTATTTAATTTTGATATGACACCTGTGTATGCATGTTTATATGATGCTGTGTCTTGTCACAAAAGCACAACACAGGCCAGTAATGTGACTTTGAAACTAGCTTGATACATCATATTCTTCCATCAAACTACACTTTTGATTTGTCACAAAGCAGCTTCTGTTTTTTTCATCAAAACTGGAAGTGATTTTCTGAGACCTATGGAGGCCGCACGTAAATGCACACAGTCTCAGTGAGGTTCAGAATATCCTCTGGAAGCAAGTGGAGCACAGCTTCTTTTGCCTATGGGGGATGATCAGGAGGGCATCCTCATTCACAGATACCTGAACCCATGGATATGGGGTCTGTGAATACACCCCTACATATATATTTTCATACAATGTACATATATAGGATTATAGATTATATGTGATGTACCAGTTTCCTGTCACAACTTGAAGAAAATGTTTCTCAATAGGGTGTTAATTAACAGGTATAAAAGTGATTGGTCTTTAAATGCATATTATCCATACATCCTGAGAGAAGTCTAAACTGACTGGAGATTGGAATTGAACATTTTAGATGGAAATCCTGAAGTGATAAAAATTTGCCCTAAGTTTCTGTTTCAGGCTGCAGTGATTGCCATTTAAAAGCTACAGTAAACAGGGGCCCCACTGTTATAACATGAGAGAAAATCTACAGGAATTAAGCCCAAACGTGATACGGGTAAATGAATATAACATATGGTTATCCATATGTTAGTAATATCCTTTTGACCTTATATGAAATCCAGTACTTTGAAGATCTCCCATTAAATAAGTTTTAATGACTGGGGGGTTGTGGAGGAAGTGTATAGCTACTGCTTTTGAAATACTAGCATTTTTTTAAACTATGGAGGAAGGGGAAGAAAACTGAGTAAATAAGGGTAGAACACAAAAATATAGTGGAGCTGGATCAGTGAAGGTCATGGATAGGAATGAAATGGGAGATGAGATTTGTTACTTGGGAATAGAAAAGGCTACGGAGGTTTTGAAGGTAAAGATAAGCTGCTTATTTTGGGTCTGGATTGCAGGGAGAGATTTTACCATTTGTTTTGCTGGACAGCATACCAAAATGAGCAGTGATGGGCTAGAAAAAAATTAACAACCGGTTCTATGCCCATCTGGCAGCCACTTTTAAATGGCTATTTTTAAACTTTATATGTCCTGTCTCTCATTAATAACCGGTTCTATAGAGTAGGTGCGAACCTGCTGGAGCCCACCACTGAAAATGAGCAAAATAAAATAGATATGTTACTGCCATTTATCAACTACTACACCATCCTGTGTCGGCTTTCAAAAATCCCTACGGAAGTTTGTAACCCTGTGGGAATCATTTTAATTTAAAATGTAGCTAGCCCATTTGTCACCCAGGGCCACCCCCTGATGCTGCCCACAATTTTAGGGCTGCCCCCCAATTACTGGCAACCTCATATTGGGTATCCTGTCTCTTCTAGAGGCAGCCGCTCCCCTTGCCTCCCACCCACCTACCATGCAAGACAGTGTAAAACATACTGATTGGAACATGCTTGTCTTGTGCCGAAACTTGTGTGTGAGTGTGTACTTTTTTCCATGGTCAAGATCTGCATATTTTGTCATTATGATGCACGGTGGTGATGATTGCCGTGTCCTAGCTGTGATTTCTGAGTCTTGGCTGATTAATTCCATGGCTCAGACAATTGCAAATGGCCTTTGCTCCAGTCGCATAAATTTTGCACATCTCTAATAGCAATGGCATGCATTATAATGTGATCCATAGATGGGGCTGGTTTATAACTGGGACAAGGATGGGGAACGGATAACTGAGATGCTCAGGAAAAGAAGATTGTATGATTGTAATTTATCAATTTGCTGCCTTCTGTGCTGAAGACTTTCAAAGCAGTTTATATTCAATGAAAAAAGAACACAGTCTGTGTTTATTTCCTGTTTTGTGCCACATATGTAAGAGCAGTTTCCAGCTGCTGCCTCTCCTTCCTTGTTCAGCTCCAAATGGTAGCAAGGGCTGGAAAGACAGAGAGATGGTAGCAGTGCTAGCCTCAGCCCAGGAATTATGGTGGCTGCTAGTTTAGGAGGCAAACTTGATGTAAGCAGCCCTATGGGGAAAGGATGCTGTTCCTCATCATCAATCACTTCAGTCAGCATAGATAGCCACTAGAAAAGACACTGTTGGGGGAAGGAGAGCCAGTTATTCTCCCCCTGCTAAATAAAAGAGAAGCACCCACTTGGAAAAAGTGCTTCTTACCTAGTCAGCAGAGCATTATATTACAATAATGTGGCTTCAGATTGTTGCTTGTGGCCTGAGGGAGGATCCAGAACTGAGGCTAAAGGGAGATGGAAGCAATCCCAAGGGCATTTTCTTGCACTTTCCTAAATCTGTGAATCCCAGCATGCCACGGAGCTCATTAAATTTTCAAGCTTGTGTCCTCTTCAGATTTACCCCACCAAGTACTGAATTCATGTGGGATTGGCACCTAAGAGGTAGTCTTTGCCATCTGCTGTGCTGAAAGCTCTTAAGCACCCCATGTGCTGGAACTCTCAGAGGGCTCTTCCTGTGGCGGGGTCACAAGTGGAAGCATTTTCAGCACTGCACTCACTTTGCCATGCCAGATGCGAAGCTGCAGATCATTAAGGGTTGTTGCAGCTGAGCATTGGGTCCTTCTGTCTTAAAGATGACTGTCATTTATGTAAGCCTGGAAGTTGACACAAGGTTATTTAAATGGTCACTGCTGTGAAGCTTGAGGTTCCTCTTTGGCACAGGGCACTCACCACTTCTGGAGGCTGCTTCGTACGGTATATGAAGCTGTTGGGGAATTTGCTTCCACATATGCCTATGAATGCAAATTGCTGCCAGTCCCAGTGTGCATTAGCAAACACTCACTTAACACAGATATACTTTTAGACATGTGCATGTAAGATATGTATGGGTAAAGTGCATCATTTCTGAGGAGGTTTGTCATATATCCCAGGAAACTGGGATTGTCCTGGTTCTTGAGGATTGTGTTCACATACTGCAGGTTTGATGGGGTCCTGTCCTTTTTTTGTGGAAGAGAATTATGGCAACTTTACTTCTGAGAGGCAAAACACAGCTAGTACCAAACCCTTCCCAGAGCTGAACCTTTACAGGCCCTCTGGAAATTTTGCCTGGACAGAGAACTTGGGTGACTATAAGAGTCGTATCCTGTATCTTGTTGGAAGTTTATCAAGTTTAAAGGATGGATGGTTTATTTTATTTTCTTTCATTTTATTAGAGGTGAGGGCAAAAGGGCAGATTTATTGAATATTCAGACCAGGAAGTGACTCTTCTCTGACTCCTGTCACTGTTTTCCCTTTTGTGCAAGTCTTATTTACTGTCAGCTAGTTTGTCAGACACAGAACACAGTTGATTCTTGTGAGCCAGTCCCTGACTCATCTGCAGTAAACTTGCTGTGGCTGTCTGTTGGTGTTTTGTTTTGTTTTGAACAGATGATAAGGTCATTGCAGGAAGCGTTTTGTGGGAGCTTTCACAATCCTTTGTAGTCAGGCTACTGAATGGCATGTTCTCTTGATTGACTTCAGCAAGAAAAGTATGATGAAATGAAAACCTCAAGTTGTCTGAAGACAGACAGGCTGTCCTCAGCTACATACAGGTGTAGCTATTTTATGACATCATAGATATTTATCGGAAAGACTGGCAAACGTGAACAGTGGTGCAATCCTAAGCATGTCTTCTCATAAGTAAGTCCCATTGTGTTCAGTGTGTCTTACTCCCAGGAAAAGATCTTTAGGAGTGCTGCCTAAGGCTACAATCCAGAGTAACTACAGAAATTCTACGCTGACGTAGTTATAGTGCCACCTATGGGAAATGCAATCCAGAGTAAGTGCCTCTTACATCTTCCCATAGTTACTCTGGGTTGTAGAGGAAAGTGTGTATAGGATTGCAGCCGACAGAAGCACATTTATTATGCTTGTGTATAAAAGGCTTTTTTTACTCTGTAAATCCTCTGCTCCATATTTCAAATTCCCAGTGTGTTTTCAGGCATCCTAGAAAGCTCTTTGATATGCTGGAAAGGCTTGTACATTTTGTTACAGCAGGTAAAGTTGTATTCTTGTAATCTTGAAATGAAAGCAACCTGTTCTGAAGGGCCTGGCCTGAGGATTATTTGTTTATTATACTTTTATCCTGTGTTTTTAAAGCTCAAATTGTCCATAAAAGAAGCTCATAAGAATTTTTTTTAAACCACTACTGCTGCATCATGGTAAATAACCACTAAAACAAATTAAAACAGTAAAACTGAAAAGTAACTGAAGCACCAGCAGTTAACACCATTTCATGATTCAGTTGATCCCCAAAGCTACGGGCATAAACTAATTGGATTCGGAATAAGAGAGTGACTGTATATTCTTGCCACTAACTGTGTTAAATGCTAATGTGTTGTAGTGATGTGTTCCTCCTCCTTTGATGTTATTGGCTGAAAACGAAGTTCACTGTTTTGAGACATCTTTGGTGTTAATGGCTCCATGCTTATCTCTGCTCACATTAAGAATGTTTGGAAAAGCATTAAGATTGCTTCTTAATGGGCTGGTGGGCATCCCAGCTGCTGAAGAAGATAACTGGATTTCATCACTTATCTGGACTTGAGACCTTGTGTAAAAGCAGCATATATATGCATGATAAATATATATTTTAAAAATTGTTGCTTGTACCCATGTCACATTGTTACATGCAAGGTGCAGCCTGGAATGAAAAAGGTACAGCTTTTCAGAGCAATGGTAAGAGCTGGCATTTAATGGATCTTAAAATAAAGCAAAGATGGAAAGTTGGAAAGACCTTTGCTGTCTTGGCCCAAAGATAAGCAAGACCTGTGAACCACAAAGGTGAGGAAGTTACTATTCTTGTCAACAAAACAATAGTATATTGCATCAGTAATTAGGCAACAGTTCATGGAGGGACTTCTAGCTCACTGTATGCCATGTATAACTGTCGTGCATCCTTCATGGAATTCCTTCTCCCCAAGTTTCATCATGATCTCTATAGATAGAGAGTCCATCTGCATGACATGCTATAACAACCAAGGCACACAAAGGAATGTTCTTGGTGATTGCTTCCGTCTCCCTTCTGGAAGTCTGCTAAAGCCTGATGAACCTGATCACCTTTCAAATGCCATAGAAACTTTTCTTCTCTTTGGCAAGCATTTTGTTGCTAGGGACAATAGTGCATTTTAAATGTATGAGCATATGTATTTCTGACATTTTACATTGTTAGAGTTTAAGTTTCTGTGGATAGCGCGTAGTGGAATGAATCATCATTGCGGGAATAAAATGTCAAGAATATTTGTGGGCCCCAAGCATAGCTGGGCACCAGGCAGTGGCACCAGGTGCCAAGCGCTGGCGGGCTTTGGCACAGCTGGGCAATGACAAGCACCAGGCACCATAAGATAATAGGGACAGTGGTGACCACCAGCAGGCACCAGTGGGCAACCCTTCCAATTTTGTGAGCATTCCCAAATTTCATGCTTCTAGGTGCAGGGGGTTGGGGCAGTGTTGATCAGTCAGTGATTCTTCAGTTTAAAGTATAGGAACAAAAATGTGTTGCGCCCCTTTTCGCCCCCTTCTGGTTTGAATTTTCAAAAATAGGTTCTTAGTGGGTGCCTACATCATGAAGGGAATACCCTCCCCAAATTTCATGCTTTTTGTATAGCAGTTTTGGCTGGACATTGATGAGTCAGTCAGCGAGTGAGTCAGTCAGTCATATACGAATATAGATATGGGCTGGCATATTTAGCTCTTGGTTTGATCAATATAGACAACATTTGTAGAATTGAAGGAGCATTTGCACTTCTGTTGGAAATGGTCATGCTATCCTATAGGAGACCCCTCTATTATCTATGGAACTAATGCTCAGCAGAATAGGTTGCAACCCGATCTTCTTTCTTCCTACTCTTTTTCCAACTAGCACTGTCATTGAGATTCATCTTAAAACATGTTTTCAAATAAATGTTAAGTGGATGCAAGTATGTTTTTCTCAACACTTGTTGAAGATGCTGCTCTTTGATTGCTATATTAGCTGCTGAAGAAGATCTTTCTCCTTAAAAGCCTATTCAGAACATTACCATCTGGGAGACTGAAATGTGAAATAATATCTTGATCACTAATGCTAAAATATTTATACGAGAAACAGTAGTAACACCATATTTGAGCGTCTGTGCAGTACAAAATTGAATGTGGATGCCATTAAAAATTACAGCAACTCACATTAGCAATTAGATCAATTTAACCCCAGATTGAATTATTTTATTATTTTGTGTTGGATCACAACCAAGGAATTTGATGTGGCATGTATTGAGTTCATTCAGTTTCTCCTCAAAACAACCCTGTGAAGTAGATTAGGCTGAAAAATAGTGAATATTACCCAAGTCACTCAATTAGGTTAATGGTTGAGCAGGTATTTGTACTTACGCACCCGTAATTTAAATCTTCCCACTGTACATTCTATATTATATTGGTTCTATGTTCATGTAAATTGGTAAAATTCTGGGATAGCTCATATGCATATTTTATCTTTTTTAAAAATTAATATTTTAAAGAGAAAATTCTTGTGTCAGTTTGTATGAGTTTAACTCCAGAAATATCCATGTATTTGTAGAGCATACAGAAAGCAGGTTAGGAATGCATTCAGTCTGTTGCATTGCATCTTCATTTAAATACATTTTATCTTTTGTGGTGCCTCTTATTTCCACAGATAATTTAAAATTGCTCTCTGTGGGGATGTTCTCGTTGTTGATCTGCCTATCAGTCTTGCTATCTGAATGCAGAAATATTTGATTAGTGTGTTTCAAGCAATAAAGATGTCTACAGCAGTGTCACAATGATTGATACTAATTCTAAGTCTTTATGTGGCTCCTCCAGTTTGGCCACTTCCCTTGCAGATCACAATTTTATCCGTTAAAACAATGCCCTGCTATCCTCAGACCAAGTCATAAATCGTGGACTATCTTTCTTTAATGATTCTGTATCTAGAAGTACAATCCCAGTAACCTTCGTTATCTCTGGTTGGAGTGTCTGCTGTTATAAGAGAGTCATGGATTTATGAGGCCCAGCTGAAGACTGCTTGGGATCACATTTGAGGTTATCTTGATAGTGCTTCTGGTTGCATTAAGTAGGATTCATTAGGCAGACACTTGCCAAATGACAACTCTCGGTTATTCACATCTCCTTCTTTCACAATATTACTGTATAAACCAAAACCACTGTGGAAGAGGCATTATGTGCCATTCCCTCACTCACAAAGTTCTGGAAGCTTCCAATATTGGATCTGCACATGTACAAAACTCCACTATGTGTGTCTGCACAGTTGGCGACTTTGAGAAAAATAGTTAAGGCAAGCAACCTGTCCTTCCAAAAAATTCAGAAAACCAAACAATTGAGATAAGCAGCCATGATATTTGCACAGGATTACATTGCTCTTATTAGTCATCTATGAAGCGCTTTCTTAGCATGCCAAGTGATTTACAGGTCTTATTTGCTCCTTTCTCACAGCAGCCTTATGAAGAAGAACATTATTATTCCTGTTTTTACAGATGGGGAGCTGAGTTTGAGAGATAGTGACTTGCCCAAAGCCACCCAAGGAGTCCATGGCTGAGCTAGGATTTGAAATTGAGTTTCTCTGGTTCGTTTTCAAAGCTTAGTCTGCTGGATTATGCTGACATGCCCCGGGGCACACAATGAATTCAGAATATTAGTTCTGTAAACCTGAGGTTCATATTTAAGAAAACTGCAGCATGTTTTGACACACATGTCTGAACTCTCCCAATTCCACAGTGCTTCTATTTTTAATACCCTAAATATTGATCAGGAAATACAGCAGTGTTTGTCTGCCCTTTTGGTTCTTTGACCTATTTGTTCTTTTCTCATCATGCTGTATATGCATCTAAATGAGTAAGGTATGAAACGCACAGTATGAAAATGCAGGAATAATGTAGGAGAGGAAAATAGAAAGTTGTCTTCAGTTGAACACAGACTACTTGTCCATCAAGCACATAATAGTCTGCACTGCCTTGCAGTAGCACTTCAAGTGGTGCTTTGTGAGGGGAATCTTGGCCCATACCCTGGAGGTATGGCGGTCCAAATCTTTCAGCAAGTCCAGCTGCACCTCCACCACTGATTTGTGGGCCTGTCCCTAAGCAAAAACCAAATTCTCAGGTTTCCCTTTAAACTTTATCCCATTGTTTTAACTCTGAAATACAGAAATGTAACGTCTGTAATTGCAGCTTGGTCTTCCATGGATAATTATATCAAAGCATTCCTGGCAATTCATGGACAGCATCTTTTAATATAAGGTCTGAAACTGTTATCTAGAGACAGCGAGATGGTTAATGCCTTATGAATTGGTGCTAGCTTGGGTATTTGGCTCCTCACAAAAGGGGTCTTCTTGGATGAGCAGGGCTGTGCTGGAAAAATATTTGTCAAGATTCTGCAGTTACTTCTCCTAATCCAGGGGTGTCTAAATCCCTGCCCAGGGGCCAGATGCACCTGAAGTGATCCTCAGGCAACACCCCTCTATCTGGCCCTCAGACACCCCTGTATCCATACAGCCTGTTGAAGAGTTGCCATGCAGTATTCCTTGGGCACTTTTTTCTGACATTGCACTGCTAGTGTGACTATTAAGCCACTAACCTCTCAAGGTTTAGCTTACGTAACATATTGTGCATTTATTTTGCTTATTATGCATATATTTGGTGAATGATTTATTATGTAATGAACCTGATTCACAATACATTTTGCTATGAATTCCAAAGTATCAAACAGTGCAGATCATGGCCACGAGCCATTTGTCCCAGGTCTCACCCCAAACAGTTGCTGTTTTGCTCTATAAAGCATTTGAGAAGAGTTATTATTGTAGAAGCAGCAAACCTTGAACCAAAAACAACAGTAATGTATGCTGCACTTTGCTTATTCACTAAACCTTGAGTTCTTTGCATTGTCATTAATCATTGGTCTGGACACATCTGCCATTAGCACCATGCTTGTTTAGCTCCTGACTCAACATTTGACTTTTTCCTCCCACCCACAAATGTCAGCTGTGCCCTCATTTTGCATGGTTGGCAGCGCCTGACCCACAGAGAAATCCTGTGTCTGCAAACGCTGTATGGCAGGGACTAGATGTGTTGCTTCTAGTGTTATACTACAATAATGAGAAGCAATGCCAACTCAAGGTCTCAATACCACATAATTAATGAAAAGATAGGAACCACTTTCAAGGCAAGGAGTTAGGGGCCTAATTTGTTAGTCTATCACTATCTGTAGTGTCCGAATTAAAAGATATTCCTTTTCAGACAAGCATTCTGAGCTCCTGGCCTTTTGAAAATATTCTCAAAATCCTGATTCTTTTAGAGGCTCGGGTTTATGATAAGATGCCACGCTTTTACTGCTTCTTACTGCTCTGACTTGCTTTTATTTTGCAAATTTTGTTTTAATGTTTTATCTTTATTATAATCTTATATTGTTTTATGATGTTTTTAATTGCTGTATTTTATATGGAGGTTGATGTAATAGTGTTTTTAATATTGATTCCGTGTACTGTATGTTTACCATGTTGTGAGCCACCTTGGGTCTGTAAAAGGAAGCCAGGAAATAAACAAATTTCTTTAGTTTGACTAGCCTCCCCCTTGCCCTCAAATATATATACAGTGGTGCCTCACATAACAAGTTTAATTTGTTCCAGAAACATGCTTGTTATGTGAAACACTCTTTATGTGAAGTGGATTTTCCATTAGGAAATAATAGAAACTCAGACGATTGGTTCCAAAACCCAAAAAATATTCATATAAAGATATTAACTGTTTGTAAAAATGATGACAAAACACTGGAATTGAATTCAAAACATGCATTCATTGTGCATGATCCTATGAAGTCTGCTTAGGCTGCAATCTTAAAGACAAGTTCCTGGGAGTAGGACCCATTTAACACAATGGAGCTAACTTCTGGGTAGACATGGTTAGGAGGCTGCAATCCAAGACACTTTCCAAGTGTCTCCCCGCTTTCTCCTTCTCTCCATCCTGAGCCTCTCTCTCCCCTGCTCCCTTCTGGCTAGTCCTGAGCTGTTTCCCTCTTCTCCACTGCTGTTCTTTCCCTCTGCCCAGCGGAAGCCCGGCCACAGGAGGAACAGCATGAAAGTGTTGCTTTCGCTATGAGGTAGGCGCGCTAGGCAGCCCTGACATTTTTAAAAGGGCTGCCGGCCAGCACATCTGCCCCAACTGCTAACAAGTGTGCTTGTTAAGTGAAGCAAACCTGTTATGTGAAGCAGAATCCTAGAGAAATTTTTTCTTGTTATGTGGCTCACTTGTTAAGCGAGGCACTTGTTAAGCGCGGTACCTCTGTACAGTATTCAGAATTCTACAACTGGTTTGTAACGTACCCAGATACTGGGTACCCAGGTACCCAGACTTGTGGGTTTCTTCCTTTCATCTCCTCTCCTCTTATTCAGGTTCATTCAGAGCAGAACCTAACCATGTCTATTCAATGTGTTCAATGGGTCTTACTCCCAGGAAAGTGTCATTAGGATTGCAGCCTTAGTTTCTTTCAGTAGAAGTCCTTGCTTAGTGTTACTTTTGAGCGATAGAATTTACTCTCCAAGCCATGATCAAATCATGGCTTCCACATCTGGTGTGAAGGATAAGCACAACCCAACAGCAAACTATAGTTTTATACTAAATACAGTCTAACACATTGAAGCTAAGTGTATGAGGGCTGGGGGAGGAAGTGCATACATCTGAAGTTCACCACTATAGTGGCAGGAACACAGGTTTGGTGTTTCAAGTGAATCACATCTTTTCTACTAATTCTTTCATGCCATGTAGGCTGTTGTCTTTATGCTGTTCGATTGACCTCTGTTCCTATGTCTTTTTTTTATCACCAGATCTTCTTTTATCTTCTTAAATGTTTTTGGTTTTTCTGCAGATTTTGTTTTTTCCCCGTGGAGGAAAAGCACAAAAATGGTGTTAATGTGTTTTAATTCGCAACCAGAGGAAAAAAATCAACACTCTGTCACCTATCTGTTTGGGTAAGAATTCCTGTTGTGTTCTCTCCAAGCTTACAAACCTATTCCGATTTGGAATAGAAACCTGTAAACCTACAACTTTTGTAAACAACTTTTTCCACTTTCAGTTCCCATACTCAGCCATTCCTATTTTTGTGCTGAATTTAGCAAAAATACTTTGTTGTTTGACAAAAATGTGGTGGCTCATTCTTTCACAATTTGATTATTTTGCTTTGTTGTTCTGAAAAAAATCTTACAAGCTCACAAGCTCATGTAGTACATGAGACTTGGGGTTTTTTAATGTAAAAACCCAAAGGCTTTTGTTTAAAACAGTAAGTTAAGCCTCCTAAGCTTTCTAAATTATTCTTCCAGCATGCTAGTAATTAAGATAAGGTTATTTTAAGTTATACCAAGAATGCAATTAGAGCTTATGCTCAGGAATATAGTAATCAATTTTATACATTTTTTAAAAAAAAAATCTTCTCCATACTTAGCTGCCTGGACTATTCCCTTTCTTGCTAATCCCACAAGGAAAGTTTAGGAGCTAAAGTGAAGCCCTAAGTCAAAAATAAATGGTTGCTTCTACAACCCTATTACAATCAATTCAGGATTTTCATGTGTGCATCCAAGGCAAATCCATCCTCCTTGTCCACGTATTTAGGATGCACAGCTTTAACTCACTTCTAGGATGGAACCTGGAAGTGCGATGGAGTGCTGGTCCTGAGTTCCCAGATATGACTGGAGGTGTTTTCTGGTCACGGCCACTGAGTGGACCTCAAGAAGCTCTGTGTGGCCCCTGTGGGCCTCAGAACACTTCTAGACATTACTAGAGAATAATTCTGGTCACAACTGTAGGTAATATTGGGCCAACTCATGGATTTACTTATCCACATGTTTAGGTATCTGCAGGGGGTCTAAAATGGATCTCCCCTGGATACAAAGGACCAGTGTAATGCATGTATGCCAGATAACAGACAGCCCTCCAACACATTTTGCTGTATGACCAAACCCACAGTTTGATCCTAAAAGTTAAACTAGCAAATCTTCAAATCTTGTGTAGAAAGCACAACAGTAGCAGTTGTGAAATGCAGAGAACTAGATTGAAGTTGAACACAATAGGATGAGACGAAATGGAGTGAAGTTGGGATTAAAATTCAGTGCAAGACCAGGGTGCTGTTCTGAATCGGGGAGACTATTCCCAAAGTTGGTTTTGCTACTTCTACCCAGGCTTACTAAAGCAAAGATTGATATTCTACATAAGAGTGAACAATCATTGCCTTATACCAAACAGTGAGGCCTAATCAGTTGCTAAGAGATTTGAAGGTAGTTCTAAATACAGAGGCTAGGAGGCAATATAAAAATAACAAGCCTAGCTAGGGCAAAGCATGTTAGTGGTCAGCATATGTTAGTGCACAGGCCCAAACCCCCAGGAGTGGGGTAGAAATGCCTTACAGCACTTTTGTGACACCTCTGGGTCAGCAAAGGACTTGTGCCTGGGTTTTTGCCAGCCTAACTGGATGTCAGGATTGCCGCTTATGTTTGTTACGAAATATGTTCTAAATAAATGAAGATTCCTCTGTGTTAATTTTATATTAATTTGGAAGCTTTACAGAATGCCAGTTTCATTGCCATGTCAGAGTATTTTATTAACAGCTCATGCTACTTCACATTTATTAAGTGCCAGCAGGGGAAAAGGCTGTTAAGCTATTGGCAAAAGAAGTGAAATAATACAATTACACCAAAATCAGTTCAGGGTACAAATGCACTCCAAATACAAACCTGTAGGAAATCAATTCTAAAAAATCCTGCTGGGCATATTAAGAATTCTCTGTAGACATTTCTGGACCTTATCCTAGAACTGGGATTTCTAAGTTTCTTTTGCTGAGTGGTGTACAGTCCCTGCAGACCACCATGGCTGAAGCCATGGGCATCACAGTGAGAAGGGGTGCCAGCACACTCACCACTCCCACGACTTCTGTCAATCTATCTACAGTATTTATATACCGCTTTTCAACTAAAAAGTTCACAAAGCGGTTTACAAAGAAAATGGAAAAATAATAATAGCTAATTAAAAGCTAATGGGTCCCTGTCCCAAAAGGGCTCACAATCTAAAATGCAAAAAAAGAACACCAGCAGAAGCCACTAGAACAGACATTGCTGGGGTGTGTAGGGCCAGTTACTCTCCCCCTGCTAAATAAAAGAGGAGCACCCACTTGAGTGCCTCTTGCTCATGAGGCACTCCCCAAATGAGGAAGTCTAGGGAGAGCTCAGGATTCCTCTGAAGCCAGTTAGGCTTTTAAACTGGTCTCTGAAGCCAGTTAGATTCTGCTACCTGGCTGACTATAGAGGGTGCATGTGCCCCAGAAAGGACACGCATGTGCTGTCCACAGCCAGCTGGGAGCAACAGATTGCCAGTGAGGAGAAGTCTCTGCAGTGTGCATGAATCTACATGCTGCATGCACATCATGACCCATTGACACCACAGGATACCATGACATAATGGCTTGCCATGGGTGCAGATTGCACTAGGTACACCTCTTCTGAGACCCAAGAGTGTCTTGCCCTTTTAAGCATACCTAAGACTTCATCTCTTATACTAAGACTGGTTAGGGACCAGAGAGGGGATAAACCAGTTTCCTTTGTGTTAATTTAAATGCTTTTTTACTTTATTCCAAAAAAGCCTTTGGAGAATTCATGACCCAATCCTATGGACTTGTTACAACAAAGGAAAACTCCTTTCTCTGTAGGAGGGAGAGTTCTTGTCACAGCATGGGTTTCCCCTCCCCCAATATGAAGCAGGCTGGATGTTATTGGGTCTTCTCCTTCCATTGAAGGTCTCCCCAAGACACACTCAGTCCCTGCATTGCTGGAGGATGGTTATGCTCGAGAATTCTCTCTTTGTGGGTCTTCTACTCTTTTGTGCCTCCTTCTGATTTTGTTGCCATTCCTCTGTCTCTCTCTCCCAGGTCTCTCTGGACCCTTAACAGAATCACTGGGGGAAGACAACAAGCAGCCTCACCAGCCTTCCTCTGGGTTGGGGGAGATTTGTTTTCTGCGGCATCGCACTTTGGTTCATGTG
This sequence comes from Cryptoblepharus egeriae, assembly GCA_030015325.1. NCBI lineage: Eukaryota > Metazoa > Chordata > Lepidosauria > Squamata > Scincidae > Cryptoblepharus > Cryptoblepharus egeriae. Next base: position 61,030,128 of record JAREYC010000003.1, on the reverse strand, counting down.
GCTTCATTAATGAGCACAGTCCCTTAATGACAGCCTTCTGGCTCCCACTGATTGTATAGGAAATTTATCCAGAGGGGTTTTTCCTTGCTATTATTTTTTTTATCTTTGTTCATTCTCTTGCTCTTTTCCGCAGTCTAACCAATCTCTAGTTGATTTTGTTTGCTAGTGCCAATTTAGGTACAGTGGTACCTTGCTTAAAGAGCGCCTTGCATAGAGAGCGTTCCACTTAAAGAGCAAAAAATTCTGTGCGGTTTCACTTTGCTTAAAGAGCTTATTTTCACATAATTGGCTGGGCTCCCTGTTCTTCTTTCTGTCTCTCCCCAGCATTGGCTGGGCTGAGGGGGACTTTCTCCCCCCTGCAGTACATGGAAGAGACCAGCAAGGATAGCAGAAGAGCAGAAAAGCCTCTTCATCAGGGGAATATAGATGGCTGCTCTTCTCCTGCAGCCAGAGAACTTGGTCAGCCCAGCCTATGCAGCCTCCATAAGGTAGGAGGGAATACTCTCCTGCACCCTCTCTGCAGCCCCCTACAACAGACCCCTTGCCCCCAAGGAAGACCCCCCTGCCTGGACCCTATTACAACCACTCCTGTGCCCCCCACTACCTTCCCTGCCTGCACTTTTCCTTTCCTGTGAGTAAGCCCCAGACAGCATAGAATCTTGCCCTTCTGATGTTGCTGTGCATGCAAAATGCAGCCTACACACTTTCCTGTGAGTAAGCCCCAGTGGATTTAATGGGGCTTGATTCTGAGTAAACAGCATAGGATCTGGCCCCTTTGCTGTTGCCGACTGCCTATCTAGTTTGCATAGATAGATCTCACACACAGAGAGTGGTTCCTTGTAAAAGTTGCTCAGAAAGACACCAGTGACTCGTTAGCAACATGCATTGGGATGCTGTCCCCTCCTTAGTCTTCTAACATACACCTTTTCCCTCCTTGGACTTCAACCCTCTGTATGTGTGTCACAGTTATAGGAGATCCATAGGTGATGAAAGGGCTTATAGATGGGTAAGGGAAAATATTTTCCTTTCCTTCTCCCAAGTTTCCAACCCACCCCTACTATAGTGCACAGCACTGCCTGTTTTGTGGCGGGGGAGGAGAATATATTGGGCTGTGAAATTTCTAATCTGTTGTAACCTGTCTTGGAGGACATGTAGGCTGAAAAGTGGACTTGAAATGGTATCATTTCCAAATGAATGGGATATTGAGAGAAAACAGAAGCAGATGCTCAGTGGTATCATTGTATGAATGGAGAAGGAATTTGAGGGTATAGCAGCAAGCAGTGCATGGAAGCAGGATTGGTTCCAAGTATGTGCAGTGAAACAAAAGCCTATCAGAGCTGCATGCCCAACCCTATGCATTTCCTGCATCCAAAATTGTTCACATCTTTTCTTCTGGAGTCCTTTGCCTGCAGCCAAATCCCAGGCATGGCTTCTTTATGAATAAATGCTTTTGAATCCAGTGGGGCTTACTGCCAGGAAAGCATGCATAGGTTTGCTGCTTTTATAAATATAATGCTCCGTGATGCTCCCTGCTGCTTCTTTCTCACCCAGATATAGCGGCCTTCCTTTTTATGGAATGTCAACCTAGCTAATTAGTAGGATGGATATTCAGTTATATACAGTAGGCCCATTCCTAATCTATGTTACTTTCAGATCACAGATGGGGTATATATATCTGTTACATGAGCAATTATTCCTTCATTAAAAACAAACCATCCCAACTCCCTGAACATAGAAAATTAAATTATCAGGAGAAAGGTGGGCCAAAACCCTACACCCTGATGAACAGGGAGTTCCTGGGCCTACAGTGTTGTTCTTTACTGGAATTGCATTAGCTTGTTAACATCTCATTACTTAAGAGGACTCAGTGGATATTTGTCCAAATTCTGCTGAAATGTTTATCATTTCCAGATCTTTAAGTTTTCATGATAAGGATTCACTGAAACATTTGAGTTTCTTAGGACTACTGAGCTTTTAATGAGTTGCCTTAACTGCAGACAAGAAGCAGAAGTGGATTTTTGCTGATGGTCATCTGAATTTTTAGCCCTCTTTTTCTGGATTCAGCTTTTGTTTATGACAGTCCAGTCCATTTCCACTTGTAACACTTGGATGCCTGCCATGCACTATTTGTTTACAGTAATAAGCATGGAAACACTGACGTCCCGGCTGCACTCCCAAAGTCTAAGGTGAAGCATTTGGCAGGTGTGAACAAAGATCACTCTTCCATTTGAACCAGCGTAATGTGTTCCATGTAGGGCTCCAGTCCTAAATCAACAAAGGAAAACTGGACTGTTGCCCAAGATAAAATATTAACACTTCGTTAGGGTTCTGGTTTGCTTAAACTGCTATGTTACTGCATTGAATGTTGTAGCATCATCTATGTGTCTGTTGGTTATTTATTTTTTTGTGTATGTTTTTTCTGCAGAAACAATCAGAATTTAGCAAGCAGAGAGGTATGGAATTCCTGTGGACTCCTGGCATATGAAGCCTGATCTTCACATTTCTTTTTATAGGTTTGTAATATATTTGTTAAAGGGCTGGATGTTTTTATTCACCTTTGTTTACGGACATGGCTGATAATGCCGAAATCTCAAAGATTAAGCACATAGCACCAAGGGATTCAGCCAGGGTACCATGTCTAGGGTACATGCCTAACAATTCTCCTCACTGCTGTGTGTGTTGTTCAGTTTCCTGTGTTGCTACCATGCTTGCATCCCTGCCACGGCAAACATGGAAAAGTTGTGATCTACTCGAATCCCTGTATTTCTAAAAGTATAAGATGAACAGCTCAATTGGCTTGCATATCCACTATCCTTGTCTTTTGACTGGCTTCAGCTATCTGTTTGCTTCTCTTGGTTTCAGAGTCCTGCCTTGTACCATGTAATATTGCATAAAATAAAGGCTGGCCCCATGTGGCCTTGCCTGACCTGATTGTTAATGGACCTTTGGAAATAGTAAGACTGCTTCTGTGATATGCAGTTCACTAAGAAACTAGTAGCAACTGGATTTGGATCCAGATCCAGTGGTGATTTATAGAGCTGTGCGTGGCACACACAGAATGGCATCACAGAAAGATGATATAACAGTAGGGTCTCCATCAAAAGTCATAGATGTTTTTCTGCCAGCCAGCCCTGGGTATACTTTTCAGGGTTTGGCAAGATCACACACTGTGGAGCACATGGAGAAGGGCATGAGCAGGAGAGAATGACCTTGGAGACTGTCCAATGGAGGCACCTCCGTCCATCTTGGTATCCTCCTAGACAGCTCTTCCTTTTCAGCTCTACCCCCTTCCCCCAAGCAAGCCATCTGTCCTCCTATAAGACACTGTTTTGCATCTACCAAGCAGGGGTCTCCTCCATTACAGAATGTAGCTGAAAACTCATTGGCACAATTATAGTATACCTGTGTTGGAAAGTTGGATAAAATTTGGCTGTTAATTTCACACCTGCAATGCAGCCACAACACCAGAGTGCATCCTCATGGGGGAGTGGTGGTGGTCAGTGAAGTCTTTTCCAGGTAAGGAATCATTTGTTCCCTTACCCAAAGATGAGCCCTGTTAGCCCTATGGGTCATATTGTATCTACAGCAACTATTTTGCTGCCGTATGTTCAAGGCGAGTAAGGAAGAGAGATTGGAACATCTGCCCAGTTCACTGTTCTGATATTTTCCTCTTCACCTTTTAGGCTCTCCCCTGTTTCTCCCCACCCCATTTAGCCTTCTGACATACTGGGTGTGACTGGGCTCCAGCAGTGAGGCTGCAGTACTATTGCCTCTTATAACGACGCTCACAAAATGGCCACTGATGTCATGTTGTCCACACTATCAGCAGCCATTTTACTACAGTGGAACACTGTTCTCCTGTAGTAAAACTTTCCATGCATCCACCTTAATACTGTTTAGGATTGGACTGTCAGTAGGAAAGTCATCATCTGATCTAGGAGTATGCCAGTATGGCTCAGGAGTAGAATCAAGGGAGCCACAATAGCAAGAAGGCTACTGTGAATAAATAAAGCAAAGCTTCAAGAGTATATGGAGAATGCTGAAATGCTGAATGAAATTTTTTCATCATCATCATTGAACCTTTATTGGTACAAATGATTTTTTTAAAAAGTAATTTACTTAGCACATAAAGAGCCTGTGGAATTTGTTGTCACAAGATGTGATGATTGCTAAGTTAAATGACTTCCAGAAAAGACTGGAGTAATTCATGGAGGATAAACCTATCAGCAGCTACTCTAGGTCTAGAGGCAGTGTGTCTCAGAATATCTGCTTCAAGTGAGCAATGGCAGGAGTTGGGTATGTCTTTCCGTCCTGCCTTATAGGCTTCCCAGAAGCAAATGGTGGGCTATTGTGCAAAATAGGATGCTGGACTAGATGGGCCTCTGATCTAAACAAGCACTACTTTTCTTAGGTTCTTATATGTGCAGCCAAAGAGATGTCTTTCAGATGAGCCTGAAGCCACTAAATAGCCCTTGGCAAGTTACACCAAAGGTAAGGATGTTTGTTTTGTTTTATTGGCTAACTTTCAGCTGGGGTCAGGGCTGGAGCTATGTCTAACTCTTAGGTTTCTATTTATGTAAAAGTGGACAAATGTTTTTATTGGTTTCAGTCCACAAGCTTCGCACCCCTGAGTTTCACTTTGAGGTTTCATGTTGAGTGAAAAATAAAGTGTTCTGTCTGGTTTGGGGTTAAAACCTCAAGTAACCACAATCTTCTCTCAGGAGTCTATATGGAAAGGAGAAGGTTCACTGAAAAGGCCTTGATGTGCTGAGTTTGTGAACTGTTCAAAGGAATGTCAGTGGAGTAGTGACCAGTCTCTTTCCCACAAGATTCACCAGGGCAGGAATAGTGACACTACTCTTGGATTTCTTTTTCCTAAAGTCAGTATCTCAGAGGTCACAGTAGGTGGAATAATGGATCCTAGTAGGGTGTTTCTGACCGCAAAGCCTACCCCATATTCCCTAGTCTCGTTTGATTCCTTGACAGAAGAACGAGAAATTTCTCTCCTTAACAGATCCCGAGTCTAACAACCTTGTCTCTTGAAGGGCAATGATGTCAGTCTGCAGTCTGCTCAGCTCCATGTTGATGACAGCTGTCTTACGTACATTGTCTATTTCTTGCAAATCGTCAGAAAAGCCAGAGGTCATTGTCCGAACATTCCAAGTGCCCAACTTTAGCCCTTTATGCACAACACACATTATGGGGCAGGTTCAAGTGAAACGCTTTCAGTTTCCTTAATCATCCTCTTTGGTCTGTGTTTGAGATTATTCTCTCTGGCACCTTCTATGCAAACTGCCTCACATTTTGATAATTCTGCCTCAAAGAAAGTGGTCCTTTGTGCCTGCTGGAACCAGACTGATGTAAATCCTTTTTGCTGAGAACCAAGGAAAACAAGCATTTGTAACCTTGAGTGCTTCTCCCCCTTTCTATCTGCTTTTACCTGAGTACTTTTCTGTCTCCTTCCTTCTGTCTGAACAATGCACACACATACCTTTCTTACATGGCACTCCACGCTTGAGTGCTATCATAAAATTCACAGCTTGCATCCGGGTGCAGCATAGAGCAGCTTCCCACATTTGGAAGCCTCTATATCATCCTAACACAGCTTGTATTCACCTTTCCACAGAAACCTAGAAGGTGGCATTGCAGTGGGGGCTGGGTGGATTGTGTGCCATGATTTGCAAACAAACGGCATGGAAGATTCTGCATGACCTGCTCTCTCATTTTACACAAAGATTGATGCAGAACCAGCGACAGAATGGTTCAGTTTGTCTGATGACCCTGATGCCAGCAGCCTTTTTGCCCGCTAACTACTTCCTCATTACCCAGCTCCCGTAGGCAAGGTGGCATGCAGGGAGGGAATTTTAACCTCTTGGAGACCTGAGAGCCAGCCACAGGAGAGTTCTCAGGATCTTTGTTGGCAGTATAAGGACTGTACAGTGTTAATAAAGGAAATTCAGTGACATATCGTGTCTGCAGGAACAACACTGGTAAGGGGAATTTTCTTGTTACCTTTCTGCCTTGAAAAATACTCTGCGCGCGCACACAGGCACTTACACCACTTGGATGCACACATGCACCTACCCCCTCTGGCAATGTGAGAAGATATCTTTGCTGTTTACAGCCCCATGTGAGCAATAGCTACTTTCCACAGAGTAGAGAAAAAGCTTCTTACTCTGATAATTTGTCCCGTGGAGTCTCTGGTAAAACCTGGCAATTGGAAGAATGATGAATTCTCCTTCTGTTGCCACAGTTGCACCAGGACAAGCCTTACCTATATAATGAATCAGGCATATGACAGTAGCAGGAGAAAGGAACAGCCTGGGTGAACATCTTATTTGTCTGAAATAAATAATTCAGGATGCAGTTTCAAATAGAGATTTCAGGGAGAGATAATGGCATGGGGGATTTTTTATCTTCCCTCCCCCACCCAGCTCACGCTACACAGACATGGAGCATGCTTTTCAGGAATTCACTTAAGTGGAATCAGCTTTGAATAATGCAGTCAAGAAGTAATATTGCTGCCATCCAGCTAGAGTTGGAGGAACAGCATCCTTGGTGTTGCTTCGCATCGCAGTCACATATACTCACATAGGCAGATATGACGCTGTGTGCGGGAGCATATGTACCATACATGCAATGCTCTTTTAAAGGAAATTTCTCCGTACCTATCGGACAGGAGCATGTGTTGGCTCAATATGATTATTTGTTGATGTTGCTGTTATTCCCATGAAATAGTTGACCGCATCAGCATCCAGCTGCCGGTGCATCATGTGGTTTCTCATGCGATGCTGGGTTTGTTGCAATTTAGAAGAGAGAGAGCTTTTGTGACTCTGCACTCCTGGGCTGTAACATTCGGCAAGGCAGAAACTGAAACCCAGAGCAATAGAAATAAAGTTTAGTGGCATGATTCTAGTGATTTTGTTTTAACTCTCTGTTTTTGGGGTGGGGTGGGGTAGGATGCCCTCCTGCTTCTGACTTCCTGCAGGATTGAAGCCATGCTTTTTTGGAAGGAGTGATTTTGGCTTCCCTCAGAGCGATGACGCTGCACCACTTTTGGCATATCCTGCTTCCCCCGTTTACCTGGGTGACTGCTGTCGCTGCTGGGGTTGCTACTGCCTACGTTTCAACCTGGCTTGTATTATGGGAGAATCACTTGTCTGCACGCAAATGAAAAGAAATGAAATCTGGATGCCACATTTTGTTTTTGCTGCTGAGAAAGGAGGAATGTGTGATTCAAGGTGTGTTGTCTTCCTCCCTCAAAGGGTGAAAATGTGGGTTAAAGGTTTGGGGAACAAATCTCTGAAGGAAATACCATGCCAGGTCATCCAGTGTGTTCTGCAAGGGCATCGGCAGCAAGTCAGTACATATGGCAAAAGCATCAACAGGAAGAATCCAACAACCACTGCTGCTCGAAGGAATTATTATGGGGAAAAGAGATGGTGATGTAGCATTTCACCTCAGAGGAGTTGTTCTGGAGATGGATAAATAGAGTATCTGATACGTGTGTCTGTCAGAGCATAGCCATGGGAGGAAGAGTGGAAAAGAGCAAGCCAGCAAATGAAAAGGAAGAAAGGCTGTTTGCTGTTTGATTGTCCGATTCAGTATGTTCTCATTCCAGCAGTGATGATGATGGCATAATTTACGTGAACATGTCTCTGGATGGAGTGACTCTAAATTGTCGGAATGCTCCCTACATGTGCGATTAAGGAGGAAACCAGGTGTAGGTGACCAAAAAGACACAAATACCTTGTGGGGTAATAGAGGTGTGTATGTGTATGTGTTTGTGCACACATACATGCATTACGAGATAAAGATTTCTGACTATTGAATGCATAGAAAGCCTTACAGGCTGCTGAATTGAGCTTGGTTATATATTTTCAGCTATCTATGTACTGTCTTTTCCTAGTTTAAGTGGTTGCTGTGTCGCAGCAGACATATTTACAGGCAAGATTTTGGGAAATGTCCCTTTTAACACCTTGAAGCACTGTTTCTTCTCTATGTGCAGTGAGAAATTGTGGGTGTTTTTTTCATCTTTATAAACACAGCTGTATTCAGTCTGGTAAAAAATTGTGTACTGTAAATTGATGTGTGGTCAGCCTAATCAAAATAAATTATCTCAGATGATTTTTGTTGCCCCAGCTAGCAACTCCTCATTTTCAGATGGCTCAGTATTCAGCCCAAGACGAAATCAGTAATTTATTTACATTTTTAATGCATTTCAAAGTCAACCTGTATTTTAAAAAAAAGATTAGAAAGAGTGTGTTGGGGAAGAGATCAGAGTCACACAGAAAAAACACACTTCTAGATTTTTGGCAAGGAATTGTTCTGAAATGCTCTTTGGCAGTTGCTATTTCAAGTGGTGGATGGAGCGGCAGAGAGGAATAGAATGTACTCTTTCCTTTTAATAAGCAATGTAATGCAGACAGCTCTCCATTGCTTGGCATACGCTGCCAATTCACTCACAGTGGTCAGATCTGTGTAATGGGCCCAATTAAGAGAAAAGAAAATAATGTGGCAGGGAAATAGAAGAAGCTTGGCAATGTTGAAACAGCTGCTTAGAGGTGTGTGCACATGCATGTACACCCCTGTGTGTCTTTAAATCGGGAGACAATGATGTATACCTGAGGAGATTTTCCACGCTTCACCATGAAAGATTCCCTTGCACATTTTTTTAACCAAAGAAAGCACTGTCTGTTGGATTATATCTTAGCCAGCTGTTGGAAAAGAGATCTTATTACTACCAGGGTTTGTTTTAAAGAGAAAAGAGGGAGTAGATAAATACAATTTGTTCTGCAGGGGAGTGACTCTTCTTCTTTGGATATTGTGGTTCCAACTTGGTCTGATATTTGTAAAGGGGAGAGGGTTGGGGGTGAGGAAGGGGGAGAGAGACGTAGCTCATACAAAGCTGCATAGACTAGCAAAATGTCAGCAGCTTGTAATTAGCAGCTCCGGGTTACGTCAGCGACCATATCTTTCCAAGAATAACTGTGATGTGTGCCACAAAGTGAAGGAGATAGTCATAACCTGGTTATCAAGCCTGGTTCAGACAAGGGCAAATGGATTAATGAATGTGCTGGGTTCATAAATCAAATAAGAACAGATTTGAGGCATGCTGAGTACTGCATAGTTGAGGGTTGAATTATCAAGTCTGCGGCCAGAAAGAGGGAAGTACTTGCAGAGCAAGAAAGTGTGAACCTTTTCAAAAAGGCAGACTGGTTGCCCCTGGCAAATGCCTTTGACAGGCTCCATCTAGCATACCTAGCAGGCTGACATGCGCATGCCACAAAGCAAAAGAGGGGAGAAGGGCAAGGGCAGATATGATGCTGGAAGGAAAATGGAAAGAAGGCCCCATGGAACCGTTTGGATCTGGGTGGGTGTTGGCACTACACCCGAGTGGCAGAGTGAAATGGCTTCTTGTTGTCCTTTTCCATTTCAGGATGGAAAACGGGGTGATGATCAGATTTGTCCAATTCTGGGCAGCCTTTTAAATCCAAAGCAAATTCTTCCTTAGGAAGCTTCCTTGGGAATATTTCAGCAGCTGAGCCTTGTGTGGGGTGGGGGGACAGACTGGGTTGTGGTTCAGCATTTGCAATCCAGTCACATACAAGCAATCAGAATGTGGGAGGGCCCTCATCTGCAATTGGGAATTTCCAGCTGCTTTTTATGCAGTGTGTTCTTGGCTTTTCTGCGCAAGCCTCTGCAACGTGCGGTTTGAGTTTCTCCCCTTCTGTTCTGAGCTGCCCAAATTGCTTGGAGCCTCCTTTGGTTTCCCAGATTCCCAGCAAAAGTCAGCCTCGGTTCAACTCTTGTTTATTTAGCTCTCCTTAATAACATGCCTAAAATAGACTGCATTGTGCAAACATGTATATTTTGGGCTGGGAAAACATGCATTTATTGGGGGAAAGGAAAGGGCCGTGTGTCACGAAAGCAAGAGCTCTTTAGTGCTGCATGCAACGCAGTTGAGACATCCTTTAATTACTTGATTGTTTATAAAAGCCGGCACTCTCCAAGCCTTGCATATTGGATCCGATCAATGTGCAGAACATGCCTGAATCCCAAATAGTGTTATTCTGTGCAGCCAGCAGGGTGGAAGGATTTCATTTGGTTTGTGTCGGAGCCCAAACAGCTGGTCATTAATGCAGGACTCATCTCCAGAGTGAGGCGGCCGTGGACGTGAATGGCTGCCTGATTAATGCTGCCCCTCCAAGTGTCCTCTGCCCGCCCGGCAGCCATGCTTGCAGCCAAATAATGCAGCCTGATTTGATTGCACTCAAACAGGGTAGTATGTCATTGTGTCGCTGCCGAGCAGTTGAGGTTATTATGGGGCAGGGCTGACAGACAGGACAGTAGGGTTACTAGACCGTGGCATTTTTAGAAATACAGGCCTGACCTACTTAGAGTTATGCTGGCTGGCTGGCAGCTGCATGGTGCATGGAGCGCACTGATAGGCTGTCGCTGTTGCTAGGGGGAATTAGCATGAATTTTTCTACATGCAGCTCTCTGTGATTGAATGATAAAAGCTGACTGGAATTAAGGAGATTCAGCATTATGTAGATTTATCTTCCTTATTTCTCTTGCTTGAAACATCGAGAACAGGAGCAGAAGTCTATTTATTCTTTGACCTATTTTTCCCTCCCTCTCACTGGGGACGGCAGAATCTTGGATTGGTTTAGTTTCTGAAATGATGTTGCAAAGTAAAAGAGCTATTTCACATCACACATTGTTTATTTCAGGGCATCTGCTTTACATAGTAGTAGTAGAGGGGAAGAAGGCACTCCTCTCCCTCTGACTCTCTTGCTTTAAAAAACCCAAGGTTGTTTTTCTTTTCTGGGGGTACTCACTGGTACTCAGTACCAACAGCTTTTTCCAGTTTCCCCCCCCCCCCCCAGCTAATTAATAAGTAGTCATATGGGGATGACTAGTTACATGTGGTGAGTACTGGCACCTTTTTTCCCCAGAAAAAAAGCATGGGAAAAAACTGCTAGTTTTTCTCCTGCATACCAACAATTTATGTCTTTAAAAACAAAAAGGACAAAGAAAGGTAAAGATGCTGAGTTTAGCAGAAAAGCTGTATATCCCAGGCTTTTGATCACATTACAAAATCTGCATATATTTTTTATGGTGTTCAGTTCAGTCATAGATAGAATTTGCTTTTCTCTACCCATATGCATAGGCTCACACAAAGATCTCTGTCATGTTATACATACTGGTTACGTATGTAACCAGTATGTAGGTCATAATACACCTAGCTGTATTGAAAATACTTCCTTAGTGGCCTTCAATCAATTTTTATAAAATTTACCTTGTTCCTAGATTGGAAGAGGTCTGTAAGCACCCACTTTTAAAAGACATTTCTTTGGAAGCATACCCCGTTTTCTTCTTTTAATGTTTTCTTCTTCTTTTTCTTCTGACATCAGCGCTGACTTTTTGGTAGCCATTTTAATGTCTCTGAAAGGGCAAAGAAAACATCACTATCAATCAAGATTTACTGGATATAGTTATGAGTTCTAATTTTGTGACCATCACTGCTTATGAAACATCTTTAAAAATTCACATTTCCTGTTTTACAAGGGGATAAAAATTAAAAGGGGGGTTTTCAATTCCCCCCCCCAAAATATTTCAGTGCTCATCTCATCAACTGATTTGTTGTAGCTACTCCACTGTTCTTGTCATTGGCAATGGAAGCTTTCTCCTGGAAATATAGGAGGTGAAGGGGGTCTATACTGATACATGGGAAAGAGTTAAAGGCCTCTGCATTATGGTCCCAGTCTTGTTTTCTTCCATCATGCTATTTTACTTTTTAAAAAATATTGTGAGAAGACTCACAACATATGCATACAGGTTATACCTTAATACATAACACAAAGTCGGGTACATATTGGCTGTATGAAGGAAAAAAATTAAAATAACCATCCACTGATGCACACCTATTTCTCATTTTCTGGACCTTACTCTTTGTAGCCAGTTCTCTTTGATTTGTCCCACGGAGGCCAGGCTGCTGTGTGCCCCAGTAAGAAATCTGGCAAAATTGTAATGGAGTTCGCCACTCAGTCCATGCAATCTAACCAAATGATCTATTAAAAATGCAAACCAGATTCTTTTCTGTCATGCTTCTTCCCCATAAAACAGAATCAGCAAGATACATTCAAAGTCACTAGCTAATCTGATCATTTCAGGGAACATTCCTTCTTAACCCCCCAGTCCTTATAGATATGAGTTGTACTCAAAGCATGCTTTCTTGCGATTACTCAGGATTGGATCTCCAACATTCCTCCTTCAGCATAAGAATCTTACAGACTATGAGTAAGCTGTTGTAAATTGTAATGACATCACCCTAAGATCAGTGGACATGCTACCTGGTTCCAGTATGCTGAGACAAAGAGAAGTGTGAAGCCAAATGCCCTTTATTGTGAGTACTGTTGTATCAACTGTCTAATTGTAGCGAGGTTTGTGAACCTGTAGATTAGCCAAGCAGCCAGTGTCCCCACCTGCCCTACCTCTTTTATTGCTATTTATTTTTCCTGGAATTGTCCCACTGATTTTAGTGGGAATACACAATGCTAGTGATCAGTGATTCATCCCATAGAATTTGACTGTATGCAGTCTGCAAGGTAAATTTGACTGTATGCAGTCTGCAAAAGCAACTTTGAAACAGCTGAGGGACTTCAGAGCAATTGGATTGTGGATCATTCGTTGTATTTGAACCAAAAATACACATGCTTGTGTCCCTTGATAGCCTGTTCCTAAATAGCCTGCAGCTAATTGTGAAACAGAATGGAGATGATGATGGCAGGGGAGCCATACTGAAACTTTTACTATACTCTGAAGTACATTATAACAATGGCCAATAAACTTAGTTACACCATAGTGTTGGAGCAGTAACTCACTGGCGGTGCTGCAAATCACATCAGATAGAAAAGGGAGAAGAAAGAACAATGTCTATTAGGAAAGCTCTTCCATATTTTTAAGCAAAAGAACAGGCAAATGTAGCTTTTATAGATTTTATTTAGCCCTTGACAATTCAGCTGCAGGAACCTACAGTTCCCATTCATTTTTTGATGGATATGAGAACTAAGTCTGTTTGTCTTCTTGCCTTTATCTGAATGCTTTCAAATAAAAGCAAATTTATTGGAGACTAGTGAAATGTTCCTGCATGGCAGAAGTAAAATACCGCCCCGTATGCAACCCCCCATTGCTCACCCCATTGCGCATCGTCCCCCCATTGCACATCGTCCCCCTAAGCACTGCAACATTCCACCATGTGATACACCCCCAATGCACAACACCCCCCACAACTTTGGGAACCCCTTCCAGGCAGTTGCAGGATTTGGGGCTGGGCATTGATCAGTCTTCAATGTTTATAGGCCAAAAATGTGTTACACCCCTTTTCTGCTCCTTAGGGGTTCAATTTCTAGAAATTGGTTCTTGGTGGGTGCTCCTGTCATGGAAGGAATACTTTCCCTGAATTTCATGCTTCTAGATCTCGGGGTTGGGGTAAAGCCTCTATCAATCTGGGATTCTTTAATGTAAAGTATAGGGAGGAAAACATGTTGCACCCCTTTTCACCCTCTTCTGGTTGGAATTTACAAAAACCAGATCTTAGTGGGTGCTTCCATCATGGAAGAAACATATTCCCCAAATTTCACAGCAAAGCAACTGCACTGCCTGCAATCCATCCAGTCAGATTTAATTTTGAGGTCATGAGTGTCTATTTTCAAGGGCAAGAACAGAAAAATGTTCAAGAAAAATTATCACTATTGGAAATTCAATCTTTGTCATTAAGCAGATTAAGGGGAATAGTCACAATGGGCGCAATCCTGGATTTGCTCTGGATTGCAATATGAATTTCCCATAGGTTTTCACTGGGTGATGCAGTAACTACGGGTGCACGTAAAGTCTCTTACGTGCTCCTGTAGTTACTCTGGGTTGTAGGGTAAGTCCAAATGTTTTCATTGCTGACAGCTAAGTTAAGCTAAGTTTGCAAAGGTGAAAAGCAACTTTTGCAGGCAAATGGCAGGGCCTCCTTAATCCCCGGCCAACAAATTGGCTATTGAATTCCAGACCCATTTTAATGTTTTCAGTGTAGCTGTGTTGGGAGGATTTAGACTCCCAATATTCAGCTGATGGAAGTAATAGCAGAACCTCTTCAGAAACTGCTGTATCAGAACCAGTGTAGTGAATAAACTATCAGACTGATCTCTGAGGTGCTTCTCAACAGTAGGCATTTAAAACTGTCTTGCTGAATCATTGGCAGTAAGGTATAACTAAGGTGGACTGATGACTCTTTGCTTCAGGGACAGTCCAGGTATCTAAATGAGTGTCACTAATTATGTAAAATATTTGACAGTCACTGAAGTACCTTTTTGATGTTGTGAAGTACTTACAGTAAGGTTATAAAGTACAGAACGTTAAATTTTCTTCACAAAAGCCACTTCTGCTGCATCACTAGAAGATACTTCCGGCTTTTCTCCCTAATATTGTTCAACTGAAAAAAGAAACTTTCATATTCCTTTTTTACTTTTCACTTTGTTAATATTAGTGGCTCAAAAGTCTGTGCTTGTTTAGTCATTCCCTTGCTTTGAAAGCTGGCCAACCTTAAACAGAAAGGGGAAAAAATGCCTTAGGTGGCAATACTCAAGACACTTTCCTGGGAGTAAGCCCCACTGAACACAGTGGGGCTTTTGAGTAGACATGGGGCACAGTCCAAAGTAACTTCGGGGAGTCCTTGCTATAACGTAAGAACAATTTACTCTGGATTGCAATATGAATTTCCCATAGGTTTTCACTAGGTGGTGCCATAATTACGTCAATGTAAATGTCACCTATGTGCTCCCGTAGTTACTATGGATTGTAAGGTATGTTAGGATTGTGCTCTAAGATCTTTCTCCCATTATTGTGTTTCTATACTGTTGGCACAAGGAGCAAAGAAAGAATAATAATGAGAATGGGAGGAATTGTCACCTCAGCATCACTTCATATCCTGTCATGAATAAAAAAGACAGCAAAAAGAGTGATGCAACTGCATAACTCATAAAACATAAAAGAGAAAGCAACTGCAGTTATGATTTTCAGATTCATACAAGTTGTATAGAGCTGATACATTGACTCCTATACACTGAATGGAAGCAAACTGAACATGATCAAAACCTGAGGTTTTTGCTTCCAAACATGCATGTAAAGAATGGAGTGAAGGCCAAGTTGTCTATCTTCTCTACTGAACCTGTCAGCAGCTGCTTGAGATTGACAGGAAGCATGAAGCCAGGGCTTGGAGGCAAAAGTTTTCCAAACTGAAGATGCCAACAGAGAGAATTTCAGCCTTCTGACTCATGCGGAAGCATGAAATTGAGTCATGGATATGGCCAGCCTAATCAGGCAGCAGATTGGTGGGGGAGTGCTTGCCTCCACGTTTTGAGGAGGGAATGTGGAAGGGGAGACAGTGCTAAGCTAAGACATTGGAGAGAAGAAGGAGCAGAGGTTGGCACATCACTGCAATACTTGGCATGCTGTCTCAGGCATTGGGAGATCTTTGGCCAGCCCTGGTCATGGACATAATAAACCTTTGATGTCAGGGTTGATGAAGAGGTATCCAGAGAAATGGCAGTATTCAGGTTCTTACACAAAACATGAATCCCTGGCCATGGCACATCCATTGTCATGGGACCATTTGATGGGGATCCATGCAAAAAAGGCTTTCAGGATTCAAGTAGTCAGGATTAATCACTAAGTCTGATGTGACTGAATTAGCCAACACATTCTTGAGTGCTGGTGATGGGGCCCAAGTATGCAACTGAGAAGGAATGGTCTCTTGCATTAATGGGAATAGCGGCACCATCTTAAAGGTCTTCAGTCATTCTTAACTCAAAGAAGGTATTATAAGTCATAGCAGGTCATCTGGAGGAATTTGGGGTCCTACTCTGTGCATAGAATATACCCAGTACAGCAATAGATGAGAGTGCTGATGACAAAAATTGATAAAAGAAATTGATGGCAGGCAGTGCTGATGACAGAAATAAATTCCTGTTTATTTTCCATTCTCTCACTCTCACATCCAAATGGGTGACAATGGTACTGATCCAATCTTTTTCACTTTTCAGGAGATGCGCAGAAGAAATGGGGACTAACCAACTGCAAGGGACGATGCTTACTTGTGCTACCGGAAAACACTGCAGCATGCACTGTCTGAAGGGCATATATTGATTGATGTTGCAGATATATTTTGCAGTTAACTCGAGCTGGGAAACATAAAAGAAACCAGTTGCCAGAGCTGAACAAATGCATGGACTAAGACTTAAATGCAAAGAAACATGGATTTTTGGAATGTTTGGACGTACTCTTTGTTGTGAGCTGGAAACCTCTTTCAAGAGCTATAGGGAAGCCATTGCTGTGCTACAGAGATACTGCATTTCAAGCCAAGTGGATAGTGCAGAACCAAGGAAAAGTCCTTCCAGCAATCAAAAGGATACAACACACATCTTGGATTAAAACATGAAATTCAAATCAGTCACCTACTTTATTCCTTCTAAAATATGCAAGTGAGCAACAATGGACTATTTTTTACCAAAGGTCACTTTTCAAAAAGCTGATAATGTGGAAGATGACAGAAGCATTAAAATAACTGAATTTTAATAAGACTGCAAATTTGGGCCACACATGAGAGAGATTCCACACAGGGTATTTTCATTTAGGTGGTTCTCTACACACATTTTGTGGATGAAGTGCTAGATGAGGAACAGAAAGAACTCTAGAAACTGATTTGAACATCTACACCTATACATTCTACCTGTTTTTTTAAGCTGTTCTCCATATCCACATAAGACCACAGCTGCTTCAAACTTGCTTTCTTTATTGGAACAAGAGGACAGGAGATATCATTTGGCTCCACAGTATAGTTATTGCTTTGTTTCTTCAACAGAAGCATCTTCAAAGAAACCCAACATTTTTAAAGCTGGTTTGGGCAACATCTTGATAGTCTCGCTAGCTCCACGTATGCACCTTGACTTCTTTCTGGGTAGTACTGTTAATTATTTGGGGGGTGTCATTAGTGCTATAGATTAAGCAGCGTACAGATGTATAGTTTCATAGAATCATAGAGTTGGAAGGGACCCAGCAGATCATCTACTCCAACCCCAAACCTATAGCAGGAGATCCTTGTCTTGTGAGGCCCCCGGTCTCAAACCCTGGCCTGCTGGTTAACAGGCACAGTGTCTTAACCACTTGCAATACTAGAGTTAATCCTGAATGCTTCCATTCTGAGCCCCAAACCCAGTTGTTGTACCATAACCTGTCATAAACAAAAAGGTTATGGGATAAGTACAAAGATAGAACTGCCATTCAGATCATAATTTTGATGTTCTTCTGAAAATAAGTATTTTTATTTTTATAAAATAGGGAGAGCTATTCTCAAATTATTTATATTATCCTATTTATACAATTCTTTTCCTTTCATATAACTATGACATCTTCCAAAGAAGTCTACATATGAAGTTCTCCAATAGTGGGGCAAGAAGAAAAAGATTGTAAGCCCTTTTTGTTAGTTGTTAAATGAAAATCAGCTTTTCATTTGGCACTGTCCCAGTGAGAGAAAAAAAAACATATTCAGTATTTAAATGTAAGCAATTTGAATGTTTAGAAAATCATGCTTCTTTTCCTCTTGAGTTGTCAGGACCATCAAAGCAGTCTCTCACTGTTTCTTTCCCCACTCATCTCTGTTAAGTCTTTCACATATACTGTATGTTGAGGCAAAACAGTTTCAAATTAGGCTGAATGTCAGCCTAAGATTTTCCAAGACAAATTCAAAGACCTGTCCTGTACTTTGTTTCATATAAAATCAGAATCCCTTCTGTGTCTGAGGCTGCAATGCTAAGCTCCACTTAGGTCAGCTTAAGCCCCAGCATAAGTTCTGTGCTTAGCTGGGGGTGTCACAAAAGTGTGGTAAGACACTGCTGCCCCACCCCAGAGGGGTTAGGCCAATGCACAGGCATTGCACCGACCTTTTCACTGACCTTTTCACACCATCATGGAAAGACAGGCCAAGTGAATTAGGCTTGCCTAAATTTCTTATGATTGTGCTCTAAATTATTCTGTATTAGAGACAGTAGAGCTTCAATTTAGAGAAATCTGAAATACGTTCAACTTTTTGGAGCGTAGATATTGATTTACAACAGTCTACATCAGTGGTTCTCAATGTTGTGAGGACCACAACCTGGGACCCTGGGAAAAAATTCCCCACAGACTGGGGCAGGGTGTGTGCACATGCAAAGTTCTGGTCCGAACAGTGCATGCCCATCAGCATTACTGGGCTGTGCAAGTGCAGTTAGGCCAAAAGGCAGGGCGAGCTGGGCGTGCTCAGACCATCTGCTGGGCTGTGCATGGTCAGTTAGTCCTGGAGCCTAGGTGAGATGGGCAGCGTGGATGCCCAGTTTGCTCTGGACTGGAACAGGACTCCTGCCTCTGGTCCAGGGTTCAGTCCTGGCCGATGGGAGAAATGAGCTCCTCACCAGCAGTGCAGTGTGCCTTGTCAATTGTCAAAAAATTGATGGTGTGCCTTGACAATTTTAATGCCATGTCAGTGTGCTGTGAGATGAAAAAAATTAAAAATCGTTGGCTGCTCTTATAACACCTGCTATTATAGCCATGCACAATATCTTGCTTTTACAGTGCATGAAGTTTTCTCAAATTGAGGCATTTGCTTCCCATACATAGAAAGTCTGTTTATTCAAAATAAAAGTAGCTCTTTTACTTGTTTCAAAATTTAAGATTTCCTGACAGTAAGATTTTAATGTGATTCTTGAAATTTCCATTGAAATGATCTTTTGCACTTGTCCATATGTTTGCCAGTATGACTAGTGAAATACAGTATTTTCCATTTCTAGGTCTCTGTATAATTATTTTTTTGCACCACACACACTCCTGGGTGATGATCTGTGAGACCAAACTTATGGAATGGGTTTGTGAATAGTGTCTGAGCCTCGTTGGAACTGTGAACTACGCAAAAGCCTTACTTTTTAAACATTTGTTAAAGATTTGTATTTTTTCTGCTAGACATGCAAAGAAAATGTATTTTGCATTTTCATTTGTACCATATCTTTCACATTTATTTCAGGCTTTGTGTTGCTGAATGCAAAAGGGGATCCTGATATCTCTGATGTAGGAATGGTTTATAATTTTGCTTTTTCAATTTTTCTAATTCAGCAGCTCCAGTGTTCAGCAGAGGATATCATAAACATTGATTTTTTTTTTCAAAATGTGTGGCATGATTCCTCTTATTGCAACAACAGTATCAACAAAGCCTTGTTGTCCCCCTTCTATCCCTTAGCTAATGCTAAGGCAGGGTGTCTGAGCTATGATCAAGAATGTGAGGTCTGTGTTCACATATGTCTTCATCCAGCTACCCCTCCTGGGACACAAAACCTTATATTTGAGTAACAAGGAAAGCTAGATTATGATGCCTAGTCCAGGTAATGGTCTGGGAGTTGTATTGTGCCCAGGAAGAGAAGGAGGATGGTAGCCTAAGCGGATTCTTCCACGTGCAGTTACTTCTTCCCCACCAGGATGAACGATATCTTTTCCCCTTTCAGTGGAGTTCATTACATAAAAAATTACATTTATTCTGATGCAGGGAGGTTGGAGATAGGTTACCTACCATTACGATGAGAACAGATAGGTCTCTCTTTATATAGCAAAATTATGTTTTAAAAAAATGAAGTGCTGCAATTTTTATTTTCTACAGATGTATGTATATTTTAAAGGAATGAAGGATTCTTGAATGACAAAGTAGCTCTTTTACTTGTTTCAGAATTAAGAATAACTATACGTATGTTAGAGTGAATGACTATTGAAAGGAAGCACCAGCAGAACACATGTTCTGCATGCACATGCTGCCACAAAAAATGTGGTAAAGCAATGTGCAGCAGTGCAAGGAGTTGCAACACTGGCAGAAAGACTGGAGCCTTCCTGTATATGCTGGCAGAGTGATGAAGGTGTACCAAAATAGCAAACCCATCATTGGAAGCAGAAGGGGTGGGGATGGCAGAACAAGGAGGACATGGGTTGCATAGCAGGAGGGCAGGTCTGGCAGATCTTCAGCAGGCAACCCTTCATGGGATAATATGGATGTACCAGTGTGTGGAAGTCAGTGAGGTTTCCACTGCATTTCCACACAGGATTTTAAGCTGGACTGGGCTGACATCTGTCATAGAATCAACTTCTCCTTTTTGACTTACATTTAAATACATTACTAATGTCAAGGACAGTGTTTTCTTCCTGCATTTTTTCTTCGAAATATTCCCCTTGATATTTTCATAGGCTCCTATAGCTTATCTTGTTAGAACACAATGATTCTTTTGTTCTTCAATGTGTGCCTATATTTCAAGGCATACGGTTCAGAAACCATGCAGAAGAGAATTCAGGTCCCACCTTTTACATTAATTGTTGACTGGCTTTAGCCACAACAGAAAAGTATTTCACAATGATCTCATTGTCAAGTTCTGATATATTGCATTGGCACATTTCCCTGACATGCAGTAAATTCTTCATGGTGACTGAGAAGGCTATTTCAAAAACACAGCTGAACATACTCGCAATTGAGACTTCTCCAAATGGTAAAGACCTGGGAGTTGCCAATCAATCAGCTCAACAGTCCAGAAGATATACACTGCAATCCTAAGCATGTCTTCAGAGAAGTAAATTCCATTTGTCCAATAGTACTTACTCCCAGGAAAGTATGCTTAGGATTGCAGCCACAGAGGCTGCAATCCTAAGCTCTAGTTAGGCTGGCCTAGGCTGTGGCATATGTCCTGTGCTGACCTGTGGGGGTGTCACAAAGTGCTGTAAGACTTCAACCCCACCCAATAGACATGTGCTTGCCACATCACCTAATAAGACTAATAAGTTGTGCCAGGAATAAGTGTAATCCTCGGTTAGGATTGCGCCCACAGACACTTAAGAAATAGTGATGGCATTCTGGACTGGCGACATGAACAGGAAAGGTGAAAGTGTGTTTCACTTGCAGTGGTGGAATGGGTGTGCTTCAAAACCCCACAAATGGTGGCACTAGACCACAGGCTGCTTCACTCCCAACGCTATTGATAAATCCATGCAACTGCTGCCCGAGCATACTGAAATTGTGGAGACAGGCTTTTGGCATGTCTCTTTGAAGGCTTACTTCCAGCTGCAGCATCTTGTAGAACCAAATGTGTTCTGGCAAGTCACATGAACTCCTCCCTCAGCCGCACAGTGCTGGGATCAGAAGATGACCTTGGCAGTACAGTATCTCTTCTACTTTTCATGCTGTTTTTTAAAAGAAACAGAATGTTTGGGCCAAAGGTAACATTCTGTTCTCTGTAGGTTCTTCCATTATGTCCCTGAAAGATATGGTGTCTGTTTCTATAATTTTAGCAAATTTATATTTATTACTTCCAATCCAGCTAATCTTGTCTAAGTGCAATTATAATTTTGACAAGATTTGAAGAAGTTTAAGGATGCATCTCAAACTCCTGTCAGCACTTGCCTCTTCAGAAAAATGTGGCTTGTGCCTCTGAAAAGGGATTTGCATAATCAAGTCAGCTAATTAACTATTCTGACTGTCATGTTTTGCAGTCTGGTATGTTTTTTTTTATTTTGAAAGTGTTGGATGACTTTTGGGGGGAAGGGTGGTCTAACATAGGAAAACAGCAGGAAGGAAGCACATTGCGATGCACATTATTCTTTTAGCTTTTAATTCTTGAGAAAAAAAATATGGCCATAGGAATGGATTTGCTACATTTCTAATCTGCTCTTTTCGTGCTGTTTGGCTCATTGGCAAAAGAAATCTGATAAAAGAATGCAGATATAATCATGAGTTTCAATAAAGCACAGTGGGAGGTAGTGCTGATAAAACCTGCCTCTAATCACCTTGCATTTTGGTTCCTATGAAAGATATCTTCCAGCACGCATCTGATTTCAAAGATGTAAAAGTAGGCAGTACTGTACGTCCACACCTTTAAAAGGTGCAGAAGGGAAGGCATATCACCTGGTACATCTTTTGTTGTTTCCTTCTAAGCTACATCTGCTGAAATTCCTCATTCTACATTGCTATTAAAGGTTCAGCATTCCTGGCCTCCTTTGAATCTGGTCTCCCCTTCTGAGCCACATCAGTTGATAACATGAGCACACCTTACTCCCCCAAAAAGCCTACCAGAAAAAGGCTTAAGTTAGGGTCATTTTAATTGCAAAAATATCTGCAGCAGGGAGAAAAACCTGACTACCCCCTTCCAGCACTGGAGGGAAGCAGTGGTGTCTGCCTATATCCCCTGGTCATAATGGGCATCACATCCTGAATTCCAACCTGCATTCAATTATGGATCCAGTGAACTTATCACCCCAACCCCAAAGGGGCCAACCTCAGCACTGGCCCTAGGAGCTGCAGCAGGGCCAAACTGAAATTTTTTTGGGGTGATCCTTCCCTATTAATTTGTATTTGGATTAATTTGGATCGGGTAAAAATCAATTAAATAAATATTTCATTTGTATTAAATTTTTTGTTATACCTGGATTAAAATTTGCCAGATCTTCAACAAGCCAGGTAAAAGGCTTTAAGGACCATATACGACCAAACAGTGAAAAATTCTGGTTTAGATTGTCCCTGTGTTAAGTCTGGCTAATGACTTACAGTGCAATCCTAGGCATGTCTACTCAGAAGTAAGTCCTATTGTATTCAATGGAGTGCACTCCCAGAAACGTTTGGATAGGATTGCAACCTTCAATGTTTTAGAATCATAGAGTTGGAAGGGACCTAATAGGTCATCTAATCCAATTTATTTATTTTAAAAATTTGTATCCCACCTTTCTCGGGTCATACACCAACTCAAGGGGGCTCACATTAAAACATAATTAAAAACATAAATAGAATATTCAATTAAAAACAATTAAAACATATAAGTTAAAAACATAAACGCTAAAAACAATACAAACAGTAGCCCCAACCAACTCCACAACCTGTAGCAGGAAATCTTAATATGATAAGTTTCTTTAAGATTCATTTTCTATTTTCAAATTTCTGTTCAAGCAAATACGAGGAGAGGCGACAGTTGTATTATCTCAAATTCTATAATTCAAACTGTCACCCAGGTTGATGCACATTTAAGTCTCATTAACCTTTCTTCTTTCCCACTAGGTTACTAATCATTCTTTCTTATGATATGAATGAATGATTCATGAAAGGGCCTTCAGTGTAGGGGGACCGGATATCATAGTGATAAGACAATAAACCCTTTCCCCCAAAATGTTGGATCCCCTTGCAAAATGTAGGACAGGACAAAATAAAAGCTGAAACACATACGCATATTGTTTTCATGTGGTTAATTTAAATATTATATTATTATTAAATTTAAAACTTTTACATGTAATTTATTAATTACAAGAAGGCTACGTGATGCCTGCTCACAAGGAAGAAGACACTGAAGCTCTCGTTAGTGTGTGTGTGTGTGTGTGTGTGTGTGTGTGTGTGTGAGAGAGAGAGAGAGAGAGAGAGAGAGAGCATAACTCAGCATTGAAAGGAGTTCAGTTGCAGCCAAGAGGCAATGCTTGAGCTTTGTGTTTCATACCCATGACTCCCTCTCTTCTTGACCCATGTGTACTTCTTGTTTGTCCAGAATATATCATGAAAAACTTTATATACCTCACTCAATTAAATGATGCAAAGGCCAGTTTGCATGTCTGAGACTCACCCAGATTTTTAAGATTTGCTTTTTACTTCCATGCACACAGCATTGGGAATTAAAAATAGCCACTAGTGACAAAGCAACAGAAAAGCATTTGGCATAGTAATCAAGCCACATTAAAAAGAAAAAGCAACCATTTTCAGAGTACACTGTATTCCACAAGCAAAATCATAGTAACAGACCCAGACAAAATAATCAAGGAAGCCCAAGCTCATAACAGTACAAAACCTGCCGAGTGCCAGTGTGGACAGTGAGATATTTATTGGCCAAGCCAAATTTGGCCGTTGGTCTAAACATTAGGTTTTATCTTTGCTTGTAGCCTCAACTTTAAGAAGATATTTCATAGCGATATTAAATTGGTCCATATTTTTAGATATATTGTATTTCAAGTTCAAAGTCTCCTTTATCTCCATTTTTCAGGTGGTCTAGAAAGATACACAGAGGTTGGCAAAATGTAAAATACATAACAGGTTCCGCAAGTTCAGGCACAGGTTTGACAGCCGTATCCATAGAGGGCCTTTCTGGCTTGACCAACCTCCACTCTCAGCAATCCATTCACCATCAGATTGGGGACCGTGATAGTTTTCCCCCACAGTCCCAGCAACTTGGGGACAACACTGAAAAGACACCTCAGTGTGACATCGTCCTTGAAGACTGAATACGCTGTTGAGGACGTCATTCTGAGTTTCAAGATGAAATAACACTTAACCCCAATGTTCATTTTCAAAGGAAGCACAAAATTTATACAGCAGTTGTAATACAACATGTCCCTTGAGCCCTGAGGACTCAATCCCTGATCCTGGGGTGGTGTGGGGAGGCCAGCGCATGTCTGTGTTGCTGGCCTAAACCCCCCTCCCCAAATGGTGCAGAAGTGCTTTATGGCACTTTTTTGACACCAGCAGGCCAGCATGGAACTTGTGCCAGACATATGCTGGCCTAACTGGGGATTAGGATTGCAGACTGAGTTTCTCGAATAACATTGGACCTTTTCATCCACAGGTTCTGCACTGCAGATTCGAATCAGTGCAGGAACTGAACTCACACTGGATGGTCTCACCTTACTGCTTGAACGAGACTGGAAGCACCTTCTGGTCCACACGGGGCCTCTCCAGGCCTCAGGATAACCAAAAGTGCCCTTTTGACACCATTAGACACAACTGGAAAGAGCTTCCAGTCATATTCTAGTCAAGTCCTCTGAAGGCCCCTATAAATGGATTCCATAATACTCAGTTTTTGTTATCCTCAAGGGATCCATTTATTGGGATCCATTCCAAGGAGCTCAGAGGGGGACATATGAATTTTTTTCCCCATTTTGTCCTCAGAACTACTCTGTGGGGAAGGTTAAACAGAATGGATGACACTAACCCAAGATCACTTACTGAGGGCCCAAACCTAGCCAACTTTCCAGCAGTGATGCGGCCAAAAGGATGTGCACTGTGTCTTGCAGTGGGATGGGGGATGACGACAGTCACTGACTCCTCTTCCAGACCAGGATACTTTTGTTCCCACACAATGCCAAACCATGTCTAGACATTTCAGTTATAGAAATTCTGAATTTTGGGAAGTCATATTTTGTGATATTCCCTTCTGTGGGCAGTGGTTGGCTTCAACGAAAATGTAGAAAGCAAAATTGTGTGTGTAATGCAAATAATTTGGATAGGAAAAGATGAAATAAATCTTCAAATCTTTATTTTCTCCAAAAAGGACATTTAAAGTGCTGTTCTAAACACTTCAGCTAAGCCAGTACTTTATGTTAAAAGCAAATTTCAATCAAATTCTAGACATTGGGATTAATTTTCATTGCAAACATATCTGATTGTTCTGTTGGGGGACAAAACACATCCCGCTATTGCTTTTGTAGCATCTTCCAGTTTGTTCCATTCTGAGTATTGGTTTCTCCTCTGCTAAGAAATTTTTTTTTGGTTTTGTTTTCATGTTTGTTGACAATGCACATGGTTGCACTGGCGGTTTCATATTTCAATGCACCAAAGGCTCCTTAAAAAAGAGAGCTGTGAGTGTGAGAAAAGAGAGATGTTGTTGGCTCCCTAATGGCTTATTACCATTCCATTTGCAATTCAGATCAGCTTTAAATTGACTGAGAAATTTTGAACACATCGCAGGCAGTTTAAACTAATGATTGTCTTGAGGTTCCGATCTGACACGAACTAAGGTTTTATTCAAAACAAATAGCAAATAATTCCTCCCATCGAGTCCAAATGTCACCATTGAAAACTGTCTGCCGTTGCCAGGTT
This sequence comes from Cryptoblepharus egeriae, assembly GCA_030015325.1. Classification (NCBI taxonomy): domain Eukaryota; kingdom Metazoa; phylum Chordata; class Lepidosauria; order Squamata; family Scincidae; genus Cryptoblepharus; species Cryptoblepharus egeriae. The sequence goes on along the minus strand of JAREYC010000003.1, from coordinate 61,004,174 downwards.
GTGTCAGATCTATCAGACGATCCCGTACATGGCAAACGTTTGACATCAGGAACTCCATTTTTCTCCTTGGTTTTGAAAGAAATGTAGTTCAGATCTCAATAGTCGGAGTGAAAATCCTTTTTAAAACCCCCTCAAATATCCTAATTGTAAAATAAAAGGCCCGTGGGGCAGAGGTAGGCCCGAGTTGCCAAGCAACCCGCAGCAGGTAGCGGAGATCCAGCTGCAGCTGTCCTGAATCTTTCCTTCTTAGAGGTGTTTGTGTTAATCTTTAACCAGGCTTTTCAATGGGGATCTTTTTTTTCCCCTTGGTCTTCATCCCTTAGGATTCAGGGGACTGCTCAAAGGTTGTTCCCCAAAACAGGCTGCAGTAAAGATAATGGGTAAACGTCAGAAGAATGAGAAATTTGATAAAATGTACAAGTGCCTGATAATTATTTAACCATCGTTTGTCTGCCACATATGGACAGCGTAATAAAAAATTCAATTCAATTACGATAAAACAAATGCATACGATAAAACGTATGTGATAAAACCTATGGTAAAACATAGCGCTGATATACTTCAGCTTCAACAACTGTAGCAAAATTTCCTTTGTATGACCATTCATGTAAAAAAAGCCAATTCTCCAATAATGATTATTCAAATGACTTAGGACTGTCTTACAGAAGAATTTCAGTCTTTTGGGTTAATTCTACTATGGCTGCAATCCTAAAGATTCTTTCCTGGGAGTAAGACGCATTGAACACAATGGGATTTACTTTGGAGCAGACATGGTTAGGATAGTGCTGTATAAGGATTTAAAAACAAAAGACCACTTTTTAAAAGTATGGTTAGATTTTTCAGGGCTTATACTAAACAGATCACTGAGGTGTGCTTTTTTTAATTCCAGCTGCTGTTATGGCTATAATCTTTATTATCTAGTTTCCCATGGGAATTTGCTGCTTTCTATAGGAAATAAAACAGGTTGAAATTATCCCTGGCAAAACAGCTCCTGTAGAGATCCTGGATATTAGGGCCTTTGTTGTAAAGATGTTTTCAGCCTGGCATCCATTTTTATTTGTGCCATCATGACATTCACCTTCTTTTGTTCATTCTCGTTTATTTTTTGGAGACTGGCTTCTATGTCTTCTGCCTGATCATGGATTTCCAGCCAATCTGAATGACACATTTATTTGAAGACCCCTTAAAAACACACCTAATTCTTTAAACAAACTACCTCTTTACTAGTGTTGCCATAATTCTCTTCCACAAAATTGGGACAGGACCCTCGGGTAGCACAACAGTTGCTGCAGTGGCATAGGAGAAATAAGGATTCCATAGTATGTCTCCTCGTGCCAAGATTATTTGAGAATTCAGAGTCACAGAATTTGGTGGCTTTGTAATTTAATTTATCTTCATGTGCTAAGATGAACTTGGAAGACAGTAAGGAGTATGTAATTATTTTATATATGAAATTGATTTTAAAAATCAAGTTACTGCTTGTTATTGGCGAAGTTACAGCCAACATCAATAGTTGTGTTTTGGAGTGTCTCTATGGAAATGTGTGTGGCATTAATTAGTTCTTGGTCTAATTTGTCTAACAGCACAAGCCTAACTTTCACTGAAACAGACATGCCAGATGACTTGCGCTGTATCCAGCACTAATTTAGGGCTATTGCTGCACTACCATTTCACTTGCCCCAGGTAACGCCCGTTTTCTCCTTACCTCAGGTAATGCAGCAGCAGCAGCCCCAATGGGTCTACTCAGATCTATGCCACCTTGAATGAGGTGCAGAGCCAAGCAGACAAGAGCAACTTTGGGCCTCAGGAAATGGGCTTGGATTCATTACGAGAGCCAGGTACCAGCTCCATTCCCCACTCACCCACCCCTGGAAACACATTTTGCCTGTCCTCCCCTCACCCTCTAAATGGGGATGGATCTTAGTGGCACCAAAATGTGCCAAATCCTATTCCCCTTTCATAGTCTGGACTCATTTCTGACTTTCTGGACATATGCCAGCAAAAGAGGAGACCTGAGAAGCCCAACTGACAGCCAGTTAGCTTGTGGAGAATTAAGTACTTTTTGCTTACAGCTCCTCGAATACACACACCCCATCATAGAATGCAGCACATGCTTTGTCAGCAGTGCTACATGGTCCGGCAGGAGAACAGAATTGGTCTGTCCTGGTAAAGTTCACTAGCAGTGAACTTCTCTGTTAAGTCTGAATCATTATTGCTATGGGAAAATCCATGACTGATTTTGGGTAAGAAGCCTCTCTGTGTCATGTGGCCTCATGGATACAAGATGCTTGCATCTTCTTTCCAGAGAGAAAAGGTAAGACTACTAGCATCATGTTATCTAACACCTTCTAAAAATAAATACGTTAGAGCTGTTTTCAACATCAAGTCATTTGTATCAATACTTTAACCTTGGATATTGTTTGATAAGACAATATATAATTCTTCATAATTATATGCAAGTAGACTTTAAAGAATACAGTATCTTGTGTGCTTTTCCTAGTCCTATTAATAAAAAAATAGTTTCTCAGCAAACTACGTTCATGCTACACACTATGTTCGTGTGGTACTCGGGTAACAGGCTTGTCCTCTACTACAGAATTACAAAGAACGGAATTTTGCTTTTGAAATTTCTTCTTTATCCTTTTGATTCAGCAGGGAACAGAGACATCAGTCAAACTGAAGTTAACTATTACTGAGTTTGCTTTTAAAGGAGGCTTCCAAAACTATTGTATTGTCACTAGATGTGGCATACAGGAGACCAAAATCCATGGGATAAAAGTACCTTATTCAGAAACATTAATTAAGCAGACTTCATGGTGCATAGCGGCATAGGCCCCTTTAAATGATGAATCCACTTTGAAACCATTCAAAGGGTAGATTTGGGATGATTAATCACCTGGACATTTTATCTAATCTATCTTATATAATTTTTTTGCACACCCACAGGTTAGAGATTTCTCAAGTGCAGAGGCTCTGTTTGATAAGATTATTGGAACTTCCAACTTCTAGTCAATGCAGAAGAACTATAAGTATTGATCCTCTGAGACTTCTGAAGCTGATTGAAAGATGTACAGTGGTTGAAAATTATGAACTTGACATTATGCCCACATCCAGAAATAAGAGACAAGCAGCACAATCCAGAGCAACTAATCTGTCCACATAAGAGCCCTTAGGTTGCCCTATCTAACACTAGGTTGGAGCAACTGCAAGATGCTCCAGCCCAGTTATTCTGGAAGAGGTTTAGGGCAGAGCAAGGCAAGATAGGGTGCCCTAAGAGAGGTGGACCTGCTCTGCCCTAACTGGGGCAGCCTAAGCAGCTCAGGAGAGGCAAGTTGAGGGCATGTTTAGCATTGCATAGGGCAGAGCAGTTACTCTGTATCCAGAGCCTGTTTCCAAGGCAGAAATGCCCTCTTCCAGCCCTCAGAGTAATACCACCTCAGGAGCAGGTATAGTAATGAGTAGACCCATAGGGGTCCATGATAAGGCCCGAGTAAGAATGGCAGTGTTGACCAAAAATCTGAGTTCTTGGCCAGCCTAGCTGCAACCCCTTCCTCTCAACCTCAGGATATGGAACAAACTACGGCTGCCCACAAACCTCAGGATACAGCAGGCCCCTCCAAGAAGCCCCTTGTATTCACTGTAGAATGTACTGGCATCTCATCAGGGACTCCTTATAAGGCAGGCACCCAGTGGCGTCACCAGACTGGTGCGGCTGGTGTGGGCTGCATTGGGGATGCGCTCCGTATGGGGTGATGTGCCGGAGGAGTTTGACTGTCCTTTGGCAGGCCCCGGGCGTCAGCACCCCCATTCAGGCCTGCTCCAAGGCGGAGCAGCAGCCAGAAGCTGCCACTTGTCTGAGGAGCTGGCCTGAACGGCCATCTGAGGTGCACTGCGCAGAAACACACTGAGCATGCCGAACAGCTTCAGAGGAGACTTCCTTAGAGCAGAGAAAGTCCGCGCCTCTGCACAGCCATTCGGCCTCACTCAGGAGGCGGAGCGGCAGCCGAATGGCTTCAGAAAGAGTACTGCACAGGCACCAACTCTGACGCCTGCACAGTCTCCCCCGAAGCCAAAAGGCTTCAGAAAAGTACTGCACAGGTGTCAGAGATGGTGCCTTCGCAGTACTCTTTCTGAGCCAACTTTGGTGACTGCGCAGTCCAGGTAGGGAGGGCGTGCATCCCAGGGATGACGCAGACTTCCGCACCAGGTGATATGTCATGTCACCATTGTAGGCACCACAGCTGTTCCTTGTTCAGTGTGATCTAAGGGGTGTCTCCTCAGGCGCAAGTCTTCCCCTTGTGTCAATTACTTAGCATGCTCTGGAGCAGTTAGGGCAGCCCAGGCTTCCTGACTCTCTGGATTCAGCATAACTTTCTGCTCTGGATACAGAATAGTTAGGAGAGTGCAGTTAGGTCAGAGCAGGCTGAATTTGCTCTGGATTGTGTCCAAGAAGTAGGTTAACCTCGGAGCACAATTTTGTCTACTTGGTACATAGCTGTACAACATGTGACCACACTGATTCCACAGTCCGGCACACATTAATCTGGTAGTAAGTTCCACTAAATTCTATGAGTAAAAGTCCATAGGATTTCTCCATAACTCAACTATAGTGCAAGTGCAATCCTAGGCTTATGCAATGTCAGTAGCTCAGCAATGTAATCTTTTTGGTTAAGCAGCCAAGACTTGGTGACCAGAAACACAAGTGAACTAATCCTGCCTTAACACCCATAGCCACAGCATATTGTAGGCAGAAAGACTCCCACTTCCTTGCCAAGAAAGGAAAAAAGGAGAATGGAAAAAATCATGCACTTAAACATGGATGGGTGAGTGTCAAGCTTGCTAAAAACAAGACTGCAGGTAGAGCAGGGCTGCAATCTGTCTCACCTCCAATTGGCCTGAGAACATGAGGAGTTGTACCATGTCTTGATCTAACATCTCACCACCATTCTGTGGACAGGTTCCACTCTTCACACACCACACATAGAGCCATTAGGATAGTGATTTTCAACCAGTGTGCCTGCCTACAAGGAAAAGGGGATACAGGGGATATCTCTGCTCTGGATACAAAATAGTTGGGGCAGCCCACCTAGGGCTCTCCTCACAGCCCTTACTCTGGATTGTGCCCTTAGAGCTCAAAATCTAAGTACATATAATGAAGAATGAAGTACAATTTAGCTCACATTTATCCTCAAGGTAATGGACTGGCAGTTTGTGCTGGGTGTCATTGGGCCTCAGTAAAATGTACTCATCACTCCATGTTTGGGATGTGGCAGAGAGTATACGAAAAGATTCCAGGAGAGCAAATAGCTTCTAATGACTCAAAATGTCAGTGCCAAGTTAAATATATGTGATACTTGGGACAAATGAATTTTAAAACCATTAATGAGGTTAGCATTCAGAATCAGAGGTTCTCCTGGTTCCTAACAGTTTTAAGTCGATTTAAATTTTGCCCGGACCCTTTTTTATTACAGCATTTTTTATTTTTAATGGCATAATTTCAATATTGTTGCAGTGTTCATAGAGGAGACAGTCAAGTACACTTAACAGAAAACAATGGCTTATCTAGAAGCTTTTAGGCACCGAAACCATTGTCTGCATCTAAAAATAAAGGCAAGCATACATAATGTGGCTATTAATCTTATACCACAGATTGACATTTTCCATAAAGTGTGCATGGTGCAGTGAAAAACAGTGACGTTACAAGCAGTCCATTTTGAAGGGTTTGTTTGGTGCTGAAGCGAGGCCAGGTTGCTCAACAATTACCGTCATGGATGAGGCGGCATTTCAAGAGTTTCAGATAGTTGTCAATTTTGTGGGAGTCCCTGCGCAAGCAGTGCAGCAGATTGTAGAAAGCAAAGAGGCGAGAATCTTCATCCGCTAACTGGAGGGACGGGAGCTCTGACCATGTGGAAAAGACTTCATTGCTTGGGGCACCTGGGTGAACCTAATAACAAAGAAAGAAATAATGTATAGTTAACAGGGTTCAGTCACTGAGGCTGCAATCCTATTGACACGTTCCTGAGAGTAAGCCCCACAGAACATAATGGGACTCACTTCTGAGTAGACGTGCTTAGAATTGCACCCTGTGAGGACTTCTGAATCACCCTAATTTAGAAAATAGGAGTATTAGTACTGAACTCAGCTGCAGTATTTAAACAGCCCAGTTACAAAGAGGAAAGGGGTGCACACTGAAAGAGTAAAACATTATGATGACATATATCACTAAAAGCTTTAAAACAGTGAAAGAAATAAGAAGCAAATATGGCACTTCAAATATTTGAGTTAATTCCAGCTGCCATAATTATTACTCATTTACATAGCATCTCTAATGTACACAGTGCTTTCAGGTTTTTATGTTTAATTAATGGATTTAAAAATACTTTTATCCTGTTTTTCTGTTCCAAAAGAATACTATTTCTTCATCCTTTGCAGTGAGTGTGTAATCTGGGGGTGTAAACATAGACTTTCTTGTTAGAGGCTTGCATTGCAAAACAGTGACTCCCTTTGGCGATACAGAAATTGTTGTTGCATATAGAACTTTCTGTACCAAATAGGGTATAAAGTCCATTTTGAATTTCTTTCTCCTCCCTTTTCCAAAACATAGCTGGCTTGTTTTAGAGAGCACACTGGCTTCTTTTTCTTTCTTTCTCTAGAAATTGTCTCCCACATAATGGCCACGATCCAACACTGAACTGAACATGGTGATGTCCATTGAAATAAATAGGCTTAAGTGTTTAATTTGAAGCTAGTCTCAGGGTAGAAAGTTCATTAGAAGCAATGCAGCATGAAAAGCAATGCAGAAGAGAGATGTGATTTTTCTTTGGGTTTCCCAGAGATGGCTAATGAGCCGCTGTGGGAAAGAGGATGCTAGACTAGGTGAACATTTGGCCTATTCCAGCAAGGATTTTCTTATGTTCTTATGACACAAGAACTCACTCTTGTTTCCTGTATTCATTGACTCACTGTGCAACCAATTTAGGCCAGCCCATTTCCCCATTCCCGTGGTGGTGTGAGGAGGCTGGTGCATGTCTGTGTGTTGGCCTAAACCACCCAGGAATGATGTAATAGTGCCTTATGTCACTTTTATGACACCCCCAAGCCAGCATGGAACTTATGACAGCCTATTTCGGGACTAGGATTGCACTGCTGTAATGGAAGATCAAGATGATCAGGCAGAAGATGCAGTGTTGTCAGTGCTTCCCGTGTTGTGACAGCTGTTTGATATCTCTGGGGAGATCAGGGTTAATGAAGTTTGACAACTGATGGTGTGGCTCACACCTGAATCTCATTGGGACTAAAAAGAATTTCAGGAATGAAAGCAGTTTCAAGGTAGAACCTGGAGTGCAATGTTAGGAAGTGAGTGCATGGAGTGATTTAATAGAGGAAGTATATACTGGAACTCGGCCTCCCAGGTCTCTGCTATACCAGGACTCTGCCTGCAGAAGCTCTGCTGGACCAGACTCTACTGTGAAGGACCTTAGAGCAGCTGTGGACCATCATTGTTGGAGGGAGTTCTTGGGGAAAAGTAGAATTCTTGGGGAAAAGCAGGCATTAAAAGTGATTGAACAGGATAAATTGGTACCAGAGAAAGGGGAAATTTGGATGGGACAACTGCCATCTGCTTCTCTTGGACATTACATTCTTTGGAAAGCAATGCTATGTGATCTTGCAATCAGCAGAGAAAAACTAGACTTCCAAACTGGCACATTTAATCTAGAACAGCGTTTCTCAAAGTGGGGGTCGGGACCCCTTTGGGGGTCGCCTAGAGCTTTCCCGGGGGTCGCCTAAAGACCCCTGTGCAGGGGGCCAGGTCAGGCTTGCCAGACCTCTAGCTGTAGCTGCACGCACACTGGGGCTGACTGACAGCCTCAGGACCCAATCCTATGCATGCCTACTCTGAAATAAATCCCATTATAGTCAGGGGGCCTTTACTCCCATGTAAATGTGGATAGGATTGCAGCCTCAGGGCCCAATCCTATACATGCCTACTCTGAAATAAATCCCATTATAGTCAGGGCGGCCTTTACTCCCATGTAAATGTGGATAGGATTGCAGCCTCAGGGCCCAATCCTATGCATGCCTACACTGAAATAAATCCCATTCTGTTCAATGTGTGCATAGAACACGCATTTCATTTGTAACAACGAAAATACATCCTGCATATCAGATATTTACGTTATGATTCATAACAGTAGCAAAATTACAGTTCTAAAGTAGCAATGAAAATAATTTTATGGTTGGGGGTCCCCACAACATGAGGAACTTATAAAAGGGTCACGGCATCAGGAAGTTTGAGAACCACTGATCTAGAAGGATAGGCTGTTCCCCAAGCAGCAAATCCCCCCTCTTCCCGCCACTGAAATAGTCCAATGGAAAGGCAGAGTCAATATGATTGGATCCAACTGGTGTCGCAGAGCTGGGCTAAGGACAGGAGCTCACCCTGTCTTGTGGGGCTGGCCCGGGTCTCAAACCCTGGCCTGCTAGTTAATAGGCAAGGTGTTTTAAGGAGTATCCAAACCCCATCCCGGGGGCCAAAAGCCGTCCTTGGGGAGCCTCAGTGTGGCCCTCAGCACAGGATAGTGCTGGATAGCACAGGATAGGGCAGGATAGTGTGAGCCTTCTATCCTGCCCTTGGGTAAGCCTTGTAATCCACTCCAGTACATCCTTATATGTAAATTTATTCAAATTTGAAATGTAAATTAGTTTTCTGGCCCCCGACACAGTGACAGAGAGGTGATGTGGCCTTCCTTCCAAGATGATAAAAGACCCCTGTGCTCTAGGGCATTACAAATCTGTGGCTTCTACTGGCTGGGAAAGCAGCCAGTCAGTTAATGATAACATGACGTGTCCGTATGCATGTTCTTTCAGGTGACGATGCTATCATCAGACCTCATTACGTTGGGAGAATGATTTGAGGAATCTACTCCCAATAATTACTCCCATTGAACTGGCTGGGGAAAAAAGAACAGATAGAAGTTTTTAAATACGCAAGACCAAGCTTGCAATTCTATTTACACCTCCCTTGGAGTAACCCTACAGTCCAGAGTAACTACAGGAAGACGTAAGAGGCACTTTGGATTGCTCTCTGCATTTCCCATAGGTGGCACTGTAATTCTGTCGGTGTAAAAGGTCCCAGAGTTACTCTGGATTGTAGCCTAAGTCCCAATGAAATAAGTGGAGCCTACTTCTGAAGTAAAATGCATAGGATTGCACTATTAATTTTGGTAAACCATTTAAATGCATAAGTAGATTTGCTCCATTTGCAATACACATGGTTATTATGACAGCTGCTACTACAGGAAAGAAATGATGGGTCATCGTTAGGCCATATGTGGAGATAACAGATGATTGACTAAAGTTTTTCCTTTTATAAAATACAAAATGTGTTTGAACTGACATGAGAAGATGTAAATAACAATGTGATGGCATCCATCTTGTATCCAAATAAGAATTTTGGATGCAAATTGGTATTTAACTGCTTGGGAGAAAACCAACTTATCTCACTGAGCCTTCAGTGTGAAAGGCATAGGCCCAGGCTATTTTTGGTTGATTTCAAGTTAAATTCAAACTTTTAAAAACAATTACAACCAGTAATAAATGCACAGGGAAAGAAAATTTGGCTAAATTCTTTGTATCCATTGTAAGGACTGTGCTGGATACACCAAAGTCTGTCTTTATTGCTGGAAATGGACAGTGGTTATCAGGGGAACATTTGCCTTTAGTCCAAATGGCACATTTCTACTTACCCGTCCAACTATTTTCTCCATCCCTTCCAAAAGCCTCTTGTTTTGTTCCTCAATCTCTATGGCCTTCCAGAGTATGGTATCTGGAGCTTCTTGGATCCTTTGCACCTCAGAAACCAGATGAAGGAGAGGGTCATTCCAGGAGCGGAGCACGCTCAGCACTAAATCCAGGAGGTCTCCATGCTGCTCTTTAGCAAAAATTGGATTTAGTTAAATAGTTCCACATAATGTTTTCACAGGAGACATAATACATCATTTCTCAAAAATATGTCTTAAATTTTTTATTATTTTCTCTCTGTTTGCCTCTCTTCCTGCATCAATTCATGCTGGAGATTGTTATGAAACTGACAGTGCAATCTTAATCTGCAGTTAGGCCGGCACAGGTCCTGGCACAAATCCCATGTTTGCCTGGGGTGTTATGCACAAATCCCATGTTGACGTGAGGGCACTTCTACGCCTCTCCTGTGGGAGGGTTAGACCAGTGAACAAACATGGCCAGCCTCCCCATGCTACTGCAGGAATGAGGAGATGCATGAATTGTGCTGGCCTAAATTGGTTAGGATTGCATCTTCATTAGCCCAAGTTGGCCAAGAGGTGATGGAATACATTTCTAGCATGTTTTCTTTGCAGTATTAAGTGCTGATAAAAATCATGGTGCTTAACCTTGTTGAACGGAATGATGTTTAATCTATTCATTAGCATGAGCATTAATAAGACATGTTTAGAAGTATGGGATCTGGAAAATATTAGAACATATAATGGAAGATACAGTCTGTGGTAGGTCACTCAATATGTTATCCAAAGGATTTTGAATGTCTACATATAGCTCTGCAAACATGCTCAGGCATGGGGCCGATTCCCCTTTGAAGAGTTTTGCTTCTGGGTAGATTTCTTTTCTTTTGAAACTTTGCCACTGCTTGGGGTGAGCTGGAAGATCAAAGTGCCTTTTGCTTTCCTGGGATCCTCCTAGCCATTTTGCTGCCCTTGAGACCTCTCCAATGTTGACACCACACGTTACACTTTGCTTACTGTGGCAAAATACACCTCCTTGCGGCACAACCCTTTCCTGCTCCGTACAGTGGAAGAAACGCAGCCCCACCAAATCCAAATGCTCAAACGCTGCCCATTTAGCCAGTACAAAAAGAGGTCTGTCACATAACTTTGGCTTCTGAATTAGAAAATTATTCAGTGAGTGAATGGCATTCAGAAAGAAATCAATAGGTGTTGGTCTCAAACGCCACTTCAGTATTTAAAAGTACATCTAGACATTTCCAAGCAATTCTCATTTAGTCAAGCTATATATGGCTGAAAACTTATGGCCAATTTAGGCTGGCATAATTTTCCATGGTGGTGTGGGGAGGCTGACACATGTCTGTGACTTGCCCTAACCACCCAGGAGTGGCGCAGAAGTATGGCTCTTTATGACACCCAAGGCCAGCACAGGACTTATGCTGGGACTTATGCTGGGACTTACCCGGCCTAACTGGGGACTAGGATTGGTTTGCTGATTTCTTTTAAAATCAGATTATTTCAATAACATGTTTAAAATTAGAAGTCAGAATATTGATATAGGTTACTACCATTGTGGTTGCCTGTTTCATCTTCCTTCCTTCTTCTTTCAGCTAACAGTCCAAGACTGGGTCCTAACTGTGGCTGAACTAGCATTCTCCCAGTGAACTAGCACTCCCAGACTCTTGCTTCACAAGAGTCGTGAGAAACCCTCTGATAGTGTGTGGACAGTGTGCACTCTGTAGTCCCGATGCTGTGTGCACCAAAGGGCAAAATCCAGAATAACTATGGGGAGTCCTTGCTCCAGTGTAAGAACAACTTACTCTGGATTGCAATATGAATTTCCCATGGGTTTTCACTAGGTGGTGCAGTAACTATGGGTGCATGCAAAGTCTCTTATGTGCTCCTGTAGATACTCTGGATTTGGGGGAAAGTCTCCATTGGGATCTGTCAATGAAGATAAGTCAGTGCAGGGTGATCAGATGCCAAACCCAAAATTCCTGAACCCCAAGGCCAAAATTCCTACCTGCTGAAAAAATTGCCAAAAAATGTATTTTTTTGTTTTTTGGTTTTTTGACCATAACTTTTGATAGGAAGGAGACATCTCCAAACAGATTATTGCATTGGATTCTGCTCTTCAATACAAATCCAATGACACATGGCATGATGGGGTACTGTGTACTATCACAAAGTTTCAAAATGAAGCAAAAATGTAGGACAATGATGCCAAAATGTAAGACACCCGGATAGGAGGCTAAAAATCCAGACAAATCCGGGTTTTTCCAGTCATCTGTTCACCCTGATTTCCAGTGAGGGAGAGGAGAGACTCTCCTATTAGTAGAAATGTTTGCTTCCTGTGCCTAAAATAGGGTTACGGATTGATTCTGCAATCCTAACCCCCAGAGGTGGGAGAGAGTGATGAGAAGGTTTCTGGGCTTGGGAGGGAGCATTTTAGTGCCACTGCAAGTGAACTGGGAGACAGATAAGCCCAGGTGTGGGTGGGATCAACCATCACAGCACAATTTGTGTCAATGAATTCACTAATGCTATCAAAATGATTAGGGTGCAAATGGGGCAAGGGAAAAAAATATCCCTTTGTGTTCTAGCAACAGTGCCATGCTTCTAGTTACAGTGCAGGCCTCTTGGCATGCATGTTCGTGCACAACTTAGGATTGGTTTCAAATATCTCTACCTTTTAGGTGAGAACCTCTGTCAAGCACCAGTTAAAACTATCATTGTCACATTTATGAATGCTCTAATTGAGCTGAGTCAAACAAGATGTTGTTTTCTACTGCAACTGAAATGTGTTTGCAATGGAGGAAGGTGGTGCTATATATTGTGTTTTATAGGGGTGCTATAGGGGATTAAGTTTTGGAAGGAGCACTTCCTTAAAAAATTTCTGCTGCTCCCTCTCCAGTACTGATCAGTGTCTCTATGATTTGAGGGGCAGCTGTGGCTTGAATTTGCCACTACTTCTACAGAAGTAGACAAGTTTTTTGCATTATTTCCTCTAATGTATTTTGCATACAAAATAGAGCTTGCTTACTTGAGGGCTGTCTTGGAAGGGAGTAAGAGGGGCAGAATCCACTGCTTATGTTTTGTAATAGGTTGCATTGTAAAAGCTTCCATCACATTTCCCATGATTATTTTAAATTTCTCTGTTTTCAGCTCTTTGTCTTTGAACTCACTCCTTATATGATCTGCATGAAAGGGTACAACTCACATGAATCTGCTGAGCTTGCTCTTTGCCTTCAGGGGTGGTGAGGGAAGAAGTATGGCAGCTGTTAATGGCCTTGGCAATGAATCCTCTGCCTTGAGCATAACGTTCATCCTGAAAGGTGAGCAAATATTACATTTAGGATAGTAGAAAGCCAGAACTGTGGTTGAAGAAATGTCATCAGTTGCTACTGCTTTTCTTTGCTACTCATCTGACATTCAGGTGGGAGTTATATAGGGTAGGAGTTTTGTATTTGAATAATATGAAATGCACCTTTACAAAATCAAATGTAACTAGTACAGTGAAAATAAACATTTTGTGGGGATCTATAGTTCCAAAAACTATAAACCAAAAACTGCAAAACCAAAAACTATAAAACCAAAAAATGTTTCCATTTCATTAAACTGATTTTCAATCTCTGATGCTTGCAGTAGTACAATGAAACTTCTCTCTAGTCCAAACTCCGAAGGATACAGCACAGTTCTTTTTTTATTCTTTTCTTCTATAAAGAAGTCCACTTGGATTACTCTTGATTGCTTTGCTTTATTCCTTTTAATGTTGTTGCTTCAAGTACTGGTAGTTTTGTTAAAGAGATGACTGTGTCTGCCTTCACACCTGCCAGTTGGAATTCCTAAGAGACCCTTCTGTGAGTGGAGAAAGCCTTCAGTATAGAAAGCCTAATGTGACTTGTCTGCACCAGCCTAATCTTTGTCTACACCAGCCCCACACACATCACTCATGCATAATGTGTGAAAATATACCTCTGACTTTTTAGTCCTAAACACAATCTCTCACTGGTTTTAATTAGCAGTCCACCTACTGCAGCAGTTTAGATAACATCCTTTTAAACATTCAATGTTGTTTCATGAAAAGCAAAAATTATTTATTAAAAACAATATACATTTAGCTGCTATCTTCTGTTCATAAGGGATCTGAGTATTCACACACCGCTAGTCGTTTGAGAAACTTCAAATCAATTTCAATAATCAATTTTCCATGCTATAGGTTCTACCTGTGAACAGCTTATATTCAAAGTAGACAGATGATAAACACGTGGCATGAAAACCAGAATATAGATCCTATACATTGTATTAAGCTAGCTATTATGGATGTTACAAACATTATTCAATAGGGGCCTATGCCATTCCAACTCACAACTGCAATATATGTGCTGGCTATATGTTATGTTGGAAGGATCTCATTCCTAATTCCATTATGCTTGGGTAATGTTAACTGTGTGAGGGACTATGATGGTGCAAGTGACATTGTGCCTGTTAACCAGCAGGCTATGGTTCAAGACGTGGGTCCTACAAGATGGGGTGATCTCCCATCCCTAACCCAGCTCCTCCCAATCTAGCAGTTCAAAAACATGGAAATGCAAGTAGATAAATAGGTACCACCTCAGTGGGAAGATAAAACAGCATACCATGTGGCTTCAGCAGTCATGTTGGCCCCATGACCACAGAAGTGTCATTGTACAAAGGTAGCTCTAAAGGCTTAGAACCAGGGATAAGTACTGCACCCTACAGTCAGTCACAACTAGCAGTATTACCTGTGGGGGACACCTGTATAATGTAACATCACAACAGAAATGTTTTCTTGAATGAAACTTGTATAGTCTCCCTCCTATACAGCTCTCTCCCCCTCCCCATGAATAAAACAGCATAAAATATTTTCAAGTGATCTCATAGAATGAAAATTTTGGTTAAGACCAAGCTCTGTGTGAATGGATCAACACCTCAATTCTTGATGCCTCCAACCTTTCCAATTGCTGAATCGCTTGCTGCTTCGATAATATTTAAATGATGGAATCACATGGGACATGTCAATCAAAAGGTTCACACCAGCACCTCTAATTTATAGACTACTGCCGAATGTGGAGGTAAACCATTGATGAAGGGTAATGCTGCTTTTCCGACATTGCTAGAGCTCTGCTAAATCCAGTTTTAGGAAAGCTTGATGTTCCCGTATTCATTGGGCATGAATCTACTCTGCAAATTTCACCCATGTTTGATCATTTTTTAAACCCAAACTGGGTATTAATAAACACACACAAAAATTATTCCATGGGAAATGAAAACAAATATCTGTACCCCAAATGATATAAACAGGCTCCTAATAATGATAATGGTGTCCATAATTTGGTCAAATCTAGCATTTATGATTTAATGCTGCTTCTTATATCATTTAAAAAATGGAATACATTTGGAACCTTCCATGAATGCTTTTAGTACTTACAAATTCATTGAACATTTCAGCAGAGAGAGAGTGGATGTAGTGTGAGAGTTTGACAGCACGGTCAAAAAGATCCCCCAGGGAGACCTGGCAGTTGTCGATCCCACTGGGACAGATGGGTGAAGAACTTACACCTTTCCTTGACAGGAACATATTAGTTATCAGCAGCATAGCTAGCAACACACCTGGTCAGGTTAAAAAAAAGATGCACACAGATAGATATAGAGATTTGTGAAAAAAGGAAAACAGGATTCTGCACTCTGTTGCATTAACTTTAAAGCGTGATTTCATTTAAACTGCATGTGAAGAAATCAATTTTTTCCCATACAAAATGTAGATATATAATTATATTCGCATAAATGGAAGAGTGTGGAAAAATAGGTTGAGCCCTTTTCCTTTCTGGTTTTTCCCAGGGGTTGCTACAGACATATGGTGTTTAAATTAAATTTGAGAGAGGGTGGCTAGGTCACTCTCAAGATTTTGATTGTCCTGGGATTCCGTCTGCAAGTTTTCCACAGCTGTGCTGTTTAAAACTCTTCTGCGTCTGTAACTCTTAAGTGCCTACAAAAATGTAATGCACTGTAACTCCTTCCATAACAGCTTCTGAAAGCCTTGCGAAAATCATTCTGCAAGATACTTTTTCACACTTAATATTCATTAAGTGTTCATTACAAAATCTATAAAATTAATACCTGAAAAACCCATGGATTTGGGGTTGCTAATGTTGGCTATGCTAGTCAGCTATACGGAAAAAATGTGGAACAGAAAACGGACTCATGCAGTACATTCATTAAATGCATTCATTTTGTACTTGTTCAATCATAGTGACATTTTGCAAAGAAAACTTATAATATACTATTTATTAGATTAGATGTGAAAATATGCTTGCTTTGAACTTAATGAAATGTGTTTTGCTGAAATTATAACACACTTAAGTGACGTGGACTTCTATCACTCTGTAGTCAGATTAGTGGTGTGAATTTTGTCTTGGACCTGGTTTTAGAAGATCCTTGTATATATACAATATAGATATTTGTTCAAAAGTGAATGATGGGATTTATTCATAGATAAATCTACAGATAGATTGCTCCCGGGTAGCCCAACCATATCCCTGGCAGCACCACTAGGTGCAGTGGTACCAAAATGGTTAGTATTTCATCCAGTACCACCACTGTGGCCGCCAGGGGCCTCCTTGGAGAGACTTTCATCTCCTTGTCCCAAGGAATGTCCTAACTACAGTGTGGCTTTCCAAGTTTGTGTAGGCTATTTTTCCAGTAACAACTTGGGAGCCTCCATGTCAGATTTTGCATCTCAATACAGAAGATAGGATATCGTTTTTAAGAATAGTTCACAAAGTGGTTTAATATTCCCTTACTATAAATAAGGAAAGTATGGCAAAAGATATACCTTTCAAATAAGCCTTCCTGCTTATCATAGTAGAGGCCATCTCTGCTTGCTGGGCTTTGTCAGATGGAGGAAGTTCCTATTCTTGCTACCTTTTGGATCCATCTTTATATACACTGTAATGAACTATATTGCATAAATGCAGCAGGTTTTGCTCACCTTTTGCTAACCACTCTGTTCATCATTGAAATTAAAGTTCATAATTACAAACATCAAATGGCCCTTACTATCCCATTCATATTCAAAAAGAGTTTATGGGTTCCAGGAAGGATCCTGATTGATTATGTTGGTTACAAGAGCAACTGGACAAGTCCTACTTTAAAATGTGTAGATGATGATAGATCTGGTTCTTTCTTGTCTAATCCTACATTTTCTCTGATTACAATGGGAAAAAATGGGAAAAAAATAGAGATAGTTGTGACTATAGGGAGAGCCAAAAGAGAGAAACAAAGGCAGTTTTTTCAAGATATGTTGGTATCTTAAAAGAGTGGTATATTGTGCACTGAACAATAATGTTTGGCACTCTGGTAAGGAATGCAAAGGAAAACAGTCTGAATCTGACAGTATAGTTAGATCTTTATTTGATAGCCATTCAGTGTAATATTTATTGTACTGCGATGATATTATACAGTATGTTAGAATTTTTTTGACCATTTTAGTAGTTTAAAAAAATCTAAGAGAATGGATATAACTATGTGAGGAGAGAAAAGAAGAGGTCCACAGGCCAAAGGAAGCATATTGTAATAGTAGTAGTAGTAGTAGTAGTAGTAGTAGTAGTAGTAGTAGTAGTAATAATAATAATAATAATAATAATAATAATAATAATAATAAATATCCAGTGATATTGATAAAATATCACTCTGCCAATTGCAGAAAGCTGCTAGAATTATACACCGCTATATCACACAGTCCTAGACTCTTGGGAAGGGTTCAATTGGTGATGTGAATGAAACCAGCACGAAATTGTTTGCTGTGTATTTATGTTTGATTTTCAATGTAATAGTAGTAGTAGTAGTAGTAGTAGTAGTAGTAGTAGTAGTAGTAGTAATAATAATAATAATAATAATAATAATAATAATAATAATAATAATAATAATAATAATGTGATGGCATTGAAATGCCAAATGGTCAAACCATTAAATTCCACCAGCCTGAAGCCTACAAATATCTAGGCATACTGCAGCTGGACAATATCAAGCATGGGCATGGTCAGCAAAGAATACATACAACAAGTTAGAAAAATTTTGAAGAGCAAATTGAATGGCGGCAACATTATAAAGGCTATAAATACTAGGGTCATACCTGTAGTTAGGTATACTGCTGGCATTGTGAACTGGACACAGAAGGAACTGGATGACTTGGACAGGAAAACAAAGAAATTAATGACCATCCACTATGCTTTACACCCACGTAGTGATGTTGACAGGCTGTACCTGCCTAGAAGATCAGGGGGCAGAGGACTTTTGCAAGTGAAGCAGTCGGTGGAAGAAGAAAAACATGCCCTAGCAGATTATGTGCGAGAGAGCCAGGAATCTGCTCTGACTGAAGTCAGGAAGAGAAAGTTGCTGAAAGTGCAACAGACCAACTATGAATATCGCAAAAGTGCAATTCTGGCTCGGACTGCCAGTTGACAGAATAAAGCATTGCATGGCCAATTCCTTGCCAAGATCGAAGGAAAAGTGGATCAGGATAAGACCTGGTTATGGCTCACGAGTGGAACACTGAAGAAGGAGACAGAAGGCCTGATACTTGCTGCCCAAGAACAGGCAATCAAGACAAATGCCATCAAGGTCAGAATTGAAAAATCAGCCCATGACCCAACATGCCGGCTCTGCAAGGAAGTGGATGAAACCATCGACCACATTCTAAGTGGCTGCAAGAAGATCGCGCAGACTGACTGCAAACTGAGGCATGACTCTGTTGCCCAGATGATCCACTGGAATCTATGCCAAAAGTATCATCTGCCAGTGGCAAAAAACTGGTGGGACCACAAGCCTGAAAAAGTGGTCGCAAATGAGCAGGTCAAGCTTCTGTGGGATTTCAGGATACAGACAGACAAGGTCTTGGAACACAGTACTCCAGATATCACCATCACAGAAAGCAGTAAGGTGTGGCTTGTTGACATCGCCATACCAGGTGGCATTGACAAAATATCACTCTGCCAACTGCAGAAAGCCACTCTTCTGGAATCAACACAAATTATACACTGCTACATCACACAGTCCGAGACTCTTGGGAAGGGTCCGACTGGTGATGTGAATGAAACCAGCACGAAATTGTTTGCTGTGCATTTATGTTTGATTTTCAATAATAATAATAATAATAATAATAATAATAATAATAATAATAATAATAATAATAATAATAATAATAATAATGAGAAGCAGTAGCAGCTTCCAATCCAAGGATGGGGTTCAGTTGCATTTATATTATGGAAGCCAATAGGAACCAATTTCTCTAGTGGGCTTGTGCATATTGGCTGGTTTTTTTGGCAAATTGAGCTCTTCTCAGAAGTTTGTGGAACATGGATTGTATGAGTCAAGTCAGTTTGTGATATGATTTAGGGCAAAATCCAGAGTAACTATGGGGAGTCCTTGCTCTGGTATAAGAACAACTTACTCTGGATTCCAGTATAAATTTCCCATAGGTTTTCACTAGGTGGTGTAGTAACTATGGGTGCACGTAAAGACTCTTATGTGCTCCCGTAGTTACTCTGGATTTGGGGGTTAGAGTCTTACTGGATTGTTCACAAGGTTCACTAACATATGCAAAACTGCTAAAATCTGATTGATTCACTCCAAATTTGTCAATTTAAATGGCATTTGTCATTTTAATAGAAAAAAGCTAAACACATAAAAATGTCCTCTGGCTCTAGGGGGTCCCAGAGGTGAAAGATGGATACAGAAAAAAGCTGAACTTGGAATTTGAAATTTATAGTCCAAAGTAATTGTTATGTGACTTAATATGAATAATGGCCTTGTGATTGATTGGACACTTTCATGTGAGTTGAACATCCTGAAATAGTGATGTGCTGTAGACCTATTGGTGATGACAATGACTACAGTGTACAATGTAAAACTAGCATCACACCCTATATTGTAATTTGAAAGCAGCTTTGGCCATGATTCTTTATGGGTGCAGAGTAGCATTGCTTGAGGCTTTAACATCTGTATGAAGAATTAGTTGCCATGTGGGATAGTTAATTGGGAATCAGCAGGACACATGTAAGTGCAGTAGCCCTTTTCCTCCCCCCCCCCCCCCGCCACACACACTTAATGCTCAAGAGCCACCTGTCTGCATATATTAGCAAAACCTTTCATCTGGTTTTCAGGTATTTTTATGAAAGGGCTTTGGAAATTAAATGAATAAGGAATAATTCTAATGAATGTTCTGAGCCTCAGATAATTTAATGAATATTCTCGTCGAAACCTACGCAACTGCTACACATGGAACCCTGGAGCTTTACTGATTTCATAACTGTTTGCAAAGGTAACTTCTGAAAGCACAAACAGAAGCTTGTGGTCCAAGAAAATGATGGTGTTGAGGAAGACATCAGAATGAAATAGAATTAAGCCAGGTTTCCCCCAGCGTAGTATGGAGCTTTTCCTAAATGGGCTGCACATAAGGATATGGATGGGAGGCTTAGAAGGAGAAAAGGACAACATTTTCCTTTCCCCATTGTAAACCTAATAACCAAAGGGTCTTCTCAGACCCATGCCAGTTCTTTAACTGGTGCAAGTCCAAGGAGATAAATGGAGTGTGGTTGGAAAGGCGATAGCATCACAAGCTTTAGATCCAACTCTCTTCTGCCTCCATCATGCCCCCAGTCTTCCCCATTGCACCACCTTGACCCTGTTTCACCCCACCATTAATTCTTCAAGGCTGGTGGAGTTTCTGCTGGCCACTCATGTGTGTCCATGTTTTCTGAATACAGGCCAAGACTGTCAGTTGTGTTCATTGTTCCTGGTCTGCTGTGCCGCTGTATGATTGCAGAGCTTGGAGCTTGACTGAACTAGAAGTCAGGAACATAGACATATGTTTGCACAGCTAGACAAGAAGGCTCATTTCCCAGAGAGATAGGTTTAAAACAACAGAACTATTAAAATTGGAGTGATAAGTACTGATCTTAAAAGAAGCTACTTGTCTGGAATAAAATTGGAACTTGAAACTTGATACATACACACATTTTCTTTGCTTTTTTCCAAAATGGCTTTAGCTCCTCTTCCATTCTGATTGTTCACCATAATCTCTATTTGGAGTGTTCATAAAAAATGAATGCAGGGGAAAGTGACTTGCTTCGTGCATGGACATATGTTGGTAAATAATGCAGGCAGCTCTTTCCCCCTCTTCATATAAAAGTTCTTGACATTTTAAAAGTATCTTTTCACAATGATTGTCTCAGAATGGACAGATGGCGAATAAATAAATGCTTAGTTGCTCTACCCAAAGGTCAAGGTAATAACTTGGTTTAAAATATAAGGAAGTACAGTGCTATACTAGGGATCTTAGCCTAGTGGAAATGATTGTGAGTTAACTCTTACTTATGTACATAGAATTATAGAGTTGGAAGGGACCTTAATAGGTTATTTAGTCCAACCCCCTGCTTATAGCAAGAAATCCTCTAAGAGCAGCTCAGGCAGTTGTCAAGCCTCTGCTTGAAGATCTCCAGTGAGGGAAAGTCCACCACTTCCCTCAGCAGTCTGTTCCACTGCTAAAACCATCCAAACAATCTGTTCGGTTGCTGTATGTACGCATTGGATCTAGTTCTACTGTCAGAGGTACCTAGAACAAATTTTTCCTATCTTTCATATGACAGCCTTTCAGGTATTTTGAGTGCGCTATCATATCCTTTCTCTGCAGGCTGCAGAGAATCATATCCAGAGAGTGCGCTACCATATCCCTTATCTCCAGGCTGCATTCTTATCTCCTTCAACCTTTGCTCACAGGGCTTGCTCTTCAGTCCTCTGATCATCCTCATTGCTCTCCTCTGAAACTACACCAGTCTAGCTGCATCGTTCATAAACTTGAAGTGCTCAGAATTATTCACTGTACTCCCTATCAGGGGTGTCATTCAGAGAGTGCAGCTGGTGCAGGTTGTGCCAGATGATACACCTGAGGAGGGTGATGCACCAGAGGAGTTTGACACCAAACTCCTCTGGCCTCCATTACCCACCTGGGCCAAGTTCTGTTGCTTCCTCTGAACTCAGCTTGTGGCACAAACTCCGAGTGCTGCTCTGAAGGAGGTGCAAGCCTGCCCTTTGCTCCAGAGGAGCGCTCTGATCTCAGCATGCATGTGTGGTTCACACATATGTGATGCACTCAAGACAAGTAAGGGGCAGCAGGAGCCCTCCCTCTGGAGGAGTACTTAGAGCTGCACAAGCACATGCACAATTTCTTGCATATGCACAGTGCACCTTTGAAGCCAGCTGTCTGAGTGATTCAGTGCAGTGCGCGTGAGCAAAAAGTTATCCATGCACATAATGGGGTGACATGCTAGTTCCCTCACCAGGTGACACAAACCCTGGTGGCACCATTGCTTCCTGTGTAACCAATGCAGGTCTAGCCAAGATAGAATAAAGTGGAACAATGACATATTATATGTCATATTAAATTAAGTGGAACCATGACATATTATTAAAGTGGAACCATGACATATAATATTAAAATATTCATATATTACTTTTCAACACGAAATTCACAAAAAGGTTTACATAGCAAAAGAGATATGTAAAAATAAAGAAATGTAAAAAAAAATGAAAATATTAAAAAAATGAAAAAGGATGATGAGAGTGTTTATTTGTGGACACAGAAGTTCTCAAACCTACAAGGAATTCCACAAAATACTAAATAAATCAGGATAAATTTCAGCCACTTGACTACTATTGAATGGGGAATTCACTCCTATTGCAGGAGTGATAGGCTAGGAACTCTATATCTACAGTATTTATATACCACTTTTCAACTAGAAAGTTCACAAAGTGGTTTACAAGAAAATGAAAAAATTAATACTAATTGATAGCTAATGCGTCCCTGTCCCAAAAGGGCTCACAATCTAAAATGCAAAACAGAACAAAACACCAGTAGAAGCCACTGAAACAGACATTGCTGGGATGAAGTGGGCCAGTTATTCTCCCCCTGCTAAATAAAGGAGAACACCCATTTGAACACCCATGTGCCTCTTGTCCAGTGAGCAGGGCAAGTCTTAATGCTGGGAAGTCTATATTATATACCTATGGGAACTTTTTCAGTCAGATCATTCTGGGAACTTAATGAAGGGAAGGATGCAGCAACCAAGACCATCCTTGCTTGTTATTTAAAGTGATATCTTTGGTTTACAACTCCACTGTCCAAATTTTGGTGGCCCTGTTGCTAAACTGCTACTCAAAACAGATGCATCCTTGCAAGTTTCCATCCTTCCCTTAATTAACATTTCTGCAGTAAAGAACATTCCTTGATTTCAGGACTGAGGGTTAGAGAGAGATCTTTCCCATCTCCAGCAACTTTATTGAAGACAGTCACAAACAAGACAGTTGTTTGATGGACGACTGGAGTAGGCACGATGGGGAATTGAAAAAATGTTTTATTTCCACCTTCTCCCTCTACTAGTTCTAGTCACTTTCTCCTTTTCCCTATGCTAGTGCTCCAGCAGTGGACTCAGCAGTGCATACTCATTCTGTGGCATCCCTTCTTCAAAGTATTCCTGAAGAGCAAAAGGCAAAGTAAAGAAAGATACCTTGCTTTGGCTTCTCTATCCAACATATTTTCAAATAAGAATGCAGGTGGGTACAAACCTAATCAATTTAAGCTGGCCTAACTCACCTGGCATAGCTTCCTGTGGTGGTGGAGGGAGGTTGGCGTATGCTTGTGCTCTCGAGTAACCCCCTTGGAGCCAGAGGTAACTAATGTCTATTTTGTGGCACCCCCAGATCAGCACAGGACTTATGCCAGGGCATATGTCAGCCTAATTGGAAGTTAGTATTGCAGCCTCTGTGATTTGGGGGCATTTTTTCTTAGAGCCCCTGCAGATACTGAAAATTGTCTTTCAAATCAAATCTGTGATCTTCAGTTCTTTAAGCCCTCCAAATGGCTTTCTGAAGTTGCAGAAGCCACACATGTCTGCCCGCAGCCTCAGTGGGGTTCAGAATTATCTTTTCAGCTGAAAAAGTTACTTCTGGCTTCCCAAAAGAAACCACATGTGATTTTTTTTGTTTTGTTAATAAGGCTATTCAGAATCTCATAGAGGACATGGGTGGATTCCTTCATAGAATGCAGCTGTGAATGCCTCCAGAGGACTCAGGTCCTGGAGACCTGTGTTGAGCCAGATCCTTGGATACATAATCTCCAGATACGGAGTCCCCACCTGTAATAGTGATTCTAGTGGCTGGCCTGTGGTCCAGTATGAAAACTCAAGATTACATTGGGGTAGTAGCCATGGTGCCCCATTGTACAATCCTATACATTCTCCAATCCTATATACTGTTTAGCAGGCCTCCGTCAGTCTTAAGAGACTATGGTATCGTGCTCAGCGCTGCATGCGAAGCAAAAAATCCTGGGTTAGATTGTTATGGAGGATAGGCTGTTACCCAAGCAGTAAACCCCCCTCTCCACACCACTGAAATAGTCCAATGGAAAGGCAGAACCAATACGATTGGATCCAGCTGGCATTGCAGAGCTGGGCTAAGGACAGGAGCTCACCCTGTCTTGTGGGGCCGACCCGGGTCTTGAACCCTGGCCTGCTGGTTAACAGGCATAGTGACTTAGAGCACAATCCTAACCATGTCTACTCAAAAGTAAGCCCTATTGTGTTCTATGAGTCTTACTCCCAGGAAAGTGTCTTTAGGATTGCAGCCTTAACCACTTGTGCCACCCACAGCCACACCCACAGCCGGTATATATATATACTGTTTAGGACAGCACATTTTTGGTAAGGATTCTGCATGGTATTCTGTTTGGTAAGTTCCCTGGAAAGCCATGGCTTACAATTTAGAATCACTGTCCTAAGCCTTTTGGTAACCAAGCATAATCATTGTGATGAAGCCCAGCCTTCAGAGTTATAGAGTTATAGCCTCCATAACCGTGCTTATTTCCACCTAGACCTTCTAATTGTTATCTCAGGCAATATCTCCATTTTTACTGCTAAGACATGGAATTGCTAGAATCTATATAGTCTTTTGGCAGGAGTGTAACCCAGACCGAGCTACTATTTTAAAGGTCAATTACATTAAAAGGGTTTGCTGCTTAACAGTTTTGAGCTTTAAAATTCATTAAATAATAGGTGTCATCTTCTTCAGCCACTGTTCTAATGAATGTATTTGCATCTCATCAAGCCAGAGGTTATTCACCTTTGCAACTTTCTTATTCATTTCATATTTCCACTGCTGGGAACTTAAATAGGCACGTTAGTAGTGTTAAGCATGATGCTATAGGGGAAATATAATGTAGAAATTATATACAAAATTAGGAAAAGGTAGAAGTTTGGGTGTACAACAACTATTGTAGATGTGCATGTGTCTCTCCCCTGTAGGAGTCATTCTAGATACATAAAGGCCCAGTCCTATGGGCCTTAACCACTGGCAGTATGCATGTTCTGCCAGCTCTGGGTAAAGTATGGGTACAGTTCAGGAAGCAAGGAGTCTCAGTGCCAGGAAGATGTCACCATGCAGAAACCACTACTATATTTCATACAATTCAGGAGTGTCCTTTGAACTCTTTCAAAGACCTCATCCATTATTTCTTTTTAGAAACATCACTAAAAATGTGAGAAAGCAAATTTATTCATATTCCATAACTTCTCATCATTGAACTTATGACTTGTTTCATAGAATGGTCAGTGTGAATCTTTGCATATTAGAATTGGTCAGTCTAAAGCCTAGTTAGGCTCACTTAAACTCACAGAAATCTCTGTGTTTCAGCATGTCTAACTCTGTGCTGAATTATGGTGCATAAATGAAGTCTGTCCCTTCCCCATTCCTCCCCTCTGGCGTATTCCCATCTCTGAGCAGAAGATTTGACTTTTGGAGGCCTAGCCAAAAGGCAGAAAGGATATGCTGAAGGCCTAAATGATTGAACTTTCCAACCACTGTTTTGAGCTCGGAGACAGGCAGTGTGTTTAAAAATAGAACTACGGACCTCCTTTCTATGCAGCCCTTTTCACAGCTATTTGTTCTGAAGGATGAAGTCATGCTTGGAGCTTGCTGGTGACTAGATGGGTTGTTTCCAAGAGTGTGTGCAGAAGCATGCACTGCAAGCTAAAAAGAGAGGGTTGCAAGTCATGTACCCACAGGCTAAATGAAGGAGTGGAACGAAAAAAAAGTCCCACTGAGCAATAGGAAACTTGAAAGGAAGATTTATTGAGCTCAAGATTTATGGAAGTGTCTGGAGTCTTACAGTTTGCTGTTTGACAGTTCAGAGTTTGGATATTTCTTTTTTTCCCCCTAAATGATTGACTTATACAAACGTATCGATCTTCAAGTGCTACTTACCCCATGGCTTGCAAGAATTTAAAAGCAAAGATAAAGCACCAATCCCTTTAATATTTGTTGCTTTAGGGGTCCAGCTTTGGGGAAAATCTCCTTTCAAACTGTCTATTGTGTTACCTCAGAGGAACATTGTGCGCTTTTTTTGTTTTATTTGACAATTGGTAACCTTTGACTTCTTTGTTACAGAAAATTGTTTAGGCTGAGAGACACTGAAAAGAGATCTTGGGAGCATGTTGGTTCACAGTCCTCTTCCACCAACCTCCACATTTGGCAGTTGTTTTTAATCTATATATTGCTCTGGTGGAATGAGGCAGATCAAAGACACTTCTTAAACGTGCTTGAAAAATGCACATCCGCAATGCAGAAAAGACGGATGGTATGGAAATCAATAATAGTGCATTCTCTGCGACTTTGACTTCAAAGTGACTTTGCTGTGTGTTCTCAATTTTCAAAAGAAATTGGGGAGGGATGGGTGAATGGGAGGGAAAGAAAGCGAAAAGGGTATATGGTCTTTCCTTCCTTAATTCTGCCTGTAACCCAGCTGAGTTCTAGAATGTTCCTGCTTTGTGGAGGAGACCCTGCTGTGTTGCTTCTTGGGGGCTGAAGTATTAATTGCCTGCACCTGTGTCTGTCCCCAAAGATGAGGCTGCAAGCAGCCTACCACTTCCCTACTTTTGGAATGCAAATGATTCACACTTTCATGAGAAGAGGGAAGACAAACAAGAAGCACATAAAGTGCAGCCACCCTCAAATGGCGTCTTTCGATATTTTGTTTCTTGTTTGTCTCACAGCCAGATCTTCAATGAAATGAAGAAATTAAAACACACATACACAGCACAGCACAAGCACAGCACAGCTCACCTGCTTTGTCCTTGTGGATAAAAGTTTCCTCTGTGCTATAAAATGTGCTGGTCGAATATACAGACTACTTCTAAAGTGTTTACTATTAGTGATTGCTAGACTTCCTGAGGTATGTAGAGTATAAATTGGGGAAAATTATAGTTTATTGTTTAACTAGTTGTTGCAGGAATTAAACTGAAATATTTGTGGAGACCAGGTAAGGCTGGGCACCAGCAGACACTGCTGGTGGGTACCAGAGAGCATCGGGTAGCAGCAAGCATTGATGGAGACTGGGTACTGATGGCCACTAGCAGGCAGTAGGAACTGTTGGGCACTGGCAGGCAGTAGCGTGCATTCGCAGGCACCCTTAGGCACCAGCAGGCACCACTACCCACTGGGCATCTCTACCAGACATGCAGCTTCCCTATATGACACCAGGTGTCTGGTACCACCGGCAGTGGAGTAGCTAGAGGGGGGTGGAGCAGTCATTCCAGGGGGTGGGGTGCAAAATCCTGTTCAGTATTCAGTTTGTGGGAAAATAGTGTGACTGAAAACTGAGTGCAGAATGCTGCAGGAAGACATAACATTAACCTTCACTGAACATTTTGCAAGGGTGAATCTTTACAAGCAGTGGTGTAAGTTGAACATGTATGATGTTTTAAAAAACATTACATCCGCTTTCATTACTGAACTTGGAATATGAGGAAAAATATTCTGCAACTTAACTTTCATCTTTGCTGATGAGTGAAGGATAAAAAAAATGAATGTGCATCACTCTGTTCCTTATGCCACATGTATAAAGTAAAAACTTTACTCGTCTTTTTTGATTCAACCTTTTCCAGGTGGCAAGACTAATGGAAGCCAGCCACTGAAGCAGTTCTCCCCAGCTGTTGGAGCTATCAAGTGATCATTGTAGTCCACAGGCAGAGGCCCCCTTGGCTTACAAGCTGGCGTATGCATGACAAGCACAAAGGATACTTACCCCATGTGGGTCATTTATAAAACTGAAATGAAATAAAACCTGAGGCTTACTTGTGATTTATTTTACTTGTGAAACGGTGGGGCACATAAGTTGAACAAAAGACTCAATGCTAAAGCTGGCTTATGAAACATAGCTAAGGATCATATTCTACTATATATAAGGCCAATGGCCCAGAAGGACCAATCATTTCCTCTCATCCCAAATCTTTCATCACCCAGGGCTTAGGGGCAGCTGTGTGTTACAATTCCTTATCATAGTTACACTATCAGTATATGTGATTTAAAACAGCTTCAGAGTCCAAACCTAGACCTGCAATTTCATACAAGAGCATCCTATATATATTCTGAAGAAAATGCTGCAAGAAGGACCCAAACTGCCACCCCGGGAATTACACAGCCAAGATTTCAAGGGACTTTCATGTCCTTGTGATTTTAATAGGTGAAAATTAAGCACATACTTGTCCAAGTAAACTCAGCAGGACTTCAAAGAGCCTGACTTTGGTTGAACCATGTAAAATTACACCATTCCTCATGGAGACAATTTTTAGATGTCTTTACTTTGGAGGAGAAAAGAACACAAGAAAAAAGATCTGTCTGCAAACAACTGAAGTTGGAAAATATCTTAAGTTCTGCCTTGGGAATGAAGTATATTGGATTGGAAGCAGTGTTCATTTAGCCACTAGGATTAGCAAACTCCCTTGCAGCTGGCCTTTCTCTTGCCATGTGCTTTTTTTCTGGGAGACAGAAGATGCATGAATTATGGAGCAAGGCTAGAGGGTTGGCAGCTCTATAGTGCTGGATGGACTCCTGATTCCTGCCCAATGGTAGCTGCAATGGCAGCCTTTGATTACTGCACTTGTAGTGTGCTCATCTCATATCAGGAACTCCCTGGAATTGTCCCGGGAGGCCTAGAGAGTGAGTCTACAGTGGGACAGTGGTTAAGAACACTGGGGTTAGAACACTGCTTGACTGGAATTCTGCTCAGAATGCCAGCAGTTCAAGACCCGAGCACTGCCAGATGGGTGAGCTTCCATCCTTAGCTCAGCTCCTGCCAACCTAGCACTTCGAAAGCATACAAATGCAAGTAGAAAAATAGGGACCACTTCAGTGGGAAAGGCAACATCCTGGCGACAGGCCCCTGCAACAGGCAGGTTTCCCCCAGTTGCATCCATCGTGGATTGGATGAAACTCCAATACACAACAAGTAGACACCATCTCCACGTGGTACAAATGCTGAAGAAGTTGCCTTTTTTGCCAGGAGAGTAAGGCACCAGGCTGTTATTGTTATGGTCTTGAGACAGAAGAGGAACGGGGGGATGCAGTAAGTATGACGCACTCTGCAATGTGCAGTGGCCCTTCCCGTTCTGTGTCTGAGCAATTCAGGGTAGAGATGATATGTTGCCACTGCTGCCCCAGTGGCTCTGACACTGAGGGAGAGGGACCGCTTACATGGCATGTGCAGTATTTATTGTGCTGCCCCCTTCAGTTCTACTTCTGCTCTGATACCCTGGTTGCTTTCTGACAAATGTTGCTTTATGAGAAACGAATATTCACAAATGACAAATGAAGTGTAAAATTAAAATCTTCCAGAATTTTATAACGCATCTGTACTGTGTTTTATACACAGATATTACTGCTACTGCCTTGCTGCCAGTATACTCAAGTACAGTGCTTTCCAAGGTAGCAGGTAGGTGCATCTTTTGTCATGTAGAAGATACACAGTTTCATGATATATATGTCATGGTTTCATGTGGAAGTATAGATAATCCATGGATTTTATGTAGCTTGCGCTGTGAAAAGTAAAACTTCAACTTTAATGTACAGGATTAACTAACAAGCAATTTTTGTTTGCATATGTAATAATCCCGAACAAAAGGTCAGCACAGATGATGGGAATAAATCTTGTTTAAACACTAATGGCAAGCAAAAAAATTGTAGAAATTTAATTTAGCGCATGCATCCTGTGCAAGATCAATGTAGTATGCTTTTGCAGGTATCTCATATGATTCTGAGGATGATTAAGGGTGCAATCCAGAGTAACTACAGGGAGTCCTTGCTCCAATGTAAGAACAATTTACTCTGGATTGCAATATGAATTTCCCATAGGTTTTCACTAGGTGCTGCCCTAACTACATCAACATATATATTTCTTACTTGCTCCTGTAGTTACTCTGGATTGTAGGGTAAATTTCTAGCCAAAATGGTGCTAAGTAATGGAAATGAAAATACTAGTCCTTGTCCAGCAGGCCTGGTTTCTTCTGATAGATGTAAACATCTCTTGCTTTTGTCCCGACTCATTTACATGATACAAAATAGCTTTCATTAAAGCTGAGACTTTTCCAACATTCAACATTTGGATTCTTATCTCTTATTCCCGCTATTGACATCAGTGGAGTTGGAGGAAGAAGTGCAGCTGCTCGGTGGGATACCTCTCGTGTGGATATAAGTTTGTTTTAATTGGTCCTAAAGCTGCAGAAAAGGACTGATTGACACATAGCATGTACTTTCTGGCAATGAACAAAGCGCCAGCTCAGCTCAAAGAAAAACTCAGCCTGGTTCCACTGGAAATGGCTTTCTCGGTCATTGTAAGGGCTTCAGTCGTTGGAGCTGATTTGCTCCATGATGCTACTGGAATCCTGTGGGAGATATTATTCCCTGAGCACCTGCTTCTGTCTGTCCCTCACTTCTTCTAAATATGCTACCAATTTAAAGTTACAGAGAACAGAGCCCCACTCATTTATTTTTTCACAGCACCAGCAAACTAACTCATTATCTGAATTCGTTGTTATGCTTGCATTTTCTTTTGGAGAAAGATGTCTTGAAGATTTCCAAATATTTCTTTGTCATGGCCCATAAATATTGTCTTGTTTAATTCTAAAGCGCTTCCCACATCATAGTGTTTGCTGTCTGAATGTCACACATTGGATGAAAATGGCAATGCTGTAAGCAGGGGTGGGCAGGGCCTGGCCCAAGAACCGGTTCTCCGGAAGTGGGCGGGGCCAGGGGCTGGGGACGGGGAGCTTTTTAATTTAAAAATAAAAAAATTAAATTGCTTACTTCTGAGTAGACCTGCATAGGATGGGGTTCTGAGGCTGCAATCCTCTCCACACTTTCCTGGGAGTAAGTCCCATTGACTATACTGGGACTTACTTCTGAGTAGACCTGCATAGGATGGGTCTCTGAAGCTGCAATCCTCTCCACACTTTCCTGGGAGTAAGACCCATTCAGCATAATAGGGCTTACTTTTGAGTAGACATGGTTAGGATTGTAATCACCAGGCTGAGAAAAGAAGATCTATCCTGGAAAGAAGGGAGAAATCCTAGAGACAGTTTCCTGGGAGTATGAGCCATTGAGCACAATAGGGCTTACTTTTGAGTAGACATGGTTAGGATTGTAATCACCAGGCTGTGAAAAGATCTATCCTGGAAAGAAGGGAGAAATCCTAGAGACAGTTTCCTGGGAGTAAGAGCCATTGAGCACAATAGGGCTTACTTTTGAGTAGACATAGTTCGGATTGTAATCACCAGGCTGAGAAAAGAAGATCTATCCTACTCTACTTCAGAGTAGTCATGCCTAGGATTGGCTTGGGCTCTCAGGCTGCAATCCCAGCCACACTTGCCTGGGAGTAAGCCCCATTGACTATCATGGGACTTACTTTTGAGTAGTCATGCATAGGATTGGGCTCTCAGGCTGCAGTCCCAGCCACACTTTCCTGGGAGTCAGCAGTTAAAGGGTGCAGCTGGGAGCACTTTGCTCCAAGCATAGAAAGGAAAGGACTCCAGGGCTTGTGGGGTGCTTGCTGGGCTGCCTCTTGGAGCGGCAAACGTAAAAGTGCTCCCAGCTGCACCCTTTAACTGCCTCTCCAGCAGCTGAAGGAACCGGTTTGTTGGTTATCCCCTTCGCCACAGCTACCGGATCGCCATTGTCAGGAAATTTTAACAACAGGTTCTATAGAGTAGGTGCGAACCTGCTGGTGCCCACCACTGGTAAGGACAGGTAGCATAGCTAGAGGGAGGGCAAAAAGGGTAATTTCTGCAGGAATTGCAGCAAACCATATAAGTGGCTCCCTCCCATTAGCCATCAGAGGCATTCCAGGCAACACATAGGTGCTTGTAGGTAAAATATACAGTGGTGCCTCATGTAAAGAAAGCCTCAAGTAAAGTAAGTTTCACGTAACAAACAAAAATTACTCTAGGATTCTGCTTCACATAAAGAAAGTGCTTCATGTAAAGAACACATTCGTTGGCAGTTGGGGCAGATGCGCTGGCCGGCAGCCTGTTTAAAAAGTGTCAGGGTTGCCTAGCGCACCTGTCCATAGTGAAAGCAACACTTCTACCCTGTTCCTCCTGTGGCCGGATGTCCGCTGGGCAGAGGGAAAGAAGAGCAGTGGAGAAGAGGGAAGCAGCTCAGGGCTAGCCAAAAGGGAGCAGGGGAGAGACAGGCTCAGGATGGAGAGAAGGAGAAAGTGGGGAGACACTTTGAAGGTGTCTTGGATTGCAGCCTCCTAACCATGTCTACCCGGAAATAAGCCCCATTGTATTAAATGGGTATTTCTTTCAGGAACTTGTCTTTAGGACTGCAGCCTAAGTAGACTTCATAAGATCATGCATACTGAATGCATGTTTTGAATTCAATCCCAGTGTTCTGTCATCATTTCATCATCCAGTTAATATTTTTATATGAATATTTTTGGGGTTGTGGAATCAATCATCTGCGTTTCCATTATTTCCGATGGGAAAATCCGCTTCACGTAAAGAAAGTTTCATGTAAAGAAACTGCCTCCGGAATGAATTAATTCTGTTACGTGAGGCGCCACTGTACTTCCTTGAAACCTCCCCACCCAGGCCCTGTCCAGGATGATAGGGCAGTCATGTTTGATCTTTCTTTATCTATTCCATGCACATCTAAATAAAAGGGGAACTGTACTTTTTACAATAAAAGCCTATGGGAGCAGAATGCTCCCTGAAAACATCTTCTTGTGCTGTTTCTTTAAGCAATTTGATCCAGCTGAGCTCCAGTGTAAAAAAATGAGTGCTTGATGTGACATTAGGTGGAAGAGGGGAGTAAAGTTCACTTTCCCTCAAGTAAAAACACTTTTTTGCACATGGGGGTGTTGCACTTGAGGGGTGTTGCGCATGGGGGGTGTTGCGCATGGGGGGTGTTGCGCATGGGGGGTTGATGCACATGGGGGATGTTGTGCATGGGGGATAGATGCACATAGGGCTGTGGGTGGCGCAAGTGGCCTGTTAACCAGCAGGCCAGGGTTCAAGACCTGGGTTGGCCCCACAAGACA
The DNA here is from genome assembly GCA_030015325.1 of Cryptoblepharus egeriae. NCBI lineage: Eukaryota > Metazoa > Chordata > Lepidosauria > Squamata > Scincidae > Cryptoblepharus > Cryptoblepharus egeriae. The sequence goes on along the minus strand of JAREYC010000003.1, from coordinate 60,970,973 downwards.
GGGTGAGCTCCTGTCCTTAGCCCAGCTCTGCGATGCCAGCTGGATCCAATCGTATCGGCTCTGCCTTTCCATTGGACTAATTCAGTGGCGTGGAGAGGGGGGATTTGCTGCTTGGGTAACAGCCTATCCTCCATAACAATCTAATCCAGGCTTTCATGCTTTGCATGCAGTGTATGCAGCGCCGGGCACAATACCATAGTCTTTCAAGACTGACAGAGGCCTGCTTTTTTAAAGGGGTTGACACACATGGAGGTCGATATGCATGGGGGATGGATGTGCATGGGGGATGGATGCACATGGGCAAATGATGCGTATGGGGGATGGATGTGCATGGGGGGTTGATGCACATGGGGGTGTTGCACACGGGGGGTTAATTCACATGGGAGTTGATGTGCATGGCAGATGTTGTGCATGGGGTGGATGTGCAAGGGGAATGATGTGCATGGGGAGATGATGCGCACGTGGGTTGATGCACATGTGGGCTGATGCGCATGGGGGATGATGCAAATGCGGGTCATTGCACATGGGGGTGATTGCGCATATGAGGGATGATGCAAATATGGGGAGGATGCGCATGGAATGGATGAACATGGGGAATGTTGTGCATGGAGGTTGATGGGCATGGGTGGTTGATGTGCATGGGGAATTTTACTCCCGCAACGTGGGTATGACTTCGCTAGTGAATAAATAAATATGATACCCTCATACAATCTCTTTTTCTTCTCTGTCCCTGTGTTTCTCACATTCTGAATCATGGTCACCTGCAAACAGGGTGACCAGATGTCCAAACCTCAAAAGGAGGACAAGGTCTTGAATTCCTCACAACCTGGCCTTTCCAGCAGACAATGGCACATTTTGCCTACTCATGACTAAAACTGCGATAAACCGCACTTTCTCTTTCCCATAGAGCTAAATGCATATTTTATATTTTTAGTATTTTGGCCATAACTTTGGATAGAAAGGAGATATTTCAAAACTGATTTTTTTGCATTGCATTCTGCCTTTCAATATGAATCCAACAACATATGACATGATGGGGTATTGAACACCACTGCAAAGTTCCAAAATGAAGCCAAAATGGAGGACAATGAAGCCCTTTTGGAGGACACCTGGACAGGAGGCTAAAAATGAGGACGAATCCAGAAATATCTGGTCATCTGGTGACCCTGCCTGTAAAGGACCTAATAAAGGAAAAGGAATAAACCGATTTTCAATCTAAAAGGTGCTTTCACAGCATTGGTGGCATTGTTATCACAAAAGAAAAGAAAAAGCTTTCTAGCTGGTGGTTAGTACTGTATGGTCAAACAGCTACTGCTGCAAAATGATGTGAAATTTCTTATGGTTTCCGAAGATACAACAGGCCATGGTCAATGATGGAAAACCTGTTCGACAACCTGACTGTAGCATACAAATGCAGGTTCCAAAATGACTGAAGAGAAGGGGAGAGGGGCTCTGCATACTTTTCCTTTGTTTGTTGTGTTGAGCTTGGAAAATATTTTCGTGACTCTCATGTTCTTTAATAAGCTCAAGGAGAGAACATGAGAACGTATCTGATTAAAAATAAAAGCTATATTGACAAAGGAATTCCAGAAAAGGAACAGGTGCTTAAATTTCTATAAAACAATGCAGTTTGGAACAAACAGGATGCCCTCAGAAGTGCTGGATATAATCTGGACAAACAGTTGACAGAGTGGAAGAAGAGCCCCAGGTGCTGCCTGAGTAGTATATCCTGCCTATATTTTTTTTAAGGCTTCTTGTTTTCATTCTCTTTAAATTTGCAGACAAATATTAACAATGGCATCTATTCCAAGATTCCAGATAGATAAAGATTAGATATTATCATTTTAATAGAGCATCATTTTGAGCATTTCGTACACATAATATTAGGAATGAACTAATCATTTGAGATGTTGAATCTATTTAAGACTCCCCCTATACAGCTTAGTTCTGCGCCCTTTGTGAAAGTGGAAAGGGTCTTGTTTGTTTTCCAAGCCTGATTTGGATGCAGTCCAAGACGGAAGACGTGAACATGACTGACTTTTATGTGGCAGTCATTAATTTGCGCTGAATTCTTAGGGAGAAAAAGCTTAGGGTGTGTTAGGTCCCTGCAGGTTCTCTCAGAATAGCCTTGTTTCTGAATAATATTTTTTAGAAAATGTTAAAACACACACAGACACACTCTTAGACACTCTTCTTTGGGAATAGTCCCGTTGAATTCAGTGGGACTTTCTACTATATGCATAGGATTTTACTTAAAGTCACATTCCTAAACAACTTTCCAGCATTTATATAGTGCATCCTGCCGTGGGTGAGTCAGAGAGGACGCCCAGTCCTATCCTATTTTTCCAGCATTTATGTAGTGCATCCTGCAGTGGGGTGAGTCATAGAGGACGCCCCAAGATTTGTCCATAACCCTTAGGCCCCTAGTTATGTAAACCCACAAATCGGCAAACAGCCATCATTGAATCAATCATTAATGTGTTTGGAACAAAAGGAAACCTCTCGCATTAGATCAAGACAGTGTCTCTGAGTGGAATTTTTATCAAGGATTTTTATCAACAGTTTCTTTAGGAACCCTTCCCTTTTCCATCAGATCAGAATTTTATACAATCACTGGATCATAATGTATCAAACTATGTAGCGCTTTTTACAGAAAATTGAACGCTGGTCTTCATACAATATATGGAAATATTTTCTCAGATCCCCAGCCCTTTTTTACCCTGTGTCAAGCAACCATGTACCCCTAGCACATGCCTCCCATCAGTACAGTTGAGACTGGAAAATGTAAATTTGCAGAAAATTTTCAGGTTCCGTCCTTTGGCTTCTGGGCCCGGTTTTTTTTTACCTTAGGCTCAGGAATAATTTACACAGTGATGTAGCTAAGGGAGTAAAGGGGTATACATCTCCAGGTACCATGCCTTGAAAGATGTCAAGGTACCTTCTCTTGGCCCTCGGGGGGTACTCAGGCTGCAATCCTAATTGCCATGAGGCACTTCTGCCCCATTCCGGGGGTGGGGGAGTTTAGACCAATGCACAGGCATACACCACCTGAGAATATATGCCAGATGAGTTATGCCAGCCTAAATGGGTTAGGCTGGATTGTGCCCTCAGAGAGGTTACATGCCTTTTTAAGCAGCTGAGTGCTTTTCTTCCCTGTAAAAGAAGCGATCAGAGTAGAGCAGACTCAGAGCAGCTTGCAAATGCCCATGGGGAGATGTAGAAGAGGGCAAGTGCCCATGGGGGGATGTCCTCACCACCACAATAGGAAGCTCACAGTGGGACAGTGGCAGCAGGTGTGATCTGGTGGTTGAGTGCTGGGTTGCTAAAGAAAGCCAAGCAGGAAAAGAAACTGCAAGCTGATAAAGTTGTCATAAAGGCAACGTAGCCAGATGTAAAAGTTTACAGCTTGACTGGCCTGAAAATTCCTGCTGGAAGCTTGGAAGGCATTCCCTGATGCCAGATGTAGCGATGACTACACTGACAGATTCCACCTGAAAGAGAAGAGCTGTAGAACAATTACCTACCTCACAAAATTGTTGTAAGGACAAAAATGTGGTACATGGAAGAAGCGTCCCTAAACACTACTGTGGAAAATGACATTCCCAACAGTCTGGCGTGACATAGGCAACACTGGATGCTTTACCACTGGGAAAAATCCTTCCACCAACATAATCTGGACTAGAATCTGGAGTCAATAAATAAATACTGTACAGTGGGATGGAGAGCTTTCTCATAGCACTCTTATGAATACAGATCCCTGAGCACAGATTTCTTCTTTTATTCTTGAAACTTGCCAGGTTTTGATTTCAGACTATCACCATGTAATGCAAATAATGCTATGCGTATTGCTAACAATGGGCTGTGGGTGGCGCAAGCGGTTAAGACACTGTGCCTGTTAACCAGCAGGCCAGGGTTCGAGACCTGATTCGGCCCCTCAAGATAGGGTGAGCTCCTGTCCTTATCCCAGCTCTACCACGCCAGCTGGATCCAATTGTATTGGCTCTGCCTTTCCATTGGACTAATTCAGTGGTGTGGAGAGGGGGGATTTGCTGCTTGGGTAACAGCCTATCCTCCATAACAATCCAACCCAGGCTTTCGTGCTTCGCATGCAACTTATGCAGTGCCGAGCACGATACCATAGTCTTTCAAGACTGACGGAGGCCTGCTATTGCTAACACTATTGTACTTTATCTTTTTGGATAAATTTAATGCTTCCCATATCTTTGTTTTTGCTTTTATAATATTAAAATATATGTTCTTATTCCAAGTTGATTTTTTTTAAAAAATCATTGTTTAACTCTGTACTTGATTCTGTTTTTTAAAAGACCTTGTCAGCTGCTTTGAGCATTTCCTTTGGTATGGGAAAGGTGAGGAATAAATCCCTAAAATAAAAATAAAATAGAGGTTGAACCTGCATTGTTTTATCTCTGAGCTAGAGCCCATTTTCCAGCATATTTTAATAAAGCCCATTTTTTGTGTTTCAATAGAAATGGCAGGCAATTAATTTCCCCTCCATTCCCCCCATCTTTCTCTTATTTTGCCAATAAACATGTTTGAGCCAGGTGTTAATTACAAGCACCAATAAAGCCACAGAGCTGTTCTTGTTCTCTTGGGGGAATGACTGGACTCAGCACTTTACTGTTTCATTCATTTAACTTATTTATTGCGTTTAAGTTTCCCCATCTGGTTTTTCTGTGATTGGGGGATGGGGTTTTTTTGTTGCCTAACACATTCATAGAATCATAGAGTTGGAAGGGACCTAGTAGGTCATCTAGTCCAACCCCCTGCCTGCAGCAGGAATTCCCCCTAGAGCATCTCCAACAGGTGCTCATCGAGCCTCTGCTTGAAGATCCCCAGTGAGGAAGAGTCCACCACCTCCCTTGGCAATCTGTTCCACTGCCGAACCGCCCTCACCGTCAGGAATTTTTTCCAGATTTCCAGCCGGAATCTCCTTTCTTGCAGTTTGTACCCATTGGTTCTAGTTCTGCTTTCAGAAGCAGCTATGAACAAATTGGCCCCTTCCTCCCTATGACAGCTCTTCAGGTATCCGAAGAGGGCGATCATGTCTCCTCTCAGCCTCCTCTTCTCCAGGCTGAACATCCCAAGTTCCCCCAACCTTTCCTCGTAGGGCTTCCCTTCCATCCCACTGATCATTCTTGTCGCTCTCCTCTGGACTTGCTCCAGTTTGGCTGCATCCTTCTTAAAGTGAGGTGCCCAGAACTGAACACAGTACTCAAGGTGAGGTCTCACCAATGCAGAATAAAGAGGAACTATAACTTCTCGTGACTTGGAAGCTACAGTCCTCTTAATGCAACCTAAAATGGCATTTGCCTTCTTTGCAGACACATCACACTGCTGACTCATGTTCAGCTTGTGATCCACGGCGACTCCAAGATCCCGCTCACATGTTGTGCTGCCAAGCCAAGTATCCCCCATTTTATACCTATGTTTTTGGTTTTTATTGCCTAAGTGCAGAACCTTGCACTTCTCCCTGTTGAAATTCATTCTGTTTGTTACAGCCCAGGATTCCAGTTTATCCAGATCCTCCTGGAGGTTTCTCCTATCTTCTGATGTGTTTGCTACTCCTCCCAGTTTGGTGTCATCTGCAAATTTGATCAGGCTCCCCCGTATCCCTTCCTCCAAGTCATTGATGAAAATGTTAAAGAGAACCGGTCCCAAGACAGAGCCTTGGGGGACCCCACTAGAAACGGACCTCCAGGTTGACACAGAACCATTTACTAAAACCCTTTGAGTGCGGCCATCGAGCCAGTTGCAGATCCACCTAACAATTGCCCTGTCTAGCCCATATTTTTCCAACTTCCTAATTAAAATGTCATGTGGGACCTTGTCAAATGCTTTGCTGAAGTCAAGATAAATGACATCCACAGCATTGCCACTGTCCAGTAAGCTCGTAACCCGATCAAAAAAGGAGATCAGATTTGTCTGGCAAGATTTATTCTTGGTAAATCCATGCTGGGTTGTTTTGATCACGGAGTACTTGTCTAGATGTGCACAAATTGTGTGTTTTATGATTTGCTCTAATATCTTGCCCGGGATTGAAGTCAAACTGACTGGTCTATAATTTCCCGGGTCTTCTTTTTTCCCCTTCTTAAAAATTGGGTCTACATTTGCCCTCTTCCAGTCCAGTGGCACTTCTCCACTCCTCAAGGATTTCTCAAAGATGATCGACAGAGGCTCTGCAAGGACATCTGCCAGTTCCTTCAGAACTCGAGGATGCAGCTCATCCGGTCCAAATGACTTGAATTCATTTAGGCCAGTTAAGTGGTTTCGAACCAGTTCTCTGTCAATCTTAATCTGCTTTTCTGCACCATCCATGTTTTCATTACCTCTTAGGGGATGTAAACACATCCCCGAATCAGTCAATGATCCCGCACCCCCATTTGCACAGCCCTCCTTCTGTGAATAGACGGATGCAAAGTAGGAGTTGAGCAGCTCCGCCTTCTGCTGGTTTCCAGACACCTGTTGTCCATCCTTGTCCAAGAGCAGCCCCAGCCCCTCGTCTCTCCTCCTGTTCCTCTGGGCATATCTAAAGAAGCTCTTTTTGTTATCTTTGACTCCCCTGGCCAGCCTCAGCTCATACTGAGCTTTAGCATCCCTGACCCCCTCCCTACATGACCGGGCTACCTGCCTGTACTCCTCTCTGGTGATCTTTCCAGTCTTCCACTCCCTATACTTCTCTTTCTTTAACTTCAGCTGATCCCCAAGTTGCCTGTGGAGCCAACCTGGTTTTTTCAGCATTTTCCCCCCTTTCTTTTTTATTGGAATTGTTTCTGACTGTGCTTGTAGAAGCTGCCTCTTAAGGAGCTCCCACCCATCTTGGGCCCCTTTCCCCATCAGATCATCAACACATGGGATCCCACCTATGACTCCTCTAAGCCTGTTGAAATCAGCTTTCCTGAAATCCAACATATAAGTTTCACTCTGCACTCTTTTTATTTCCCACATTATTCTAAATTCCAGCAGCTCATGATCGCTTTCCCCTAAAGTTCCCACTATGTTGACCTGATCAACCAGTTCTTCATGATTTGTTAAGATCAGGTCAAGGATGGCCCCTCCCCTTGTCGTTTCCTCCACTTTCTGGACCATGAAGTTATCTTCCAGGCCCATCAGGAATCTACTGGAGCTTCCATGTTTGGCTGAGTTTGTCTCCCAGCAAATGTCTGGGTAGTTAAAGTCCCCCATTACTACTACCTCATATTTCCTTGCAATGCCTGCCAGTTGCTCCAAGAAAACATCGTCTACTCCTTCTCCTTGGCCTGGCGGTCTATAGTAGACGCCCACCACAATGTTTTGTTTCTTATTTTCCCCCCTTACTTTTACCCAAACACACTCCACAGGGATATCCGGACCACTCTCCTGGATTTCAGAGCAAGTATATATGTTCTTGACATATAATGCTACTCCACCTCCCCTTTTGCCACTTCTGTTCCTCCGGAACAGCTGATAGCCTTCCAATTGTGTGTTCCAGTCATGGGAGTCCCACCAAGTTTCAGTTATTCCTATCAAATCAAATTTCCCTTCACTTGCTAAAAGCTCCAGCTCATCTTGTTTATTTCCCAGGCTCTGTGCATTTGTGTAAATGCAACTTAAGCCCTGGAGGTTGCAACTCAATGCATTTCCCTCCTTTTTTGTAAGGCCAGGCCCCTCTAAAGATTTTTGAGTTACAGCTGTGCCCTGGCAATTTCCATCCAGAGCATTTTCCTTATTCCTAGGTTCCCTTTGGACGTAACCTACCCCCTTCTTATTTAGTTTAAAGCCCTCCTGATAAGGTTGGCCATCTCCCGTCTGTAGACACTCTTCCCCCAACCCGTAAGATGTAGTCCATCCTTTGCTAGGAGTCCTTCCTCAAAGAAGTTCATCCTGTGATCCCAGAATCCAAATCCTTCTTGATGACACCATTTTCGAAGCCAGCTATTGACCTGAAAAATCTTGCTCTCTGAGGACCTTTGCCAATTACTGGGAGGATAGATGAGAATACCACCTGGGTATCCCCAGGTCTTTAATCTTCCTCCCCAGAGCTTCATAATCCCCAACTATCTTTTGGAAAGTTTCCCGAGCAGTATCATTTGTTCCTACATGGATGAGTAAGAACGGGTGACGATCAGCAGGTGTGATCATCCTCGGTAGCCTCTCCGTGATATCCCGTATCCTAGCACCAGGGAGGCAGCACACCTCACGGGAAAATGGGTCTGGTCGGCATACAGCTTCCATGCCCCTCAGGAGAGAATCTCCAATCACCACCACCCTCCTCCGTGTTCTCCTTCTGTGTCCAGCTTCCCCCACACTCACTGGTTGTGGCTGCTGTCTATGAGGGGGATCTGTAGGCATGCCAGTATGGGCAATGCCAGGATCCGGTGTAGGTATGCTAGCAAGAGGAACTTCTGCCAGCATGGTGGAATCTGAGAGACTCTGGAAACGGTTGTATAGCTCCAGTGGTTCTCGACTGCTCCTGCCCCTTTTTCTCCTGACTGTCACATGTCTCCATGAAGAGACATCATTGCTGGGGTCCCCACTGGTGTCATCCCTCTGGAGAAGTTCCGTGTGTGTTGTATCAAGGAACTCCTCAGATGCCTTAATTTGACGAAGGGTGGAAACTTCACCCTCCAATGCTGCCACCTTCTCCTCCAACAGTGCAACCAGTTTGCACTTGCAGCATCGATAATCCCTGGGGTTCTTGGGCAAGAAGACAAACATGGCACATGTGGTGCATGTCACGACAACTGCGCCCTTCCCTTCCATCTCCTGTCAACTTCACAAGTCCTCCTTGCTCACAGGCTCTGGTCCACAGGATCGCGCCTCAGGCCCTAATAAAGCCCTTGAAAGCTCCTCCCACCAGGCAACCAGCCAATGAACACCTAGCAGCAATTAAGCACTCAGCTAAACAGCCCCCCTCCTCCACTCACCTGGGACTCTGTGTTCCTTCTCACCTCTCCTCTGAAAAAGGATTCCCATCATTGTGGTCAATTTACTTGAGAATTACCTGTGTCAAGTAATTGAGTTGGGATGGGGATCCAAATGTCTTCTCCATGGTTCTTTTTCAATGCAGTCTGAACTAGATTTTTTTTCATTTTGCATTGTGCTTTGCATGTAAAAACTGCTATGCAAAAAAAAAAAAATCATTATGGTGGTTATGGGCACGACTGTGTGCATTGTTTATTTATTTATTGTACCTATATCCCCTTATTCTTTTAGAAATTTCAGTATGGTTTAAATGAACTTGCCAGTGATCTCCCATTCACTGGAATTCTTGCTGAGTCTCCAGTAGTATGGGTCAGTTCCATTTCCACTTTAAAATGTTAGATCCCTGGATATTCCCAAAATACATACGGGATACTTAGAAGGTATAAAGCGGAGGGGCAAATTTAATATCAAATAGCCAGGATGCAAAGTCTTGCAGTTCATATACCTATCAAATATAAAAGCAGAATGAACTTTTTTGGCAGTGGTTTAGCAATCCAACCTTACCTACTTTACTTTTTTCCATGCACCCATGCCAAAACAGATGTGTGATGCCACTGAAATGCTAGTTCAGTGGTGGAGGTAGCCCATATGATAGGGTCTTAATTTGAATATATCATTGACAAGACTCCCAATAAGTATGCAGGTAGCCCCCCATCTCCAGAAGAAAACCCCAGGAGTTCTCATCAGAGTCTCTCATAAAAGCATCTGCAGAGTGAGGAGATGTGAAAATTCATTCACTCTCCCTGTATTTCAGGGCCAAGACCAGGGGTTAAAATAGAAAATTTTAATTTTATTCAGTATCAATAACATCAGTAAGAGAAAGATAGGTGAAAACCAATAACATGGAGGACTTTGCAAAATGGTCCAAAATGAAACAGAAAATTGGTTAGTTCCCTTGCACATTTTCCCTAGTTATGTCCCCTTGCCTGAATGGAGCACCAGCAATTTTCACTTGCTATTCCGTAGTAGGTGCTCCTCTCCCACAAAATGGGCTTTCAGGCAGTTGGAAGGGAACTATCCTCTGCTTCTTGTGTGCTGTAAATTTTTACATTTGATGGAGTGACATCACGGTAGGAGAAGTGGAATTAAACAGACAAGAATATAGCCAATTGGCAGCCAAAGTCCAATTTTTAGAGGGAACTTGGATGGAAGAGAAGCTGATTTACCCTTCACATGGTTGATGGTGTTTGCAACAAAAGAACAAAAGCTACCTGAAACTATTTTCTGATTTAGAAAAACACTGAAAAAGATGTAGGGAAACTCAGGAGAATTCATGAGAAAATACAAGGATTCAATAGCATAATTTTATATGTGCCGCATAACTCATTTTTTGGGGGGTGGGTGCAAAATTCTGTCATTTGTTTGAAAGGTTCTGTGTGTACAGTCTTGATTATGGGTCCTGTAGGAATACTTGGCTTAATCTTTTGTGGACATAGATGTGAAAATGATACATTACAACTCAAATGATCATTCATATGATATAACTAGCGAAAAGCGTACCCGCGTTGCCGGAGTAACATTTGCCAATGCACCATCCCCCCACGGCGCATCAACCCCCTGTGCCCATCAACACCCTGTGCACATCAACACCCCGTGCGCAACTTCACCTGTGCGCAACTTCCCCCATGCGCATCATCCCCCATACGCATCAGTCCTCCATGCGCAACATCCCCCATCCGCATCAACACCCCAGGTGCACCAGACCCCCATGCACAACTTCCCCCATGCGCAACTTCCTCATTGCGCCTCAGTCCCCCATGCACAGGTATCCCCATGCGCAGCTTTTCCCCATGCGCAGCTTCTCCGCATGCGCATCATCCCCCATGCACATCATCCCCCCATGCGCAACTTCCCCCATGTGCAATTTTTCCCCATGCACAACTTTCCCCATGCGCATCAACACCCCATGTGCATCAGTCCCCCATGCACAACTTCCCCCATGCGCAACTTCCTAAGTGCACCTCAGTACCCCATGCGCAGGTTTCCCCATGCGCAGCTTCTCCGCATGCGCAGCTTCTCTGCATGCGCATCATCCCCCATGCACACCATCCCCCCTGCGCAACTTCCCCAAGTGCAATTTTCCCCCATGCGCAACTTTCCCCATGCGCATTAGTCCCCCATGCGCAACTTCCCCATGTGCATCTTTCCCCATGCGCATCTTTCCTCCAGGCACAACTTCCCCCATGTGCGTCAGTCCCCCATGCGCAACATCCCTCATGCGCATCAACACCCCATGCGCATCAGTCCCCCGTGTGCAACTTCCCCCATGCTCAACTTCCCCATGTGCCTCAGTCCCCATGTGCAAATTCCCCCATGCCCAGCTTCCTCCCATGCGCAGCTTCCCCCATGCGCAGCTTCTCCCCATGCGCATCATCCCCCATGCACATCATCCCCCATACGCTACTTTCCCCCATGTGCAACTTTCCCCCATGCGTATCAACACTCCATGTGCAATTTCCCCCATGTGCAACATCCCCATGCGCATCTTTCCCCCCACGCGCAACTTCCCCATACATGTCAGTCCCCCATGCACGTCAGTCCTCCATGCACATGTTTCCCCATGTGCCTCAACTCCCCATGCGCCTCAAGTCCCCATGCACAACATCACCCATGCACATCAGTTGCCCATGCGCATCATTCCTCCTTGCATAACATCTCCCCATGTGCATCAACTCCCCATGCGCATCAACTCCCATGAGCATCAAAACACCATATGCATCATCCCCCATGTGCATCAAACCGCCATGTGCATCAATCCCCCCATGTGCATCAATCCCCCCATGCGCATCAGTCCCCCATGCGCATCAGTCCCCCGTGCACAACATTCCATACGCATCTGTCCCCCCATGTGCATCTATCCCCCCATGCGCATCAGTTCCCCATGTGCATTATCTCCCCATGCGCAACATCTCCCCATGTGCATCAACCCCAATGTGCAACATCTCCCAGGTGCAGCATCCTCCCCAGTGCAACCTCTCCTCCGAACAACATCCCCCCAGTGCACCAGGCACTGAGCACCAAATTGGCTGGATGTTGGTCAGTCTTCCATGTTAAGTAAACACATTTCACTCCTTTTCAGCCCCTTAAGGGTTAAATTTATCCACTTGGTTCTTGGTGGGAGTTCAGGTGACAGAAGGAACTCCCAGAATTCCATGCTTCAGGCCCAGCAGTTGGGGAGGAATTTTGCTGAGTCAGCAATTCTCAATGCAAAGTATAGGCAGGAAAACGCGTTGCGCCCCTTTTCACCCCCTTCCGGTTGGAATTTTGGAAAACCGGTTCTTAGTGCACCCCTCCGTCACGGAAGGAACACCAACCCCAAATTTCACACTTCTAGGCCCAGAGGTTTTGGCAGGGCGTTGATGAGTCAGTGAGTCAGTGACTTTTCTCTTTTATATACGATATAGATATAATATTCAGATGTGGTTGTAAATGCATGATATTGTCTTAGTTGAACCAGACTGGCTTCGTCTAGCTTAATTTGTCTCAATTCACTGGGATGCCTTTTCATTTAGGGGTTTTGTGTGGCTCAAGATGCCAGAAATTGAACATAGGGCTTTGTGTATTCAAAACCTGCACTCTACTACTCAGCTCTGACTCCCTTCTGGTGGCAAGGTTTCTCATGAACCATTTGTTTATTTATGAAAAATCCAAAATGGATAGCAAAATGTACAGTGCGTTTTTCATTGTGTCTACTTCCACATGAATAATTCCAAAAGCACTCCCACAAAGGCAATTGTGATATGGGAACCTGTCCTCACAGATGTATCATTTTTTAAATTGCAAAATAGCAAGAGCAGTGATAGGATTGGCGTTGAACGAAACACAGATATAATGCTTGGTAAATTTTCAAGTTGCCAGCACATGCATACAGATGATTCTGGTACAGTTAGACAATAAAGTATACTGAAAGGAAAGATATTGATTTTACTGGTTTTGGTATTGGAGATTCGGTGATGGACTGATATTGATGTTATCATATGAGTTAAACAAAAGGTTGTTTCTCGCAGGTGAGAGGTTTCATGCAAACAATTCAAAATATAGTGGAGAAGATGAGGACAGAAAGAATAGCAATTGTGTTGAGTTGCTACATGTATTTATCAAAAAATGCCATATATAGACCTTCAATGCATGAACTTGAAAAGCTCTGTACATACGTGACTAAAGTTAATACATTCTCCAGTCTATGTTGTTATGCAATTAAGATGTTAAGTGAACATTCAGCCCAATCTAAAGCTTTAGGCTGCAATTCTAAACACATTTCCTATGAGTGCCCATTGAGCACATTGAACACCAAGGGACATGGTTAGGATTGTGCTTTTTGTTATGTAAACTGACACTCCATGCCAGATACTAGCTGGCTGCACAGCATTGCATTAGTTTTGCCGCAGCTTTTGAAACCAGCAGAAACTGCTGGTTTCTGGTCAGCCTATGGTCCATCCTATACTTGTGTTTATTATAGGCCAATCCCTTTCCCCACCATGCTGTGCTAAAATGGAGATGGGTAATTGGGAGGCTTGGAAGAGGAAATGGAAAGTATTTTCCTTTGTTTTTCCATAAGGAGGTCCTCCGAAGTGGAGTAAGGGAGGAAAGGCATTTTGCTCCAGACTGAGGGTATACAAGGGGGTGCAGATAAATATTGAGCCTTACCCAGAAAAAATTGAGCTAGGAAGCTGTAAATTTAAAGCTGGTCAGTTTGTCTATTTGCAATGTTGGTAAATCAACTACATATGATTTTAACTTATCTTTCTATTTCAGGTCCAAATTGAACATGGCAGCACCTCCAGAAAAGTTCAATGTGCAAGAGCATGGGACCATAATCAAATTCCTGTTTTTCCAAGGGAAAGTGCAAATTTTGGGTGACAGTGGCCCTTCTAATGCAACAGTTAAACGTTGGGTTGTCAATTTTAAAACTGGATATATCAGTGTTAGAAGTGAGAAACCCAGTGGAAGGCCTGTTTCTGTCTCTCTGCCTGCAAATGTGAAAGCCATCCATGACGTAACCATGGAGGACCACCGAATATCATCCAAAAGTGTTGCTGCATATCTGGGAATATCACATAAGAGAGTTGGTGCCATTGTCCACAATGACTTGGAAATGAGAAAGCTTGCAGCAAAATCAATCCCAAAACTTTTGACAACAGAACAAAAGAGGAAATGTGTGGAGACATTGGTGGCTGTTTTGGAACATTAACATCTAGCTATTGGCTAGATGAAGTACCTACATTTGTTAAGATGTATTTATTTTAATTTCAATATTCTGAATTGATGTAATAAGTACAAAATATTTAACAAATAAGGCAAAGGCTGCAATCCTAACCACACTTTCCTGGGAGTAAGTACTATCGAACACAATGGGTCTTACTTCTCAGTAGGCATGCTTAGGATTGCACTAAAAAAAGTTATATTAAAGAACTTCAAAGTAATTACCAACTTCTATCAGCTTTGTTATTTGCCAAAGATCAATACTGATTATTCGTATGGCTAATTTTTTGTGTCTTTGTTTAGAGCTATCTGGACATGCCCTCAGAAAGGAACAAATAAACCCCAAGACTGTCTTGGGGTCTGTGTATAACTTTGCAAATAGTCTGTGAGTACTATCAGGACAAGACCAAAGGCAGAAGAAAACCTCAGTGCATCTAAAGTTGCAGGAAGTTAATATATCATTCTAAGTAATCTACCCTTTCTGTTGTGAAGGAAATCCTGAAGCACTTGTGAGGGAAAAAAGCTTAGAGAACTTTCAGCCATATGGAAAATGAGTAAAATCCCAGCTGATTAAAAAAAAGAAATACCTATGGAATCTGGCACTGAAAATGAGTGGAACTTTTGAACAAGGCAGTTGATGTTTTTCAGGATGTGGTTAAAATCATACCGTTCTGGGTGTCACTCTCTCCATCTGTCTTTTTCTCTAAGGGGCATACAGGATGGACAAGGGAATTATGTTTATATTCCACAGCCCTGCTCGGAGAGTTCAATCTCTCTTGCTAGCCTGCAAGACTATCTCTGGCTCCTTATCTGTTTCATTAACAACACTTTGAAGAATCAGCTCTTTCCTGAAGAATATTTTTTTTATCCCACAAAATCCCAAGTCTGGTTCATCTTGAGCTACTAGTCTGCCTTTGTTGGGGGACTGAAAAATCATTTTTGTGACCTTTTTTTTTAAAATACAGAGAACTAGAACACTCACTAGCACACCCAAAGCTAGTACACATCACAAAGCAGAAGAAAACAGCAAAGATTATTTGTTACGCTTATCACTCACTAGCCATCACCAAAGGGTAGTAGGTCAATTAGGAAAAGCATGATGTTCATGGCATGAGAAAAGGGAGGATTTGTTGTTGTTGTTATTTTTGATGACAGCAGCATTCTTAGGGATGCATTGTACCAGTTGCTGTTCTAGATTACCACCCTGAATCTCCCCACACGTTTACATTTATATATCGCCTTTCAGGTCATCATATTCTTCTGTCTTTATTTCAAGGTGGTTTACATGGACATGCATTCTAACCCTTGAGAGGGTTTTACAATTGACAGAGAGTTTCTTTCTTTCAAGAACTTTCTACATTCTAAGGTGGTTCCATTAACAACCAGTCTCGCTACTCTGGCATCTGTTTCTGAAGAGCGTTTGGAGCTCTTCACTCTAGAAAAGAGGCACTCGAGGGGGGACATGACTGAGATACACAAAATTATGCAAGGGATAGATAGAGTGGATAGGGAGATGCTCTTTTCCCTCTCACACAACACCAGAACTCGGGGACATCCACTAAAATTGAATGTTGGGAATTGAAGACAAAAGAAAATATTTCTTTACCCAGCATATAGTTGGTTTGTGCAACTCTGCAACAGGATGTGGTGACAGCAACAAGCCTAAGGACACAATCCAGAGTGAGGGCAGTGAGGAGTGTCCTAGCTGGGCTACCCCAAATATTCTGAATCCAGAGCAGAAAGTTATGCTGCTTCCAGAGATTCAGGAAGCCTGGGCTGCCCCAGCTGCTCCAGAGCATGCTCAGTAGGCACCAAGTCAGTGGAACCTGTGGAGAGGTTGCTCCCAAGGATAAGCCCGCATCACACTGAACAAGGTACAGCTGTGATGCCTGCCTTATAAGGAGTCCCTGACAAGACTGCCAGGACAGTCTACAGTGAATACAAGGGGCTTCTTGGAGTGGCGTGCTGTGTCCCCAGCTTAGTAGGCTTCTGTAGTTGTGCCATATCCTGAGGTTGAGAGGCAGGGGTTGCAGCTAGGCTGGCCAAGAACTCAGATTTTTGGTCAACACTGCCATTCTTACTCTGCCTTATCATGGACCTCTATGGGTCTACTCATTACTATACCTGCTCCTGAGGCAGTATAACTGTGAGGAGCTGCAAGAGGGAATTTCTGCCATGGAAACAGGCTCTGGATACAGAGAAACTGCTCTGCCCTAGGCAATGCTAAACATGCCCTCAACATGCATCTCCTGAACTGCCTAGGCTGCCTCAGTTAGGGCAGCCCAGCTCCACCTGTCTTGGAGGCCCATGTTGTAGGCACATTTTGCCTTTGGCCAATGGTGGGCTTCAGGGGGTTCTCACAGGTTCTATAGAACCCTTTGCTAATGAGCGCCTGGTTCTGAGAGCTAGTTACATAGCTAGAACCTGTTGTTAATTTATTTGAATCCTACCACTGCCTTTGGCACTCCCAAGCCTTTCCCAGAATAACTATGGTAGCCCATCTTGCAATTGGGCCAGCCCAGTGATAGACAGCGTAACCAAAGTGCACTTCTGGGTTGTGCCCTTAACACCTTTAAGAAGGGATTGGACAGATTCCTGGATGAGGGGACCATCACAGGTTACAAGTTATCATGTGTGTGTGTGTGCAAGTGCGTGCATAGACAGGTGTACATTTTTCTTGGAGTTCTTGTTCTCTTTTTTTGGATATGAAATATGGTCACCCTGTGACCTTCTAGAAAAGCATAATGCCACTAATGCTCATATGTTTGACTGACTGCTGTGGCAGAAGTGAGGCATGCTTAGCATTGAGATGCTAGTCTGAAAAAGAGTTGTTTCTTCATAATTGTCATTAGTCTGGATCAAACCAACAATGCAAGTCATATTGCTGACTTTGCTGTTTCTGGTTTACACATTTTTGTGGCTTTATCTACATTAGCTATTCACTTTTTCCTGTAGTAGATTTTTTTGAATTAGGATCTACCACAGGAAAGCATCACATGAACTCTAATAAACAAATGACATGAATAAGAGTATCTTAGGCTGCAATACTAATCTCCAGTTAGGCCAGCTTAAGCCCAGGCATAGGTCCTGTGCTGACTTGGGGTGTCACAAAAGTGCCATAAGACACTTCTGTGCCACTCCTGGGGGAGGGTTAGGCCAGTGTACAGACATGTGCTTGCCTCCTTACATCACAATGGGAATGGGCAGACCAATGAGCTGTAGTGGCCTAGGTTAGGACTGCACCTTTAGTAAACCAAGAAGAGAGGAATGTGTGGTGTTTCTTTGACTGAGAACTCAGAAGGACACTTGCTGTATTTTTGGGCAGTGTTCACCAATGGAATGTGGGATGTAAAGTTTGTGCACAGCTGGTGTTTGCAGCCTTCTTTAAATTTACTCATTACAGTTGCTTTAACTCAATACATGATGTTTATATACTTAGCATAAGTTAAACAGTAAAATGCACGGCACAGATTGAGTCCATATTTTGGTAACAATGGTATGGCAAGGCAGGGCATACACCCTAGAAACCCATTAGGAATTACAGTACTTTTGTGTCAGGCCTATAAAAGTTCCCAGGGCTGTAAATTGATTACCGTATTTCCCGGTTTATAAGACGCACTTTTTTTTCTTCCCAAAGGGGGGGAAATGTCTGTGTGTCTGATAGAGTGATAGGGCCAATCCTTGAGCACCTTACCCCATCATGTCATATGTCGTTGGATTCGTATTGAAGAGCAGAATCCAATGCAACAATCAGTTTTGAGATATCTCCTTCCTATCAAACGTTATGGCCAAAAAAGTAAAAATCAAAAATATAAAAACAAAAAAAAACATTTTTTTGGCAATTTTTAAAGCATGTAGGAATTTTGCCCTGGGGGTAGGAATTTTGGCCTTGGGGTTCAGGAATTTTGGGTTTGGCATCTGGTCACCCTGGCACAGTTGCAATCCTAACCAGCCTTCCCTGGCTTGGAGACTTGCTCCAGAGTAGACATGCACAAGACCTGGTCCCTCCTGCTCCATGCCTGTGCCTCCCTCACTCTTCCCTATCTATCTAGATCCCCTCACCTTTCCCTACCTACCCCCCAAAAGAACCCCCCCCCCCCAAACTTACCTGCCTTCCTGGACCATTTGCAATGAGATTTGTATAAAATGTTGTTGTCTGATCATTTGCAATGAGATTTGTGCATAAGTCGCAAATCACTGACACTAGAGATGATGAGATTTTGGGGTTACCAGAAAATCAGAAGAGTGCTTGAAGCTTAAAGTCTTTCCTCATTTGTTAATGACAGTGTTAATGGTTCTTAATACCACTGTTGATTTTACATGGTTGAAATATTATTCTGCTATATTTTATTAAATATATTAGTACACCATTTGGTTCAGAATATTTTTTTCTTGTTTTGCTCCTCTAAACTTTGGTGCGTCTCATGGTCCGGTGCGTGTAATAAGCCGGGAAATACGGTAAATCACAGTTTGTAGAAGATTCCAAAAAGTTCCAGAATCTGTGTGTGTGATTAGCATATGTCGACCCTCGTGTCAGCATCTGATTGGCTGATGGGCATTATATATATTCCTGCTGTGGAAGAGCCCTGGTATTGTATAGTTTGCTGGGAGAGATTCTGTTGGACTTAACTGTGATTTGTGAACTGGAACCTGGACTGGACTTTGAACACTGGCTTATGGACCCTGATTTGGACTCTATGCTGCTTTGATCTGTGTATGACCTCTGGATATTTGAACTGACTCTGATATAGTTTTATTCCCTTTTTATATTGGAATACAAAGTTGTGTTCAACTCTTCAACTTTCTGTGTTTGTCTTTCTGCACCAAGCTATGTACCAGGTTCTTGCTCACATCCAGTTTATACTGGTTGTTCTGGAGCACTTTGCTGCCCTGGGAAGGCTCTGTCCCAACTCAGACTCAAGGGCTGCTATCCTAAAGACACTTTCCTGGGAGTAGTACTGAACACTATGGGACTTACTTTTGAGTAGATGTGAGGATCATGCTCAACATTTTGCTTTTGGAACTTGAACAAAACACCCCCCAATACAGCACACACATAAAACATCTTTCAAGAAACATTACTTTTGGTGGCATTTATTAAAACATTTTAAAAATGCAGCAATTCATCACATAAGTTCAAGGAGAAAAATGTTAACAGATTGAAAAACAGAGTCTGGTTTATCCAAATATAAAATTCTGCACCTGTACATGGGAGTGAACATATCCTTTTTCCCTCAGCAGTATCGACACTTTCCTTCCTTTATTTTTTTACTGACTCTGTTTCTCTTATATATATTTTTCCAATTGTTTTGGAATGCTGCCACCACCTGTGATAAACTAGGGTTGACTTCTAAAAAATCTTAAACAAGCAGTGATATGGAAATTAACTTGCTTCCCCCCCCCCCACACCTTTCATTTTTGAAAAATGTAACTTCTAAAAATGGAATAATGAAAAAAAATGTGTGTGGGTGAGGGGAAGACCCAGAAATCAAGGAAATCAGAAACATGCTATGTAAAATTGTTGCAGCTGTTTCTGTTTTTATTGGCTGTTTCTTTTGGATTCGGTTCTCCAGCAACTTCAAGTGACTGGGAAGCCTTTCAGCATCACATCGCTCTGCGTGGAGAAGTCCTGGGGCCAGCAGTGGAAAGGAAGAGGGTGTGGTGAGTAGGAAGGTTTGCGGGAGACACATCAAAGCAGAGGTTCTTAATATATTACAGTTACCCAGGAAATAGAGTTCAGGTGCCTTTAATAAAAACCTAATAGATCAGAGACATAGATTTGGGACATCAGGTCAAGCCACCGTTCCATGTAGTCCATTAGTAGATTTGATGCATTTCTGAGCTAGAGAGAATACCCTCTTTTCTACCTCTAAAGAGAAGCTTCAGCTCTTTGATCTACCTTTTCCTCCCCAATATTCCTCAAAGAATACTAGACATACAGCTTCCCACACATGCTTATCCACACAAATGAAAACATACTGCTATATACTAATTAAGCTCCGTCTCTCCCTTGGCTTGGAAGGAAGACAGGGAGGTTGTTATTGCTGTGGCTATTTTTGGGCATTTTAGTGCTTAGATCCAGCAGGAATGGTTCTGGCGGTGGGAGCTACAAATAAAGGAGACAGAATGCACCAAGGTAACTAGCTATTAAGCATGTAGCGGAAGGAAACTGGAGTAAGGGAGGAAAGGCATTTTAATCTTATGCACATGTAGATAAAACAAGGTTACTGTTTCTATTAGAAAGTAGTCAGAGGAGGGATGCTGAGCAGAGGGCAGTGGAATTGGATATATTCTGTACTCACCCCTCCCGCCCCACATATTTGTTTAACAACCAGAGGAAAATGGAAAGAAATGTGAGAAAACAGTAATGTGATTTTTCATATCTTGGTTCTTTTTTGAAGTTTTATATAGATTTCTGCTGGCAAAAGGAGCCAATTTACACAGTCAAAATAGGTCATTCTCACCTAAGTGTAAGATGATCCACAGGGAAGGAAGGACAGGTTTTCACTCTTTATGTGGTACCATTTTCTCTCTCCTTCAGGTGACTAGATGTAGTGAATGAAGAAAAATGTGCTAATGGTATGATGGGCAATGATCTGAACATGTGACAACCTGACCTTTAAAGATAAGAGTTCACCACACAGAAAAGGGGTTGAGCAGATGCCTTAAATTAGATTCCTTGTTGGTCAGGTGAAATGGTTGTCGGACTCAGATGAGTTAGACATTCACAGGTTAGCATGCTCTGGGGGCCAGTTCACATATGAAAGGCCAAATTATGCATGACTTGGGAGAATCGTGACTGGGTTCTCTGTGATTCTCCCAAAAGTAGCCAAAGAAGCCTAGTTTGAATTGGGACTAAGGGACAGGGAAAGGATTATTTTTGAGTCCCTCCTTCCCCCCCCCCCCCCAAATATTAAAATGCAATTTCTCTCCCAGCTGCATTTAGCACAATGGGAAAAATATATGACACCTTTATACTACAAATAATTGCCGTGGGGATAAGGGATTTGCATAACAGCATCCATCTGCAGGGGGAAAAGTATAAAAAACTTTCCCGTCATGAACAGCCCTACATGATTCACTGCTGCTATTAGAAGGAAAAATTCATTGAAAGTTTGAGTCATAGATCTCCTGGATCTGTTCTTTGGTTTATACTATTTAGCATGACTGCTCTAAAATTCACTAGGGGTACAATCCAGAGTAACTACGGGAGCACGTAAGAGACATTACGTGCACCCATAGTTACTGCACCACCTAGTGAAAACCTATGGGAAATTCATATTGCAATCCAGAGTAACTTGTTCTTACTCCGGAGCAAGGACTCCCCGTAGTTACTCTGGATTGTGCCCTAGGACTGTGTCTTCTTGTGAATTCACTCAGTGCAAATTGTGTCATTCAACCTGATGATTGTCAATAATGAGCTTTGGTGGGATACTATCACTTTAGTTTACAGCCAGAAGAACTGATCAAGGAGATCTGACTCCCTGCAGAATATTTTAAAAGTGGTGGATGGTGGACAAAATTTTGGAGAGGAGAAATGGTGAGCGCTAAAGATTTGTAATGTTTCCCACTAATGTTTCTGCAGCAGTAAATCAGTGTGTACAGTTTAGGAGAAAATGGGGAGTGGGGGAAATGCAGAGAATGAGGAGTCGGAAAAGGGATACTGTAGATACTTCCATAAAAGTTGATCTCACAGATATGGCAAGGGCAGGGTATGAGCAAAAAAAACACCCAACTATCCCTGGATAAGTCAAGCTAAATTT
Organism: Cryptoblepharus egeriae; assembly: GCA_030015325.1. Lineage (NCBI taxonomy): Eukaryota > Metazoa > Chordata > Lepidosauria > Squamata > Scincidae > Cryptoblepharus > Cryptoblepharus egeriae. The sequence goes on along the minus strand of JAREYC010000003.1, from coordinate 60,949,026 downwards.
GGGCGGAAGGGTTTGTGTTTTTTTCTGATTTAACCCAAGGACAGATGCTGCAAAAGAAACTTACTAGTAAGCATTCCCTGTATGAAAAGGTGTCCCCCACAGGTTGTACTGCTAGTCATGACTGACTGTGGGGTGTGGTGCTCATTCCTGTTCCTAAGACAAGAAAGCCAGAGTAGTCCAAAGAAACTTTTGTGGTCATGTCGCCAGCATGACTTTATGCAGAGACACATGGAATGCTATTACCTTCCCACTGAGGTGGTACCAACTGTATTAATCAACTTGCATTTCCATGCTTTAAACCTGCTAAATTTGTAGGGACAGGAGCTCACTCTATCATGTAGCACCCAGGTCTTGAACCCCTGTTGGTTGACATGCACAGCATCTGAGCCACTATAGCCCTAAGATATGTATATATAATCTCTATTAAAAATATAGTCAAACATCATCCGATACATTTGTATTCATTAACTTTTTTAATTCTGTTCTTCGCAATCTTTTTGAAAACACCTTTGTCCATAGATGTCCATAGATAGGACAAAGATCCTTTGTCCATAGATTCACACAACACTAGAAAAAAATAGTACATCTGGATAAACACAAATGTTGTTTTGTGACTAAATAGCATTTTGAATAATGAATGCATAAGTGTGGGGTCTATACATAGAATTTACTAGTGGATGTAGATAGTCCATGTTATTTGTAAAATAGGGTTATGCTCTTGCTGTATAAATATAAGCCAGTATTTATTCTGAAAAGCTTTTTTTATGGACTTTGGGTTTGCAAAGGTTAGTGGAAGAGCTTGCAACAAAACTGTCTGAGAATATGCTAGGAAAACAGTAACTGTAATAACATTGTTTTTTCTCCAGAAAAATTATCTTATATAGGTGTTCTAATGCTTAAAAGAGACTATTTGCAATTGCTTTGAAGACGTCAGCTGCTGCTACAGATGAATTATTCTGTGTGCATCTCATTCCTCTAGTGTTCTGGTGAAATGAGATAAGAATTTCTTTAAAGAAAAAAAGAGGCCACTTTAATAATGGAATTTCTGCACATGTCATGTATACAAAACCACAGAAATTAAAGAGAAAGATAATGCTGGTTGTCCATGCTGACAACTTCAACCCAGCTCTTATAACCCAACAGTGTAATCCAGGATGTGCCTATTCTGAAATAAGTCCATTTGAGTCCAGTGAGCTGCTAAATGCATATTTTATCGTTTCCTATGTCCATTGATTTCACAGTAAAAGGAGCTCCCTGTACTAGTTTAATTGTGCCAGAGGATTTGCACACTGGTGGACAATTGTTTTCAAGCAGCCAGATGGCAAAGGCAGTGGCTCTGAGATGCTCTATTGGCACTGGTCAGTTGTCATAAGAGCAGTGGTACTCAAAGTGGGGATTGGGAGGGTCTCAAGAGGGTAGGATCCACCATCTTCAAATCTGGCACTGGGCTTTCCTGGAAGTAAGTCTTATTGAAAACAATGGTACATACTGCGAAATAGGCATGGAGGCACACTGGAATCACAGTGATGTCACATCCAGGTAAGTTTGATAGGGGCTCTTGAACAGATTTTAAGTTTGAAAAGTGGTCCCGGGGAGAAATGCTCAAGTACCATTGACATGGTATTCGTGGGTACACTGTCATGGGCCATGGGTAAGAAGGGGGAGTGTGGTGGGGAGGGATTTGGGGGCTTGTCAGGTGATGGAGGGGGTGGCTCCAGCTGTAGCAACTTTCACAAACATCCTATTATAGGAAACCCCTCTAATCAGAACTCTCCTGGCTCTGATCAAACTGCATGGCATGTTTATACTCAGCTCTTGAAGGAAGTCAAATCTCTCCTCACTATAGAGTACCTCCGTCAGTCTTGGAAGACTATGGTATCGTGCTTGGCGCTGCATACGCTGCATGCAAAGCACAAAATCCTGGGTTGGATTGTTATGGAGGATAGACTGTTACCCAAGCAGCAAATCCCCCCTCTCCACACCACTGAATTAGTCCAATGGAAAGGCAGAGCCAATACGATTGGATCCAGCTGGCATCACAGAGCTGGGCTAAGGAAAGGAGCTCACCCTGTCTTGTGGGGCCGACCCGGGAATCAAACCCTGGCCTGCTGGTTAACAGGCACAGCGTCTTTACCGCTTGCGCCACCCACAGCCTTTTATAGAGTACCTACCGATATATTTGTTCAACTGCAAGGTGTAACATCACAGAGGATAGGACTGGACACCATGTCTCCTGTACTTGTGTGCAAGTTGCGCCCCTTCTCATTTCCAGTTTGAATTTCCCAAAATCGGTTCTTAGTAAGTGCCTCCAGCACAGAAGGAACATCCTCCCCAAATTTCACGTTTTTAGATCCAGTGGTTTTGGCTGGATGTTGATGAGTCAGTGACTTTTCAGTTTTATAACTATAGAAGATAGTCATCTTATTTACATCTATTGACTTTTATTTTTTTATTTGTTTATTTGTTTATTTTATTTTTTTCTTTTCACAGGGCAAAGACAGTGGCCATATGAGAAAAAAAATACTTCTCTGATTCATTTGACTGAATTTGGGAAATGTTAGTCCCAAATATCAACCTCAAGTATCAAGTATCAATTACAGGTTGGTTCTAACAGAAAAGATCAACTGGAAAGCCCAGAACATTTTCATAACCAGTAGACCTGATCAGACTAAGACCACAATCCTAACCATGTCTACTCAAAAGTAAGCCCCATTGTATTCAATGGGTCTTACTCCTAAGAAAGTGTCTTTAGGATTGCAACCATAATCTTTCTGGGGTGGTGGTGGTGGTGGTGAGAAAACTAAAGAGAAGGAGAACAATTTACTACCATTATTGCAAGGGACTTCAGTGGTAGATGTTTCTCTCTGTTGAAACCTTGATACTCATAATTGTTTACATGTCTGTTCTCGTGTCCTAGAGATCCAGTATAACCAGAATAAAGTCACCAAACTTAATACAGTGCTTAAATATATGCATTAGTCTCCCCCACCAGTGGCTACAATTATTAGATAACACTTCAATCTCTCTTAATCTTCCTTTGAAACAGTTGGAATTGGGTGGCAGCCTCATGTCTGTGCACAGATTATTTCAATCCCTGGAAAGGCAGGGAGAGCCACAATAAGAAGTTAATTCCCTTGGGGAGTCTATTAGTTCTGCCTCAGTGGAGATGACAGAATCCTATACTCATGTATTTTTAAGAAGATTGTGTGCATGCTATATGATAGGGTCCATTTATCTGACAGTCTTGGTGCCATCTAACTCATCAAATTTGGCACCTAAACTCTTGCACTTAAACACATGGCTCTAAATAATAGTGGAACCACTGTGAATAAAAAAATAGTCACCAGGCTGTAATAATACTTAGGCTAGATATGTTGAAAGAGAATATAATTTATTCAAAGAAGTGGAGATGCTTTCTTTTCTGGATCTATTGAAATGAGCTCTATGAGTTACTTTGCATTTTCCAAGAACAAGAAAGAAGTGGATGCCAGAATGTACATAACGCTTCCACTTTCTTGCGCTTTTCATAGTATGTGAAACCTGTGTATCTCTCCATGGGAGAAGATGTGCATGTATTTTTAATGCCAGAGTAGAAAAAGAAATGCGAATGCATATGTGTGTGCATCTGCTTTTTAATGCTGCTGGTAATGTGTGAAGCAACACTTTGTGACCCTATGTCCACGTGTAAGATATTCACTTGCAAGACTGACCCAAGACCTTCCAGCCCTGGTCTTCCAAATATTGTTTTCTCTTATTCAGTGATGTGTCAGCAGTTCCCACTTCCTTTCTTTCATACCTTCTTCCGCACCTCTTCTCTTCCATTCCTTTCTTTTCAGATCCAGTAAGCAGGAGGAAGTTAGTTTGAGGTCAAATTTAAGAATGAACTGGCTCCATCCAATATGACCTACTGAATTTTTCCATTGCTCAACTAAGTATAGCATGTTGTGCATATACGCAAACTCCTGATGTTTTGGCTAAGTTAATCTGCAAATCAGAATGTTGTCCAAGTATGCATGGTATTAAGCGCTGGGGTTCTCAAACAGGACTTCCAGCAGTCAGGCTCTAGTACTTTGCCTCCAAGTGCCTTCAAGGCAGATAAAGGCTGAATGATGCTGCCCAGGACCACTTAAGCAGCATTGCACATCCCACCAGCAGATTTAGTACACAGACCAAGAAAGCCCATGCAAATTCTCTATAACATCTCAGCTGTGGGATCTGTTTTTCAGTCTTAGCTTTGTTGTTGTTTAATCATGTCTAACTCTTCATGACCCTATGAACTACCGCACTCCAGGCCACCTTAACCTTCACTAGCTTCCAGGGTTTGTCCAAATCATAATCTGCAACTCAAGTATGCTACTTCTCTCCTAATTAGATACTTTTAAGAAAGAAAAGAATCTTGCTATTGTATGCCTCTGGAATCTATTTTCCTGCTGGATTATGCTGCTTGCCACTGGCGCTTACCTTAACAAAACCAGTTTTTGTTCCCTCCTGACTTTGGTACGCTGTCCCTATTACTGGGGATGACAATCCCAGGGAACCCTGATGCAGGACGACACATAGCTGATATCCAGAGTCCTGGTTTGATTGTAGGAATACAAATATAACTGTGAAGTTCACTACAAATGCTCACAGTAAATGGCTGCCCATGCCTTGCAACCTTAAGGTCCACATGGTAGCAGATAGAATAGAGCATGTCAAGTCCCAGTTTTCTGACAGTTTGTGATAACAAGTGTAAGACTGGATCCTTCATTTGGCAGTGGGAATACAGTACTCTACTAGCTGGTCACAGGCTGGACACTGATGGGCTTATGCAAATATGCCTAAGAACAAGAGGGCCAAAATCCCTATGCTTTTTTTGCCAATGAAAACCACTCCAAAAGTGACTAATGATAATTGATAACAAATTAGGATCTCTTAAGGTTATGCTAACCTAATTAACACTCTTAGAAACAATGTTGGCATCTACAATCATGTTCCTGAGACAAATCATCTGAATATTGGGTAGAAAAAAGAAAGAAGAGCAGCTCCTGTATACAGGAGTCCATGCTGAGGACTGGCTTCTGTAGAGGTAGGGCAAAGTGAAATAATGGAGCAGATGGAGACAATATATCCCAATTCCCAGACTGTCTTGGACATCTGGTCCTCCTAGGAAAGGATATTGCAACAGCTGTTTTTTTGTTGGTGAGATAGGATTGTGCAACCAAGTTGAAGATTTTATTAGCAAACCCATATTGTTCATTATTGCAATAATAGGCATGGATGGATTGAAAAACACTGAATACAAAATGACCTTGTCCTGTTTCTGCTTAATCTGTCATGACAAGGCTATCTCCTTTAAACTGTTTTTGAACTGGATTGTTGAGGGAAATCAAACAAGTATACTTCACATTTGACACATTGTGTGTTCATGTCTGTGTTGTCTGTGTTGTGTTGTGAACACACACATTCTGTGTTCATGGTATATGGGCTTTCCTTTTACCTGAAGAGCCACTGACTGCTCCCTGGTTGCACACAGGATAGTGCAGCAGCAATTTCAGTGCTGCAGTGATCTCAGTGCTCTGGGCAGTTTAGGACGGGGCTGTAAGATCTAAGCACTAGCATGGATATCCGGAAAAAATTCCTGACAGTTCGGGCGGTTCGGCAGTGGAACAGATTGCGAAGGGAGGTGGTGGACTCTCCCTCACTAGGGATCTTTAAGCAGAGGCTCGACGAGCACCTGTCGGGGATGCTCTAGGGGGAATTCCTGCTGCAGGCAGGGGGTTGGACTAGATGACCTACTAGGTCCCTTCCAACTCTAGGATTCTATGCCTTGATTTGCACTGAAGGAGGAGACCTGAAAGTCTTGAATGGAAAGCAAACATCTTCTGTTCGGAATGTTCTGAAAAATTGTAGAATCTCATCTCATCCTCACCCCACAACAAATTTATCTCCAAAGTGTCATCCTTAGGAAGTGCCCTGAGTGCTAGATTGTTTGGGTAGGAGGGCCTATACCCAGTGGCAGCTTTACCTCCAGTCCTTGTGACACCCCCCAATCTTTAATAAAGTTCTGATCATCCAGGTTCATATTCTTGAACTGAATTCACTGTGGTGGCGGGATGGTGTGACAGCCTAACATACCACTCCTTTGGCTGAGAATTCTGTGAGCCCTTTCTTACAGATTCAAAGCTGATGACTGTCATGCCTTTTAGGTATTACTTGAATTAATATTTTAACAGCCACACTCATAAGGGCAATAGGTGAAGCTGCTAAACAGCTTTCTACTGTATAGCATTAATGGGAAACTACTTAGGCAAGCTCTGCTCATTTCCAGATGGAAACTTTTTGAGAAGTCAATGTCTTTGAATTATTGCTGCATTCTCTGATCTTTGGCTAATGATCTCTTATGGAAACAGCTTAGCTAGCCTTCTTTAGAGCTGCTTTCGTTTACTTTTTTCATTTGCATAGTGACACTGTGATTCCTGCTAATTTGCATAATAAGGTTCTTATGAGGGTAGCCACATTTTTCAGACAAAAGGCCTCTGCACAACTGTGCCCATCCTAAGCAGGGCCTGGTGAATTTCTAGAACATGGTACACAAGTGCCATGCTTTTGATAGCTGACATGACGGAGACACTGACAAAAGGTCATAGTATCGTAAGATTAGAGAACATATTTGAATGGAAAACAGGGGTACACGAATCTACCCTGAAGTAACAGACAGGACACTTGAGAAAAGCAATGCCACAAGAACTACTAGAGTAGTAAAAAATGCAACAGTTCTGGATAATTTTGCCAAGTGGCATAGTCTCGTATAGCAATTTTCAACCATTTTCAACTCATGGCACACTGAGAAGATTGTTGACATTGTCAAGGCACACCATCAGTTTTTTGACAACTGGCAAGTCATACCACACTGCTGGCCATGGGGGTCACATCTATCAAAAGCCCTACTAATTTAGGACCCAAGTTCCCCCAAAGCAAACCTGCAGAGCACCCTCAGCCGACCAATGTGCCGTGGCACAGTGGTGACAATTGCTGGTCTAGTAATTTCCTATTATTAGAAAGTGCCACTTCACTTCCTTTCACATTTAACTTCAAAATACCAAGGAACAAACAAAATACTAGGGAACGTAGCGAACAAACAGGAATTAATGCAACTTGGCTGAACTGCACTCCCAATTTAGCCTTTGAGGTCATAAGGGCAATTAATGATCAATATGGGGGAAAAAGAACAAATTAATTCTTTAAAAATGTACATCATCTATCAAGTTGGATGATGCTATTATTCCATGTTAACATTTTAAAAAATTAACATTTTTTAGCTGTTAATAGCCAATCAATACAGAGGTTGTTGAACATAAACTATATAGAAAACTGTATATGCTGTTACTATGACCATCCAGCTGGTGAAGTTGGAAACAGTTTATTAACTTCAGAGAGGCAAAAAGTAAGCAGTAATCTCTCTGCTGCACAATAAAGCTATCATTTCGCTCTGGAATGAGAACCATTTGTTAAAGAGGTAATAATAGTTGCTTCTACCCTTGCCTTAATAGAAAAGAAATGGATCAAATAGGCAGCGCACTTTACCCCCATTCCCGTTGCTTACAGAATGGATTAACTTAACTCAGGTTATATGCTTCTGCCCAAGGAGAAAAAAATGAAGCTTGTTTTGGTGTTCTGTATGTTGGATCCATTTTCCCTTTCTGGTGATAATATCAGGTTAATTGGGTTTAAACCTGTTAAATCTATTTAGAGACACCATGTGATAGGTCAAACGTTCAGATGCATAATGTTTAATGCAAGCTTTATATAAGCCATTGGGTGGCCATAAAATGCAAATCCCTCCAGTCAGCTATTATTCAAATTACTTTTTATTTGTGCTAAGCAGCCATAGCGTTTAGGTTCCTGTGTGCTGTGAGTCATTTGCAGTCCTATATTTCAGATCCAAATGATGTTGTTTTCAGCAAAATTTCATATAAAATTACATTTTATATAAAAAAATTCATATGACCCTTGAACTAAAATTGGCAGAATCAGTAATTTCATTTTCTTGTTTGCCGATCTATGTTTCTGTGCTTTGTTTGACAGAATGAATGAAAATGGAAGCCTAGTGTTTTATTGAATTTATGAACTATATGTTATCCAGTGAAGGTTAGGTACAGGCTGGAGATCTCTTTGGGGTAGTGGAACATTTTTTCACTTATCCATGTGTCAAGTGCCAGCCTGTTAAATGGGGCTACTCAAATCTGCATCACAGGAATAAATATGAGAAGCCTCTTTTAAGGCCTTGAGGGAGGATATAATATGATAGATCCTTCCTCCACATATCCTGTCCCTATCCTGGGCCTGATCTGACCAGCTTTCCTCCACTCAGAAACACTTTTTCCTGCCTCCATTGCCCCTTCCCTACTCAGTGGAGCACTCATCTCTGCTGGGAGCCTTTCCTATGGATACATTACCTGCCATGCCTTCAGTTAGTGCTAGTCATCATAAATGTGCTAGCGATAAATAGGATTGCCTATTTACAATTATCAATTACAGTTAATTTTATTTCAGTGATATTGGGTATCTGAACATTGTAGTAAAGTATGGTACAGTACCTCCAGGACACAATGCTAGAAAGAGGACATGTCTTGGAAAAAGAGGGCATATGGTCCCCCTGGAAGTGGTGCACTGGATACCTGTGAATTTTTTAGTATAGTACTTGATGGCAGAAAGCTTTGTGCCAGAAATAGCCAGCTGAAGTGGTTTTGCTTATGCATATACGCACTGCTTTCAGGAAATAGTTGCTTCTGCATCATCTGAAGGTCACAGTCACTTAGCTCGGGCCAAAAGGCTGTCTGGAATGAGATAATTGTTTTGCTGTTTGATTGCAGTAATCTAAGCTTTCCCTTCAACAGATTTTTTTAGCCTGATAAATTGTTAGTTAAGCACTGAAATGGCTCAGTTTTTCTGATCTTCTCACAAAATAGTATGTGCCCGCCTGTTCTCGATCCTGGGATTCTTCTTAGACCGCACGTGATACTGCTGCTTTACTCCTTGATTCAGGGTAACCACATATCACAACCAAAAAACAGAAGACCCACCAAAAATGTATGACACCCAAGAAAAATGTAGGACATGATAAAAGAAAATTTAAAAGCAGTCATATATATTGCTTTCATGTGGTTAATTTAAGCACAATATTAGGTAAAGGTAAATGTGTCCCCTGAAGTTTGCCCTGCTAGTCATGACCAACTCTAGGGAGCGGTGCTCATCCCTGTTTCTTAAGCCATAGATCCATCATTGTGCGAAGACGCCTTAGCGGACATGTGGCCTGCATGCTCATGGAACTTCTCATCAAGGTGGTACCTATTTATTGACTTGCATATGCATGCTTTTGAATTGCTAGTTTGGAAGGAGCAATAGACAGGAGCTCACTCTGTCTTGCAACACTTGGATCTCAAACTGCTGACCTGCCAATCTTCTGATTGAAAGGCACTGCGCCTTTAACCACTAAGCCACTGCAGCCCCTCAAGTAGCATAATAAACACTATATTATTATTAAATTTAAAAATATTGCATGTAATTTATTACATATAATTTATCAACTGCTAGAAGGATGCATAATGCCTACTCACAAGGAAAATGAAGGCAACGAAGACTTTTTTTCCATGACACAGGCTGAAAAAGAGGACATGTCCTGGAAAAAAGGACCTATGGTCACCCCGCCTTCACCACAGTAACTGGGAGCAATGGTCCATGTGTTTGTGTTTGGAGAAACGTGGAACTCTTCATAACGACAATTATGCTAAATGCACTCTGGAAGATCTCAGGAAAAGGAAAAGATGGATGGAGTGAGAGAGGAAATCTATGAGTGATTGCCTGTATTTCTGATTGTCCCTGGCAGTAACCTATGGGACTCCGGATATGGGTCACCATAGGGCTCCAGTTCCATCAGTCTAGCCTCGCATAAGCACATAGCCATCTGGAATTGAATTTTGGTTTCCAGCAATATATTTCAGAGGCTTTCAGGAGAGGTATGTTTTTCAAAACATGCTGAGACATAAATCAGCCTTGAACATGCTTCTAGGAAAAGGGGATCTTGTCTAAGAAAATCTTAGCTTGTCAAAAATGCATTTTTCTGTCAGATGCATTATACTGCGAAGATGAATGTGAAATGGAAATACAGTCTGGTGTGAGATATGTATGCATGCTGCAGATGCATTAGGACTCATTATTTATTTGTGTTAATTTATGTTAAAATGTTAAAAATAGATTTAATGCTAAATCTGAGATACAGTCCAATAAAAATCAGGAAATTATAAACTAGGGGACTCTTAAATCAATTTAATTCATTCTCATAGGTATAGGGGTACCTACATTGAATAATTTAGTATTGAATAGGCTGAGTTATCCCTGTGGATGTGGTTGATTTCACTTCAAAACTGTGAGAATTGTCAGTTTTCTGGAATGTTGGTTATAGAATATTCTTGTCTTGCTTGTCATATATTCTTGAACATTCTTGTCAATACAATTGAATATAGATCAAAATTTTTAACCAGTCACATGCCAGTGAAGGTTTCAGACAAGAGGTTGAGGATCCTTGTCATTTGGTTTTGGGTTTTTTTCCTAAATCCCAGCTTAATTTCATTTAGAAGGCAAAATAATATGACAGGAAAAAAAGAGTGCTCTTTGAATTTGCAAATTTAGCTTGGCAGTGTCTCCCACACATGGAGTAAGTCTTACGGGGTTTGGTGGGAATTCTTCCCTGATCGGTGTGCATAGAATTGTAGCTTTAGTATGAAAGTCTCTGTACACTTACCTTAGGGTGACCAAATATCATAACCACTGAAGAGGACAGCCTCCTCCCCCAAATGTAGGACACACAAGAAAAATGAAGGACGTGATAAAAGATAAAAACACTCAAATATATTGCTTTCATATAGTTAATTTATACACTATCAGTGCAATCCTAAGCACGTCTACTCAGAAGTAAGCCCCTTTGTTTTCAATAGGACTTACTCCCAGGAAAGTGTGGCTAGGACTGCAGCCTATGTTGTTTTTGTTTATTCGTTAAGTCATGTCTGACTCTTTGCTCGCCAGGCCACCCTATTCTCCATTAACTTTTGAAGTTGGTCCATGGCTTTGGTGATACTACCCATCTCCGCCTCTGCTGTTCCCTTCTCCTTTTGCCTTCAACTTTTCCCATCATCAGCATTTTTTCTTAAAAGTCCTCTCCTCATGATGTGGCCATAATATTTGAGCTTCAACTTTCGTATCTGTCCTTCCAATGAACAGTCAGGCTTGATTTCTTGAAGGACTGACTGATTTAACGTCCTTGCAGTCCAACGGCCTCTCAAGAGTCTTCTCCAATGCCATATTATCTTCTCCAAACACAAAATTTCTTAATATTAAATTTAAAACTATTGCATATAATTTACTATATAATCTCCTTTATTAATTACTAATTTATTAATTATGAGAAGGCTACAAGGACATAATGGATTTTTACCAGGACACAAGGCTTAAAAAGGGGACACATCCTGGAAAAAGAGGACATCTGGCCACCCTGACTTACCTGTGAGTAAAACCCATTAAACATTATTGGATAGACTTCTGAGTAAAGTTGTGAGATTGCACTAATGTTCCACCATTTCAGAGAAATGCTCAGGATTTCAGAGGTTTCAGAGAAAGCTCAGGATTCATAGCTGAGGGAGACTTTCCAAACCTGAATCATTCACACTATACTAAACGTTTTAGTGAGCTTAAGTATTCCAGTTTTCATATGCTTCCTGCTAACTGAAATCAAAGTGATTTCAAATAACTAATCTGAGCTGCTGCAATCTTAGCAGTTTTGAAAATGTGACTTTTAATTTTGGACCAATCTTTTCCAAGTGTCATTTAACACAATTTATTTCACTATGAATTGGGATTTGCATTAGATAAAAAGGCTTAATATTATTATATGGCACTTTAAGAACAAACTACTTCACAGGAGAATGGCATAGACTCCCGTTTTTGCATATTTCAGATGGTGGCAATGGGGCAGACGCTAAAAGACAACTTCGTTTACAATCACATATTTACTGGCAAACTGCTAATGTGCTTAACTACCATGCTCATTAAAGTTATATTTCTTTGAGTACTGATGGAGCCATGTTGTGCATGTCTCAGCATGGAAATTGCCCATGGAATCATTCTCATTAGCAATATCAGGCAAATATTGCACAATTGTACCTGTATTCAAAGAGCTGATTGTTGATTTGATTTGTAACCTACCTGGATCCCTGCTAATTTGCCTAAATGGGCCCGTCTTCCAGCGTAATGATCCCAGATGCATACCTATTCACTTCGCATCTGTGCATGGGAATTGCAAAATTTTGCACATTTTTTTTTTTAGTTCTGCTTGGGGAATGAGGATCCTGCATAACAAGCTGAGCATGAAAATAAATGCCCACAACACAGTTTCACAAATGAAGTGAATCTGAAGTTACTCATCATAAAGATGTTGGCAAGTTTCTCTCTGTCTCTTAGGAGTTTCTGTCTACTTGGAAGTTAGTCCCATTGTCTTCAACGAGACTTACTCCCAGGAAAGTATGGATTGCAATTGCATGTATCCCATTTCAAGACGGTGGTGCCCAGCTTTTCATGACCTCCCCCAAAAGAAGTTGCAACTCCCAAGGGTCTCCCAACCCCCATTTTGAGAATCCCTGACAGAGCACATAAGAAGCTGCCTTGTGGGGGGACAGGGGAAGTGATGGGTTTCAGGGGGTTCTTACAGGTTCTATAGAGCCCTTTGCTAATGAGCACCTGGTTCTGAGAACTGGTTACTAATGGGAAATAGAACCTGTTGTTCTATGGACATAGAACCTGTTCTTAATTTAGACTGGGGATCAATCAAACTCAGGATTGTCGGCACCATGTTTTCAATCATTGCCATAGCCTTGGAACAAATGAGATTGCAAGTGCTTTGGAGCAAGGTCAAGAACTCCTTTATTTCCAGCAGTGAATCATCAGAATAAACATCCTAGCATGCTTAGGATTAGTCAGCAAAAGCTTTTAGGTAGGATTGAAATTTGGCACCATTCGGAGAAACCATCTACTGCCTACTGGCTGTAAATGCAGTATCAATAAAAACAATGAACTAGATCCAGAACCAGTTTGGACTATACACGGAGGCTGTTTGGCAGATGTGGAAGTCCTTGGAGAGCAGGCAAGTTGCTAAGAACTGTCGACTGTTTGCTCTCATGTTTACGTCTGGGAATGCAGAGACAGGGACAATGCCCATTCCTGCAGAGACATGCCCAAACCATATGACTGAATTGTCTCTAAGGATCCGGGAGAACCTGTAGATTCTGGTGGGGACCTCCAGGATTGCTGTTGTGCTGGCAGGAATTGTCTGTAAACAAGGCCCCAAGAGTCATGGGATGGCAAGGAAAAAACAAGCTGTCTGAAAAGACCTTGGTATACTTCCATACACTTACTGCCTTGCAGAAGAAACAGAGACATTCTGCACATTGACATGAGTGCAGAGAATGAAATGTTGCAACAATGAAATGAGTGCAAGAATGAAATGTTGGAGTAATTAAGGGCATAATCCAGAGTTAGGGCATTGAGGAGAGCCCTAGCTGGGCTTCCCCAACTATTCTGGATCTCTTATGCTGCATCCAGAGAGTTAGGAAGCCTGGGCTGCCCTAACTGCTCCACAGCATGCTCAGTAGACACCAAGTAAGTGACACCTGGTGAGGGCTTGCTCCTGAGGAGACCCCCTCATATCACACTGAACAAGGAACAGCTGTGGGGCTTGCCTTATAAAGAAGTCCAGAAGTTCCTGACAATAGTGCAGTTCCTCTAGTGGAGGGTGGATGATTGGAATGGCCTGCTGTATCCCCAGGTTAGGGCCTGCCATAGTTGTTCCATATCCTGAGGTTGAGGCGCAGGGATTGCAGCTAGGCTGACCAAGAACTCAGATTTTTGGTCAACACTGCCATTCTTACTTGGGCCTTATCATGGACCCCTATGGGTCTACTCATTACTATGTCTGCTCCTGAGATGGTATAACTGAGTTTCTGGAAGAGGGCATTTTTTTCTCTGGAAACAGGCTCTGGATACAGAGTAACTGCTCTTCCCTAAGCAATGCTGAACATTCCCTCAACATGCCTCTCCTCAACTGCGTAGGCTCCCCCAGTTAGGGCAGCCCAGGTCCACCTGTCTTGGAGCTGCCTATGTTGTCTTAGGCTGCCCCTCGCCTTTTCCAGAATAGCTAGGTGGCCCATCTTGCAGTTGGGTCAGCCCAGTGATAGATAGGAGAATCCAAGTGCACTTCTGGATTGTGCCCTAAGGCAGCAATTCAATATACCCTTGCCTGGAAGGAAGCAGAGTGAGGTTTTACTCTGAGTAAATATTGATAGGATCGCACTGTCTGTTTCACAAGGAGCTGAGTTGCAAGACTAAATGAAAAGGTTTGTGGTGAAGCCAATGTGTAAAATCATTACCAAGGATTTTTGCTAAGTAGCTAAATGTATGAAGGATCATCACTTATCAGAGGCATTATTATTTCAGGCTCAAACTAAGGCAGAGGTTTTGCCAATCCCAAATCTTTTCAGTCTTCAATCAATAAGGCTTAAGCACAGCATTTCTGAGAGCATTTCAGCAAGCAAGCGATCGCATTTGCTTTATGGAAACATGCTGACTGATGCAACCTCTTGAAGAGAATCATTCCTACTGATGAGGTGGTGTGAGTGCTTCTAACCATCTGTCGGAGATTTCACTGAATATACCGTATTTACTTGAATCTAATGCACTATCGAATTGAATGCCCACCCTATACTTATCAAAACACCCTATCAAAACACCCTATACTTATCAATACTTAATCAAAACACCACATTTACTTGAATCTAATTAACAATCAAATGTAATGTACACCCTGATTTTGGAGACTAAGAGCACAACCCTAACCATGTCTACTCAAAAGTAAGCTCCATTGTGTTCAATGGGTCTTACTCACAGGAAAGTGTCTTTAGGATTATAGCCTAAATTTGGTTGGAAAAGGTGAATGTTAGATTCGAGTAAATACAGTAGTACTTGCCTCATGTAAAATAACACAAACAATTTTCTAGGGAGAAGTCAGGGTTCAGTTGTAGGGCACCTGATTTGCATGCAATGCAGGTTTAGTCTCTGACATATCTAGGTGGGGCAGAGACGCATTTCCGTCTGGGGAACCCTGGAGAACTACTGCCAGTCAACTATCCTGAACCACAGCACGTGCTCCAGTGGTCTGATCGGATAAGGCAGCTTCCTCTGCTTACATTTTGAAACGAAGCTGATCATTTCAGATTAGCACAGTGCTCTTCAGCCTATGGGTTCACATCCCACTGGGGTAACAAAGCCTCATTTGGGATAGCCAGAGCAAAATTTCAAAGCTTCTGAAAGAGAGGGCTTGGGTCCAATCCAATCATAACCAAAACTATGTTCACCTTGGTATAAACCTGCAGTTTCTACCTGCTGTCTTCCCCTCAGCCTAAGATTGGTTCTACTTGTTATGAATATGCAAGAGGTAAGGCATATTGGTGGGCAAGGGTGGGATTGGGTAGATTAGGTACCAGGATGGGATAGGATTGGTAGTGGGTCCTAGTGGTGGATTGGTGCTGGGTCTCTTAACTGTGTCATGTAAAGCTTGACAACCACTGTCATCAGTGCCCAGCCATGACCAGTGTCAGGTGGACTGGAGTCAAGTAAATATGGATTCCTTGGGAAATTTCATGGCAGAAAGTGTCAACACCGTTTACCACCGCCCTCCTCATCCTCCTTTGGACACAAGAGACTTCCCAGATGCAGTAGAAGTGTGGTCCCTCCAGGCAATCTTGGACTTAAGAAGGAAGGGGCAGGGGAGGTTTAGACCAACCCGAGGTATCACCATTAGACCAGACCCAGATTGGTACACTGAAGGAGGATGAGTATATCTGATACCTTGGAAGGGGAAGGAGGGGGACTGGGGCCGGGGTCAAGGAAGGGGGGTTTAAAAGGGAGAAAAGAGCAGGAGTCGGGTGTCAGGTGGGAGGAAGTGACTGGAGAGAGTGAGGGACATCTTGTCTCCCGTGGGACGTTTTGTGGTCACCTGCAAGAGAGAAAGGGACTGGGTTAATTCTGTTGAGAGAGTTCATGTTAAGAGTTGAGTTGGACAGCCTCACCTTGTGTTACCTGCTAAGCAGCTGGATGAAGTAACCTGGATCTGTAAAGAAAAAGAATGTATGTTATTGAAGGCAACTAAGAACTGAGAAAAAGCCTAAAGTAAACTTGAATCCTGTTCCTATACTTACCTGGTCGGTCTGATTCCTTATCATGTCTGAAGTGGGAGATGAACCTGAGGAAAGAGAACTGAGAGAAAGAGGTGAGAGCAGACAGGATCATGGCCATATTGAGAGCAGGCAGGAATGTGACAACCAGGACCCACAAATATTCTTGAAATTTACTCCTGCAACGGTGGGGTCATTCGACTTGTATTTTTTAAATAGAACAAAGTTTTTATAAACAGAATGAATGGATTATCTTTGCCCCAAACAATCCCATGTACATTACATTAAGCAAACTCCACCTGGAGTTATTCCATCCTGGAATAAAGAGTAGACCCAAAGCCTGCTGGTCCCACTAAAAAGCTCACATTCAAGGATCTTCTGTCTACTCTGATCTAACTAACAGATGTTCCAGTTAGTCTGGCCGAGGATCAGGGAGCTATAATCAGCTCCCCATTGACTTCCCTGCTCTCCCACTCTGAGCCGCAGTTAAGCCTTCTATGTACCCTGTTGGATTTTTAAGCTGTTAAAATTTATGTTTGTTTGTACAATACTAGCTGTGTTAAATTTGCACACTCAGAATATAGAAAGCTTACTGTTTCTAGCTTTACTGCTGGGAATGTGAATAAAGCCTGTTTTGCATTTGGTGTGAAAGAGGTGAGCTATTTAATCTGGCCACTGCGCTGCTATTGGCACTTGTTTTCCTTTCTTATGGAGTTGTGGCAAGGTGCTAACTGATTTGGTTCTCTCTGATGGCTGAACAGGAGTGATGTTTCAAATCATATGCTGCGCACAAAGCTTTTCATTCAGCTGTGGAAACTCCAGATCACCTTTCTCAGAACTCCATGTTTGGGGGATCAGAAACAATTGAATGGTTTAAATTAGTGGTTCTCAAACTTTTTGCACTGGGACCCATTTTTTAGAATGAGAATCTGTCAAGACCCAATCAAAGTGACGTCACGACATCAAGTGATATCAAGCAGCAAATTTTTTTAACAGTCTGAGGCTGCAATCCTATCCATACATACCCATCCATACAATGAGTGAGTCTCATTGACTATCATTCTTAAAAGTATATACGTAGTGGCACTGGCATCCTTCAGTCTCGAAAGACTATGGTATCATGCTCTGAGTGTCCTCTCCAGAGCTTGATGGCCTGGGTAGATTAATATGACGGATAGACTGTTACCCAAGCATCAAATCCCCCCTCTCCATGTCGCTGAAACAGTCCAATGGAATGGCAGAGCCAATACGTAGGAGTTACCAGAACGTGATTGTACACAGTCACAAACTGCTTTTGGGACTCCGGCTCCGGATTTTGCCTCGAGGTTGACTTCTGAAGCCTTTCTCATAGATGGGTATAGCCATAAGGCAGTGGAGGATTGAGGTGGGAGTTTTCCTTCTCCAGAAAACTCACGTTCAGTGGGATTTTGGACAGATTTAGTCTTGCTCCTCAACAAAGGCCTGTCTGGCATTGAGTCCCTGCCAGTAGCTACACTACCAGCAGCATAGCCCTTTTTAATCAATGGAGCACACAATCCCACCACCGTGAAAAGGTACTGTTCATTGGTGGGATGTACATAGTAGCCTGTTTAAAAAGTACCAATCTGTAACATTTCCCCTAATGCACTCACATACCATGGTAGCCTCTAGTTTAATACTGAAACAAAATATTGAAATGAATGGAGACCCGCAGAAAGTGGCTTGTGACTAACTTAGTTGGTCCTGACACCCAGTTTGAGGAAACACTTGTTTAAATGGTTCTCCTTCCAAATTGTTCCTCCAAATTATTCATATTATTATTAAAAATATTTATATACCATAAGAAAGTTCACAAAGCAAAACTTTGCTTGTACTGTATTTTATTTTGCTTGTAAATGACTTTGTTTACTTTCATAAAGCAAAAAGTGGTTTACAAGCAAAATAAATAAAAAGATGGTTCCCTATCCCAAAAAGGCTTTTAAAAAAAGAGCACCAAAAGGGCTTTTAAAAAAGAGACACTAGCAAAAGCAACGAGAAAAGGTAGTATGGCAGGCTGAATAGAGATTGTGATGCTCCAAGTCACTGGCTGACTGACATAGAGCACAATCCTAAGCATGTCCACTCAAAAGTAAGCCCCTGTGTGTTCTTACTCCCAGGATTGCAGCCTCACTCACTCATCAATGCCCAGTCAAAACTGCCAGACCTAGAAGTGTGAAATATGGGGAGGGTATTCCTTCTGCGATGTAGACACCCACTAAGAACCGTTTTTTTTTAAATTTAACCCGGAAGGGGGTGCAATGGGGCACAACACATTTTTGTTCCTATATTTAACATTAAAGAATGGCTGACTCATCAACATCCAGCCAAAACTGCCAGACCTAGAACCATGAAATTGGGGAAGCATGTTCCTTCCATGACATGAGCAACCACAAAGAATAAATTTTTTAGAAATTTAACCCCTTGGAAATTTAACCCACTGGTACCAGGTGGTGCCCAATATTCAATGGGTCTGTGAATAACCTTTATTTCCAATCTGTTTCACTTGATCATTAGTCCTTGACAACTATTTTACCATCCGCAAGACTGCATGTTTAATTCCTTCTGTGAGTCTTCAATGGTATTCTGAACACAGCAGAAGAACAAACACAGGAAAAGAAAGAGGTATGAATGGCAAAAAGTTGAGTTTAAAAAAAATGCTAAACACGCTATGAGCACAGTCCTAACCATGTCTACTCAAAGGTAAGCCCCATTGTGTTCTATGGGTCTTATTCCCAGGCAAGTGTCTTTAGGATTGCAGCCATTATCTCACAAATCTTTTTCTTACAATCTTAGTGGTTTAAAGATAAGTGTAAGCATGATTTAAAAAAAAAATGTTATTATCTGGAATGTGGAAACTAATATCTATTTATTCTCCAAATCTGGTTTTAATGTATAAGAGAAAAAGCCAAGATCAGTATAATCCCTTTGTTTTGCTGATTTTGCTTTTATGGTATAAAATGGAAAAAACCTACTTGAAAAGGCACTTCATGCTCACCATTAAATCTGCCAATTATACATATACCATCAGCTGTTTCTGTTTTCTTTTTATTGATGAGTTTCTCTAATAATGTTACACATAATTTTGCCAGCAAATGGTGGTGGCACCATATAGAACATATTTTTCTCCCTTCACATTAAGTGAACATCAAACATAGCTCCACAGGCAGTCCAGTCCTAGTCTCTGGTGGCACCCAGAAGTACAGCAGCATCAAAATGGCTGACACTACATAAAGTGAGGCTGAAGTAGTTGTCTGAGTCTCCTCCCTGCTTGGTTGGAACAAATGATAAGGGGAGACTCCGGCAGTTGCCTCAGCCCCATTTTATACAGCAGCAGGAGTGCAGGCTCATGCAGGACTGCCTTATTGAACAAATAAAGGAACAAACGTTCCTTTACCCATGCCATGCTCAGGTGGCCCCAACGGGTCTTCTCAGAGCTTCACCAGCTATGTATTTTGCAGGCTCAGAACATAGAGGTCTCCACGACTTGGGTTGGGGCATAGGATTTGGTGACAGCCTTCTTCACCCGATCTGGCTCCTCCAAGGGCCAATCTTCTCTCTGGCCTAGAGGTTGCATTTACCCATCATGGCCTGTAATCCATGATGGACTTTTCCTCTAGAAACTTACCAAATCCCTTCTTAAAGCATTAAGGTTAGATGCCATCATCACCATCCAGTGGCTTGGAGTTCCGCAGACTACTACAATAATACCTGCACATAATACTTGGCACATAATGCTTGGAAATATTTTTTTTGTCTGTCCCAACTCTTCCAATTGGCACTGGCCTCAGCACTGGCACAACTTCAGCACACGAGTTTCTTATGGCAAGCTTCTACATGTCTACTCAGAAGTCACCCCTATATAATTCACTGGAACTTGCTCCTAGGCATGTGCTATAACACTGAAGTCTAAGGATACACTCAGTGTTATGGGTCTTACTTCTGAGGACATGCATAAACCTGTACTGCAAGTCACTATTTATTGTTAGGCAGTTCTGCTTCCTGGATGAGTTGAATGAGGTAATTCTGTGAGGTTTCTCCAGAGCCTTTTCAATAAGAACACAAAAATTACCTTGGCAGATGGAAACATCTATTTCAACATTTTGAAAAAGCAGGAAGCCACAAGAAGGGCATGATCATGTCCTTTCTCTTGTCTGTTCCATGGAATAGGGATTCAGACGTATACTGACTTTTTTGATTGAATGTTCCTTGATAGACGTGCTTCATGAATTATCAGGTAGTAATTGCATATTATGTATTTTGCAAAGTTGTTTCATTTCACTCTTGAAATTATTTCCAATCAACTTTCTTGGGGACGCAGCCAACCACCAGAACACCTTGTTGCCTCCTTGTCTGGGTGAGAGAGCAGTTAGTACTACATAGATTTTGGAAGGATGCCCTTCCAGCCTGAGGGTCTGTCAAAATCTGTAGAATGACAGGATCTGCTGCTAGCCAGGTTAATATGTGCTTCTTTTCCTTTTGCAGCCTTTTAAAAGAGACTTTGGCTGCAATCCTATACACACTTTCCTGAGAGTAAATCCATAGAACATAATAGGTCTAACTTATGAGTAGACATGCTTAGGATTGCAACCTTTGTTCTCTTGCTGTTCTGTGAAGCACTGTATGGAGGTTTCATATCCATATGCCTAGTTAAGCTGTTTGTGTGACATTTGGATGTACAGTGGCGCCTCACATAACAAATTTAATTCGTTCTGGACGCATGTTTGTTACGTGAAACGTTATTTACGTGAAGTGGATTTTCCCATTGGAAATAATGGAAACTCTGATAATTGGTTCCACAACCCAAAACTATTCATATAAAAATATTAACTGTATGTAAAAATGATGACAAAACATTGGAATTGAATTCAGAATATACATTCAATGTGCATGATCCTATGTAGTCTACTTAGGCTGCAATCCTAAAGACACAAAGAAGGCTGTAATCCTAAAGACACTTAGGAGGCTGCAATCCTAAAGGTGCAATCTTAATGACACTTAGGAGGATGCAATCCTAAAGACACTTTCCAGGGAGTAAGACCAATTGAACACAAGCAGGCTTGCTTCAGAGTAGGCATGGTTAGAAATCTGCAATCCTAGGCACTTTCCTGGGAGTAAGACCAATTGAACACAAGGGGGCTTGCTTCAGAGTAGGCATGGTTAGAAATCTGCACTCCTACACCCTTTCCTGAGAGTAAGCCCCATAGGGAGGACTGGGGGATCTTCTGGGGGGGGTGGGTGGGAGGGTGTTTGGGGACAGTGGGGGGAGATACAGGCAGCTGCTACTCACTTTAAAAGCCTGGCTTTCAAAATCCAGGCTACCTGCAGAGTGGAGGCTCATCCCCTTGCCCCTCTCCAGCCTCTTTCAAAAGCTCTGCAGGAAGCCTCGTGTTCAAAAGCCAGCGTTCCTTACCCACTGCAGGTTCGTTACCCAAGGCAGAGGCACCACCTGGGGGTAGATTTGTTACCTGGAACATACTTTACCCAAGACATTCATTACCCAAAGTATCACTGTACCCTGAAATATAAGATAATCTCACTCAAAAAGATTGCAAAGCTTATAACAGCTTGGTGCGGCTCATACAGAAACTGTCTGCTATGTGTACTAACAAAGCGAATATAGTTTCTTTTCCCATAAATAACCTTTCATTTAACATTAAGCAATGACATTTATCTTCAGGATCTGTGGGCCAAAGTTAATGACAACTTCCAGTAGAAAGACAGCTAAAACAACAATAGATGGATATATTGTTATTTAAGAAATTTATGACTAGATGATATTTGGCAGCTTTCTCATCACTTAGGCATTGTGTCCTGTGTAGTTTTACAGCTAATGTTCACAACATTCACACTTTTAGGATGAAGTCTGTGATTTCATTGAACAAGAATCCACATGCAAACATTCTGCTGTCAATGACTAATCTATTCTGTGACAACCTGTTTGGGTTAAGCTAGAACTAGCCTTACGACAATTTTATATCTCAGGAAGATAGTAGCAATGCATTTCACTTCCTTATACTTTAGATGTACCATATTTTTATTCAAGAACCCGGATTTCACCAGTATACCAGAACCTATTGTAGTAGTATAATTACTCTGTGGAACTCCTTACCACTGGATGTCATATTGGTGTCTGGCATGGATGCCTTTAAAAGCGGATTGAACAGATTTATGGAGGAAAATTCCTTCACAGATTACAACCCACTAGATTAGTCGTTTCCAAAGTTTTTTTATTTTTTATTTTTTTTTGGGGGGGGGGGGGAGGCTCTCTGGAACTTTGATTCTCTTACATAAATGATCGGAGCAGTATCCTAACCATGTCTACTCAGATGTAAGCCCCATTGTGTCCAATGGGTCTTACTCCCAGGAAAGTGTCCTTAGGATTGCAGCCCAAGTCTCCCAATTATGGTTACAATCATATACCGGTACATTCAGTGGTGGGCTCCAGCAGGTTTGCACATACTCTGTAGAACCGGTTGTTAACAAGAGATAGACATATAAAGTTTAAAAATAGCAATTTAAAAGTAGCTGCAAGATGGGCATAGAACTGGTTATTAATTTCTTTGAATCCAATCACTGTATACACTGTATAGAGGTTTTTCACAAGCATTCTTCAGCTCATCATGCTCCTCTCTATCCCTTCTTCTGTAGAACTTCCCTCATCTCCAGTAGAATACAAGTCTTTCCCATGGACCAGGAGGGGGCTTGCCCATGGACCACATGGAAACTTGCTGCAGGCCACATTGGCTCCTTGGCCATTCTTGGAGGATTTCCTACCACAGGCATAGGATTTACTAGATGACGCCATGAACTCCTCCAACTCTATGATTCTATAAAGCTTTCCTAGTTGTTCTGCTAGTATCTTCTGTGCATCCCTATTTTAAAATAACTACACAATTACTGTACATTCTAACAACTACTAGGTTGTAATTTTTGGTAGGCTCAACACCACAATCTTTTTTAAATTAAGAAGTTTTAGGCCAGGAAGATGTGCAGTAATAATAAAAAAGATTCTCTGAGCCTGTGCAAAGCATAATCCCCTTATCTCTGAGTAACCATGACCTAACCCATATATCTATGATTAGGGGCAGAATTTCCAGGAAGTTCTTTTTCAATAAAGTTATGAAAAATATGCTTTGCTGTTACTGCTCATCATCTTGCTTTTACAACTCAGGCTAAATTAAAACTGCTTATAAATTTTAATGAACTTTTCACTAGTAGCAAAATGTGTTCATCTTCTTGAAGTTTGTTGACATTTCTTGAAAAAAAATTCCATGTGAACATTTGCAATGCCCACATTGTTCTTACTGTCCTTAGTTTCCCTCATCCTCAGTGACATAACAATATATAGCCAAATAAAGTTTTTTTTGTGCAGGATTGTGCTGTCATATTCACTGTGTGGGTGAGAATCAACCATGTGATGAATCCAGGAAGCACTGGCCTGACTTGCCCTCATTCATGGCTATCCTCATTTGCCTTCAGAGATGTAATGATACAGCCAGCTATAACTGGCTATGTGGTGCTGTAACAGCAGATTCCTTACCGTGACCCTTACAAGAAGAAGAAAAAAACAAAAAGCACAATCCTAACCATGTCTACTCGAAAGTAAGCCTCATTGTGTTAAATGGGTCTTACTCCCAGGAAAGTGTCGTTAGGAATGCAGCCTTAGGGCACAATCCAGAGCAAGTTCAACCTGCTCTGCCCTAACTGCTCTCTCCTAACTATTCTGTATCCAGAGCAGAAAGTTATGCTGCATCCAGAGAGTCAGGAAGCCTGGGCTGCCCTAACTGCTCCAGAGCATGCTAAGTCAGTGACAGCTGGAGAGGGCTTACTCCTGAGTAGACCCCCCTCAGATCACACTGTAGAAGGAACAGCTGTGGTGCCTACATTATAAGGAAGCCCAGCAGTTCCTGACAACCAATTACAGCTGCAGTTCTTCTAGTGCAAGATGGATGCTTGGAGTGGCCTGCTGTATCCTGAGGTTAGTGGGCTGCTGTAGTTGTTCCATATCCTGAGGTTGAGAGGCAGGGGTTGCAGCTAGGCTGGCCAAGAACTCAGATTTTTGGTCAACACTGCCATTCTTACTCAGGCCTTATCATGGACCCCTATGGGTTTACTCATTACTATACCTGCTCCTGAGGTGGTATATCACTGAGGAACTGGAAGAGGGCATTTCTGCCTTGAAACAGGTTTTGGATACAGAGTAACTGCTCTGCCCTAGGCAATGCTAAACTTGCCGTCCACGTGCCTCTCCTGAGCTGCTTAGGCTGCCCCAGTTAGCGCACAGCAGGTCCACCACTCTTAGGGCACCCTATGTTGCCTTGCTCTGCCCTAAGCCTCTTCCAGAGTAACTGTGCTGGAGCATCTTGCAGTTGCTCCACCCTAGTGATAGGTAGGGCAACCCAAGGGCTCTTATGTGGACAAATTAGTTGCTCTGGATTGTGCTGCCTGGCTACAATCCTAACCACACTTTTCTGGGAGTAAGTGCTATGGAACACAATGGGACTTCTGAGTAGACATGCTTAGGATTGCAGTGTTAGGGGGAAATTGTAATGAAGCAGATGAAAACAATGAGAAACACTGACACTGGTGGAGTGGAGGGGAAGACAAATAGTTACATACTGTATCTTTGTCTCCCCTACATTTCAGTTTGATGCTAACATCACCTTCAAAATGTGTAGTTTGACCCTAAAGAGATTCTCCATAAAAGCTTAATAATTCAGACTGGTTATACCAGCAGAACACACCCATGGCTGTCTAACCTCAGAAGTATCTCAAGTGTGGATACTCATTGATTATCTTGTCAGATACTCATTGCTGGATCACATCAATATTATTCACATACAGTCAAAGCTCAGAAAGACAGCAAAAAGTCAGAAGCTGAGTTTCTTGTCAATTTGTTCTGGAAGCATGCTTGTTATGTGAAACGCTCTTTATGTGAAGAAGATTTTCCCATAGGAAATAACGGAAACTCAGACGATTGGTTCCACAACCCAAAAAATATTCATATAAAAATATTATCTGTATGCTAAAATGATGACAAAACACTGGAATCGAATTCAAAACATGCAGTCAACACTCATTATCCTATGAAGTCTTCTTAGGCTGCAATCCTAAAGACACTTTCCTGGGAGTACGACCCATTTAACATAATGGGGCTTACTTCTGAGTAGACATGGTTAGGAGGCTGCATAGGGGATATGGGGCTTACCTGGGCTGCTCCTGGAGGCTGGTGGAGGCACTTGGGGGCAGTTAGGGGCAGCAATGCGCTGGCCGGCAGCTGTTTAAAACAGGCTCCTCTTGGAGCGTCAGGGCTCCTTAGCACGCCATCCATTAGGAATCAATGCTTTCTGTTTCTCCATGTGCCTGCCTTTCGCATCTCCAGATGACCCGGCCAGGTCGCTTTCAGGTTGCCTGGGGCTTGTTAAGTGAAGTGAGCTTGTTAAGTGGAGCACACTCCCAATGGGAATTTGTGAATCACTTGTTATGTGGGGCACTTGTTATGTGAGGTACCACTGTACCTTACAATACTGTACTTACAAATGCAAGTTTTAAAATAGCGGGAAGGTGTAAGGAAGCAGAAACCTGAAGGCTTAATAGGTCCTTAATGCAAGAGTTTGTATAATAGGTTAAGACCCACATTTGCTGACACAGCTCATATTTATTTTTGATTCCTTGAAGTTTGGCTAAAGCAAATATAATCCAGCCATAATCTTGGAGAGATTTCTTCCAAATGCCAGTTTAGTGCTACAGTTACCTTAACAAGCTCAGTTGTAAGGCATTTTATAAAAGCACCTGGGGCTGCAATCCTGACCTCCAGATAGGCCAGGATAACCCCTGGCATAAGACTTGTGCTGCTGACATGGGGTGTCACAAGAGTGCATAACACACTTTTGCCCCCCTCCTGGGAGGAGGGGTAGGCCAGTGCACAGGCATACGCTGACCTCCCCACACCACGATGGTAAGATATGCAAGGTGAGTTATGACAGCCTAAATTGGTTAGAATTGTGCCCTGAATATAATAAACACTGTCAGCAACTTTTGATAATGCAGCCAGTGGGCTGAATTGATCATGAACATTTCAATAGATCAGACCGTAGAATTCCTATGGCTGCTTCTCACATGAAATTCAGAAATAACTATGGGTTCAAAACATTTTCAGCTTAATAAACCCATCTCTGAATTCTCCTTCTGTTCATTTATCTTCCCCAAATGCATGTCCTCTTTTGGAATAGTCAATAAAATTTTAAAAAGAATTAATCAAAAAAGAAATTTTAAATCTAAAAGGAATTTAAAAATGAAAGCACAATTAGGGCACAATCCTAACCAATTTAGGATGGTCTAACTCACCTAGCATGTTTTCCCAAGATGGTGTGAGGAGGGGAGGTCAGCGTATGCCTGTGTACTGACATAACCTCACCAGGATTTGGGCAGGAGTTCCTTACGGCAATTTTGCGACACCCCTGGCCAGCCCAGAACTTATGCAGGGATTTATACTGGTCCTAACTGGGAGATTAGGATTGCAGCCTAAGCTGTTAATATGAATTGCAACCTTAATGTCAGAAAATTCTTACATTGTATAATGTGAAGTAACAAGAGTTTCAGCGTTAAAGTCATAATGAAAATTTTCTTAAGGAGACAGCCAATAAAAAATCCCTTGGGTACAGTGGTATCACTAGGGTTTGCATCACCTGGAGTGGGAAGTGAGTGTGTCACCTCCATGATGGACCTCCTCTCATGCAGTGGATGGGGCAATGCCCTGGGTGGTGGGCATGGTGATACACCATCACCCTTCCTGCTGCTGGTTTTTATTGCTATAACTTTTGAAATAATAGAGGTTTTCTAGCACAGATTGCTTCATTGCACTCTTCATGAAAATACATATCAAATGATATATAACATGATGGTATTATTGAAAAATTTCAAGGTTTTAAAAATGTTGGTTATTAGTAGTGTTACTTCCTGCCCGTGTGCATTAACTGGCATGACCCACACCTGGAAGTGATGCCACATCTTGAATAAAATCCCCTCCAGTGAGGAGACCTCCAAGCATGTGCTCCCTTTGTGTTTTTGAAGGCTTAAACATGGGTCCCAAGTGCCCAGAACCAGGCAGTAAAATCCTTCAAAGCCCCCTGCTGTTTAAATATGGATAAAATTGGTTGCAGGTGATAATGAAATAAAAACACAGTCCTCATTTTTTTAATATCGAAAATGTTCTGTGACAGTTTTGCCTAACCTACTCTGGTGAGACGAGAGTATCTGTGGACAGATGGGTGAGCTGCTGCTTCTTGAGGTGCACTTTCTGACAGCAACCATTTTATGACTGAGGAATCTGCCCCACTCTTGTAATTTACAATCCCAATGCTATCTAGGATTGGGCTGTCAATATATAGTTCCAATACACATGTTGAACCTTGCCATCCACATTGTTTGGTTCCAGGAACTTAAGTGGATACATATTTTGGCACTGTACAAAAGCAATTGTTTACCATAATAACATGGCAGGCAATGAACCAATTTCCCTTTCAAGTTGTTTAAAACAGCTGAGTTTCAGCTCAGAGGCAGAAGCTTCCCCTTTCCGTAAATTCAGAAGTGATTATCACTTTGTATTGATGTGATATGGGGTTGAGGGGGGAAGGAAGGGGACCCCCAAGTGAAACCCAAAACCAGATTAAACCCTTTATAAACTCTTTCTTAGGCAAGCTTAACTACCTGCCAGGTTACCATGGTAAGTAGGCAGCTATTAAGCCATTAACTGATACTTAAGGGGTGTTTTATCTTTTAATTTAAACACCCAACCTCTGCTGATAAATGAAAGACTGATAACGAGGTTATACCAGTATTTATTGTCAGAAGTAAACTGATCCTCCACACTAAGTATGAGGTATGAGTTTCTGGGCCCCTGTTGATTGAACGTGGAACATGGAAGCACCCAGTTAATGTTTATAGAATGAAAGTGGGACATGATTCTCATCTCCATAATGACAGAGTGACCACATGTCCTCTTTTTCCAGTACTTGTCCACTTTTTCAGCCTTGTCCCTAGAAAAGAACCTCAGTATTCTCATAAGAACATAAGAGGAACCTCCACTGGATCAGGCCAAAGGCCCATACAGTCCAGCTTCTTGTATCTCACAGCAGCCCACCAGATGCCATAGGGAGCACACAAAACCTGTGTCCAGGTGCCCTCCCATGTATCTGGCATTTTGAGTTTGCCTACATCTACATCTATCTATCTTGCTTTTTCATGTGGACAGGCAGCACAT
The DNA here is from genome assembly GCA_030015325.1 of Cryptoblepharus egeriae. Lineage (NCBI taxonomy): Eukaryota > Metazoa > Chordata > Lepidosauria > Squamata > Scincidae > Cryptoblepharus > Cryptoblepharus egeriae. The sequence continues at coordinate 60,920,487 of JAREYC010000003.1, read as the reverse complement.
AGCCTTCTTGTAATTAATAAATTACAGCTGCAATCCTATCCACACTTTCTTGGGAGTAAGCCCCATTGACTATAATGGGGCTTACTTCAGACATGAATATGATTGGGTTCTGAATGTAATAAAATATATGTAACTTAAATTTAATAATAAGTAATAAAATTTTTAAATTAACAACAGGAAAACAATATACAGAAGTGTTTTTAGCTTCTATTTTGTTGTGTCCTACATTTTACTTGGCTGTCCTACATTTGGAGAGCTTGTCTTCTTTTGCAGTTATGACATCTGGTCACCCTGCCTCAAGATGGGCTGTAATGCGGGAAAAGAAGAACTGCTACTCCATTTTCAACCTTTTCCATATCTATGAGTACAATCCTAACCATGTCTACTCAGAAGTAAATTCCATTGTGTTCATTGGGTCTTACTCCCAGGAAAGTATCTTTAGGATTGCAGCCTATGTGAATCCAGTGAAGGATCAAGGCCCTTGTGGGTAGTTAGTTCATCCTGCAGGATGAGACCAAATGACTTTCTAGTTTCCACAGATCCGTTATTGAATCCAGACTACAGTGTTCCTGCAGTCACAGAAATATCACAAGGGGAATGGCAAGTTTCAGTGTCAAGTTGCACGGAGCCCTGTCTGTTAGAATACCATCAATTCTTAGAGAAGCAGTTGTGATGAGCATTCAGTAATTCCTGATGCAGGCTTTTGCAGGGAATAGTTTGTTTTTGAACTGGTTGACAATGAACCACTGATGCTGAAGCCAAGTGCCGATCAAATAAATTGAGATAGTTCTTTTGAAATACTGTACTGGTTTAGCAGAGTAGAAAGCATCCTAGCATCATCTAGAGGCCAGTTAAAAACTACAATGCATTGCTTTTAGATAACACTTCCGATAAAGTAAAAAACACATCACCCAGGTAAAATGTTAAGAGCAGTGATACCAGCAAGGTTTATAAATGTCAGTAAATTGATGTTCTTTCCTGAACTTATTAGTAGCAAATGCAGAGTATTTTCTTACGACTTGGTGCATTTTTTTATACCTAAGTACATTCAACAAATATGATTTTATTTGCTGGGGAATTAGATGTATATTATTAATTTGTGACTGACTTCCATGGAACATACTGCCATGTAAGTGCATATAGAATTACAGCTATAGCAGACAATCAAGTCCTATTCCCTGCTAGTCCATAGCATACAAATCCACTGATAGAGGGGGGAAGGGTGACCAGACAGCAGAGGAGAGGTAATTAAAAATATTTTGTACTTACCTCTCTGTAGGCAGCCTGGCCATTAATGGAGCTCCTTGGACACAATCCTAGCCATGTCTACTCAAAAGTAAGCCCCATTGTGTTCAGTGGGTCTTACTCCCAGGAAAGTGTCTTTAGGATTGCAGCCCAAGTCTATTGTTGGTGGAAGTCAGAAGAGAGGAAGGGGGTGGATCCAGGCCAGGAAAGGGGAATAGGATGCAGCAATCACTGCTGTCACTGAGATTCACCTATTCTAAAACCTCCCATGCCCCATTTCTGTTGTCACCTTACCTGCTCTGATATGGCTGTAGTGGACTGCCTGTGGACCTGTGGCAGCAGATCTCTTGTATTAGCAGTTCTGGTGCACCTTTTGGTCTGCTGTAACTGGATTTACAGTGGTAGATCATTAGATGCACTTCCGTAGGCTCTGGATAAGATTGGGCTGTTAGTGTGATTTTGGGTACTGTCTATTGAATAAGGGCTTGGTGGCTCAGTATTAAAGCCACTGTGTGGTTGTGTTCAGCACATTGGTGGTGACCCTGGAGCTGGGCAATAATGGGAACTCACTCCAGCCAACCTAGCAGTTCCAAAGCATGTCAATTCAAGTAGATAAATAGGTACCACTTTGGTGGGAAGGTAACAGCCTGCAGCTACTTTAAATTTGACTGAGGATTCCAGATAATGGTTAGTGCTTTGTCCTGTTAAAGAAAAGGTTCACTTGAATTTTTGAATTAGGGTCAGTTTCAGGTTGACTTCCTGATTCAAAACTAGGAAGTTAAAAAGCATGATCCTATATGCTTGTTTACTCAGAAGTCCCATGGGGTTTCATGGGGCTAACTTCAGGTAAATGTGGATTCCAACTTGAACTGGAACTTGATTTTCCCCAAACTGGACCCATCCAAACTGATTTTACATCTCTGTTGGATGCACAGTATGATAATGCCCTCTGTAAATTTGATTGCAAGCCATCCAAATAAAAGTTCATGCATGTCCCTCATCTTGGCTTTTATTGCCAACAACACACTATCACTTCCGGTCACCCAGTGTGGTGCAAACATAGCACTGTCGCTTCCAATTAGTAAGCATCCAGTGCTCTCCACCACCAACCCTGCATGGCGCAATCTATCTAGTCCAAGATTGAAGCACGAAGGAAGTGAGCACATGCTCCTAACGAAACCAACTGCCATATTAAAATTAATTACTCTGTGATTGTTAGCCTGTTTGAACTCTCCAGCTGCCATTTTAATGTGCTTTATATGCCTGAATTTGTTTGATTTCCAGAATTTGATTTGTTATAGGATAATAAACACCATTAGTTTTTTGTCAAGATAAGAAAGTGGAAAGTTTGCCATGTGGTCTACTAGAGAAGAACTGTGTTCCGAATCCAAGTGGGGTTATTGATTGATTGATTGATTGATTGATTGATTGATTGTATGACATGCAATACATGGACTTATGATCCATCAGATGCTAATGTCCAGTCCACCTGAATGCATATTCAAGGACAGAATCTTTAAGTTTTACACTGAAAAAAATCAGACACTGGGTCAGTATAAGTTCCTGGAGTACACACAGACACAATGTGTCGAGGAACACCACTGTCACACTGAAGGGTAGTGGGTCTCCTGACCTTTGTATGGTGTTTCTCATAGCTTGTATCCAGACATGGTAACTACACGTGCTCTTTTTTTAGCCTTTTGTCCTGGAAAAAAAATCTTCATTGTCTTTCATTTCCTTGTGAGCAGGCAACATAAAGCCCTCTAATTAATAAATTATATGTAATAGTTTTAATTCAATAATAAGCAATAAAATGTTTAACTACATGAAAGCAATATATGAGTGTTTTTAGCTTTTATTTTGTCATGTCCTGTATTTTTCGTGGGTGGCCTTACCCTTTTTTGTGGTTATGACATCTCATCATCAAGAAGCTTATTTGCATAATCCACAACACATGTAGGTACTCTGTTTTTCCAGGCCATTGAGCCTCCTCTCTTATGTCCCTGGACCCAATGGAATGACCACTTTGAACCATACAGTACCACGTGGTACTGGACTGCACTTCAAGTCTTTGCTGGGAAAGTGGCTGGGGTTTCTGTCCTCTGCCTAAACAGCCTTTCAGCAGAGCAGCAAGCTACTCCTCAAGAGCTTGTAGCTATTTGGGCAGGGTGGCCTGCTAGGACCTGTTTGCCTTCTTTTGTGTTTTCATTTGTACTTTGAACATCAGTACATGGTTATAGGGTGCTAAGAGCAAACACAATAAAGATTAAAGCACTTCGTGAGTTATGGATGCTGTATAAACCATAAGCAATAGCAAGATGAGAAAACTTTTTTCATGACTTTTATTAATTGGAATTGTCCCAGCCAAGTTCACTGTAATAAAGTGAATGTGATGCTGTTGAAAGGAACTGCCATAGTCAAATTAAAATGTGCAAAGTTTGCATTAGTGCTGTGTGTGTGTGTGTGTGTGTGTGTGTGTGTGTGTGCGCACCTTCACCTCATTTTACATGATTACATCTGTTCACAGTTTAAATAGGTTCGTGAAGATATCTGATTAAGTATTAATGACTCTTTTATTGATATTAATTAAATGCTTACTTAGGGGCATGGATTTGAAGATGCACAAATGTATGTATGCGGTGTGGGTTTTTTAATTTCAGAATGCAGACTGAGCCTCAGGCCACAGTCCTGCATGTTCAGGAGAGTTCCTCTCCCTAAAGGTGAACAGATTACTAGTGCGGTCATATGCCACTTCAATTGAGTCTCCATTTCCACTGTGGTTAATGACATCACTGTGGTTAATAACATGGTAATGACATCACCATGAGATCCAACATATAGTCATTCTAAGAAGTGAGTCCCAGTGATAAAATATTTGAGATCCATTACTATAGTTCATTTTATGGCACATTGCCTGCACGCTAACATCAATGCTCAAGTTCTTAGTGGTTTTAATAGGAGAAAGATTGTGCTCATGGAGCACTGTTTTACTGAACTAAAGGGTTATTTTTTTCAAAATAAGAAAAGCTTTTTTCTTCCATTCACATCAAAACTGCAATAGTAGAAAATAGGCAGCAGGTGTAATTTGGCATAACATATGCAAAAATACTGCCATCTATGAATAAGATGCAGACACTTCATTTTCAACAACAGTCTGCAGTTTTAAAATCATGTTGCTCCACATGGCCTTGCTTTTACATATTCATAATTTGCAATGCATTTAAATGATTTGGGCCAATTAGTTACTGCTTTGTTATTATTGATTTCCTAATTTATTCACTCTCTTGCATTATGAGTTTTCATCCCAATTTTTGGATTTAAGACTTGTTAGCATTTTATTTTTCGCAGAATGTATACCTCCATGCTGTCTTATACTGTTACATTGGTAATAGAATTATGTTCCATGTCTTTTACCATTTTAAATCCAGTACTGAACAAGACTCCCAGGTTCTCAGAGTTGTAGATGGTGCAATAATATTGATTTCAAATGATTTCAATACATCATTTTCACATAGGCTAAATTAGAAGAGATACAGATACTCAAGGAAGAAATAAACACTGCAGTGTTTTCAATTTTGAATAACTATAATCGTTATGTGCTCAATGCCACTGATTCAAGAACTGCAACAGAATTATCCAGTACATGTACGCATGGACTAGAAGCAATGTAAGCACTTTAAAAAAAAGTCAGGAGATGCAACATAAGAACTTCAGTTACTGGAGTCTCAATGGTCAAAACACATACAACCTTGAAAGCCACTCAAAGCTGAGAACATACGGTTTCAATGTTCTCCTTTTACAATTCAGGCATTCTTCCTTTTATAACCCCCTGTCGCCCAGTGAATATGGTGCTTGTGAAGGAGCTGGCAGGACTGGAAATGCATGGCCTTTCTACCTCACTTTAAATCTTGAACAAAAAATGTGTTTCACATGATTTATGCTTTAGGGTATAAACTAGTCTTTATGGGTAGAAGTTAAGGAATGGCCATTATATGCATTCGGCGCATTACTGACCTGAAATCTGGATGACTTTTATCTAAAAAAAGAACTGTGTCAAAATCAAGCAGTAATAAAAAAGAGTTCTGTGTATAGTTTACATGTTCTACTTCTTGAAGAGGTCACTTACTCAAACACTTATAATGGGAAGTGCTTTGCCAGGTCATCAAAGAATGTGCTACACTGAAGCATCTCAGACTCTTCTGGTAAAACACCTTTGAACATGACATCCACCTGCCTCTTTCTCCTGCAGCAGGGCAAAAGAAACTTCTGCTATTGGTGGAAGGAGGGGTAAGCAAGAGGACCAGGAGAAGAATAAACAGAATAGCTGTTGTTTGCGAAATAAATTCACATGGCTCAATTCATTTTATGGTGCCTGCAGGAACTGTGATATTGTTTTGATTATTAGATTTTCTTTTTCCTCTTTCCCGAGTTGCTAAAAGTGACTGCTTGCTTGAAATTGAATTGCATGTTGTGCAAAGACTTACCTAGCGAGTAAAGCTCCTTGAAAGTTTGAGTATCACTGGATTACAGAGATATCTCAAAATTCAAAATGAGCAAGTGTAGTTGTCGTTCTTCCCGTGCTGGGGCTATCAGCAGGTCACACGCTGTTCTTTATCCCAGATGCTCCTTGTTTTTGCAATCAGAATATAGGAGACTGCACAAGATGAAGAACAGATTGATTACACTTATGCTGCAATCCTAAAGATACTTTTCTGGGCGGAAGACCCACTGAACACAATGGGGCTTACTTTTGAGTAGATATGATTATGATTGTGCTCTCAGTGTTCCATAACCAGGGTAATCATATAGAATGGAGAACAGAATGCATGTAACCTTTAAGCATGCATAGAAGAGGGGGATTTAGACAGATGCTGCTTTTTAAACCCTTCTGCATGTTTAAAGGTAGAGGCACTCTGTTCTCCATTCTATATGGTAACCCTGTCCATAACATATTTTAAATGTGAGAGTAGCAATACAGGGGAAGGTGAATGCCTCTGTGTGTGTTTGCGGCTGTGTTTTCTTTAAGTATTTAGTGGTATGGGTAGGAAGAGGAGAGTGACAAAAGTATCACAGAAATGTGGGTTGAAGGCTACAATCCTAAACATATTTTCCTGGGACTAACCCCCAAATCCAGAGTAACAACAGGAGCACGTAAGAGACTTTATGTGCACCCGTAGTTACTGTACCACCTAGTGAAAACCTATGGGAAATTCATATTGGAATCCAGAGTAAGTTGTTCTTCAACTGGAACAAGGACTCCCCGTAGTTACTCTGGATTTTGCCCTAAGTCTCACTGAACACAATGGAGCTTTGTGAACACGTGGATAGGATTGTATTTGACTTGTATTAGTCAGAGATGAGAACCATGTCCTTTAATCCAGCACAGAAAAAGGCCTACTTATCATTTCAGAAAACCTTCAAAGTCAACATGCTGTATCAGTCTCACAGAGGAAGACAGCCTAAATTCCTTGATATTTTGCCTTTTCTATCCTCATTATATAGATTGTATTAAACACTGCTATTATTATTTTAAAGAGATTTTTTTCCTGCAATGCAACCTCAAAAGTAATTGTCTCAGGCTGGTTTTAAAAACAATAGGTATAAATAGTAATCTAATTATACTTGGGAGAGATTTATAGCTCTAATTACCACTAGTTTGAAATTGACATGAGCAATCAACACATTCCATGCTGTGAATCCATCTTGCTATTGTAAAAACTACCTGCCATTTGCTTGTCAGCAGAATGATATGCCGGGCTGCACATGTTATTTCAGGAATGAGCAACACAACTGCTCAGTGGTCCTCAACATTATCTGAGAACTTAAAACCCAGAGGTTTTCAAATTCAAAATCTGAAGATTGCAAATTACAGTACATTGGTTTTCCAATATACTAATTTTTTTCCAGTTCTTGGTGCACTGTGAAGTAATTTTCAGGAGGCTCTTTATCATTGTTCCAATTGCCTAACTTATGAGTAAGAGAAGCATATATGGAAAACCTCATGCTCTACCTTGCTTTGGAGCATCTGAACAGACCTCCCCACACGCCAAAAAAGAGCTCAGTAGATGTTGTGATTTACATTTCCTCTTTTAGATATGTGCAAGTTAGCTCAATTCATATTATTGTACACAACTACTTTCCATGTTGTTTTTTTGAGTGTGATACAATTTATGCAACAAATTTGCTTAGGCAATTGAATATCTGCATCAACTTCTTTAATATTAGTTCTTTTATTTTAACATTAGTATTAATATTAATACTTTAATATTAGTTCTTTATTTTAAATTTTGATATTACTATTTAAAACAAATGTGAGCTGTATAAATGAATGACACTCAGTTACAGTAAACAGTTGTCATTTAGAATATTAAACTCATTAACACATTACCAAATAAGTGGATTCCTAACATATGATGACAATTTTTTATTCTTTACATTTATCTCTGTAACAGTTTTCATCTGCAATCTTAGCTTATTAAAATCAATAAATGCATATTGATTTATACTTGGGGAGGTGTGGGTCGGTGAGTATATTGGCAGTGGGAGAAAATGGTGAGCCAGCAAGCATATCCATATTATCCAATGGATTGTTTCAGTAATTTTAGCGTACTCAGTACATATAAGGTACAGGGTGACCATAGCTGCAATTCTAAAGACAGTTTCCTGAGAGTAACAGCACAATCCAGAGTAACTCTTGCGTCAATGTAAGAGACATTTATGTAAACGTAGTTATAGTGCCACCTATGGGAAACCTATAGGAAATGCATATTGCAACCCAGAGTAAATTTTTCTCGCAAGAGCTTACATAGTTACTCTGGATTGTGCTGTTAGCCCCAAAGAAGACTTACTTCTGAGTAGTCATGCATAGGATTGCACCCCATATGTCTTAACTACAAAAAGAGGTTGCCCCAAAACGTAGGACACCTAAGAAAAACATGACAAAAAAGGTAAAAACACTAATGCATGTTGCTTTCCTGTGGTTAATTTAAACACTATATTATTTATTACTTTTAAAATTATTACATATGATATATTACATATAATTTATTAGATACAAGCTACATGTTACCTGCTTGCAAGGAAAAAGAATACAATGAAGATTTTTTTCCAGGACACAAGGTTAAAAAAGAGGAAGTGTCCTAGAAAATGAGGACATATGGTCACCCTGTATAAATTAGTAACATATAATACAAGGAGAATTTTGAATTTATTGTTCTTCTCAATGTCAATTCTCTCCAGTACAGGTTAGCTTCCTGTATACCAGTTATTTTCAACCTTTTTCATCTCATGGCACACTAACAAGGCACAGAAATTGTCAAGGCACACCATCTTTTGTTTTTACCACTGAGAAGGCACAACCAGGCTCTTCAAATCCCCTAATTTTCCATTAATAAAGGACTTTTCCCAAACTCCTGCAGCACACCTGAGAATACTGGTTGAAAATCACTGCTCTATTTTGCAATGGCAGGGAACAGAGTTTTTCTCCTACTACTACTACTAAAGATATTTGATTTATACCGCTTCTATCAGGCTGGTATCACATTTAAAAGCCCCTTCCCTTGTTTTTATCTTGGGGTGTCCAAAACAAAACACTATTGAAGAGTTTCCCCTTTCCAAACATGCCCAAGATAAGCTCATCTAATTGCTTGCATTTTCAGCACAGCTGCGTGCAATTAGACTCGCTTCAAGATCCTTACCATTTAATGCCTCTCCATTTGCACAATGTGCATAAGCATCCACAGTGAGAGCTGAAAGCTTTCCATCTTTTGTGCCATATAATTATTGCTCTTCAGTGCTTCTTCTTTCTGTGAAAATGCCCAGTGCCTTTCTATTAAAATACTGCATTTCTTATGGGTGTGATAGACTAGGAGTCATCCAAAATGGGACAAGATTCTTCCCCTGCCTCTACCCATGCCATGCAAAGCAAAACAAACACTAGCCTTGCTTTAGCCACATAGTCTTTTTAAACACCAGGATATTTTTGTAGTCCTATCAGCTTGCATGTGGGGAAACTGAGCTAGCAAACAACAGTTTGAATGCTGTACAATCCATAATAGATCTCACATTCAACACACGCATACACTCTATTCCGTTAACTTCCTTACCATTGTACCATATACCATATTCCTGTGGTCTGAGGTTTAAATTATGACTTTTGATAGAACTGGTATTTACCCTATTTATTTCAGATACTTATTTCTGCTTGCTTCAAGCAAATTCATCACTTTACATTATTTTCTACTTCAGTGTTAATTTCCACATTCTTTAATATGCAGTGTGAATACTTCTGACATTTTTTTGGGAGGAAACATGCAAAACATATTCCTTTTCATTTGTTTGTCCTCAGCATAAAAAATATTGTTCTGCTATTTCAAGTGTCACTTTACTGGTCATATTTTAGTCATCTGAACCTTTAAAAGTTATTACACGAACATATTAGACAATGTTATAACTGTTATTAGACAATTATTAGACAATGTCTCATGGAGTTACAGTACTTATCATGACACAATATTTATGTGATGAGAATTGGTGTTTGTCACCATGTGTATGTGTAACAGATACTCTTCCACAATCTTTTACAGATGTTGCATGGGATCCCCTCTGACTGCTCTGTGACCTGTTGGTACATGGACTCCTCTAGTCACCTGTCTAGGTCACCCGTACCAGTCATCCGTACCAGGAGAGATACAAAGGAAGGTCACATCTCCCTCACTGGGGATCTTCATGCAAAGGCTTGATGAGCACCTCTCAGAGATGCTCTAGGCAGATTTCATGCTACAGGCAGGGGGTTGGACTAGACAACCTACTGGGTCCCAACTCTAGGATTCTATGATTCTGTGATCTCTCATAACAAGCTGTATAGAATCAACCCTATCTACCTTGGTCCTTGTATATTAGGGGCTGCCAAGATGAATTTCAGTGTGAGACAGAATCCTATATCTTTTGATTGATCGATCTGATATTTATGTTTGTATTGCACCATTTCACCATCTAAGACACTCTCAAGACAACTTCTCCAGTTGCATCTGGGAGCTCAGGTCAGGTCTTGCACTTCAGGTTCAGAACCTTAGTTAAATTAGCAGCTTCCAAACCTGACCATAAACAGGTTGGATTAAAGGCAACTTCCAATTTCATGGCCTTCCTGTTTAGTAGTGGGTGTTCTTCATTCCTGTTAGAGTGGTTTATGAGTGACTTGGACTATCCCTACAATCCAGAGTAACTATGGGAGCACATAAGAGACATTTATGCTGACACAGTTACAGCGTCACCTAGTGAAAACCTATGGGAAATTCATATTGCAATCCAGAGTAAATTGTTCTTACATCAGAGCAAGGACTACCCGTAGTTACTCTGGATTGTGCCCTATGAGTGTTTTGGAAGACGAGCAAAAATTTCTGTGTTATTCTGACATGGTTAACGAGCAATTTCTTAGTTATCAACTAACTAACTATTTTCGTTTGACACAAAGGCAGTTCCATCAGTAAAAAAGCAGACAATGAGCTCCTATAAAAGCTGACCTTTGGCAAAATGAGCTGAATTTCAAAAGGACATCAGTCCTTCCAAAAGGACACACACACACACACACACACACACACACACACACCTACCTGAAAACTATAAAACTTACATATTTTTTATCATTTTGTATTCTATTACAGTATTGTAATCATTTTCATATGAATATTTTGGAGTTGTGGAATGAATTGTCTGAGTTCCCTGGGAAAATCTGATTTGGATTACAAGCATTTTTGGATTACAAGCATCCTTCTGGAATGAATTATGCTCGTAAACCAAGGCACTACTTTTACTCCTACTCTTGCTAACTGGCTTGCTAGGGAAAGTGCAGGGAGTAGAAAGACTGGCAATGTTCCTTTAAGCTCTGCAGAGATGCACTGGCTGGTGGGAGGAAGAAGGAGTTGGAGGAAAACAGCCTCATGGGCTTCTTTGTGTGTGTATCTGTGTGTGAGAAGGGAGGTAAGTGTAAATGGGAGGGAGCAGCAGGACTGCCGAGGACAAACAAGGAGTCCCTGCGTGATCCCTGCCCGTCCTAAGAATTCTACATGTTCTTGCAGTGGGTAAGAAAAGTCCTCCCCCCACTTTTTTGTATGGCATGTTTCCTTCTATCAGCGACCATGTCCAGAATGAATTCCCATGTATAAATAGGTTTGACTTATACTGCAACATGGAGTGACCGCCTTTCTTTTGCCCAGCTCCTGCCAACCTAGTAGTTTGAAAGCATGTGAATGCAAATAGATAAATAGGCACCACTTCAGTAGGACTTTCATGCACTTTGGTATTTAGTCATGCCAGCCATATGACCACGGAGGAATCTGTGGACAATCTTTGTCCTTGAAATGGGGATGTGCACTGCCCTTAGAGTTGGTCATGACTAGCAGGCAACCTGTGGATGAAACCTTTACCTTTACTTCAAAAATCACCTTAGGTTTTTCTGGCAGTGAACATAAGTTGGGGATTTACTTACAGAAGTTGTACCATAATAAGCAAGTTAACAGTGCCATGGCATTTTGTGTACGTACATGTGTACTGTGTGGTTTGAGTTGTTTCTCTTTTTGCTTGATGCTATAAGCTACAGAACAGCTACTCTTCTGCATTTTACTTCTGTTTAACTCCTTGTTTTGGTAAAATCTTAGGAAAGTAAATTTAATTTGGTCTATGAACTGTTTATGTGACCCTTTGTTGAAGTTACAGTTGAGTGCCAAAAGCCTACATGATGAGAGCAGAACATGCTATTCATTAGCATCGTTATTTGATTTTTTTGGTAAACTGCTTTGTGGACTTGTTATTGAAAAGCGGTATATAAATACTGTTAATTATAATAAGTGATCATATGACTGGTCTTACTCATGGAAGATCTCTCAGAATTTCCCCCTCGCTAGAAGACATTTTTCCCACAACATTCTTTACGTTGACATGAATCTTCAGAAATCATGGACTATGTACATGCCACATTGTGTAACCCTTTATTTTTTGTTTTGCTGTATGTGTCAGGAAGAATAGCGATTAGGATATTTTATGAATTCTGTTGCAGGTTTCTGCTAGGAAGTGAGCAAGTAAATTGCAGGGGAGATTTGAGGCATACGTATTTATGATAGGCCTCACACTGTGCGGAGGCCTAGGCTGGAGAACGTATATCTAAAAGAGAACAGGCATGCAGTTCTCAAAGCACAGGGAACTGTCTGCCCTCCTTGTGGCCTTTTCTAGCAGGCTGGTTGAAAAGCAGGGGAAAAGCTATTTTCCCAGTTCAACGTGGGTTACACATTAAACACTAAGAAGCCTAAGCAGAGGGAGAGGACAGGAAAACAGCCAAGAAATGAAGAGCTCTGCCTCCAAAATTAATGCTCTGTACTCACTTTAAAAACTAACATTGCATTAGTTAGGGTAGTCATGAAATCACTTTTCACTTTTACAACTGGTCTCTGAAAAACTCTTGGCAAAATTCCAGTTTTTGTGCCACTCTGTCTCACGTTTATAGCATGGGAATCAATGCTTAGGGTGCTAGGGATTGATTTCCACATAATTTTCTACATATTTTCTGTGAAACTTTTTAAAGTTTATTTGTAATGAAGCTGGGCAGGATGTATCAATCCAGCTGGGATGTGGCCATATTCCACAAATATTTGCTCGGTTCATTTTTACTTACTGTGCAAGTACTGTCCTTCATGAAGTCTTCAGTTTTCCAGTTTGAGGAATAAGCAGCCTATTCGTTGCCTGAATCATAGGATACTAAACAAGAACCCTACTCCTCAATGCATTTTATTTTAATTGAGTTGCATTTTTCCCTACATGATATCATTTGTTGGGTTCTGTTGTGTCTGATTTGTTTCATGTTTGTTTCCATAGTTCAGAACCCAATCCTTTGCATGTCTACTTAAAATTAAATCCCACTAGAAATAAGCCAATGAGGGCACAAGCTGAGCCAGTGCAAGTCCCTTACACCAAGTGAGAGGTATCGCAAACAAGACACAAGACAGATTTACACCACTCAGAGAATTGAGGCGGCCACTGCAAGGAGTTTCACTGGCCTCCCTGCACTGCTGTGGACCCCATTTCTTCATTTTTTTACATGTCATTTTTTGACATGGATGGTATGAACTTCCAGTATAACATCTGACTTGGAAATTTGTCAAGCCTTCATTTTGAATTTCCAATTTCTTGTTTCTCATGTCCTATCAAAGCCCCAAAGAATAACTGTTGCTTCTTGCCTTAACGTTGTCTTGTTAACCTTGTCCTGCTGCCTTGTCCCATTCAGAAATGCCACTTCTTTTGCCTCCCTGCCATCTTGCCTCCTCTGGAGAGCAGGAAAACTGATGAAGGGGTCTGTAAAGTGCAGGCCTTCTTGTCAGTGTTCCCAGCAGACCCCTAAGCGGTGTGCTGACACTACTGCTTTATGGCTATGGGAGCCAACAGAAGCCCCAACCTGACAGTGGCCAGTAATTTTAAGAATGGGTTATCAGTTCTTATAACTCCAATTACACTCTTCCTTTCATGATAGCCCAGTATCTCTGCTCTAGTTGTTAGGGGAAATAGGAGAAAAAGAAACTGGAGATGAGGAAAGAGAGAGATAGATCCTAAAGCAATTGCTGTACCTGTCACATCAGGCTTCTGAATTTCATTAACATTGACAGAAAAACATGATGGTTCTTAATTAAAGAATTACACTTGCGGTATAAGACCAGCTGCTTCTTTTCAGGGCTCCCACTAGGTCTCCTCCCAGCTCTGTTTTGAAAATCTGCATACGTTGAAATCAGTGCATCAATATTTGGTGAATTGCAACTGAATTTTCTTGAAGCACAAGGCACAAATCTTTTCTCCTTAGTATATGAAGCACTGAGCTTGTAAATCTTAGGCCAATTTAACTAAAGGAGAATAAAGAAGTTTCATGTTTTCAAGGCTAAGTTATGAATGTCTCTGGGGCAAAGATCTGTGATGCGCATTTTGCCTCTCCCTGTGGTGGCTGGACAATTTTGCTGACCCAGAAGATGATGCTCCATTCAGACTTAAGCATAGTGGGGAGGAAAGGAGACTTGTCAGTGGTTGGCAGCCTCTTTCCATGGGTTCCCCTCCCCATACCTGATTGTCCTCCATCTGACTCGCTCACCAGCATGCCAATATTCCAACTGTTCTCAGCCTTCTCACTAGTATGACTGACCACATTCTCCATGGTAGGTTTCAACGCTGTAATTAACTATGGAGGTGGGAAGGCTGATTGTGTTTGGCCAGCAATGATCCTCTGTGGATCTATGTGGAGTGGAGATGGCCTAGGAAGCAACAACTTAATTGTCTAGTGATAGGAATGCTGCTTTTCCTGTCAGTAAATCTTGCAGCCTTGTCGTGGGCCACGTGTTGTGCAACTTGCAAGAAGTCCAGGGCTTCTTGGGAGATTATGTGGATTGCCAAATACTAAGGGAGGGAACAGGCTGAGGGTACTGGTTCTCGAGTGTTTCAGTTCAGGACCTCTTTCTGAGAATGACAATCAATCTGGTACCATAGCTGACAGTGACATCTCTGTGATGCCAGAGTTCCCTCCATGTCTATTCAGAAGAAAGTCCTGTAGTATCGAATGAGACTTAGGGCGCAATCCAGAGTAACTACGGGGAGTCCTTGCTCCGGAGTAAGAACAAGTTACTCTGGATTTCAATATGAATTTCCCATAGGTTTTCACTAGGTGGTTCAGTAACTACGAGTGCACGTAATGTCTCTTACATGCTCCCATAGTTACTCTGGATTGTAGCCTTAGGCTGCAATCCTAAAGACACCTTCCTGGGAGTAAGACCCATTGAACATAATGGGGCTTACTTTTGAGAAGACATGGTTAGGATTGTGTTCTTACTCCCAGGAAAGTATGAAGTACAACCTGAGTACAACCATTCCAAGATGGTGGCACCTAGTGACAAATTCCAAGATGATAGCTTCTAGCTTTTTCTATTTGTTTTCAAATAGTACAATAGTTTTCAGTGAAAGTATGACTAATTTGGGGTTCGTTATTACAACATTGGTCTTGATATTGCTTTTATTGAGAAATGAATTAGAAAACTACAAGAGAGGAACACATTTATGTGTATTTTCTCAAATATGGGTCTTTTAAGTGTGGTGTTTCTTCAGGATTAGGCAGGATATTCAAATGTTTGCTTTCTGTTTCTATGATTTGGGACTATAGATGTTTAAAAGTCATACTATTTTGGTAAATGACATTAAATAGCTCATTGGTGGTTTGCTAAATTGATACATGGTGGTTTGCTTTCTTGATACATGAAAGATTTTTTTATTTGGCCACCAGAAATCTACTCAATAAAACCTGGATTAGAAATGTCAGGTCAGTTGGCAAAGCTTGAAACATGGGAGTGGTTCTGATATTTTGCTTTCACCAAGAAGTATCTGTGGTATGAACTGCCTTCCTCAAATCTGTAGGTCTCTCTCTCTCTCTCTCTCTCTCTCTCTCTCTCTCTCTCTCACACACACACACACACACAAACACAAATGAAATAAAAAGGAGAGCTAACAAGTCTTGAGATGCAGAAGCATAGCCAGAAGTAGGGCGATGTGGTAAGCCTGGCAGGCACCACAACAGATAGTTGCTGTCTTAACTGCTGTGAGAACCATTTAGTGAGAAGAGGCTGCTTACTTGATGGTAAGCAGCTTACTTGATTTATAGCAGCCTGCTATACATACTGAGCCACCTATAGCTATGCTTCTGGTGAGATCTGAAATCGATCAGTGTTTTATTTCTATACATTGTGGGCAGTGGTGGGCTCCAGCAGGTTCGCGCCTATTCTATAGAACCGGTTGTTAATGAGAGATAGGACATATAAAGTTTAAAAATAGCCATTTAAAAGTAGCTGCCAGATGGGCAGAGAACCAGTTGTTAATTTCTTTGAATCCCATCACTGATTGTGGGCCAAACAACATACAACATTAAATCCATCATTAACTAGGAAGTAGACCATATGATTATGCATTTCATATGTAGTAAAATATCAGTTGTGGATATCCAATTATTACTCAAGACTATGGCATGAGGGGATTACCGTAATACTTTCTGCTAAGTATTTTTTGATCAAAATTCCTTTCTCCCAGTGTAACACCTATTTGCTCGGGAAGCTTCTATTTACAGCAAATTCAGGTTTCAAATCCACAAATAAAATTGGACTCTCTGGCAGTGGCATCTCTAGGAAGGACTGAGGGATCCTGGGCCCTGGGTATCATGTTCAGGTAGGTGACCAAAATCGCTAAAATAGTTCAGAATAACCCCAGCAATTCATATGCTGTTGGATGCATATTTTCCAGCAGAAACCATTAAGAAACAGCTTTCAAATATCTCATTCATATCAAAAGGTATGGCCAAACAAACTAAAAAACAAAAATGCATGAAGCTTTATGGAAAGTGAACCCCTAGTTAGGCTGGTACAAGCCCCAGTACAAGTCCCATACTGGCCTGGGGGTGTCACAAAAGTGCCATAGAGCATTTCTGCTCCACTTAGAGCTGGGGGGGTTAGGCCAGTGCACAGACATACACCAGCCTCCCCAGACCAGTGGGAACAGAGAATTTAGGCCTGTTGTGCAGGCCTAAATTGGTTAGGATTGCACCCTCAGTGTCTCACCTGTATTTCCATCCACCCTGGAGGTACGTCAGTAGCTTTCAGCATGGAAGAAACCAACCAAGACAGAGTCAGGCAGACCATCTATAGGCCATAAAGCATACAATCTATAAATATTATGTGATTTTATGGGACTTGAGCTTCCATGATTTTTGTATTCACAGGGAATCCTGGAATAAAAATCCTGTTGATATGGAGAGCTCAGTATATACCAGTGTGTATTAAATATGCATTAAAGGGATGTGGTTTCAAAATAAGATGCCTATATTCAGTGGTGGGCACAGGCAGGTTCGCACCTACTCTATAGAACCGGTTCTTAACAAGAGATAGGACATATAAAGTTTAAAAATAGCCATTTAAAAGTGGCTGCCAGATGGGCAGAGAACCGGTTCTTAAATTTTTTGAAGCCCATCACTGCCTATATTCCTTATTGTTCAGATAACCTAAAAGCTATATCTTATCTCTCTCCATCTGGAGCATTTTAGATATCTTCAAGACCTGATTCCCATCTCTATCCCAGTCCACACCAAAGCTTCAGGAAGAGTTAGGGTTAAGTTTGAAGCCAAGAAGGAGTCTGATCTAAACTGTACTAGTTTTAGCAGTTCCATAAGTCCACATGGTTTGTTCATTAAGCCATAGCTTTGATGTGCGATAACACAAAAAATGAACTGGATTGCATGTTCTGAGCACATGTCAGCTTAGCCTCAGGAATTTCAAAGCTCAGAACAATGACTACAGTGTAAAACCACTGTAGTACATCACTTGCCAGCTAGTACTGCCATAAAATGCTTTTTTGTCATTGTAAAATCTCATTTGATGTTTCATTTCATGAACAAAAAGCAGAAAAAAAGAATCCTTGTATGCTACAATGTTATGGTATTAAAGAAGCACTGACATCTGTGAAATCTTCCTGAAAGTAACACAGGCATCCCATTTCCGTCTCCTCTGAGCCATGTAGCTTTAGAGAATTCATCTTACAAACTCAACCTTGTTAAAGAGGATGATTTTGCAATAACCTCCAAAAATATGATTTTACAAAAAGAATATATTTTTCACAATTATTTCTGTTAAGGTTCTGTCTAACAATGGGGTATTCATGTTACAGATCTACAACAGTTTGTCATCTTTGTTGCAGACATTTAAGAAAAAACTATTTGTGATGTCTAAAAAGAATTACAACACAACACTTGGGAATTTGGTTATATGAACTTAGGACAGGCAGAACAAAAACAGCTGGGATTTAATTTCAAATAATGAACATAAAGGGAAGGGGGCTGAGATACAGTACTTTTAATGGGTTATTTTAGTAACGTGCTCTGAAGAGCTTGCATCAGCTTAAAAGAATGACCTCAGCAATTCATTGGATAATGTATTATCACAGTGTGTTTAATAGAGGAGTGCATGGCTGAGCCGTAAGCTAATAGAAGAATAAAATAACGTTAATATATAAGTTAGCAAATATATTATCAGGCTTTACTGTGATTTTTTAAAAATACAATTGAAAAAATCTGTAGATATCTGTAGACTTACCATAATTTTACCTGAGGGCCATGCTAGCTGTCACATAGATATAAAGGTGAACAAATATATTTTGTCTGCAAACTGCCACAGGACTATCACAGAGATAGGGGTGGCTTTAGCATTTATTGTGGGAAAAGGCCAGCAGTCGTACATTTGCACTATCCCAAACAAGAAAGAAGTCCTGAACTGTCCATACCAGTATTAGTAATGGTGCCCAAAGCATAATCACAGTGTGGTGAGAAAGTGCCATAGGTAGGATCTGGCATAAGCGTTGCTTCCATTGGTCCTGATCCAGGTCATGTTCTCTCCATATGGAAAAAAATCAATGGAACAGTGTTGTCCTTTTCATTTCCAGTTTTCATATGCAGCACAGAGTGACAGAAGTCAACTTAATGTGTTGTGTCATGTTTGGCTAAATGTAGATGGTTGCAATCCTAAGTAATCACAGATCTGAAAACCAAGTCATCCTTAGCAGAGAGCAGGCCTCCGTTAGTCTTGAAAGACTCTGGTATCGTGCTTGGCACTCAGTGATGGGCTTCAAAGAAATTAAGAACTGGTTCTCTGTCCATCTGGCACCCACTTTTAAATGGCTATTTTTAAACTTTATATGTACTATCTCTTGTTAAGAACCGGTTCTATAGAGTAGGTGCGAACCTGCTGGTGCCCACCACTGTTGGCGCTGCATACGCTGCATGCGAAGCACTAAAGCCTGGGTTGGATTGTTATGGAGGATATACTGTTACCCAAGCAGCAATCCTTAGCAATCCATCTAAAATTAGCTATACTCTGTGAGCAGTGGTGGGCCAAAGCCAGTTCGGGCCGGATCGCCTGAACCGGTTGTTGTTTGTGCCCCCCCCCCGCTATTCAGTAGCTATGGGGGGCACAAAACCGGGCGCACAGGTTCGGTGCGCCCAGGGAAGCCCTACACTTGACACACACGCAGTGCGTCTCCTGAAGCTGGTTGACCAGCTGCCCTCCCCGGCCCTGCCCCTGCCCTCCCCCACCCCCGGCCCTCCCCGGCCCCGCCCCGACCCTGGCCCTGCCCTGGCCCCTGGCCCTGCCCCCTGCCCCTGGCCTGGCCCGCCCACTTCCGGCGATCCGGTTGTTGGGCCAGGCCAGGCCCAACACTGTCTATGAGCCATCTGCCAGTTTCCAAAAACAAAACTCCTGAAAAATCTGACTTGGTATTATTTTACGTTAGAGAGGATTTGATGGTAAGCAGAAAGGAACTAACTAGTGAGGAGATTCATGCAAGGTAGAATGTGAAGAGCTGATTCAAATTGTAACACCCTCATGTTATGTGATAAAACGTGTGGGGCTATAAAAGTAATAAGGCAAATACAGACATACCCCTCTTTCTGATGGTTCATTTTCTGACAGTTCCGCCCTTTCAATACCTTACAATTATACCCAGAACTCATTCATTCATTCAACACATACTCTGTTCTTTAACCTCTCTCTGGTGGTCTAAAGGCTAAAATTGTCTTCCCTGATTTTGATTTTCATGTGACATGGTGATCAAACTGTTTTTGGCATTTCCTTATGACTTTCTTCAGTAAAAAAAAACCATCATTCAAATACATAAGATATTCATTGCCACACATGTCTTTGTTCATTTTACTGTAATTTGTTGTGTATATCGGCTAAATGTTAATAAATATAAATTTATTAGGCTTTTGCAAGTGATATTCAAGACATTTTTGGTGGCCATTTTGTATTTGCAAGCTGAAAAATACTGGGGTTTCACTTTTCAGTGATTTGCTCCTGTCCCAAACCCATCCAATAAATTGGGGAATCAGGTATAGCCTGATGGAGCTCCAATGTGGTAAGTGCACTGGCCTGTCCTTCTCCCCCAAGAACCCAGGCTGAAAAACAGCCTCTTCACACATCTTCCTCTTGCAATTCTTTTTTTCAATACAGGAAGTGGGATACTTCTTGTTTCATTTAAAGGGTTTGTGCTTCCTATTTTTGGAAAATAGGAACAGTTCTTCTTTTAGCCATTTCATCAGCAGTGGGTTGGAAAGAGGTGGCAGCAGACAAGCTACCCCAAATTTGCTGCTTCATCTGCCACTTGGTGCATCATCTGCTTCACGTATGATCAGGCTGTGGCTAATGATCTAAAATGTTTTCATTCAGTATATTTTTTTCATTCTTCCGCAAAACATCTCATGGCCATGTACATGGTTCCACACACACCCCTATTTTATCCTGACAGCAACTTTGCAAGGAATTTTAGGCTGAGACGTAATAACTGGTCTACGATCATACAGTTTGGTTCATAGCAAAGACTCAAACCTAGCTTGAATGTATCTAATAATGGTGATTTGGGGTCAACACACAGTAGATTTGTCATGCAACCATCTGTAGCTTTCCTCTATCTTTCAACAGAGAGCCCAGATGGACCATTCATTCATCTTGAAATTTGCATTTTGAAATCCCTCCTGGGAACACAAACAAATCTAGGAAATGTTTCATATGTTGTTTTTGTAGCACAGTAGCCACAGAATGTAAAGTTAATGAAAAGCATGAGTCATTCAAGAACCTACACAAGCCTATTTAGGAAACTCATTATGCATTCTTCTTTTCCTTAGATTTGAATAGAAAGTTGGATTAATGTAAAATGGACATGTCTCACTTTAAACCAAAATTTGATTATAATATTTTTTAAAAACCATACATGCACACACACAGAGTTTTTTTAAAGAGGTCTTCAAAAGTGTTCTAACATTTTTGCAACTAAGT
Source organism: Cryptoblepharus egeriae (assembly GCA_030015325.1). Taxonomy (NCBI): domain Eukaryota; kingdom Metazoa; phylum Chordata; class Lepidosauria; order Squamata; family Scincidae; genus Cryptoblepharus; species Cryptoblepharus egeriae. The sequence goes on along the minus strand of JAREYC010000003.1, from coordinate 60,899,359 downwards.
GTTAAATCCAATAAAGTTTTGATTAAAAAAATCCCTAAGCTCTGCTGCTAATTAATGTTATCAAGACATAGCAGGATTATGCTGCCTCCTTTTTATCTCTGCATGATGACTAGCTTCAAATATCTTTCCTTCGCCCACTAACAGTTGGATGTCATTTGAAAATGAAGCAGCAGCAACAGCAGCTATTCTCGGTAGAACTGTTGCAGCCTTCCCTCTGGGGGCTGATGTAAAATGAAATCTGCACTCTGTGTTTTTTAGGCATAGATTTTATGTAATCATAAATTTTTCCACATGAATTGTAAGGATGCAAATTAGCTGGGAGAGCAGATTCCTGGATGTGCAATCAGGTGGGGAAAAGAGTCAGGAAAGCCTCTGGGTGTTTTTTTTTTTTGTTGTTGGGGGAAAATTCCTTATTTGCTTTGATAGCATTATTATATTTTCCCTCACTGACTAAAATTAGAGTGTTTTAATATGTCATCATAGAACTGAAAAGCAGTTATGGACTTGTGGTCATCTGGCTTCCTGATAAAGCAGATGCTCAAGACCCATTTAGAATCTGTTGTCACCTGCAATCACTTCCATGCTAAGTGATCAAAAGGCATCTGACAACTTAACAGGTGAGGATGGAGGACAAAAAAAGAATAGAAGATAAAAAGAGTAAATTTTGAGGCCCATGCAATCTTTCAGCCTTTGCTGGATGCAAACAAGTACTGTACAACCAAAGCATTAAAAGCTACACCAGCTTTGCTGAATGAAGAGACGGTGTGCTGGGAAGACTACTTTTTACCAGAGGAAAGTCATGCTCAAATATGGGGGGGGGGGGAGGCATTAGTTCTCAGCTTTGAATAACTCTCCTTGGCCAAAAGATTGAAGTCAAACTTGGAAGTTAAAACCTGCTTTTCCTTGCCAAAGCAAATGCTCAGGGTGGCTTATAAGTTATCCTTTTGTCCTCACAACAAGCCTGTGAGAAAGGTCACTCTCAGGAGTGACTGGCCTAAGATCATCCAGGAAGCTTCATGGCAAGGGGGGATTTGATTTTGGCTCTTCCAGATCTCTGTCAAACTCCCTAACCGCTAAGCCATTCTGCCTATCAGGCCATCCATCCATGAAACATTGCAAAGAATTACATTTGTTTCACCCAGGTTAAATAAAATCATGAGAAGTTGTGACATTCCTGAAATGAGACAATTCCAAGCAAGAAAAGGAACAACTACACCTTTCTTGCTGTGCTAGAAACAGAACATCCTGATAAAGATAACCTTGTTACAGTGAATACCTGGTTCTGTCACTTATGAGGGCATCAATCTTCTGTTCTTAGAAGAGGAGCAGGCAAAATCCATCATTAGCCTCTACCATGCAAATATTGGATCTTAAAAGGTGGAAAGTCCATGAAGCAGCCTAGATACAGCCTAGAAGCAGCCTGCTTGAATTTACCACATCCTCCAAAGAAGGTCAGGAAGGGGGGATTGCAATAACTGGTCTTATTGCAATGGATCTTTGTAGGACCCACATACCGTATTTCTATGTCCAAGAGGAGGGGAAGATGGTGTACACCTAGAGTGAATGGATATAAATTATTAAACAACAGAGAAAAAGGGAACATTTCAGTAACTGATTAAAAACAAATTACTCATTACGTATGCTATACAGTGGCGCCTCACATAAAGAACGCCTCACGTAAAGTATGTTTCATGTAACAAACAAAAATTTCTCTAGGATTCTGCTTCATGTAACGAAATGTGCTTCATGTAAAGAACACATTCGTTGGCAGTTAGGGTAGATGCGCAGGCCAGCAAGCTGTTTAAAAAGCGTCAGGGCTGCCTAGCGCACCTGCCCATAGTGAAAGCAACACTTCCATGCTGTTCCTCCTGTGGCCGGGCGTCCACTGGGCAGAGGGAGAGAAGAGCAGTGGAGAAGAGGGAAGCAGCTCAGGGCTAGCCAGAAGGGAGCAGGGGAGAGAGAGGCTCAAGATGGAGAGAAGGAGAAAGTGGGGAGACACTTTGAAGGTGTCTTGGATTGCAGCCTCCTAACTATGTCTACCCAGAAGTAAGCCCCATTGTGTTAAATGGGTCTTACTCCCAGGAAAGTGTCTTTAGGACTGCAGCCTAAGTAGACTTCATAAGATCATGCACATTGAATGCATGCTTTGAATTCAATCCCAGTTCTGTCATCATTTTTACATCCAGTTAATATTTTTATATGAATATTTTTGGGGTTGTGGAACCAATTGTCTGAGTTTCCATTATTTCCTATGGGAAAATCCGCTTCACGTAAAGAACGTTTCACGTAACAAACATGCCTCCAGAACGAATTAAATTTGTTACGTGAGGCATCACTGTATATATTTTCTGAACAATTATGCTAATTAATTGTTATAACAAAAATTGTTTGCAGTTAACTAGAGCCTTTATCATGCTTTAATGGTATTATCCAGTTTATAAATAAAATATATAAATATTTTAAATCTAATTGCATTTTAAGTGTATTTTAATTATGTTTTATCTTCTACTTATTATTATTTTAATGGTGTTTTATTTTTATTCATGTTAGCTGCCTTGGGCTCTCTCTTGTGGATGAGGAAAGGCGGGATACAAATTAAGTAAAAAAAATAGAAATTATGAAAACATCAGAATAAATAATAGTTTCAGAAAAGACAGCAATAACATTCAAACATATATTTAAAAGACTTTCTGTCTTGGTTTATTTTGCTTTGCACTTCTCAATCTTAAGATTAAGCCCACTATTAGCTCCTTAATTAATTCATTCTTCCCTACTGGAAAAAGTTAAGAACAACTCTTATTTTCAACACATTTAAATATTTAGTTCCTAACGTAAACAAGCTTTAAACAATTTTATGAATGATCACCATTTTCGTCTCCACTGTATAATTGGATGGCCTCGGATTTATTCTGTGTGGGGCAATTCTAGCAGCCATTAAAAATAGTCGCTATTTATTTAAAACTAATTCCTTGCATTGATTCCAAAACAAAAATGCAAGACTGGCAAGACTGTTACACCAGTAATCTCTTTGTGTAGAAGCTGGATTTAGAATCTCCATCTATTTGGGCAGGATCCCAGGATTTTTCAAGAGCTGACCATTTGATTATGAAGTTTGCTAAAAGTGTTATAAGCACCAGGAAGCTAACTGCCACTACACCATGATTTTAAAATAATGTTCCATGAGAAGAATACATGGGGAGATTTTCATTTCCATTTCCCAGATATATGACTGGATGATGGGGCATTCTTGTGGCCAGAAAGTTCAGGGTGACATTACATCCCTTGCTGTTCTGTTTCTGTTCAAGAGAGGGGGGAAGCATGAATCCCAATACAGCAGAAGCCCAGGAGCAAGTGTGGGCTTGGTTTGGAGTGAGGGAATTTTGAAGTTTACCTTCACTATAGTCCTTGAGGAGTAACTAGTATTGTATTTATTATAGGAAGGCAGAGAATATAAAAAAAAATAAAAAAACACATTAATTACAAAACTTGAAACTTTTTCTGTACCTATTTTTTAATTGGGGAGAAATATGCCATTTCTAGAGTTGTATTTTTTTCTCTTTTTTAGACAACTCACATATCTCATCATCGGTTGCAGTTGCAGCAGTGATACTTGGTGACTTTTTCCCTGTACAGCTGCAATCCTAAATACACTTTCCTGGGAGTAAGACCCATTGGACACAATGGGGCTTACTTCTGAGTAGACACAGGATTGTCCTCACAATGTAGGTTAGTAAAGTGATACCTCGCCTGCAACAACTGCCACCTTTTTCTTTTCATTTCATGCAAAAATGAAGGATTCCAGAGACAATACGCTGCTTTAACAGGTTTGCCTGGGGTAAGAAGTCAACATAGGAGCCCAAAATGTGATGAGGAACTTTCTCGCCCATTTATTTCTTATTCTATAACTCAGAACTCAAGTCTTCTTGTTGCCAAAATATTCTGGGCTACTCAGAAAGTCTTTTGGCTAGGTCTAGTTTTCGAGTTAAATAAAAAATGCAGAGACCCGTGACTTGGCTGATGTCGAGCTATGCTGAATCTGCTCATCTCTGGCAGCCTCTGTCTTTGTCCAATTTAGGGCAAAATCCAGAGTAACTATGGGGAGTCTAAATGTTGTTGCCTTCTGTCTTTTTTTCCTTTGCAGAAAAAATTGCAGCCTTGGGAATCTGGAAATGTTTTGACCTGTCAATGGGAAGTGACTGCTTAAATGCATGGCCGTAAGCAAAATCTTCCTTCCCCATATACTCTTGGGGTCGAGAAAGGGGATACCTACCCAGATGCAGGTGTGGAAACAAAATTGCTTTGCTGCTTGGATCTTGAAACAGAAAACCAATACTTAGAGGGTGCTGGAGGATTCATGCCTGGAAGAGTCAAAAGGTACACAATATAAAAAATTATCCGAACTTGTTAAAGAAACATGAATAGAACCACTGTCCTGCTCTTTTTAAGATTAGGCAACATCAATGGTGGTAAAATCCCCATACGGAGGGTGCATACATAATTACAGAAATGCATCAAAGCCTGTTCCACATAATAATCTCTAACAAAACTGAATGAATGCCATTCAAGACAGTAAAAATATGGACTAGTGCGTTTTAAATAAAAGTGCAATAAGCCTTTTAAAAAGTTTTATGATCAGCAATAAGGTAAGTTGTTTGTAACCAAGGAAAGTATTGCACAAAGTTTGTTAAATATTGTACAGTAAACACAGTTCTTAATTACATCACAGAGGCTTAACCAGATTTGTAAAGCCATTAAAAAAATCAATAGTTAGCTTTTAGGTCATGAATTAATTAATGGAGTGTAAATGTCGAAAGTACACTTTGCCTGGCATGAATTTCATAACATCACTGAGCAGTAAAAATGTAAAATTAATAGCAGTTATGAAAATGGGTCAGTTCTTGCCTAGCACACTGGGTTAAATGTAGTATATATTGCAGTTCAGAAGAAAAGCTCTCTCTCTCTCTCCCCTGAAAATCTTGTATTGAGGTCAGTGGGAGACTTGACTGAACAGGGATTAACCAGAGATTTTTTTTAGCTTTGAAAAATAACACGATTAATTAAATTAGCTGTCAGTTAACTGAACCATAAGGAGAGGCACAAAAATTGTAGAAATTATGGAATGGCTCAGAAAAATTCTCTATTATGATCTTAGCTCAGAGTGACTCTGATTGTTTTTCTGTATTATTTATTTTATTGATTAATTTGTGGTTCTGCACTTCTGTTTTCCCAGACAGATCTAGAAGCCAATACAGAAAAAAATCAGAGAAAAAGGGCTTTTTTGTACTATTTCTGGAAACTTCTGAAGCAGAAAGTACAGACAATCTTTATAAACTTGCAGTAGCTTTAATTCTGTAGATACTGTACATGCAGTTGAGATAGTTAATAAAGCCTATTAAACATCTGTATTGGCAGTGTCTTAAGAATCATATAGAAAAATAGATTTTTTTATTTTTGTAATGTGAAATATAGATATATGAGCCCTGTTATTGGGCACAAAACCATATGTTTACCACTTATTACCCAATCATCTACAGTAGGCCTAATCTTAATTGTAGTATTTTGATTTCTAATAGCAAAATCCAGAGCAGTTACGGGTCCACACAGTTACGTGGTGTTATCTTATGGAAAGTCACCTTAACAACTCCATCGCAAAGTGTTTAATTTGACTTTAGGATATGGGCCTATGGGCAAAATCCAGAGTAACTACAGGGAGTCCTTGCTCCAGTGTAAGAACAAATTACTCTGGATTCCAACATGAATTTTCCATAGGTTTTCACTAGGTAGTGCAGTAACTACGGGTGCACGTAAACTCTCTTACGTGCTCCTGTAGTTGCTCTGGATTTGGGGGTATGTCACAGATTTGATGACTTAAGAAACTATGGAATGTTAATATGTTCACCTGAATTGAAGCAGTGTATCTTTTTATAAACAAACAAACAAACAAATAAATAAATAAATAGTCCTATGGTCTGATTTCATCAGAACACACTTCTAACCAACTTTTAACACCAAGATAAGGACTATGCAGCTCTGAGGTATGGGAACAAACATTCCCTTTCCTTGAGAGGCCTGCATAACTGCCACCCACCTGCAGGGAACAAGTGTCCTTCTAGTACAGCAGTATCGGTACCAAAAAGTTGGTTAGCATTTTGGCTTCAATCGTCTTCTGTAGGCAGGTACTATACCTGAACAATTAGTGTAGTATTTTGATTTGGAACCCTCAGAAGAACAACCAGAGAGCCCAACTAGAGAGCCCAACTAAAAGTGTGGGCTGGCCTAATTCCACATCTGTGTCAGTCAAAGAAGAGTGTGTTTGCATACACATTATTGTATAAATATGTCAGGATGTCGACTGATTGATGTCCTGTGACTGTTTATGTGCCGCAAGAGTGAAGACATACACAGCAGAGTAGTTTTCTATTATTCATTGGCATCCTTCAGTCTCGAAAGACTATGGTATTGTGCTCTGATTGGAGGTCCTGAAACAACATCTAGTGTGGCTAAAAAGGCCAATTTGAGAGTGTCCATCCCTTCCCCTCTGAGGACAAATAAATTCCATCCCCTGCCCAGGCCCCAGGTTTCGCTGCTTTCGGGTCTGTCTCTTTGCTTTAGCCTGCTGAACAAGTATCTCTTCCAGTTGGAGAAGGCCATGCTGGGTCTTTTGCCTCCACGCTGAACGATTGGAGGTCAAGGTTTCCCAGCTGTTTAGATCCCAAGGCCCAAGGCCTTTCCCAAGGCCTTTAGATCCCTCCTGCAGATGTCTTTGTATCGCAGCTGTGGTCTCCCTCTAGGGCGCTTTCCCTGCACTAATTCTCCATGCAGGAGATTTTTTGGAATCCGACCATCAGCCATTCTCACGACATGCCCAAGCCAGCGTAGACGCCGCTGTTTCAGAAGTGTGAACATGCTAGAGATTCCAGCACGTTCCAAGTCTGCGTCGTTTGAAACTTTGTCACGCCAGGTGATGCCAAGAATACGTCGGAGACAGCGCATATGGAAGGTGTTCAGCTTTCTCTCCTGCCATGCATAAAGGGTCCAAGACTAGCTGCAGTACAAGAGTGTGCTCACGACGCAAGTTCTATAGACCTGGATCTTTGTATGTTCTGTCAGCTTCTTATTCAGCCATACTCTCTTTGTAAGCTTGGAGAATGTGGTAGCCACTTTACCAATACGTTTATTCAGCTCAGTATCTAAGGAGAGAGTGTCAGAGATAGTTGAGCCAAGGTACACAAAGTCATGGACAACCTCCAGTTCATGTTCAGAGATTGTGATACAGGGAGGTGGATCCACACCCTGACCCATGACTTGTGTTTTCTTCAAGCTGATTGTTAGTCCAAAGTGTTGGCAGGCTTTGTTAAAACAGTCCATAAGTTGTTGAAGGTCTTTGGCAGAGTGAGCAGTAACAGCAGCGTCATCGGCGAAGAGGAACTCCGGCAAGCATTTCAGCTGGACTGTGGACTTTGCTCTTAGTCTGGAAGGATTGTATAGTTTTCCATCGGATCTGGTCCAGAGATAGATTCCCTCTGTTGCGTTTCCAAAAGCATGCTTCAGCATGACTGCAAAAAAGATCCCAAATAAAGTTGGTGCGAGGACGCAGCCCTGCTTCACTCCAGTTCGGATGTGAAAGGAGTCTGATATTAAGCCATCAAAAACTACAGTGTCCTTCATGTCCTCGTGAAAGGACCTGATGATGTTGAGGAGCTTAGGTGGGCATCCAATCTTGGGGAGGATTTTAAAAAGGCCATCCCTACTAACCAAATCAAAAGCCTTTGTAAGGTCTATGAAGGCTACAAAGAGTGGCTATCTTTGTTCCCTACATTTCTCTTGCAACTGTCGAAGGGAAAATAGCATATCAGTGGTGGACCTGTTGGCTCGAAATCCACACTGTGATTCAGGATAGATCCTCTCTGCAAGCACCTGAAGCCTCTTCAGTATGACTCGGGCAAGCAGCTTCCCTACAACACTAAGAAGAGAGATGCCACGGTAGTTGTTGCAGTCGCCTCTGTCGCCTTTGTTCTTGTACAGTGTGACGATATTAGCGTCCTTCATGTCCTGTGGTACTCTACCTTCCCTCCAACAAAGGCAGATTATCTTGTACAGTTCAGTGGAAATGGTCCCTCTACAGCATCTCAGAACTTCAGCAGGGATGTTATCTTTCCCGGGTGAGGGGAATTCTCTGTGTTGTCTCTGACTTGAGCACATGGTGGGAGTAAGGAAATAAGATCTGTTCCTTGTTCCCTGATGGTTGCTAGGGGGAGGGGACTTCTCTGTGTTGTCTCTGATTTGAGGAGGAGGGGCTCTCTGGGATTCATGGTGATTGTCTTCCTCTTTTTTTGTTTCTCTCTCTCTCTCTCTTTTGATTGGGGGAGGTCCCTGTTGTGCCTAAAGTCACCTTCCTGTGAGAGAGGAGGGGCTCTCTGGGATTCATGGTGCTGGTGTTCCTCTTTTTTTTTCTCTCTCTCTCTTTTGAGTGGGGGAGGTTCCTGTTGTGCCTAGAATTTCCTTCCTGTGAGAGAGGAGGGACTCTTTGGGATTCATGGTGCTGGTTTTCCTCTCTTTTTCCTTTCTCTTTTGAGTGGGGGGAGGTCCCTGTTGTGTCTAGAGTTTCCTTCCTGTGAGAGAGGAGGGGCTCTCTGGAATTCATGATCCTGTTTTTTTCCGCTTTTTTCTCTTTTGAGTGGGGGAAGGTCCCTTTTATGCCTCAATGTTTGCAGCCTATTTTTGGAAGGAGGAAGGTCAGGGTCTTACCCTGCTGGTTGTTTATACTGGAGGGGAGCTCTGTATTGCCACTGGTAGTTTCCTTTTAACTGTATTTATAATTCAGAATAGTTCAAGACAATCTGGGTCATACTCATAAATTCGTTATCAATATTACAGAGCTTCTCCATTTGCTTCTGCTCTAACTGGCAGCTGTGCTCCAACTGACAAAACAGAGCTCCAACTGACAGTTCCAGCTGATAACGCCCAACTGTCAGTTTAAATTCAAGTTCTAATCTGCTCACAACTCACACAGAACCAATTGTTAGGTTCAGAAATCTAACATAATACAATAGTTTATTATATAAAACAGCTTCAGCAGACTCACTGTGCAACTGAGACCTACTTTTCTATTCGTGGTATGGAGTACTGGGGTAATATTGGATTGTGACCTCAAGAATATTGGATTGTGACCTCAATTGGTTGTGTTGTGTATTCTATTATTACATTTTTGTAGGTTTTACTGGAGCAGAAGGGACAGTATTATATTTTTATTCCTTTTGCTAGAGAAAGAAACTGTTTTGTGGAAGGCCAGACAACATGATATTTTCAAGTTCACAGACTGAGAATGTCCTGATAAAACCAGGGAAGCATCTAATCTTTTAGGCACTTGTCCAAACCAAACGAATCCTTTAATACTTGAGTAAGTATCAAAGTTAATTAATCAGACAAAGTCTGACTACATTTTTCTGCCACAGCACCTTATTCATCATGTTATTTGTAATTTCTCCTATTTATATTGCTGTGTTTGCTTCAGAGAAGAATAAGTAGTCCAGCAAATCAGAATTTTTCACACTGTAGGTTGGTGGGTCAGGACCTAATTTCTGGGGGAGGGTCCCTTAAAGCTTCCCTCTCCACAAGGTGATGGAAAGATCAGATAACTGATAGTGCCAAGCCTTGAGGCTATTCAAAAATCAGAACACTGTGTGGTGGAGTGAAGGAGGACCAACAGAAGAGGCCTTGACCAGACACCTTCATCGGTGACTCCTCAGTGGCCAATCTAACTAGCAACAGGGGAAGGAATGTGGAAATAGGAAGAGAAAAAGGTAGGGGAAAGACCCAAGAGATAGGAAGGGAGAGCCAGAGAAACAGACAGAGAAGGAGGGGACAGTAAAGAAGTTAGAAGATGCTAAAAGAACAGCAGTGGCAGGATCCAGCTGGGCTCAAAGGTGCTTAAGACCAACATGCCTCTGATCTAAGGCCCACCACTCCTACTGGGGATGCCTACAAGTCCATACACCTTGCCTTACTGTGGAATACCCCTGCAGAGGAGGGTCAAGGAAGAGAGCAGGAGAGAACTGGGAGGGGAATTTAATGGGACATGGTGAGTGAGAAGAGGAACATGTTTATCAGGCATCAGAGCCCTGCCCAGACCACAGATGGCTAGAACATAGCCATGTGGCCCTGGAAAGGAATCCTAGGCCACTAAACCCACTGTTCTTTGTTGAAGTTGAAACCACTGAACCTGAAATCAACATTGTAAACAATAATCAAAGTGAACTTACCTTTTGTACTTACCATCTGAGTCCATGAAGTCCTTCCACTGTCCTGGCAGTCAAAGGATGAAAGAAGGAAACCCCTTTGATGCCCTACTATTCTGATGGTCAGGAACCAACTTCAGGGTGACACTGCTAACTGTCTTACAAAGAGCTGACCACCTGCAGATTGCAAGATTATATAAATATAGGGAAATAAAGCATCATTTTTCTGGTGGTTTTTTTCCCAACCCAGTCAATGATAGGTAGTGGGGGCAGTTGAATGCTGGGTCTCATAATTATACCCCTCAAGACTTGAGGCTATACATTAGGGCTGCTCCAATACAAGAAATGAATTAATGGATTAATTAATTAATTGCAAATAAATAGTTAAAATATTGCTTGTAAATAAATTCATTAAAATATTTCTTTCTTGATAAGATTTGTTAAAAAGTCTCATTAAGCTAGGTGAGTCTCAATAGAATGTCATATTCAAAAGTGTATCCTGGTGCTAAAAGTTTTTGAGAATCACAAGTTTATATTATTTTCCTCATATTGAGGTTTGGAGCTAAGGGCCAGTGGTGGGCTTCAGGGGGTTCTAACAGGTTCTATAGAACCCTTTGCCAATGAGCGCCTGGTTCTGAGAACCGGTCGCTAATGGGACATAGAACCTGTTGTTAATTTAGGTTATTAGGACATAAGACCTTTTGTTAATTTATTTTAATCCCACCACTGGCTAAGGGTAATAGGGTTTGGCTTGACTTAAGCCATCCAGTGAATTCATGACCAGGAGAAGACCAGGGAAGACCAGATTCAGTTCTTAGATGCTACACTATACAAGAACTTGTTTGCATTCTCTCTGAATTTAAAGAACAAGGTAGCTGGCTTGACTCTAAAGAATAACTCTAGAATGTAATTCTAATGGCTTTATTTTACAAAACTTATAAAATATAGTTTAATATATAAAAGTTTGTATATATAAAAGTATATACATATACCTTTGTATATTATACATATACATTTTGTATATTATAAAATATATAAAAGTTTTGTAAAATATAGTTTAATATAAAATTCTCTTTTACTAGTCATTGTCAAAAAAGGAGCAAGGCCTTGGGAAAGGAAGAGGCATTAATGCCAACCACACCTTTCTTTGTCCTTTCAGGCTGCTGTTACAGCAAGCTCTAGCTTAGAGCTTCATTCCCATCAATCTTGTTTCATGCTGTTTCAACTGTAGCAAATCAGTGGCTTCTGGTTGGGATCAGTTCCTCCTCAAGATGAAGTTGGCAGGTAACTCAGGACAGTAAAATATTAGGTCTACCTTAAATGTTTAGTGACTTATAGATGTTGTGTATTTTGAGGTTGAACCCTTTCCAGATGATCTAATGCCACTGTTCTAATTTAAGCCACTGTACAGTGGTACCTCACATAACAAATTTAATTTGTTCCAGAGGCATGTTTGTTACGTGAAACGTTCTTTACATGAAGTAGATTTTCCCATAGGAAATAATGAAAACTGACGATTGGTTCCACAACCCAAAAAATATTCATATAAAAATATTAACTGGATGTAAAAATGTTGACAAAACACAGGAATTGAATTCAAAACATGCATTCAATGTGCATGATCCTATGAAGTCTACTTAGGCTGCAATCCTAAAGACACTTTCCTGGGAGTAAGTCCCATTTAATACATGGAGTAAGCCCCATGTAACATGGGAGTCAAACATTTAAACATTTAACATGGGAGTTTAACATGGGAGTAAGCCCCATTTAACATGGTTAGGAGGCTGCAATCAAAGACACTTTCTTCTGTAGTCAAAGACACTTTCCAAGTGTCTCCCCACTTTCTCCTTCTCTTCATCCTGACCCACTCTCTCCCCTGCTCCCTTCTGGCTAGCCGTGAGTTGCCTAGCCCTATTCTCCACTGCTGTTCTGTCCCTCTTCCCAGTAAATGCCTGGCCACAGGAAGAACAGCGTGGAAGTATTGCTTTCGCCATGGGCAGGCGCGCTAGGCAGCCCTGACATTTTTGAAAGTGCTGCTGGCCAGCGCATCTGTCCCAACTGCCAATGAGTTTGTTTGTTTGTTACGTGAAGCACAGTTTGTTATGTGAAGCAGAATCCTGGAGAAATTTTTGTTTGTTACGTGGAACATACTTACATGAGGCATTTGTTACATGAGGTGCCACTGTATAATGTCACTGCATTTATTGTCAATCAGTCATTTATAGTCAGTTATGATGATGATGATGATGATGATGATGATGATGACGATGATGTACTATTTCACAGTCACCGGGTGTATTATTATTATTATGTACTATTTCACAGTTGCCAGATGCTTGACTGGAATTGGCTCTATTGTGATTCGGTTCCTATCAAGGGAACTAGGAATCACAAAGGTATGTGTGAAGTTCCCAGGAATGCTGCTTTTTGTAACTGGGCAGTTGTGATCTTCTGGAGGTCCATTAAGTTTAGATGTTCCTGGAAACTTAATGGAATCGCTCCAAGAGCACCTATTATTATTGGAATCACAGTGGCTTTCTTTTCTCAGATTCTCTGAATTTCTATCTGTAGATCATAATACCATGTGATTTTCTCATGTTCTTTCTCTTGATGCCAACAATCTCTGGGTATTGCAGTGTCAATTATCCAGACCTGTTTTTCCTTAACCATGGTGATGTCTGGTGTATTATGTTCCAAGTGGTGGTTGGTGTGAATACGGAAATCCCACAGGATTTTGGCTTGTTCATTCTGAATTATCTTCTCTGGTTTGTGGTCCTACCAGTTCTTGATTGTGACTAGGTTGTACTTTTGGCACAGATTCCAATGTATCATGGCGGCCACTTTGTTGTGTCTTTCCAGATAGTCCATTTGGGCAATCGTTCTGCAGCCACAGATGATGTGTTCCACTGTTTCTTCAGCCTCCTTGCACAGCTGGCACTTGCTGTCTTTCTGGCTCTTGTCTGTTTTGGCCTTTATTGCATTTGTTTGCAGTGCTAGTTTTTGGGCTAGTATCAGGCCTTCTGTTTCTTTCTTTAATGTTCCTTTCCTCAGCCATTGCCAAGTTGCTTTGTTATCAGTATTAATATTCTCTTGAATGTTGTTCAGGTATTGCCCATGCATTGCCTTATTTTGTGACCTGTTTCTTCTGTTCTTAAACATCTGCACTTTGTAATCCCACTTTGTTTCATCACACTTTAGGATGCCTTCTTTGTGAACCTCTTTTAAGTGTTCTTCTTGACTTCCCCTTAAATACTCTGCCAGAGATCGTTTTTCCTTTTCCACTGACTGTTGGACTTCAATCATGCCCCATCCTCCTTCCTTACGTGGTAAATATAATCTGTCTACATCACTTCGTGGATGTAGTGCATGGTTGATGGTCATTATTTTTTGAGTTTTCCTATCCAGGTTCTCTATGGCTGCAATCCTAAAGACACTTTTCTGGGAGTAAGACCCATTGAACACAATGGGGCTTACTTTTGAGTAGACACGGTTAGGATTGTGCTCTATGTCAGTTTGAGTCCATTTAACTTTGCCAGCAATATATCAAACCACTGGTATGGCCCATGTATTGATGGTTTGGAAGCAAGCATGAAATCTGGGGACCCACCATAAATCTTGCCCTAACCTGGGACCTTACATGCCCCCTGCCCCCATTGCCACCCAGCACCCATCCCCATTCACAGCACTGCTCAATAAAATTTTCATATTAGAGAGAACAGAAAAAGTCTGACACTAGTGAATGCTATTTTCCACAATTGCTCAGAACCCGAGTAGGTTTGAGACACAATCTGCTGGTATCTGAGGTACTTCACCAGATGCCTCCCATCTTTTCATCATGGTGGTCCAGTCTTAATCCTTTTTCATTTCTTTAAATTGCTTCTATCCCACAACTGAGGCTTTGTAAACACCTTGGGATCCCAACTCCAAGGATGAAGAACACTTCTCTAGGGAAACAGTGCATGACTTTGAAACCCTCTCCTCAGAATGGGTCCACAAGATCAGTTTTTATTTTTCAAATATGAAAAAATTATTGTTTTCAGTTATAGTTATAATAGGCCTTTTGTGAGGATTTTAAATCATGAATAAACTGGTGTTTTTTTTTAAACAAAACCCAATGCATTGCGCTTTTTTGGTTTTTGCTGAACATTTGTTCTTTGGGTTTTGTTTTAGTTAGAAATTTATATTTTATATTATTCGTTTATTGTTGTGCTATTAAATCCATGAAAGTTCTGTGTAGCCATGAATGGAATATAACATTAACAATAAAGATATCTAAAATATGCATGTGTGCATAGACAAATATTTATTGAAAGCAATTGGCTATTTCATAGTAAATCATGTTTTGCTGCACAGCTTATACAATACAAATAACATATGATAAATATAAGATGCATTAATGCAGAAAAACAACCTTATGGTATTCAGTACATTTTATATAAATTTGTGCTTACCATGGAAATGAAAACACCTCCTCTCAAGGGATAGTTGAAAAGAGCAGAACGTCATAATTCTCCATGCAAAAGCAAAAGAGCAGAACGTCATAATTCTCCATGATACATGCAGAATTACAATTGCACATGCCCTCCTGCCCTACTTTTCCCTTCCCCCAAGACTTGATAGAAATGCATTTTTAATCAATGTCAATTGATTCCAGATTAAAAGTGGCTGCAAAGCATGAGATATGCAAGTGATTAAGGATGGAGACTTACAGCAGAGCTGTAGGCTTCAGTTCATTATCACTATCTTTCAAAGGACAGACAGTCAGTTTCATCTGAAAAGTTAGACCAATATAGCAGTAGTTAGAGGAGAGAGTGTGATCAGAAATGAATTATCCGGAAGTTGTATTTAGCAAAAGCAAGCCTCTCTGCCAGAAAAATGAGCATTATGCTTAATGGGTTATTATTATGCTTAAGTGTCTTGTCCAGTCTACCGGCCTCATCCCATGGTATCTCCTTTCTGCTGCATGTGTTGTTCTCAGTGGTCCTGCAATTCTTTATGATGGGGCAGTTGCCAAGTGTTAAAAATAACTAGTGTATAGGAAAATGTAATCATGGGATGGTATACAACCTTTCATATGTTGCTTGCTCCACTGATAATACCCTGAGCAAGCTCTCGCTCTGCCCTCCCTGTGCCTAGCTTTTGCTTTTTGAGAAACTGACGGACACAGGGAGAGATCCACCTTGAAGTTGCCACACTGGAACATTCAAAGGCCTAAACTGGTGGATCTTTTTGAGTGCACTCCCAAGAATCACTCTGATATATACACAAACTAATTTTCTAATTGTGCTACAATCTGTCCTCAGTCTCATTCCTCAGCTATGCTGCTTACTTTCCTTTCTTTTTCATTTCTATATTCAATCTATCCTTCAAACAAATTTGCAGAGACAGAATCTGTGAACATGATCCTATCCTTCTCTACTCAGAATTATGTGCCATTGCTCCAAGAAAGCATGCGTAGGTTTGCAGCCTGTATTATATCAACTGAAACATGCTTTCCTCTTACTCTCTTGGTGACCTCTAATAGATCCTGCAGGGGAGTAGTCCTTATTCTTTGCTGTACAGGAGATCTATCTTTAGAAATGCACATAATCATATCCTGTTCTTTTCTATCCTTGAACACTTAGAAGAAATTTCCTTTGATTTGTACTGTCGCGTACCTTCAAACAGATGCAAGCTATTTTGAACATGTTTGAAATATATGTATTTGTTCAGCTTGATAGTATTCCTGTTAACTTATGTCCCTTTGAAAACTTCCTACATTTAAAAAAAACACCCTTCTATTCAGAAAGGCAAAAGTTGATACTTGTACTTGTCCATCCAGAGGTTAAAGTATGTAGAACTTTTTCATTTTCCAGTCATTCTTTAGTATGATTTTTGTGAGATTTGAGCAAGCACATTCTGCCTCTCTTTTTGTACCTGAGGGGAGGACTTTTTCTACTTCCTTTGCTGATATAGCATAAGGTGAGCTCTATTGTATTGTTTGAATCCTGAGTAATAGTTTGTAAACAATCCAGGAAATAAATCAGGGATTAAAGCAGCTATTTATATTTTTGTTTTTAATTAAAATTCTTTGTCACTGAAGTATTCAGTGCCTTCTGCGGCTGTGGCTTTTTATCAGACACTTGCTTGCCAGCTAGTAAGTTGCCATCTTATCCAATCAGTGTATTTGATTTTATCCTCTTCTTCTGTTTGCCAATTGTCATTTTGTCTGCTCTTCACACTTCCAGCTATCTCATCAGCACAATGGTTAAGATCCACTTAACACCTTATTTAAAAATATATCTGGACCATCTCCTCTCTTACTGTTTTTCATATGTCATTAAATCATGGTCTGTTCTCTCTACTCTTCTTCCTTTGCACATGTGATTTGTAGGAATCTAGTATTTGTTGATCATCTGGTGACTGACTATCTAGTGACTAACTCATCCTGTTGTTATTAACCACTTCCTCTGCAAAACGGTCATTTTTGCTGTATGGCCCTATATTCTCCTTACTGGTGAATAATGTGGTTATTATTCTTAGGCTTATAAAGAGAAACTGTAGCATTCTGGACATTCCTAACAGGCACCAGCTTGCAGCAGGCAGCAACAAGCACCAGCAGGCTGCAGGTGGCAGGCTCTGGGCACCACCAGGAATCAGTGGGTAGTGGACACCACTGAGCAGTTGGCATCACTGGGGAGTGGGCACAGGGTACCACTAGGCACCACGTATCTCTACTGGGTATTACCAGGCACTACTGGGCACCACCCGACAGCAGGCACCAACAAGCACCAGTACGCAGTGTGCACCAGTGTGCACCAGGCATCCCTACTGGGCACCAGGCACAACTGGGCAGTATTGGGCAACACCAGGCCCCAAATCAGTTCTTAGTTGGTTCTTACATCACAGAAGGAATAGGCTCCCCAAATTTCATGCTTCTAGGTCCAGAGGTTGGTGCTGGGTATTGATCAGTCTGTGGTTCTTCAAAGTATAGGGCCAAAAACACATTATGCCCCCTTTCATCCCCTTCCAGCTTGAATTTCCAAAAATCACCATAGTTCTTAGTGGGTGCTTACATTACAGAAGGAATATTATCCCCAAATTTCACACTTCTAATTCTGGTGGTTTTGGCTGAGTGAGTCAGTTGCTTGCTGGGTCTGATTTTTATAAGGAAAAGTCAGTGAGTCAGTCAGTCAGTGACTTTTTAACTTTATATATATACTAGCAAAAATGTACCTGCATTGCGGGAATAAAATTCCCCTGTATGCCATCTGCCCACTGCACATCAATCTCCCATACGCATCATTCCCCCATGCATATCATCCCCCATGCTCATCAAACCCCATGCACATCTGCCCCATGTGCAACATCCCGCATGTGCATCCATCCCCCATGTGCATTCCCTCCCTTTGAGCAACATCTCCCCCAGAGCTCCAGGCACCCAGCACCAAATTGGCTGGATGTTGGTCAGTCTTCCATGGAAAATATAGGACAAAAACATGTTGCACCCCTTTTCAGTCCCTTAAGGGTTAAATTTCTCAACATTGGTTCTTGGTGGGTGTTAATGTCACATAAGGAACACCCTCCTAAAATTTCATGCTTTTAGGTCTGGGAGTTGAGGCAGAGCATCAATCAGTTATTGATTCTTCAGTGCAAAGTATAGGGAGGAAAACGCATTTCATGCCATTTCACCCCCTTCCGGTTGGAATTTTTGAAAACTGGTTCTTAGTGACTCCCTCCATCATGGAAGGAAACCCATCCCAAATTTCACGCTTCTAGGTCCAGGGGTTGGGGCAGAGCATCCCTGAGTCTGAGATTCTTCAATGTAAAGCATAGGGAGGAAAACGTGTTGCACCCCATTTATCCCCTTCCAGTTGGAATTTCCAAAAACTGGTTCTTACTGGATCCCTCCATCACAGAAGGAACACCCACCCCAAATTTCACGCTTCTAGGCCCAGCGGTTTTGGCTGGGTTTTCATGAGTGAGTCAGTGAGTGAGTCAGTGAGTGAGTTTTCAGTTATATATATATATATATATATATTTTCATGGTGGGCCTATCCAAATGGAGCCTTAGGCAGCAGACCAATCCTTGGCTTGCTTAATGGATAAAATTACTCCTTTGCATCGAGTTTTATACTATTCATAGTCACAGCATGCATCAACTACACATCTGCTTGTTTCTAATCCTCCAAGGCCCTCCAGTTTTCCTGTTTGCAACTGTGTGGTAGGGGAAGAACAGCAGAATCTGTATTGAATCTCTAGGATCGCCTTACTGCAAATAGTGATTCTGCCCAAGGGGAAGAAGGATGTGTTTCTACTTTGTTAGAAATGTTTACTGTTAAAACACCTGTCCACTCACACTCCCCCATACACACACTTGTGTGGCCAAACTTAAAAGTTGAATAATTACAAAGAGAATGAATAGGAATTTGTGAAGAATACTATCCAGAATTTGTCCATCGCTGCCTGAATTGGACATATCTGTACATGCTGATAATGAGTCTTCAAAGAACTTGCCTATAATTAATCTTTGCCGCAGCAACCAATTGGGACTGGTTATTGTTTAATTGTCAACTCAGAAAAAAGAATTGCATTTATGGATCTAATTGCTATAGTTTACATTATTAATTATGCCGGAGTAAGTAGCTCATGGCAAGAAGTGTATTACAAGCAAATGTAATGAAAAAAAATATTAGCATAGCAAACATCCACTAGATTGTGTTATCTCTCCTTTTCACTTCCTTGCTTAACAGGGGCAGCTACAAAGGTACTGTATTGTTGGTCCTGCCATAATTTCCGTTTTATAGCACCCATTATTCATAAGTGGACAGCTGAGGTCAGCTTCATTTTCTTTGTGCAAAAAAACCTAGTTTTCATCCTTTATACTCTTCTGGATTGTGAGCTGTGGCAAATGGATTAAGGAAAGAGTATATGAGCATATTCCTTCTTTTTGAGGTATAGATTTGACCTTCTGTTGTCCTTGTCTTTTATAGTATGATTTTATGTGTTCCACAGGTAAGTTTTCTTTCTTTTTCTGTATAGGCTTGAAAAACAGAATAGCACTTATGTCCATTCACAGCCTAAACATTTAGGCAGATAAAGATGGCTTGTCATAATTTCTTTGGTTGTTTGCTGAATACAGATTTCCCCTCACCTACTAAGTAGTTAGAAAAAGCTGATGCTTTGCTAGTTGACACAAAAAAATATGTAATTTCTTCCTAAATACACTGGAATTTTTTAACAGATTCGTTTATTGAATAGTAGTTTATAGCCTTTTAGCCTTTTCAGTATGATGTCACAACAAGGACATATTTGATTTCTGTAATGTTAAATGTGATAAATCAAACATTCAGTACTTTTCTCACAGCTGGATATCAACTTTGAGCTTGTAGAGTACTGGGTGCAACTTAAGTCTCAGGATACGGTAATTGTATGTTCCCCTCGGGTGGATGGAAAAAGCAACTAGAGAGCATTGAAGCAGAAAAATAGCCAGAGGTAAAAAGACTAAGCATCCTCATTGATTCATTCAATCAAATGCAGCTTTCCATCATAGATCCTGGGGTAGCTTCTAGCTTGACTCTCAAAGTAGTAAACTAGTCAGTAAAGTAGTCAGTAAAGTAGTCTGGGGGTACAATCCTAACCTAGGCCAGCACAACTCATCCGTCTTCCCATTCCCATAGTAATGTGAGGTAGCAAATGCATATCTGTGCACTGATCTAATCCTCCTCCAGGAGTGGCACAGCAGTGTCTTATGGCACTTTTGTGACACCCCCAAATCAGCATAGGACATATACCAGTGCTTAGGCCTGTCTAAGTGGAGTTTAGGATGGAAGCCTGGGTTTCTCTGCTTCATATTATAGGAGGAAGATTACATGATTTACTGCTTTCCCGAAGAATACAATTCCTTGCAATTTGAAAATATGCATATCAAGGAATGGACAAAGCTAGGGACATTCTCCTTATGGCTGTGAAGGCCAACCTATGTAACTCCTGTAGAAAGGAAATAAGTCTTCTTGTCTCTGGTAAAGGTGATGGTCAAAATGTATTTGGCCCTAAAATATCATCCACAAAATAAACCAATTTGTGTATAACTGTTAGTCTTTGCCAGTTCTTTTTGTGCAGCCACCCAGACATAGATTCATTACTTCAGTGAAGACCACATTACATATGGCAAGAAGAGCAGCCATGACTGTTGTTTATGAATGTGCCCCACTTGGGCTCAAAGTGGAAGTGTGTGGGTCTGATTTTTACAAGGAAAAGTGAAGAGAAGCACATTCTACCTCTTCACCTGCCATATCTCTATGTATTCTTGTCGCTATAGGCACTTTCTGTCCTGATCATCTCCGGATCGCTTAGTAAGTGAGCCAAGCTAGGAAGTGCCTGAAATAATCACATGGGTAGGGAAAGCAGAAGAGGGGAAAGGATCTCTCCTCACTCCTGTGTATTGTTTGAAGTGAAAATTCCAATTGAAGTAAAAATTCATTCCCAGCTCCAAATTCATACAATAAAGAGCCTGTGTGATGTAGTGTCAAGACTAGGACCCGAGAGACATGGCTGTATTTCCTCACTGAACTGTGAAGCTTCCGGAGGGTTGCTGGGCCAGTCACAATCTCTTAGCCTAATCTCCCTCACAGGATAACTCTGTGGATAAAAGGGAGAAGAACAATGCAAGTCACCAACAAGGGAAGGCAGGACATAAATGCAGTCACTAAATAAGCACAGATCTCTCACCATGTCTATTTTGGTATTGAGAACTAGGCCTCAGTGAAGGATTTACTGCAGTATGTATGGGTGTGAATTACATTTCTGAATTGAAGGAAACATACACGCCAATGCATATATCAAAACAGAAATTCATTGGAGATATACTGTATGTACTGTACGTATGAATTTGCCTTCCACCAAATGGAAAAAATTTGGAGTGGAAAGTATGGAATGGAAACTATTCTTCTTTGTATGGTCTCGGTACAAAGAATTATGCTTAAAAGGTATAGAGAGACTTGACAATTTGCATCAGAAATGATTTGCATGTTTTAAAATTGCAGTCAATTTTTCTGCATTCTAACATATATTAGGAAATCAAGCTACAAAATGATAAGAATGAAAAGGAACTATTTTTCCCAAAGTCCATAAAGATGATTGGGAATTTTTTTTTTAATGCACTGAATCCTTCTTAGTTTTTTAGGAATTCCCTCTCACCTGCAGACCCCATAGCAGTGACCATTACTGGCACCTGATTCCAATAGTTCTGTATTGCAGCCTTATAGTGTTTTTAATCCATCCAGCAGCAATATTTGTATAAAATTCAGGGAATATAGTCCATAATGTATTGCTAGAGTGGCTCAGTGGTAAGAACACTGGAGTTAGAAATATTGCTTCACCAGAATTCCCCTCAGTAGGTTAGCAGTTCAAGACCCAAGTGCTGCTGGATGGGCTCCCGTCCTTAGACCAGCTCCTGCCATCCTAGCAGTTCAAAAGCAGTTTGAAAGTAGATAAATGGGTACAATTTTGGTGGGAATGGCAATGTCCTGGTGACAGGCCCCTGTGACAGGCTGGCCAGGTTTCCCCATGTCGCATCCATCATAGATTGGAGGAAGCGCCAGTCCACAGATTGGTTTCCCCATGTCGCATGTCGCAATCCACAGATTGGTTTCCCCATGTCTCATCCATCATAGTTTGGAGGAAGCGCCAATTCACAACAAGTGGACACATACAAATCCTGAAGAAGTTGCCATTTTGATATAGCACATAATGTCTTAACTGTCTAAATAGCCTTTAGAGAAATCCGAGCTTAAAAAATTCCACGTAGAATATTTTATTCTACCAAGAGCAATTTGGAATGTCTACCAGGAGCAAGATAGGAATGTTTCCTCACTGTCTATAGGTATCTATATACAAGTATCTGTGAAAGGGGAATTCTTGTACTTTCTAAAATAATTTTTCCTTTATGTCATTTAGTTGAGCAGGCTATAATTTAGATGACAGGAAATGTGAAAATATATTTGGTAAGAGCTACACAGGATCTCCATGGAAAAATTAAAACCTGCTAAATAGTACAGAGTTTCCAAAAAATCCAAAAATAAACTAAGCCCAGCTAGTTGGATTGCATGCTTGTTTGGGATACTGAAATAGTGTTGGCTCTGTGATTGTATACAGGATTATATAAAAAATGAGAGAAATATACACATTTTTTCTGCCTAGTAGATTGTGTGCTAATTTGAATTAAGAGTGCAATCTTAAACACACTTTCCCATGAAAAACAGTGCGGCTTACTTCTGAGTAGATATATATAGGATTGAACTATTGGTATAGCTAAAACTTGCCTCATTCAAATGGATAGCTATGATAAAGTCTTTGGTACGGTAAACATGTAAACTTGGTGCCGTTCTATCAGGAGAAACAAGCTGCTTCCAAGATAGTTATGCTATCTGAGCATGTTAATGGCACCAATTGCACCAGTGTTCACGTTCATTAGTGTTTCTGTTCACTCAAGAACACAAGTAATAGTGATACTAGGAACAACCTAGTTGTTAGACATGATAATCAATTCAACAGGATAGTTTCTTTTTCATCTTTTTAAAAAAGTCTGCCATCCTAAACACACGTACCTAGAAATAAGCCCCACTGAACACAATCAGACTTCCTTCTATTTAGACATGCATGGGTTTGTGTTGTAAATAATCTTGGGAAGGAACTTATCCAGTCAAAGTAGCACATCTAAGGGCCCAATCCAACATTTCAGTGGAATTGCAGTAGCAATACAGCTATAAAGGAAGGAAACAAACATTCCTCTTCCTTGAGGAGGTCTCTGTGACTGCCCTCTCCTACCACACCATATATCTCCTTGACACAGCTCCCTCACTGCTGGAAAGTTGGGTAGTTTTGGGCCCTAAGACCCTTTAATGGCAGTGACTGAACAAAGCTTCTGCTTAAGGACACAATCCAGAGCAAATTCAGCCTGCTCTGACCTAACTGCACTCTCCTAACTATTCTGTATCCAGAGCAGAAAGTTATGCTGAATCCAGAGAGTCAGGAAGCCTGGGCTGCCCTAACTGCTCCAGAGCATGCTAAGTAATTGACACAAGGGAAAGACTTGCTCCTGAGGAGACACCTCTCAGATCACACTGAACAAGGAACAGCTGTGGTGCCTACAGTGGTGACATGACTCTGCACATCACCTGGTGCGGAAGTCTGTGCATCATCCCTGGGATGTGCGCCCCCCCTACCTGGACTGCGCAGTCACCAAAGTTGGCGCCTGTGCAGTTGTTTCTGAAGCCAAAGTTGGCGCAGGCACCATCTCTGACACCTGTGCAGTACTCTTTCTGAAGCCATTCGGCTGCCGCTCCGCCTCCTGAGTGAGGCCGAATGGCTGTGCAGAGGCGCGGACGTTCTCTGCTCTAAGGAAGTCTCCTCTGAAGCTGTTCGGCATGCTCAGTGTGTTTCTGCGCAGTGCACCTCAGATGGCCATTCAGTCCAGCTCCTCAGACAAGTGGCAGCTTCTGGCTGATTCTCCGCCTTGGAGCAGGCCTGAATGGGGGTGCTGACGCCCGGGGCCTGCCAAAGGACAGTCAAACTCCTCCGGCACATCACCCCATACGGAGCGCATCACCCAATGCAGCCCACACCAGCCGCAACAGTCTGGTGACGCCACTGGGTGCCTGCCTTATAAGGAGTCCCTGATGAGATGCCAGTACATTCTACAGTGAAAAAGGGGCTTCTTGGAGTGGCCTGCTGTATCCTGAGGTTTGTGGGCAGCCGTAGTTTGTTCCATATCCTGAGGTTGAGAGGCAGGGGTTGCAGCTAGGATGGCCAAGAACTCAGATTTTTCGTCAACACTGCCATTCTTTCTCGGGCCTTATCATGGACCCCTATGGGTCTACTCATTACTATACCTGCTCCTGAGGTGGTATAACTCTGAGGGCTGGAAGAGGGCATTTCTGCCTTGGAAACAGGCTCTGGGTTCAGAGTAACTGCTCTGCCCTAGGCAATGCTAAACATGCCCTCAACTTGCCTCTCCTGAGCTGCTTAGGCTGCCCCAGTTAGGGCAGAGCAGGTCCACCTCTCTTAGGGCACCCTATCTTGCCTTGCTCTGCCCTAAGCCTCCTTCAGAGTAACTGGGCTGGAGCATCTTGCAGTTGCTCCAACCTAGTGTTAGATAGGGCAACCTAAGGGCTCTTACGTGGGCAGATTAGTTGCTCTGGATTGTCCTGCGTATCTCTCCCACTACAACTTGGAGATGTTCAGCATTCACATGTTTTGATTCTATAAAAACAATCACATTGGAAAAATACATTAGGAGCATGGTGCAAATTTTGTTGGAGTATGAGCTAAAAGCTGGACCTATGAAATGGGATGATACTGCCTTATAAGCAAACTACGGTATATTGAAAAATATTAGGATTCTCCACTGATCTGAGTGTACATTCTTAGCACCACGCGGGGCATCAGGATCATGATTCCCAGTTTTCAGTGTGCTGCGACAGCAGTATTGTTCACCTTCCTCATTATTTCTCTCTCAGTCAGTAAGTTTTAGTTGAGGAAGGGGAATATTAGAGCAAGGGAAAGACTATGACAGATTGGTGGATTCAAATTTCAGTGGAGTATATACTCAGTTAAGAATGGGTAGAGGGATCAGAGTGTAAATATGCATGTAAGTGAAGATTTAATTTTTAAATAAATGCCTCTGTTTATCTTTCTTTTGCAAGCAATAGCACTCAGAAATGCTATAATTACAACAAGCAGTTTTAATTAACATTTTCCTTATGTTCCCAAGCTGCAGGGTGTTCCTCACTCCCTATGTTTATTAATAAAGAGCTCACTTGCAAGGTCAGGATTATGAAAGCAGCCTCTACTGCTCTCTTATCTGCTGCAGTTCCAAATACTCATGACAGCTCTTGGCCTGGAATTCATGCCCCCTAACATTTATTCCATAGATTTATATCCCATCCTTCAACACATCAGTGCTTTCAGGATGGCTCACAACTCAAAACACATGTAATGGGAGCCCTTTTTCAACTGGAAAAATCTCTTTGGGAGAAGCTGATCAAGATCAGAAAATGGCAGGGGTGGAAGGGTACTTAACCCTTTCCCGAATCACTATTCCCCCATTCCAAATACTATAACTCTTTTCAGCCTCTCCCCATAGTATTTCTAATGCTCATGGGGGAGTACTTTAACATATGCACAGAAAACATATTGTTATTATCCATCATGTATTTCACCTTATCTATTAAAATGCTTTCAACTTTGATTTAATGTTCTTTACATTTTCCACCACAAAATCATTTGAGAGTCAATATCTTTGAGCCCAACTTACTCTGAGATATGTTTCAAGTTTTCAGTATTGATTTTATATCTATGCAAATTGTCCACATTTGACTACATGAAATGCAGTATTTTAAAGCACTATCTCCCCCCCCTCTCTGAATTTTGTAATTCTTTCCTACCATCTGTACAAAAGGACAGTAGATCCAATTTCTTTAACAAACTGTCTGCCAATGCTGTTGGCAACATTTGAAATAAAAGTAACAACTCAGGTATCACACATGTTTTTTGCACAGATTTTAACAACAGAAGGATGTTGAATTTGGAATGCTTGACCAAGAAAGAAATTATATCTTGGGAGATGACTTCACGCTAAGTTGTTCAGGAACATCTGCTGGGGTCCCCACATCTGCTGGTACAGTTGCACCAAAAAGGAATGTCGTTGTATCTACTGAGGGGAGCAGTGGATTGGGAAGCTTTGGAAGGGAACAGAGATTGCAATCCTTTAACCCCTCTATAAGTCCCTCTCTATAATGGGTCTCCTTAGACCTGCACCAGCCAGTGTAATTGGTACTACTCTGAGGAGGAAAAGTGGATAGGGAGGCACTGGCAGAGAGGATAGGATCTGGCCATTGCACTATTGCTACCCTATTCACCCCCTCCTGCAGCCTTCCTGTCCCATTCCTACTACCAAACCCGTATGGCCTCCTCCCCACTCCAATTGCTGCCTTACCTGCTTGGTGGCTGTGGTAGGGTGCAGAGGTGGGTTGGAAGCGCTGCTGCCTTCTGTGGCAATGTTCTCAAAGTGGCCACTGTCAGAACACTTCGTGAGCCATTGACAGCCATTCTGTCACAAAGTGCTCTGAGTGACAGCATAATCCTGCACAGAAATGGGTTGGAGCTCACTCTTCTTAAAAGGCATGAATTTTGAGCAAATATGTAGTGATTGCAATACTGGGATACTTGAATATGTATGGGCAAAATCCAGAGTAAGGGGAGTCCTTGCTTCGGTAAGACAACAATTTACTCTGGATTCCAATATGAATTTCCCATAGGTTTTCACTAGGTGGTGCAGTAACTACGGATGCACGAAAAGTCTCTTACGTGCTCCTGTAGTTACTCTGGATTTGGGGGTATGATTTTTTTATATAAGAGGCTTTAGCAGTAAGTAGTGCAATCAATTGTAAACGTTGAGAGGGAAAAAGATATGAATATCTACAGGTTATTATTGTCTGCTTTAAAATGTTTGGCCAGTTTAGTAATTTGCATGACAGTTGCATAGTTACTAGAATTCTCAAAGTTGCAACCTGTGTCTAGTTAATCACAATGTATTTATTATTGGAAACAACACTGGTTCAAGGATCTTACAAGTACCACTGGTCATCACCTGATGCACTGTCAGAGAAACACATAGATAATATGGTCAATTCTAGCCCTTATGAATTTTCAAGATGAATGTGTGGACAATACAGAATGGTAGCTGTATTAGTTTTTGTATACCCAGTCACAAATCCACCATTTATCCTTCTTCTACCAAACAGCTGCTTTTACTCTTTGTCTGCTGACTTCATAAAGAGGGCATGAATCAAGGATGGAAAGGCAGTGGTGTTACACTGGCTTAGTTGTGTCACTAGTGGAGCAGAAGATTAAGTGTTAAAATAATCAGATGGTAGGATCCTAATGTTATTATTTCCTGTAGTGTAGTACTGAAGTGCAGAGAGTAGCAATTGCACAAGCTTGGTGGGGATGGGTAACAAGCTGAGCTGGACACTACTGGCTAAAATTGTGAAAACCTTGGTATGTAAAAATAAAGTTATTGTGTCATAGATATCTTCAGAAAGGTAATTTAATGCAGAATTCAGTGGAAAAAACCACACTGAAAAATCTGTATTCTATAAAAAGTTATGACCAATTAAGATGGTCATAACACAACTTGCCTTATGGAACAAAATGTGAAAATTGATCTTTGAAACTGTATTCTGAGATACAATGAGATGGTATTATGATATAACATGGAACCACTAAGTGTGCAATCTTAGGCCCGCAGAACTCACCTGTCATATCCTCCCATGGTGGTGTGGAGGGTTTGGCATATGCCTGTGCACTGGCCCTACCTCCAATGGGGCAAGAGAAGTGGGGCAGAAGTGTCTTAAGGCACTTTTGTGACATCCCCAGATCAGCACAGGACTTATGCCGGAGCTTATGCCAGCCTAACTGGACATTTCCATGTATCATAATACAGTATATTTACCCCTGCAGACTGGGCAGAGGCACTTTTCTCAATTGTTCCTCCTCTTATATTTAGTAGGGAAGAATAACTGTCCCTCTTCACTCCATCACAGGGTCTGTAACCAATATGTGCCCTTATTTTATCTATTTATTTTTTCTTGAGGTATAAAATCTTCTTTGACTTCTGGAAGCAGATAGGTGTCTTAGCTCTGCCCTCTCTAAGGAGGGAGCAAAGCAAGTGGGTGGCAAATTGCTAGTGGAAGGAAGCAGGTTTTTCTTATCAGCACGAGTCTAACCATGTCTACTCAAAAGTAAGCCCCATTGTGTTCAATGCATCTTGCTCCCAGGAAAGTGTCTTTATGATTACAGCCTTAGACTTCTTTAAAAGCCTGGGCATGACATCACTTCTGGCTGTGACATCACTTCCACGGCATTTTGAGTTCAGCACCAGGCTAAACAATCATTAGCTATACCAATGATTAATATATTTCCTCGAAATTATAACCGGAAAAGAATGTAAGGTGCACTATTCATGTGTGCATGGTGTACTTCTGTCATTATATAATGGGTTACAAGGTGCCAGCTTTTGTTTGTATCGGTGGAAGAGATGTCAGTAGATGTGTGCAGTGTTCATGTTTAAAACACCTGAATGAGACACTGCTTTGTAATTACACCGCTTGGTGTGCAGCAAGGACAATAATTTGCATATTTTAATCTAGAGGTGAGGCAAGCTGGGTAACAGCTTGGCCCAGGTCAGAAAGGAGAAACAGAGTAGAGACAAATAATTGAAAAGGCAATTCGCAGGGAAATGAAATTTGTCTCATTGTCACTTAAGGTTGTCTTCCCATCTGTCTGGAGGAGCAAGTCGATTTACAAATGAGGAGAGAAAGCCAGCCTGCTGTGCCAGGAGGACCAAAGAATAATTTTCTTTTTAATCAAAGCTGCAATTGCATTATGTATATACATTGCAAGCTGATACGGTACATATATGTGAAAAGAACAAGGACAGAGTTCACATTGTGTTCCCTTCTTTGGAAGATGCAGAACTTTGTTCAGGACCACATTTAGACCTCCCTTGAGATGTAAAGTTTATCTTCAAAGTCAAAGCAAGGTCCAGAGAACAAGTAGTACTTAATTAAAATAATTATGTCACATCAAATGGAAAGCAAGAGGGCCAGAAACGAATTTGCTTCAAAATGGAAGGTTCTTTATAGAACACAACTGCAACAGCAGCTCTGGACCTTCAACTCCCTTATGAAATCTTATAATGGAAAGTTTAATGGAAAGTTTATTCATTCCCTGCACAGTGCTAATGTAATGGTCTGTATTAATTTTTGTTCTTTGTAGGATGAGTGTCTTGGGCAGCCCCTGCTATGAACCTGAGTGACTCCATCTTGAAAGTATTGCCCTGTGGCAGAGACATCTGGGAGGCACCACTGGTTTCTGGAGGGCTGGGAAGAATGGCCAAGTGTGAATAGCCTCCTTTGAAGTAAGTCCAAAATCCAAAGTGTTTGGCCGGATCTTGCAGGATGGCCAGTAAAGCTTAGTGCCTTCAATTGCAAATTGAGACGAGCTGAGTTACATCACCTCACAGACAAAGAAAATCATGCGCTCAAGAGAAACAAAGTGGAGTCTGTGGGACCCCCCCCCTGCACTGGGACGGATGGAGCTTAATGTAGGATGGACTATATTCTTTTGACATCCACGCTAAGGTAGGAATCAATGTATTAGAGTAGGAGCTAGATTTTGTTGTTTTAACTCTGAGTTCT
Source organism: Cryptoblepharus egeriae (assembly GCA_030015325.1). Lineage (NCBI taxonomy): Eukaryota > Metazoa > Chordata > Lepidosauria > Squamata > Scincidae > Cryptoblepharus > Cryptoblepharus egeriae. Next base: position 60,869,880 of record JAREYC010000003.1, on the reverse strand, counting down.
AATGTGCTTATGCTTTTACCTTATTTGGTGTGGTGATTGGCTCTAAAATAAACTCGGCCTTTATTTCAGAAAGCCTGTAGTTGTGTCACTATTTCTGGTAACCCAAACAACAGCCCCTCTAGGGGAGCAAGTGTGGAAGTTTGACCGGGTGGACTCATTAAGTAGTCTAAAGTCAACTTCAACTTGCATCTCCATGCCTCTGAGCAAGTGCAGAGTGTTAAGTGGTAGACTCTGGCACTTAAAGAGGCATTTTTGGGACCCCTGACTTAATAGGATGAGTACAGGGGCGACCCAGGTCTGAGCTGAAATCCAGTCAGACCTGCGCAATGAGATTTTGTGTTAAGAATTAGTGGAATTTATAAGAAAATGGATGCTTTATTGTATGTTGCTTAATTGTACATTGTAAGGTAAAATGTATTCAAGGGTAAGCACTTGAATGCTTGCTTCCAATTTCCCATTCCAGATAATGGTCAATAGGATGTGATGCACACTCACCTGTTCCATTTCATCAGTTTATGTACTGGGAGACGGATCTTGCTCCTATTTGTTTTCTAGGGTGCTCTCATTTGTGAGTTTAAAAACGTACCTGAGGATTCTTCCTGAATCAGTCTGAAGTGAGTTTGGCTCTTACATTAAGCATCCTCACAGAGTTGTCGGTTATTGCAAGTATTGTAAAATGAATTTGCTGCAATGTGTAGGCCTTGAAAGCCCTCGATGAAATTGGGAAAACAATTTGGAATTTGGTACAATTTGGTGCACCATTGGAACTTGGAACTTGAATTATTGGCTGCAGCTTTGCTCTCAGATCCAGGTAGCAGCTGACACAGGCAGCATCAAGGGGATGTATGATGGCATCAAGCAGGCCTTAGGTCCAACAGTGAGGAAATCTGCCCCGCTTAAGTCCGCTACAGGTGAAGTCATCCAGGACCGAGCACAGCAGATGGCACGCTGGGTGCAGCACTACTCTGAGCTATACTCCAGAAAAATGTAGTAACTGAAGAAGCATTAAACAACATTGAGTGCCTGCCTGTCTTGGAGGAGCTTGACAGTGAACCAACTTTAGAAGAACTAAACGAAGCCCTGGATTCCCTTGCTTTTGGCAAGGCACCCGGGAAAGATAACATCCCTGCTGAAGTTCTGAGATGCTGTAGAGGGACCATCTCCACTGAACTGTACAAGATATTCTGCTTTTGTTGGAGGGAAGGTGGAGTACCACAGGACATGAAGGATGCTAATATTGTCACACTGTACAAGGACAAAGGTGACAGGCGACAAGGACAGGCGACAGGCGACTGCAACAACTACCGTGGCATCTCTCTTCTTAGTGTTGTAGGGAAGCTGCTTGCCCGAGTCATACTGAAGAGGCTTCAGGTGCTTGCAGAGAGAATCTATCCTGAATCACAGTGTGGATTTCGAGCCAACATGTCCACCACTGATATGGTATTTTCCCTTCGACAGTTGCAAGAGAAATGTAGGGAACAAAGACAGCCACTCTTTGTAGCCTTCACAGATCTTACAAAGGCTTTTGATTTGGTTAGTAGGGATGGCCTTTTTAAAATCCTCCCCAAGATTGGATGCCCACCTAAGCTCCTCAACATCATCAGGTCCTTTCACAAGGACATGAAGGGCACTGTAGTTTTTGATGGCTTAACAACAGACTCCTTCCACATTCAAAGTGGAGTGAAGCAGGGCTGCGTTCTCGCACCAACTTTATTTGGGATCTTTTTTGCAGTCATGCTGAAGAATGTTTTTGGAAATGCAACAGAGGGAATCTATCTCCGGACCAGATCCGATGGAAAACTATATAATCCTTCCAGACTAAGAGCAAAGTCCAATGTCCAGCTGAAATGCTTGCAGGAGTTCCTCTTCGCCGACGACGCTGCTGTTACTGCTCACTCTGCCAAAGACCTTCAACCACTTATGGACCGTTTTAGCAAAGCCTGCCAAGACTTTGGACTATGTGGATCCACCTCCCTGTATCACAATCTCTGAACATGAACTGGAGGTTGTCCATGACTTTGTGTACCTTGGCTCAACTATCTCTGACACTCTCTCCTTAGACTTGGAGCTGAATAAACGCATTGGTAAAGCGGCTACTACATTCTCCGGGCTTACAAAGAGAGTATGGCTTAATAAGAAGCTGACGGAACATACAAAGATCCAGGTCTATAGAACTTGCGTCCTGAGCACACTCTTGTACTGCAGTGAGTCTTGGACCCTTTATGCATGGCAGGAGAGGAAGCTGAACACCTTCCATATGCGCTGTCTCCGACGTATTCTTGGCATCACCTGGCATGACAAAGTCTCAAATGACGCAATATTGGAACGTGCTGGAATCGCTAGCATGTTCACACTTCTGAAACAGCGGCGTCTACGCTGGCTTGGGCATGTCGTGAGAATGGCTGATGGTCGGATTCCAAAAGATCTCTTATATGGAGAATTAGCGCAGGGAAAGCGCCCAAGAAGGAGACCACAGCTGCGATACAAGGACATCTGCAAGAGGGATCTAAAGGCCTTGGGAATGGACATCAACAGCTGGGAAACCTTGACCTCTCACCGTTCAGCGTGGAGGCAAAAGACCTAGCATGGCCTTCTCCAACTGGAAGAGACACTTGTTTGGCAGGCTGAAGCAAAGAGGCAGACCCGGAAGCAGCGAAACCTGGGGCCTGGGCAGGGGACGGAATTTATTTGTCCTCAGTGTGGAAGGGATGGACACTCTCGAATTGGCCTCTTTAGTCACACTAGATGTTGTTTCAGGACCTCCAATCAGAGCATGATACCACAGTCTTTCGAGACTGAAGGATGCCAATACAATTGGAACTTGAGAAGTGTAGTATGTTAGAAGGCAGTCTTGTGGATCTTTAAAAGTGCTGGTGAATAAGTCTGCAAGAAAAATACATAGATTGAAGGTGAAATTGAATTTCCTTTTGCTCGCCTTTAGTTGAGGCAAATTTAAAGAGCTAAACACTGAAGACAAGAAAAGGAAAAGAAAATCATACGAACAAATTAAAACACAGAAATTACTACTTCCAGAAAGCCTGAATGATTCTAATGCTCGACATTTTAAATAGCACTTTCTGCTTTAGTATCCTTTTTTTTCCTCCAAAAGAGGAGGTGGAATGTTAATTTGAATTACAAAAAAGCCCCGATAACCCCCCACACATCAATTTACCTGTGAACAAAAAGATTCACACAGAGAAAATGGGATTTGGGACTATTTGATAAATTATTGCAGACTACTTGAATATTCCATTAGCAAAATAATAGCTCATTATAGAACCCAGAAGAATGTAGTCTAATTATGATAACACCATCCCCCCCACTATGGGGTAAGAGGAATGCAAATGTTAGAACTGATAGCTATTTAAAAACTGCTTGGTGATAAGCTTGAAAACAAATGGAGGAGGAGGGAGCTTTTATGATCTCCAGCATTCACAAGGAATTTTTCAACATTAATTCTTTGTACTGGTGAACACGTTCCAGCCAGCTGAAGGTCATACATGCACAACATGCACTCATTCATATTCTTTCAATGCCCCTCCAAATGTGTATGCATAAATGCAGTTACACTCATGTAAAAACACATTTATAAGCAGGGATATGCAGTATGAGCAGAAGGTGAGGCAGATCTGCCCCACTGGAGTCCTCTGAAAACGCACTACTACTGAAGCGGCTAGACCACAAACATTCACAACCCATGCACTCTGGAGCACTTTTGAAGGACTTCTTTGGGGCCATTCTGCCTCACCTGCTGCCACCACACTGCATTTCCTTTGCATAAGGACAACTCATGCTGTCATCCCTGCTAACTGGGCAAGAGACACTCTTTCAAGTGGGTGTTGTTCTTTTGTTTAGCAGGGGGAGAGTAACTGCCCTCCACACCCCAGCAATGTCAGTGGTGCCTCACATAAAGAATGCCTCACGTAAAGTATGTTTCACGTAACAAACAAAAATTTCTCTAAGATTCTGCTTCACGTAAAGAACATGCTTCACATAAAGAAAACATTTGTTGGCAGTTGGGGCAGACGCTCTGGCCGGCAGCCTGTTTAAAAAGCGTCAGGGCTGCCTAGCGCACCTGCCCATAGTGAAAGCAACACTTCCACCCTGTTCCTCCTGCGGCTGGGCATCCGATTGGCAGAGGGAGAGAAGAGCAGTGGAGAAGAAGGAAGCAGCTCAGGGCTAGCCAGAAGGGAGCAGGGGAGAGAGAGGCTCAGGATGGAGAGAAGGAGAAAGTGGGGAGACACTTTGAAGGTGTCTTGGATTGCAGCCTCCTAACCATGTCTACCCAGAAGTAAGCCCCATTGTGTTAAAAATGAGTCATACTCCCAGTCTTTGGGACTGCAGCCTAAGTAGCCTAAGATCATGCACACTGAATTCGTTCTGGAGGCATGTTCTTTACATGAAACATTCTTTACATGAAGCAGTTTTTCCCATAGGAAATAATGGAAACTCAGACGATTGGTTCCAAAACCCCCAAAATATTCATATAAAAATATTAACTGGATGTAAAAATGATGACAGAACACTGGGATTGAATTCAAAACATGCATTCAATGTGCATGATCTTAGGCTACTTAGGCTGCAGTCCCAAAGACTGGTGAAATAAATAAATCCTAACCAATTTAGCCCAGCACAACTCACTCATTCCCTGTTCCTAAGGTGGTGTGGGGAGGCTGGCTCATGCCTGTGCACTGATGTTACCCCCTTCCCCCCAAGAGTGGTACAGAAGTGTCTTGTGGCACTTTTGCAACACTACCCAGGCCAGCACGGGACTTATGCTGGTACTTATGCCAGCCTGACTGTGGGTTGACTCCAAGGACCAATTCACCAAATAAAACACACTGACTCCTGACTCCAAGGACCAATTCACCAAATAAAACACACTGTCCTTCTTCAGATATGCAATTGCACATCCCACATTGCTATAGCTGACACCGGTTTATCAGTTGTTCCACGTGGCATTTGTTCTTGCAGACATGTATCTGAAGACTAGGAGTCGAGACTACCAGTGTGGTAGAAAATAGTATTGTAGAAATCAGTGTCAAGGCAGAAGAAAATCAGGAAGGTAACTTTTTCAACATTTAATGCAATGTATTTTTTAAAAAAATTGAATAAGAAATCAAATTTAGGCAATTGTATAGCCCAGTAATTGTCAAGCATTTTGATCTCTGGAATCGTTTGCACTCCTAAAAGTGGTTTTAGAGTCCCTAAAAGTGGTTTGCACTCCTAAAAGTGGAGCACAAACTGAGAAACATTGGTGTATCCTTTTGGCCACTTTGGCCTTCAGTCAATTCTATGGTTCCCAGCAAAAGCTTTCTAGAAATGCTTGCAAAACAGTTCAACATCGATATTATAAACGGTATTCATTTCAGCACAGAACATGTCAATTCCCTCGAATATAAATAGAAGTGTCCAATGTGATGAGTTAATGAATATGTAACAAATTGCCCTTTTGTTGCTCGCCAGGAAAAAAATAAGTCATATTTCTTTCAGGCCGCAAGACGTTAAGCTTCACTTGCATGGTGCCAGAATGTTAAATGTGACATTCAATAAACCACCTAGGATAAGCTAAACAGTGCTAATCAAGCCATTTAATCTTTTAAAGTTAAGAGCTGCTGTGGAAGAGAAGGTGTAATTAATAACTCAAGCTGGGAGAGTGTGGGAGAGATTTTTTAAAACATAAAACATCTGTTAATAGTTGGTACTACATGAATTAATTTTATCAGAACATGAAAATTTCTGATTTTGTGAAATGTGTTAAAGAACTTGGATTTAAATTTGCTTAAAATCAATTTGCATTTGAAGTATTTTTTTCTATACACACAGCTAGAGGCAAACACAAAGAGACATTGATATCAAGAAATCTCTCTTTAAAAAACTGACCTTTTAAAAAATCTGCCAGAACATTAAGGGTCCAATCCTATCCAGCATAGGAACACTGGTGCCAAACAGCAGCAGCTGCATCCTATGCAGGATGCGAGCAGGCTCAAGGTCTCCTCAGACTAGAGGAAGATTTGTTCCCTCACCCTGAGTAAAGCCTCAGTCTGTTTAATGTTGATCTCAATGGATTATCATTAGAAGGAATATACATAAATGTGTAAGACTTTAGTAAACTGGTAGTTTGTCCAAAACTTTGGACAACCTTTGGGAGCTAGTGAAAGATATGGGGCCCAGCATGCTTCAGTCTGTGGGGTCACCAAGAGTGGGACACAACTTAATGACTGAGCAACAACGAAGGGGTTAGTAATTCAGAGTGCAGTTACCATATATTTCAAACAAAATATTTTGTGTGCTCCGTGGTGTGCTACTGTCATGATATGATCTCCTACTGAAACTATCTAAGCAGTAACCCATAGATGACAGCAATGTGCTGTGGAAGAAATTCAAATTACAATTAAAACATGACTCAAGATAAGAATCCAGAAGGTGACTCATAACTCAGGCATAATTCCACCAGTAACTGTTCTGATTATGTTTTGGCAATTGACAGGGTATTGGACATTATAGGCATTGTACAGTATTCTTATTCAAATGCCACTGATGCAAGTGGAAACTATACAACATTTTTAGTGGCTTTTAGAGATCAGGACATGAATTCATCACAGTTTCTTTTTCCTTCCTCCTTCCAGATATTAAACATGAAATTGGTTTCAAATGGACAGTGAACAGAATTAAAATACTTTAACATCAGTTAGGAAAATAAAATTAGGTAAATTGATTGTGTGTGTTTGTCACCTAGAATCCTCCAACATATAGTTGTCACATACCATTTGTTTTTGTTTTTTTCTGGAAGCCAGGAATAATAATTTCTTAAGCAACTGTCACTCTGAAAGTGTGTGTGAGTGTGTGTGTGAGAGAGGGGGGATGTGAGTTGGATCACTTTGTGTTACATTCACAGATTATCACTCAGTGGTGCTGCAACCTTACCATTTACATCATCCCACTTCCCTTTACATCATCCTGACAGCAATCTTTAGCACTGCCGCTATGAAAATTTATTATATTTTGAAAAAAGTAAAAAATAACACTGAATTGTTTAGCAGATAATTGTAGGTCAATTAATAAATGCACATTTGGAATGAAAACATTTGAGCATACAAATCTGCATTTACACTCAGTCAGACCACTTGTTCATCTAGCTCATTCTTTTCTCTGCCTGCTGGAAATGGCTCTCCAAGATCTCTGGCAAGAGTCCTTCCCAGATGTCATAAATTTATTTATTTAGCGATTTGTTAATCCTACCTTTTGTTAGGCTAAGGCTGCAATCCAGAGCAAATTCAGCCTGCTCTGACCTAACAGCACTCTCCTAACTATTCTGTATCCAGAGCAGAAAGTTATGCTGAATCCAGAGAGTCAGGAAGCCTGGGCTGCCCTAACTGCTCCAGAGCATGCTAGGTAATTGACACAAGGGGAAGACTTGCTCCTGAGGAGACACCCCTCAGATCACACTGAACAAGGAACAGCTGTGGTGCCTACAGTGGTGACATGACTCTGCACATCACCTGGTGCGGAAGTCTGTGCGTCATCCCTGGGATGCGCCCCCCCCCCACCTGGACTGCGCAGTCACCAAAGTTTGCGCCTACACAGTCGTTTCTGAAACCAACTGGCTTCAGAAAGAGTACTGCGCAGGCACCATCTCTGACACCTGCGCAGTACTTTTCTGAAGCCTTTTGGCTTCGGGGGAGACTGTGCAGGCGTCAGAGTTGGTGCCTGTGCAGTACTCTTTCTGAAGCCATTTGGCTGCCGCTCTGCCTCCTGAGTGAGGCCGAATGGCTGTGCAGAGGCGCGGACTTTCTCTGCTCTAAGGAAGTCTCCTCTGAAGCTGTTCGGCATGCTCAGTGTGTTTCTGCGCAGTGTACCTCAGATGGCCGTTCAGGCCAGCTCCTCAGACAAGTGGCAGCTTCTGGCTGCTGCTCCGCCTTGGAGCAGGCCTGAATGGGTGTGCTGACGCCCGGGGCCTGCCAAAGGACAGTCAAACTCCTCCGGCACATCACCCCATACGGAGCGCATCCCCAATGCAGCCCACACCAGCCGCACCAGTCTGGTGACGCCACTGGGTGCCTGCCTTATAAGGAGTCCCTGATGAGATGCCAGTACATTCTACAGTGAATAGAAGGGGCTTCTTGGAGTGGCCTGCTGTATCCTGAGGTTTGTGGGCAGCCGTAGTTTGTTCCATTTCCTGAGGTTGAGAGGAAGGGGTTGCAGCTAGGATGGCCAAGAACTCAGATTTTTGGTCAGCACTGCCATTCTTACTTGGGCCTTATCAAGGACCCCTATGGGTCTACTCATTACTATACCTGCTCCTGAGGTGGTATAACTCTGAGGGCTGGAAGAGGGCATTTCTGCCTTGGAAACAGGCTTTGGATACAGAGTAACTGCTCTGCCCTAGGCAATGCTAAACATGCCCTCAACTTGCCTCTCCTGAGCTGCTTAGGCTGCCCCAGTTAGGGCAGAGCAGGTCCACCTCTCTTAGGGCACCCTATCTTGCCTTGCTCTGCCCTAAGCCTCCTTCAGAGTAACTGGGCTGGAGCATCTTGCAGTTGCTCCAACCTAGTGTTAGATAGGGCAACCTAAGGGCTCTTATGTGGACAGATTAGTTGCTCTGGATTGGGCTGCCTAAGCAATTCTTGAAGTTTGGGAAAGGTGCAGTTTGACAGCAAAAAGATACTTTTTTTACTTAAAGGGATTTGAATTTGAACCCTGGTATCTGCTGACACCTGTAGAGAATCAAATCTGTGGATGCTGGGACTATGGACACTAGGTCCAACTATATTTTCCAGGGATACGATGGAAAAGCATGTAATTCTCATGGTCTTTCATCAGGACAGAAATACTTGCTGTTATTTGTACTTTTGTAAATTGTTAAACAGAATATGTAGGGCTGTGCACAGCTATTGGAATGCCAGTGTATATACAGTGGTACCTTGGGTAACGAATGCCCTGGGTAAAGTATGTTCCAGGTAATGAATCTACCACCAGGTGGCACCTCTGCCTTGGGTAAGGAACCTGCTGCGGGTAACGAATGCCAGCTGGCAGCTGTCTGAATTGAAAGGGTCAGGCAACACCAGGTCTAGCTCTCTAGGGGGTGGTGGGGGTGCTTGGGGGGTCTGGGGGGTTCTTCTGGGGGATGGGAGGGTGTTTGGGGACAGTGGGGGGAGATACAGGCAGCCGATACTCACTTTAAAAGCCTGGCTTGCTTTCGAACATGAAGCTTCCTGCAGAACTTTTGAAAGAGGCTGGAGAGGAGTGAGGGACACTCCTCCCTCCAGCCCTCTCTGCAGGGAGCCTCCTGTTTGAAAGCCAGGCTTTTAAAGTGAGTAGGGCTGCCTGTATCTCCCCCCACTGTTCCCAAACACCTCCTACCCCCTCAGAAGACCCCCCAGTCCCTCCAATGGGGCTTACTCCCAGGAAAGTGTCTGGAATTGCTGATTCCTAACCATGCCTACTCTGAAGCAAGCCCCATTGTGTTCAATTGGTCTTACTCCCAGGAAAATGTCTGGAATTGCTGATTCCTAACCATGCCTACTCTGAAGCAAGCCCCATTGTGTTCAATTGGCCTTACTCCCAGGAAAGTGTCTAGGATTGCTGATTCCTAACCATGCCTACTCTGAAGCAAGCTCCATTGTGTTCAGTTGGTCTTACTCCCAGGAAAGTGTCTTTAGGATTGCAGCCTCCTAAGTGTCTTTAGGATTGTGCCTTTAGGATTGCAGCCTCCTAAGTGTCTTTAGGATTGTGTCTTTAGGATTGCAGCCTAAGTAGACATCATAGGATCCTGCACATTGAATGCATGTTCTGAATTCAATTTCTAGTGTTTTGTCATCATTTTTACATACAGTTAATATTTTTATATGAATATTTTGGGGGTTGTGGAATCAATTATCTGAGTTTCCATTATTTCCGATGGGAAAATCTGCTTCACGTAAAGAATGCTTCACGTAACAAACATGCCTCTGGAACGAATTAAATTTGTTACGTGAGGCGCCACTGTAGTTGACTGACCTGCTTTCTAGCTGAGAGAGTCATGTAAAGTTTCAAGGAGGATGCCAGTTTCCTTATGAACTCTCAGCCCATTCTGCAGGGCTTTGACTACCCTTCCCTCTCTCTTGCTGGGCTCTCCAGAGAGCTATGTTTAGTCCAGCCTGCCAAAGCTCCAGTACTAAAAGAAGAGATGTTTTCCTGCCCAAGTCAGAATGTTTTATTTTCTAAACATGTGAGCTGAAAGCACTGTGTGCATTACTGGGAGGCTCGGGTAAGTTTTCTACGTATTGACAATATTCTTGGAAAAGATTAGATGAGCTTTTTTGTTCCAGTTAAGTACCTGGCCATAAGCTATGCTTACTGGGTCACATACTTTACTTCGCCTGACAAAGTCAACGAAAGTTCACTCTCCTCCAGCTCTCCCTGTGCCTCTCCTCTGCCCATGTATCTATCCACCTGATAAATCCTCACTGGGGAAGATTGCAGCCTCTTGCCATATTAGCGCATAACTTTGCCACGCACTCTTTCTCAGTTGAGCTTACCATTTACTTTTTTTCTTGAAAGAGGTGCATGCAGCCCAAGGGGGAGAAGAAAGGCTCAGTGTGAGGTTTTTCTGCTTCAATTTGTACTGATTCTGGTGCATGTGGATTTTCTGATTGGTTGTTTCTTTTGCTGACTATTTTTTATGGGTCAGTTTTTGTTCTGAATTGGATTGTTTCTGTTCCAGTGACTGTGAGATTGTCCACCACATTAGGTATTTTTTAAAAACTATAAAAGAGCCCATTTCTATCCCAATTCCCAGCTGCAATATAGACAGAAGGTAAGGTAAAATGTACTTATACCTTGGTGAAACCTTGGTCTTTCCCTTTATCCCACCAGCTAGGCAGCAGTGTAGAATTTGTAGCTGAGATTACTCTTTCCCTTTTTTAGCATTTTCCTAATTTAGCATTCAATTTTTAAGGTTTGCCAGTCCCTGGGAATTCCACAAGCAGGCCATGAAAGCCATTCCATTGTATGTTCCTAATTTCATGATACATGAAACAGTCTGACTCTGTTCATGGATATTCCATACATGTGACTTCCAGGAACTTGTCTAACCCAGTGGTTCCCAAACATATCATAGTCACAGTGCTCTATAGTCATGGAGCCCTGACACAGTGGCACCATCTTGAATTCTATGAGAACTCACATAATTCAAGATAGAAGCGGCCAACCAGGCAATGGTGCTGTCATAACACTGCTCTATGCCCAGTTGAGCTGTTAAGAAGAGGCTGTCAGGGACATCCCCATGCACCCCCTGTGAGTTTGTACAGTTTGGGAACCACAGTGTAACCTTTTTCAGCCAACTAAATGACAATATCCCTGACGTAGAGATATTGTTATTTAATTTTATTTAATGTACAGTGATGAACCTATTTGAACCTACTCCAAAACAATGATAAATGGAAAGTTTCATGCAACATGCATCCAGGTGTGCCCCAAGAGATGTGCCATTCTCCCTTGATCTCTCCACACATGTAGGATGCTTCATTGTTTTGAACAGGTAATTGCTATATACACAGCAAGTGTCAGGTACTACTGCGTGCTAGCAAAGCCCAGTACTAATCCAACCCAAACACTTTGACAGCCCCTTAGCTGTCAGAGTGACCAACATAGAGCCTGCTGACCTTCTCAATGACAAATTAACTGAAATGAAGGAAAGCAACAAACCTGGGAGCTCTGTAGCATGGGCTTGGCAATCCAAGATCACTTACTAGTTAGAATTTATGGCGTTGCCACTGTAGTTTGAACTGCCAGGAGTTCCAGCTTCCACAGCATGTTGTGGCCCTGATGTTCAAGAGGAAGAGGAGTCTGATCATTTGCTTTGGCACTTAACAACTGTTGGTGCACAACAAAGTTTAGTAACGTCCCATGTGCGTTAAGTTTACTATTCCTTTCAAATAGCAAAAATAGCAAAATAGCCTTTCAAATTTAAAATACCTTTAAATTTTCAGTGTCCTCTTTTATTACACCTAGTTTATTTAGCACTGGCTGACAGTTTATTAAATTGAGAGTGCTGTGATTTATTATTGAAATTCTACTGTAATTACTTCAGCTCTCATCAGCATTACAATTAAGTTCAATACTGAATAGTTTAATGTTATTAGGATATTAATAACTATTAAATGCTGGCCAGCATAATCTGTTATTAAATTAAGCAGTATGCCATGGCTGAATGACTGTTATAATGGATATTGTCACATTTCTAGTGAACAGGGAAGTATAATGATAGAGATATTTTGAGGATGAGGGATTAAAATCTGACCAAAGCTACACATTTAATGGCATTCATTGTAAATTTGAAAAACATAATTGGAGAACACGCTCACACTCAGAGTGTGTCTCTGCATAATAGCAATCATGCTTCTCTGGAGAAAAAGTTTTCTTAATTTTTGGAATTTCAATACATAGCCCCATTTTCTGAAAATGGAACAAAATCCCATAAACCCATAGCCAGTTGACCCTCCTGTCTCAATGTAATGTACAATCTCAATTCCAGGAACAATTCAACTTTTCTCTCATTAACATAAGTTAAAAACTCCCAAAGGTGAATTTTGCTAAGGGGATGTGTACAATAAGGTTTCACAGATTACATAGCTATGGCTGCATTCCTAACCTCCAGTTAGGCCAGGCTAAGGCCCAGCTTAAGTCCAGCATTGACCTGGGGTGACAAAAAAGTGCCATAAGATCACTTTTGTGATCTTTTGTGCTGGATTGCCCGAACCGCTTGTCCTCAAATCCCCACCGCTACCGATTCGGTAGCGGCGGGGGGGGGGGGGGAACCCAGTGTGCCAGCACGCCGGGAAGACAAGATGCACTGCGTGTGTGCTGACCTCGGCGCACGCGCAGTGCGTTTCCTCCTGCTGGGGCAAGGGGCGGGCCACTGCGCATGCGCCAACCCCTGGCGTGCGCACAGTGTGTCTCCTCCTGCTGGGGAAGATGCACTGCGTGCACGCTGACCTCGACGCATGCGCAATGCGTCTCCTCCATCTGGGGGTTGGCGCATGTGCAGTTTGCCAGGTTGGGGCCCGCCCCTCGCCCCGTCCACCCGCAGCTGCTAATAATAATATTTTAATATTAATAATATTTGAATTTTAATATATAAATTTAATATATATATTTAATATATAAATTTAATTAATATTTTAATAATATTTAATAATATTTAAATAATAATGTTTAATATTTAAACTAAATATTTAATATTTAAAGAAAAAATGAGTATATTTCTTTTATAATATATAAGTATTTCTTTAAAAAAATGAGTATAATATTTCAGTATTTTGGATTGCTGAATAATTCACTTGGAAATGTTGGAAAATATCAAGAGATCTCTCTGAATTGTTTGAAACTGGGAAGTCATCTCAGATCTTGGAGAAAGCGACTCACCCCAAACTTAGGGGAGTGACTGATAAAATAAGAACATAAGAATAGCCTCCACTGGATCAGGCCAAAGTTCCATCTAGAACAGCTTCCTGTATCACTCAGCGGCCCACCAGATGTCTTGTGGAGTACATATGGCACCTGCATCCAAGTGCCCTCCCCTGCATCTGGCATTTTGAGGTTGTCCACCTCTATACACACCACTCATGACTTGTAATCCAAGATGGCCCTTTCCTCTAGGAGTTTGCCCAAACCCTTTTTAAAGGCACTGAGGCTAGATGCAATCACTACATCCTGTGGCAGGGAGTTCCACAGACCAATTACACGATGGGTAAAGAAATACTTTCTTTTGTCTGTCCTAATTTCAATGTTAGTGAATGTCCCCTAGTTCTGGTGTTATGTGAAAGGCAAAGGAGCATCTCTCTATACAGTCTATCCATCCCTTGCATAATTTTGTATATCTCAATCATGTCTCCCCTCAAGCACCTCTTTTCTAGACAGAAGAACCCCAAACACTGTAGCCTTTCCTCATACAGAAGGTGTCCCAGACCATCAATCATTTTAGTTGCTCTCGTTTGAACCATCTCCATTTTCTCTATACCCTTTTTGAGATGTGATCAGAATTGGACACAGTATTCCAAATGTGGCCTCACCATTGATGTGTACAATGACATTATGTAAGGTGATGTAAAGGAGGTGTGTGGATTTGTGAATCTATCCACACACATGCAGGGCAGGGACAAATTTGATTGACGGCCAGAGAGATATAATACAATTTTTAATACAAGTATTTAATACTGCACTTGCAAAAAGTACTATCTTTAAAGATTCATTCTCTTTTTCTCTTACATTGGAAGGAATGCTTCATCTACAGTGATGCCTACAGCAACACATGGAGCACAATTCTAACCATGTCTACTCAAAATTAAGTATTGTTGTGTTGAATGGGTCTTAATCCCAGGAAAGTGTCTTTAGGATTGTAGCCACAGTCTCAAAACAAATACAGTATGCATCTTACTCCAAAATAAATGTGTGACTGAAGTTCTGGAGTTTTGGGAATTGGAAATAAATTTTGGAGGTTCTAAATTCTTCCAAACATAGGAAAAACAAATTCTCGATACTCCATTTCCGAACTAGATCATGAAGATCCTTGGCTCTGCTTCACCAGCCTTTCACCCCTAAACAACAGCAGTAAAGGGGGCTCCTTTCATTGCCTGCAGTTCATTCTGAGTGCAACATGGCATGACTGAAAAGTGCTTGCATGTGTTTTTCCCCTTCAAACAGGAAAAAAAGAAAGGCATAGAAGCTAATAAGGACATCCTGTTGTGCCACGATTCAACCATTGCATATGGGGAAAGAGCAGAATGTCCTAATTGCTCCTCACTGGGTGATTTAAAGATCAATGTAGTATTTTAACTGCATGGCAAGAGCTAATAAAAACCACAGACAGATTTTTCAACATGAATTGAAATTATCACAGTGAGCCCTTATGCTTAGGTTGCTTTTTTCAGAGGGATGTGTGTCCTTCCTTGCCTCACTACTGGTATGGAAACTACAGTGAAAATGGAACTGAACTGTAACCTTGAATCATGTGAATGAGTGATCCTCAAATTACCAAATTTAAACACAGAGTTAAGCACAGCCATTTTGGTGCAGATTTTGGCTTCAGAGTGTTAGATCAGGGCTTTCTGGAGTCAGGGGGAGGAAGAGTGGTGACCATATGACTGGAAAAACCCAGATTTGTCCCCATTTTTAGCCTCTTCTCCGTGTGTCCTACATTTTGGCTTCATTGTCCTCCATTTTGGCTTGGGTTTGGCATCTGGTCACCCTGGTGGTGAGCAAGCCTTTGGGTGGGGTGGATTCAGGAGGGAGGTAGAAACAAGGTCCAGTGCTTAAGCTGGATTCTAACCCCATTCCTTGGAGGCCTGACCTAGCACCAGACGGCTCAAATCTTCATCACCTCTTTAGGCGGCAGAGATCCAAGTAGTCCCATTCAGACTGCTGCTGCACTATCTATGGTAATGGAATCAATTTCTCCTGCCTCAGGTTGTGCCACGGCCAACCCCAACCCTGTGTTGGATACAGGGCAGGCCAGCTGGCCTGCCTGTTTCAGCACTGGTTAGGTTTAGGCTGTGAAATATTATTGCCTCTTGCCTAAGTGCTAAAGGTCCCAGTGATCATGTTTCAAGATATTGCCTCCCTTCATGGACTACAGGTAGATAAGATTTTTTTTTGTCCTCTTTGATAGGAGACACACCTGTTGTCATTTAATTTTTGGCAGGAACAGTACTAGCACATTTGTTTAACAAGGAATGCTGTATCAGATTACTTTGAATCTGAGTTGTTTTAGCAAATGCTGCTTCAGGTTGCAGCTAAAATAGCCCCTGGATTTTTAATCATGTGTTAACAAATCATGCTTTGATATGACTCCATTTCTTATTTTCTTTTTTCATAAACTGCTTGAGCTCAGTAAGTGGGACAAGTGTGTGCAATTTTTTTTATCTTTTAGAAAAGTGGTGAATTGCCATTGGTATCCTGGGCAAGCTCTGGAAATGCTTGTATAAAGTAATATTAGCAAATAAATATTTGTTATGGAATTTGGTGTAGCTAGAGTGCTAAGCACGGCTGGCTGATTTTTCCACTCTCTGTTCTCGGGTCATCCACTGTTCTCCGGTCATCCACTGACCCAACCATCCTGCTGGTTAGGATGGAGCAGCCAGAAACAGGACCTTCTTGCCCATACTCTGGAATTCCCTCCCCTTTGAGTTGAGAACAGCCTTCTCACTACTAACCTTCTGGTGGGGCCTGAAGACCTATCTATTTAGGCAACACTTTGAGACCTCATAACTTTTCATGCTGCTATTATTGCATATTTTTATTGCTGATGCCTAGCATATTATATATTTTATTGTGAGTGGTTAAGACGCTGTGCCTGTTAACCAGCAGGCCAGGGTTCAAGACCCGGGTCAGCCCCACAAGACAGGGTAAGCTCCTATCCTTAGCCCAGCTCTGCGACGCCAATTGGATCCAATCGTATTGGCTCTGCCTTTCCATTGGACTAATTCAGTGGTGTGGAGAGATTTGCTGCTTGGGTAACAGCCTATCCTCCATAACAATCCAACCCAGGCTTTCATGCTTCGCATGCAGCGTATGCAGCGCCGAGCACGATATCATAGTCTTTCAAGACTGACGGAGGCCTGCTTTTTTATTGTTTTTAAATGTATGTATTGTTTTATTCATTTTATTGCTGACTAACAGCATGACCCTAACCATGTCTACTCAAAAGTAAGCCCCATTGTGTTCAATGGGTCTTACTCCCAGGAAAGTGTCTTTAGGATTGCAGCCTAAATCTTTGATTGTTAGCTGCCCAAGTGCCTTTTGGGGAGAAAGGCAGAGTACAAATCAGATAGATGGCTAGATAACTAGATAGCATATTACAGTAGAATCAAGAATGCTTAGTCTTGCACAAAGAAAAAGAAAATAGAAAAATCAACATTCTGAGTCTGGCTGTATGTAGCCTGTGAAGATGGCAGTCACAGTCTCGGCCACATCAGACTCCTTTTGTACTTGTGATCACCACAAATTGCCCTGTGAAATGTTTAAAGTTTTCTTTGTTTGTTCAAAGATAGTGGTGGGGATGGGAACATACAGTTCTTGGCATTGCAACATCTACATTACCATGTAATATTGGGTATATCCACAGGCAGCTGGCTGAGTGCTATTTAAGCTGGGTGCTGAACTAGGCACAGACACTGACAGGCAGTAGTTAAGCTGCTCTTATCTTTTTTCCTCCATGTCACTGATAATGATACTGTAATTCTCAGCAAACTGGGATTCTTTGGCTGTGTTTTGACAGCATGCTTGTTATTCCAGTGGTCTGCGCTATTCTTCGACTATGTCATTTCCGCTGGAGATTTCTCTCCTCCCTCACCCTTTCATTTCTGTTTTGAGATCTTTGGAAATAAGTCCTGCTCATCCCCACCGCTTGCACACCTTTTATTTTCTTGCCGTTGTTATTGCTCGTAATTTTTAGAAATTTCACCGGAGTGAATAGTTCAGGCCAAAAAGAATGTTTTCTTTCTGAAGGGTATGATGTGGCAAACAGATGCAGGTTGTAGCCCTACAAGAGGGCAATTTGGGTTGCCATTAACCAAGGGGAAACTTGGCATAATTGATGCTGGTGACACTTGCTGCTTCCAGGCTTCGTTAGTAGCCTCCTGTTTTAGCATTCTGGTTTAATCAGGTCTCACTCACCCTCCCTGGATCCCTCTGCTGTTCCAAAACTCTCTTTCCTTTAAAATGCTTGTACTAGTGAAGTTGCTGGTGGTGGTAACAACTGAAGCCATTTTATTTTTGTGATAGGGAGAAGAAAGGAGGGAGTCTCTGGTAATATCAGTAGCCCTTAAAAAATTGTACATGACCACTGGAGTCTGTTATTCAGGTTCATGCCAGATGATGGGAAGGGGAGGCAGGGAAAAGTCCCTTTTTTCCTCTCCCCGTGAATGAAATACTGCTGCCGCTGTTGCCAGCTAGACCAGGAATTAGTGTTCAAAGGGATGGGTGGAATGGGTTTGGGGCTTCAGAGACCTGAATAGAGTTTTTGTTCAAAAATACTCTGAGCTCCATCTTAGTTTGGAAGGGAACAAGGTGACCATATAGAATGGAGGACAGAGTGCCTGTACTGTACCTTTAACCATTCACAAAAGAGGGAATTTAGTCAGGTTTAGCTCAACCTAGAAGGGTTTAAAAAACACCACCTGCCTACATTCCCTTTTCTATGCAATGGTTAAAAGTACAGGCACTTTGTCCTCCATTCTATATGGTCAACCTGGAAGGGAACAGCCTAAGTTTTCAAAGCCCAAGTTGTCATGAGATATTGAGGTTTCTTGGTGGGCCTGTAGCTATTTGGTAAGCTTGTTGCCAGGATCATTCTGGTAAATTTATCATTCTGGTGAATATTTATCACTGTGATGTGCTGTAGGGACTGTTGACACTCTCTTTATCTCTTGACATAATATTAGAGACAACTGGTTTAGAGAAAACTACCCAGTCCTACAGTGTCCATGTTAGGGCCGGATTTAGGTTGGATGGGGCCCTAGGCTATTGAAGGTGATGGGGGCCTTACATGTCCAGTTGTCCTTTGTCAAAAACAAATTGTCAGTTTTTTGTGTTGAAAAACATATGCTATATGGTAATTTATGGGCCTAAAGCCATTTGCACATAACAAAATATTTTATCAAACTGTTGAACTGAAATACCATTAAAAAGTATATTAATAGTGAAATACCATTATGAAGAAGTATAATAATAGTGAAATAATTACTAAGCTCTAACTTAAAATGAGTTTTTATTCATAACAAACTTAGTAATGCAAACACATTGGCATTTGACAAAAACAAAAGTTCCTTTAGAAACACCATTTACAAAGACTCATAAAGTAGTCTCTAAAGACCTGCTATATTTAAAAAGTGTCAAGGCTGCCTAGCATGCCTGCCCATAGCGAATGCAACACGTCTGCACTGTTCCTCCTGTGGCCAGGCGTCTGCTGGACAGAGGGAGAGAAGAGCAGTGGAGAAGAGGGAAGCAGCTCAGGGCCAGCCAGAAGGGAGCAGGGGAGAGAGAGGCTCAGGATGGAGAGAAGAAGAAAGCGGGGAGACACTTTGAAAGTGTCTTGGATTACAGAAGAATGTCTTTGATTGCAACCTCCTAACCATATCTACCCAGAAGTAAGCCCTGTTGTGTTAAATGGGGCTTACTCTCAGGAAAGTGTCTTTAGTATTGCAGCCTAAGTAGACTTCATAGGATCATGCACATTGAATGCATGTTTTGAATTCAATTACAGTGTTTTGTCATCATTTTTACATACAGTTAATAATTTTATATGAATTTTTTTTGTTCTGGAACCAATTGTCTGAGTTTCCATTATTTCCTATGGGAAAATCCGCTTCATATAAAAAGAGTTTTACATAACAAGCATGCTTTGGAACAAATTAAATTTGTTACATGAGACACCAATGTAGCTGCTAAGTACCCTGTAAAGGAGCTGAGCACCTGAAGTTTGAAAGTATGTGATAAATATTTGTGGGTATTTCTTGTTATTATTACTTATAAAAAAGGGGGTCCAGGTGCTAACATGCATGGGAAACACTGCTTTAGCAAAACCTAAACACCATATATTATTGTTAAATTAATACCAAAGGTCATTATTCTGGGATTAAGGCTGCAATCCTAAACACATTTTCCAGGGAGTAAGACCCACTGAACTCAATGGAGCTTATTTTTGAGTACACATGGTTAGAATTGTGTTCTCTAGTTTATAATTCCATAATAGATAATAAAAATTTAAAGATCATGGCAAATGTCTGTGTGTGTGTGTGTGTGTGTGTGCGCGCGCGCGCGTTTTAAGGAAAACTGAGGGAGCCCCTTGAGCATGGTGCTTTGGAAGGTTGCACAGGCTTCCCCTTCAAGTGTAGAATGGACTCCATGATTACACAGTGCCAGAGTAAGCAGCACACCTGAGTCAGGGGTAAAAACTCTCCCTCCTGAGGATTGGAGATACCCTCAGAGGGATACTCCTGAGGTATTTCCTCCTTCAATTCCCTGCCTGTGTGTATGTGTTTCAACTGTTGTCAGAAGCAGTAGGGAGTGGGGGACAACTGAGGGGGAAAAGGTGGGAAACCCTTCTGAGGGGATTGAAATGTGTAAAGGTGGTGGTGGTGAACTAAAATTTGACTATTAGAAGAAAAAAGGTGGGATAATAATAATAAACCTTTATTATGGTCAATAGACCAGCACAAAGATGGGATAGGAGTGTAAAAAATGGTTGGGGGAGGAGGGAGTTGTGAGGGAATGAGAGTTTGGCTGTATGGGATGTGAGGGAGAGGGTTGTAAGGCAATGAAACAAGAGCGCAGACAGTATTTGCCATGCAATTATTCCCCAATTCACATAACTGATGAGCCAGGTTTATTTTCCCCCTTATGTGTGGCATTTCAAGTTGATATTTTCCCCATTTGGTTTAATAGGGTTTATAATAGTGAGCCTTTTATTGGCCAGAATGGCTATTGGCATGACAAAATTCTGCATTTGCAGGAATCAGATATGAAGATAAATAACTTCAGCCTTTAAGAGTAAAAATAAAATTATTTGACATCACATTCCTAAAACAGCCTACACAGAACCAGATATGGTAATGGAGCCTACTTCTGAGTAGACATGCACAGAACTGTACTAGTAAATAATAATATAGGCCTACAAAATAATAAAGATGAATATTTTTCTAAATTTGTAATTTTATAATGGGATCAGAAAAATTATGTATTACATGAAATCAATGAATACTCCAAAATCCAAGATCAGACCTGGTTAGACATTCTTAGGAGTGTCTCACATGCCTAGAATCCTGAGCTGAAAATCACTTTAAAAGGTTAAAAATGTTTAGAAATTGTAAGGATGTGTACTTGTGTACAGTGTACTCAGCCTAGGAACATGTGCACAGGATTTGAGCCCTCTGCACAGTCTCTAAAGCCAGCAAAATGTGCAAGAAATAAAGCCTTGAGGGTTTATAAACCCTTATTTATGAGGGTTCCCAGGAAAATCTCCATCTAGGAAAGCAGGAGAAGACAAAGCCAGACCCCCCGACCACAATGCTGGGAAACTTTCTTCCATACAGGGACAGGGATGCTCCAAACAGAGCCTTGTATTCTGGGGGTGTCTGTCCCATGGAAACTATGAGACAGACAAGCAAACTGACAAGCAAGCAGGAGTCATCTATAGGGTAAGAAGGAATAGGAAAAAACTCAATTTCCCAGGAGCCTGAAAAGCACATGGAGAGAGGGAAAGGCAGCCCCCCTTTCCTCCCAAACCCTACCTTTTCCTGGCATTGAGACTGTGTTCCTAGACAGATACTGGCTCAGCTGAAATCTGTTGGGGCTTTTAGAAATGCTCTGTAGAATTCTCATAAGAAATGCATTGAAAAAATTGCAAAAAAAAATTAAGGAGTTTTTTAAAAATAATTTTCTTCTTTTGGGGCCCCCCAAGAGAGTGGGGCCCTAAGCTATAGCTTATTTAGCTTATGCGTGAATCTGGCACTGGTCCATGTGCTGATGGAGCTCATGAGGCTACTACTGATGTTGCATAAGCTTGTGTGAAAGTGAACTGCTTACTCCAGCAGCATCGATGCTGGGAAGCCCTGTGCCAACCCTGGCAGGTTGCCAAACCACTACTGGAAAAGGTAGGCCAGTGGTGGGGCAGTACAAGAGAGGATCATGAGGGGATTCAAACTGGGGCAGGCAGCGGGTGAGGGAGTTTTTTGCAGCAGCACATACTGAGATTCTATCCCCCTTCCTGACCTGGACCTGACTCTGGTAATTTCTCACACAAGCAAAAGAGCTGGCATAGATCTAAGACAATGCATCAGATGGTCCACACATCATACAGGAGGTAAATAAAAAAGATTTATGCTTAATTTTTTTGGTCCGTCTGATTGACACCTGTTTTATTTATGTATATTTCAGTACTGTTGATTTTAAGAACTTTGCATGTTAAAATGTGTAATGACAAAAATAATTTTATAAACAGGGGAAAAAGTCAATTATCTCATTTTATTTCTTGTTATACATTGAGCAGAAATATCAGAATGGCTTCATCTCTGTTGGGAGAGATTATAGATGTTGAAAAATATAAACTCATTTTCCTGTCAGTTGCCAGAAAGACACAAAACAGGTATTTGGCTGGAGGCTAGCTTGCTGGAGGCCTCGCTCTCCTATAGGGATTGGAGGTAGATGTCATTCTCCAAGGGTACCAGATTGCTGTGGGGTCCTGTGAATTTTTGAAAAAAAGAATAAGAAATAAATACATAGGCTGCTTGTTGTAGAACTGATAAATGGATATAAAGTGACAATGTTCATAACAACAGCTGAGCTCTGGAGTCTATGGATGACAAGATCCTGTCTTTGAGTTGCTGAATACGTGAGCCGTGAAGGACTATGGAAAATAACTTGCAGAGTACAGGGAGGGCTACTACAGTCTTTACTACGGCTGTTTTTAAATCATTAGTTTTCTTCTCAAAGTAAATCCTATCAGGATCTGAACATGTATCAAACAGCAACAGGAGCAGCATTTCAGAATTTTGTATACTCGGAAGCCAAAGTTGTGCAAGGTTCCTGATTAACCTTGGTTCCTGGTTAAACTGAAAACAGTGTATTTTGTAAAACCATGTGGATATTTCTTAGTTTACATTACATTATAATAATTATAGAAATGTTAACCACAGAAGGAAAACAGTCACTTTATATATTTTAAGCAAAGGGATCTGTGTCCTTGGCTAATAGTTGATTCTGATTCTAATACAGCTAATAGCTGTATCTAATTCATAGCTAATCCATAGACCCATTTAATTGCTTGTATCAGTCTGTTTGCTATTTGATGTGTTAGCTGTTGCATTTATTCCTTTAAAAAAACTCTTAAAAATTACACTGATTGATTTTAGCCTTCAGCAAAACATAACATTTAACCATTTAATTCCTTATAGACATGGCTCTCTTGTGTGTACTGATTCTAGTTCTGAGGACAATGTCAGGTACTTCTGAGGTCGTTGTCAATAGCTTTATTGATGTCGTCTGAGAACCTGATCTGTCATCTTCTGGATGATGTAAAAGCTGATGTCTGAATGTGACCTTCTCTTTCCAGCAGCCTCCGGGAAGAAGAATGATGTGCTGTTGTGTGGGGGTTTCGTGATTTTGCTTCCCTCTACTCAAGAATGTTTCTCTTTTTGAAAGCTGATGGATGGAGGCAGCCTGTGTGCACCAGAACAGGAGGGCATGCTTGCCAGAGCCTGAATCCTTAGTGAACCCTCCACTAACATCTCTAATTATAAAAACATTTACAGTTGTAACAGTTGCCCAGCCATGAATTATTCTGACAATGTTTAACTTGCAGATAAGAAACCACAGCCTGTCACATATTCCCCACTAACGAGGCTTGCATCAGTCGAAAAGGAAAGGCATTGCACCAAGCAGTGGCGTGCTGTCATAAATTATAGGTATCCAGCCTGCATCACAAGGAGAGGAACCATCCAATAGCCCAAGACTCTATTCCACATTCTGACAGTGACAGAAAAACACCACTCTGAAGTGTTTAATCTACCATAGCTTGTTTATTCCCTTTTCCCAGTGATGCCAGTTTGAAGCATTTAGTGCTGCATTGTGCTACTATCTGCAATTAACATAAGTATCCATTGAGAGCTTGGGAGAACGTTGCTTTTGATGGAAAGCATTGGCCCTTTCTAATCACCCAGCCACTGGAAAATGGGGCTGTCCAGGACGGCCTGGTCTGGTTTTATGCCTCTGATGAAAAATATGACGTTCAGGTGAATTTCTTGTTTGGCCTGTAATAAGCCACCGTTCCTTGTAAAGGGGAAGAGGAACAACTCTTGTGACTTGATCTATCAGGCTGAAAACTTAACAGAGAACAAGCTGTGCTATTATCTTCTGATGTTGATGATAATATAAAAAGAAAAACCTGAAATTCGGGAAAATGTGCTAATGTCCTAAGCAGCTGGTTCTCTTAACCAGAGCAGGTTGAACATAGCATGGGTACTGCTGTTATGAAGCTGACTTTTTTTATAAAAAAAACAAAACATCACATTCAATTCCAGTTTTGTGATAGCTTCTGCTAATTACTCAAGCTTATACCAGGGGCGTCAAACTCATTTCATACCGGGGGCCACAGTAGCATTAATGGTGTCTCCCGAGGGCCACAATCCAATTTTTTCCATGTCTAATCAGAAGTGCCCTCCTTTCTCCTGGGCTTTCTCCTGCCCTGGGAAGCTGTTGCTGCTGTGCATGAGCCTTCCTTCCTCTTGGGCTCTTACTCTGGCTCAAAATCAAGTGTGCTGCAGCCACTACTGAGCTGCTTCTGGGGGTGGGGAGATTACTTGAGGGCTGCACGTGTGCCTGCAAAGGGCTGCATGTGGCCCTCAGGCCACTGGTTTGACATGCCTGGCTTATACCATGTCTCAGTTGCCCAAACTGTGCAGTGCTGATCACAGTGTTATTGTGAACTGTGCATAGCCTTGCATCACAGGTAGGAAAAGATGTGCTGGGAAGGGGACATTGACCCTACAATCCAGAATAACTACGGGACCACGTAAGAGACATTATGCACACCCATAGTTACTGCAACTTCTAGTGAAAACCTATGGGAAATTCAAATTGCAATCCAGAGTAAATTGTACTTACACCAGAGCAAGGACTCCCCGTAGTTACTCTGGATTGCGCCATAAATTGGATTTCTAAAAAATTAGTCAAGGCCAAATAACTGACCTTCCTTATTCCATACAGACTCAAACTGAACAAGAAGCATACATGGGACTGTACTAGATGTTTGAGGATTGCATTTATGTTAGCAATGGCAACAAAGGGGGAAAATGTTGCAGAATGCATGGGAAGATGTCTGTCCTTGCTGCATTAGTTGTATCATTCATCTGTGCTTCCTGGATACAAACCAGTAGTAACTTCATCTGCACAAGCTCCATTCAGATGAATTATTGTTGTCCACTTATGGGCATTAATAACTTCATTTGAATGAACTATGCAGCCATCCTCTTGCACAACTGCCATTTCCTTCAGATTAAATTAGGCTCTAGATGAAGAGAGGTAAATGTAGATGAAGATCATGGTAATGACTATGTACTGGATTGCTTTGAGAGATCCTTCTATTACCATTTCATACAGTTGCTTCCTTAATCCGTCGCTTCCTTAATCCATACCTATCAAATGTTCCTCCATTGTATATCATCAGTTATAAAACATATTAGGGTGAATGCTGGAGCAGGAATAATATATTTTTGAAAAGTGTTCTGATATAAAAAATATTCTTTGCACATAGTTGTAATAGTAAATTAGAAACCATGAAAGTCTGTTTTTTTTTACCTGCAGCTAAGCTGAATGCTGAATTACAACACGTTTTAGTTTTCTGCCAATTAGTTTGCTATAATAGGGTGATGCTGCATTCAGTTTTGCTGCTTGCCTTGGCTCAGCTCAGTCTTTGCATCTGACATCGTCAGAAAAGGCCCCACAAACTAAAATGCAGAAATTTTGCCTAATATCAGTTGGGTGGATTTCCCCAAGAATGAATGCCTATGTCCATTTACAGGTCTGGCTGTTAAATATTCTTATACTGAAGGGTCATTCCAGTACATTTGGAGACTTCTGGGTGGGGTTGCACTCCCTCTGAAGGAGCAGGTTCGCAGCTTGGGGGTTCTCCTGGATTTGCAGCTGCTCCTGGAGACCCAGGTGGAGGCTGTGGCCAGGGGAGCCTTTGTTCAGCTGCGGCTGATCCACCAGCTGCAACCATACCCGAGTTGCTCGGATCTGGCCACGGTGACCCATGCCCTAGTGACATCGAGACTGGATTATTGTAATGTGCTCTACGTGGGACTGCCTCTGAACACGGTCCAGAAGCTTCAGCTAGTCCAGAATGTGGCGGCCCGTGTGGTTGCTGGGGCTTGTTGGTTCGACTCTGTCGGGCCACTGCTTCACTGGCTGCCCATTCATTTCTGGGCTGAATTCAAAGTGCTGGTCCTGCCCTTTAAAGCCCTAAATGGCTTGGGTCCAGGGTATCTGACGGACTGCCTTCTTCTGTACAATCCGACCCGTCACCTAAGGTCATCTGAGGGGGCCCTACTGACTGTGCCGCCACTAAGAGATGTGAGAGGTGTGGCAGCCAGAGATAGGGCCTTCTCGGTGGTGGCACCCCGGCTTTGGAACTCCCTCCCCTTAGAACTGAGGAAAGCTCCCTCAATACAGAGCTTCAGGCGGAGATTATTTTAAAAAAACTTTCTAAATGGGGCAGGGGTGGGGAGGCAGTTGTTTTATTGTTTTATTGGTTTTAATATATGTTTTTAGTTTGCATGTTTTAATTGTCTCAGTTTTAATTCAATTTAATTGTATTTTAATTGTGTTTTAAGCTGTATTTATGATCTATTTTAATGGTGTTTTATTGTATTCTTAATGTTAGCCGCCTTGAGCTCCCTCTTGCAGGAGAGGAAAAGCGGGATATAAATTAAATAAATAATAAATAATAATAATATTTCAGAGCAATTCCAGACTATTCCAGCTAGGCACTCTTCATTTTGAGCTGCCAAATACAAATATATTTCAGAAGAGCCCTTCTGGATCAGGCCAAAGGCCATAGTCCATAGTGATTTATCTCACCGTGGCCTATCTAGTGGCCTAAGAAAACACACAGGACATGAAACGTGTTGCCACTCCCTTGAACCTGGCATTTTGAGGTAGCATACTTCTTAACTTCAAGAACCACAAGGGCACTGCAGGGCATATCTTTAGGGCTTGTTAACTGCAGGGCTTGTTAATGTCTATGTGCTAACAAGCTCAGGTTGACCAGATGCTATACCCCAAAATGTAGGACAAAGTCCTCCAAAAGTCAAGATTTTCAACTGAAAATCCAGGGGAGGAAAAATTTTGGGAGGACCCTGTCCTCCTTTTTGAGTTCCAGCATATGGGCATTCTTTACTGAAAAGTAAGTTCCATTGCCTCAGTGGGCTGACTTCTGAGTCACATGGAGGAGAGTACACATCGCTCAGTGTCCCCCAGTGCTAGGACCTACCTGGGCTGCTGAGGGAGGGTGGTGAGCCAGTGGGGGTACTTAGGGGCAGTTAGAAGCATCCACACATGGCATGACTTAGTTTTTGCCACAGCGGCTACCCTTGTAAGTAGCATGTGCGTGCAGCCCTGGGCCTGCATAGCGCACATGCATGTGATGCTTCCATTACGGAAGCAACGCTTCCTATTTCTCCCTTGGCTTGTGTGCGCGCCTCCTGATGACCTGGCTGGACCTGAAAGGCAGAGTTACCTGGTCCGGCCAGGTCATCAGGAGGCGTGCGCGCTGGCTGAGGGAGGAATAGGAAGGTTGTGCGCACATGCTAATTACAAGGGTAGCCGCAGCCAGCTAGAACTTAGCCACGCCAAACCACGGCTGCACCTAACTGCCTTTAAGTGCCCCACGTACTCTCCCACCCTTCCGAATCCCGGATGGGCCCAGGGGTTTTCCTAGCCCCCCCCCCCGGACAAGGTAGGAAAACCCAGACAAATCTGGGGAAAGCCAGACAACCTTACCTTCTCTGTAAGGTGACCAGTTTTCTGGATGCACGTATTCATTACATAGGAAGGGCAACACCAAATCTACTTTCATTCTTTGAGAAAGATTTCCAGTTGTATGCCCCTTTCCTTGGAATTATTGGAATATTCCTTGGAAAAACTGAGGAATTTCTCATCCACAACATACTTACCTGATTGTTCTTTTAGTGAGAATTTCATTATTTGACAGATAATTTGTAGCACATTGGACTCTTGAGAAAACAGAGCTTACTTGGTTGAGGGTTTGGTTGGACAACAAAGCCACTTACCATTTTGGGTGCTTGGAGAAAGAGATCTACTGGCACTCTTAAATACTAGGAAACCAAAACCATCACCACCTGACCACACTAGTCTATAAAAATGCACCACCCAGGCACGAAGCCCACAAACATGACTTAGCAACTCACAACAAAAACAAGATGCTATTGAGTAAACAAGAAGCTGTTTAGAATTAGGGATACCATTAAGAAATCAAACATACAGAAAATAAAAGTAGATGTGCACAGGAGCATACAAGCCGAAAATGCTATGATTACTAAAATCTTCCCAAAGAAGCTTACCAAAAAGCTCTGATAATGCAATGGTAGCTGCAGTTTTTATACATTATGCATGCTTGCTTGGGAATTAGGCTCAATGGACATAGCGATAACAATATGCAGCATAAGCATGAAGAGCACTAACTTGGAAGTGCTACAGAAAAAAATAGAAGTAATAACAGCAAAGATGTTCTTGCTCAGCATAAACAAAACTCGTGACTACAGAAGGGGCACAATGCCTTCCTTTTAAGAGTACTTTGTCTCGTCACTTCATCGCCAGTCTGTGTTTCAAATTTCTTGCAGAAAAGATATCACAGATGCAGCATGTCTGCTCCTTTAAAAATCCAGCCCTGGGAAAATCCAGCCTCTCTTGGGTTCACTGAATCCTCTTCACATGAATGTGCAGCCCAAGCATATGTGCATCTGAGAACAGCATGATGCTCATGTGGAGCATAGTACCGGGGCTGAAGTGCTTAGAAAAGCCATCCCCTGAGCCCCCAGAACTTGCTGCTCTCATCCCTGTAATACCCAGATGTCTGTGTGTGCAGATTGTACGCACATTACTTGAAGCAATGCACACATTCACAGGAGGCAGCTCAGCCAGGTGAACCCAAATTAAAAACCTCCCTCTGGCAAAGCTATTAGAAGCGGTGCCAAGCTTGTCTCAGCTGGAAGCAGCTTTCCCCCCATATCTTATGGAGTTCATATGAATTGTTTTCTCATCCAGGAACTTGTAAATTCTCTGGGTCAGCAGATAAAACTAGAGAGAGAGAGAGAGAGAGAGAGAGAGAGATCATCTTGCCAAAAATGAGCTCCCAACTTTTTTTGAAATCAGAAGTGTTTCAAGAACCAACTGCATAGTGCAGTCGCCATGATAGAAACATATACAGATTTCCTACCGCCCAACCCAAAGCATAGATGGAAGCAGAAGTACATTTGGCAGGGATATGGCTGGTGCCATTCAGGCCTGTGACCCAACAGAAGGCAGGGTTCAGGTACAGATGCTGTTTTGAGGAGGCCTGGCCACAAGTGTCAGCATCAGTTGCTGTAATCAGTGGTGGGCACCAGCAGGTTCGCACCTACTCTATAGAACCGGTTGTTAACAAGAGATAGGACATATAAAGTTTAAAAATAGCCATTTAAAAGTGGCTGCCAGATGGGCAGAGAACCGGTTCTTAATTTCTTTGAAGCCCATCACTGGCTGTAATTCTGACTTCAGAGCAGTCATTAACCAACTCTTCTCTTTCTCCTCCGCCACTGACCTCTGGAGACACCTTTGTCAAAGTAAGCAACCTGCCAGACAAAGAGAAAAGCCTGTTTTTCAGTGCATCGAGCAATGTCACCCCATGTATTGATTTATAGTCTGCTGAGCACTCCAGTGCAAAAAGGGAATGGTGGTAATTAAGTTAGTATCTGCACTTTCTAAAACACTGCTGAGTTGCCACAAAGAGAGTCCCTTTTATTTCTCTCCTGCTGTCTCTCCCCATATGCAAATCTGGGGACTGACCTCCGACCTTCACAGCTTTCCTCAGCTGTGGCTGCTATTTTTCTTCTTTTTATGCCTTGAGGTATGGTTGGACTAAGTCACATTCATTTAGGGCACAATCCTCACCTAGGCCAGCACAACTGTTTGTCCTTCCCAATCCAAAGGGAATAGGGAAGCAAGCGCAAATCTGTGCACTGGCCTAACCCTTCCCCAGGAGTGGTGCAGAAGTGCCTTTACAGCAATCTTGTGATACCCCCAAACGAGCACAGGACTTGTGTTGCCGCTTAGGCTGGCCTAACTGGGGATTAGGATAGCAGCCTAAGTTCTTTAAAAAAGAAAGGAAAAAAAAAGAAACTGGCAATACAACACTTTTACACTTGGTGCCTACACAATGACACCCCAATCTGAGTATTGTATTAATAAGAAGAGAAAATTGGAAAGAACTTACAATGAGAGATATATAAAGAACATATAATGTTGATGAATTGATTCAGTTTCCCCTCCTATCACTCTTTAAAGTAGGATTATCTGCCTGGAAAGTCCCACATCTCAGCAAGGTGCACAATTTTCCCCTTTCCATCTTTACAAAAGAGCGATAACAAAGCCAGCACAAAGGGAAATCTGTTTTGTATTCCGTTCCTGTCATTAGCAAAACAGGGCTACGAAAGGTAATGGCAATAAAATCAAGTACCTTGGGGTAAACATGCAAATTACATGCTAATACATGCAAATGAGCTCACCGTGTTCAGTGTCCATAAAAACTCTACTAAATGCAGCTAATTAAAGATAGGTAAGTTTCTACTTGGTTTTGTGCAGGAGACAGTATATTATCACAATTATAGTGTGTTTGCCTTGGGGATCATCTAACATTCCAAATAACTTTCTCTTCCCTTTGAGACGTTTTCTTTTTCCACTGCGCTTGGAAGCAATCACCTCTTTTCTTCTTTTCTCAGACATTCAGCACAAGTGATCTGTTAAATTTAATTGAACACTGTGCAATTGAGATCTAACACAAAAACTAGAAAATACTTTTAAGAACAGATATAATGAGAATGTCTGACATACGTATTTCTCTAACACAAGGCTGATTACAAGAATATTGGGGCCTGATGTGGAGCATTTTTGCAGGGTCCTCTTCCCTGAAGGTCCCCCAATCATGCAGCAGACATAGCGGGCCCAGTGCTGATGTGGTTGCACATGAAGCATGATACAATACTTGGAAATAGATGCTTCTGGGAGGCCCATTTTGGGCTATACAAACCCAGGACCAGGCAGAAGGACAGACATACTATGGCTGTAATCCTAACCCCTAGTTAGGCTGGCATATTGTAAGTCCCGGCACAAGTCCTGTGCTAGCCTAAGGGTGTTACCAGAGGTTATTTCTGTTCCACTTGGCGGGAAGAGGGGGAAGGTTAGGCCAGCTCACAGGCATGCACCAGCCTCCCCACACCACTGTGGGAATGGGGAAATAGGTATGTTAGGCATAAATTGTTAGGACTGTTAGGCCTAAATTGTTAGGGTTGCACCCTCAGTGTCTTACCTGTGTCTCCATCAAGCCTGGAGATGCTTCAGTAGCTTTCAACATGGGAGAAACCAACCAGTTATCATGCAGGAGGGCCTCGCCATGCCTCATAACACCCTACTGACATTGGTAAATATCATGCGTCAATGGATTTTATTATCCACCGGTCTATGAATGGAATTCCTACTGATGCAGAGATCCAACTGCACACATTTAGATTTGGCCCTTTTTGTGAATAGAGAACGAGAAATTTAAACAATCTCTAAAAATTAGAAATAGGTTTCAGCTCGGCTCAGTCACAAAAGTTCTGTCATTTGGCCATTGTCCCTTTTACAGTGATAAGTTTCATAGATCCAGAATCAATGTCACAGTCAGTAAATTTTTCCAAGCCTGATGATTCAGCAAATGATTGGAAGAATGGGGCAGAAT
Source organism: Cryptoblepharus egeriae (assembly GCA_030015325.1). Classification (NCBI taxonomy): domain Eukaryota; kingdom Metazoa; phylum Chordata; class Lepidosauria; order Squamata; family Scincidae; genus Cryptoblepharus; species Cryptoblepharus egeriae. The sequence goes on along the minus strand of JAREYC010000003.1, from coordinate 60,838,349 downwards.
CTGTGAGTAGAGACTATTTGATACGATTTCACCAAGTGCAGAAAGAAGAGGCCTTGGATAGTGCAAAATTGGATTTGTATAAGAAAAGGAAGGGTGGGAACCAAAAGCAGAAGGAGCTTAACTAAGATTTCCAAAAGCTGGCACCCCACATTTGTGTATGTGTGTGTTTAAAAATTGTCCTCTTATCATCTGTTTCCTCCAGGAGTTTTCTGTATGTAGACTCACCCTTCCTCTTCAGTCCTTTATGTCCTCCCCATTCCCATGCTAAATTAATACTGTGAGAAAGTCCAGAAATCTGTTGTCAAGGATTTGGTTGGAAGTCTTTGGCTGCAATCCTAACCTCCAGTTATGCTGGCAATTGCAGCACATAAGTCATGTGCTGATCTGGGGGTGTCACAAAAGTGCCCCAGTCCTGGGAGAGCTAGGTGACTGCACACGCATATGCTGACCTCCCCACATCACCAAAGAAAGACATGCCACGTAAATTAGGCTGGCCTAAATTGGTTATGATTGTACCCTATGACAGGCTTCTGCAAACTGTTGTACCTTAAAACCCATTTGTACATGCAGTAGAATCAGGTGGTAAAGATTCCTTTGGACTGTAAAGGCATCCCTCATATATTGGACGGATTAGGGACTGCATCACCATCCAAAACTGAAAGTGGTTGAAAAGTAGAACCCAGCACTTTTCATCTTGTAAATACAAAACGGCCATCAAAAAAGATGTAAATATCACTTGAAAAGATGAGATAGGAAAGGATGGTTACCTGGGATGCCTATCAGGTCTGAGCTCAAAGAAGGAAGAAGTGGGTCAAAACTGCAGGTAATTCCTTGCTGGTGTTTACATTGTCCATATAAGAAAATTGGGTGCTGGGTTGTGCCTACTGTTCCTGCTCTAAACCAGGGGTATCCAAACCCTACCCAGGGGCTAGATGCAGCCCATGGCCAGCCTCTGGACACCAGCAAGCTTCTGGGTCACTTGATCAAACACAACCGAAGCTGTGCTCTAGTAGGGTCTGGTCGGTGTTCTGATGACCAAAAACATCACTTCCTAATTTTTCCCCAAACCAGAAGTAACTTCTTGTGTCCTCTTAAGACTAGAAGGTGCTCAGGCGGTTGGGGAATGGGTATCCATTTCAATATTGAGTAGACATTGTTAGGACTGTGATAGGCACTGACATACACCATGCACTCTCTCACACAAACACCCCATGCATTGTTGCACACGGACACACACACATACAAGCTCACCTTTTCTGCAGAGGTGCAGCATGCACAGGATTGGCCCCTCAGATGGCAATCCTACCACAGTTTACCTGGGAGTAAGCCCCTTTGTCTCTAATGGGCTTACTTTTGAGTAGGCCTGCATAGGATTAGCCCCTCAGTTTACCTGGGAGTAAGCCCCTTTCTCTCTAATGGGGCTTACTTTTGAGTAGGCATGCATAGGATTGGCCGGGGGAGGCCCCCCGCGTCCTCCAAGTGGCGTGCGCACCTGGGGGAAGCCCCTTGCGCCCTCCTTGTGGCACGCATGCCGGGGGAAGCCCCTCTGCATTGTGGGTGGACGATGCAAGCCAGCCAGAAGCCTCTGGGGCTGCCCAATGTTTAAAAAAATTTAAAGGGCCAGCACAAGCTGCCCAAATTCAGAGTCTGGAGGGGCTCTTATTCATCCCAGACAAAGGGGCATTTTGGAGGAGACCTCCAGAAAATACCAGAGGTCTGGCAACCCTGCTCAGGAGCAGGTATAAAAATGAGTATACCCATACAGGTTCATGATAAGCCAGAGTAAGAATGGCAGTGTTGACCAAAAATCTGAGTTCTTGGCCAGCTTAGCTGCAACCCCTGCCTCTCAACCTCAGGATATGGCACAACTACAGCATCCCACTAACCTAGGGATAAGAGTAGGCCTTTCCAATAATCCCCTTGAATCCACTGTAAACTGTTTTGCAATATCATGCTGCTGCTGTTACTAGTTCTCAGGGTCTCCTTATAAGGCAGGCACCACAGCTGTTCCTTGTTCAGTGTGATCTGAGTGGGGTTTCCTTGGGAGGTGCCAGGAGTCACTGACTTGGTGCCTTCTGAGCATGCCCAGGCTTGCGGATTCACTCATTCCAGTACAACCTTCTGCTCTGGATTCAGAATAGTTGGGGAAGCCCAGCGAGGGCACTCCTCATTGCCCTAACTCTGGATTGCAGTATTAGAGTCTCTTCAGATCATCCAGCTTAATGAGTGGAGTTGGGAGCATGGAGTGCTCCCCCTTTCATAAATTTGGTGAACATAGTTATTGGCCTAGGAATGTGCAGAAAATCCATGATCCACATTACAGAAACTTCTCAGAAGTTTTCTGATTGGAAGGATTCCTGTGATTCATTTTAAATTCCACTACTAATTTTTTTATGTTGTTGCTTAGAGTAAATTGCTCATGTAGAAACATTTTCCCACATGAAGACTTCTGTAAATCTACATTTATTTAGATTTATGGTTCACCCAGAGGGTAAGGGAAGGTAATTTTTTGTACTACACTCAGCCACACATTATTACCGTATGGTTGGTCATACTTTCAATGCAATACAAAAACAGTGACTTCAACAAGGCCACCCAATGAGTTGAGCACTGAGCTGGGGTTTGAGTTCAGGTTCAGTACTTGTGGGCAAGAGAGGAGCAACTGTGGCTGACTTGGGAAGGGGAAAAGAAGCCGTTCCTCACATAAAAGACATTTCTATGTATTTAAGAAACATTTTAAGGGAGTGGTGCAATTCCTTGTGATTAGAACTTACGCATGGATGGGGCAGGGGAGAGCATGCTGATCTTGGCAGCGACAACAGCCTTGCGTTACCATATTCCCCTTGATGGATCTTTTAAAAAGCCCTATATCTGGCACTTACAGGCTTTTTTTTTTTTTTTTTGCTTGTTTGACTTCTAAGAATTCTTCAGAAGCTTCAGTGGAGTACAGAGCATTGCTTTGATCCTTCAAGCATATTCACCACTGAGGCGTGTCAAGAATCCCTACCTCAGACTCCACTCAGCTAATTTTCCTATCTCCATTCAAATGATCAGCTGCTTAAGATATAGAAATAGCTTTGGCCCAATTGTTTTCCTGCCAAGCAGCTGCCACCTAAGACTTGCCATTTTGGGGAGAAGACAGAGAGGAGACTTAAGAGTGGGTGGATAAGTGGGTGGGGGGAGAAGAATAACAACGAAAGGTCTGCTTGATTAGATGTAAATATTATTTACATTTCTTTGCGTGCTACTTTTAGGCATCTTTTGCTGTCTGTGCACATGATGTACAGTATAGGCAAGACTGGGCCAACTACAAGGTTGACTGAGGGATCTGCTTTGAAAAGTGGGTTGGAGGAGGCAACAAATGGACATCACATCTGCTCTGCCACTCTTGTTGTTTGCTGAGAGTAACCCTACAATCCAGAGTAACTACGGGAGCACATAAGAGACATTACATGTACCCATAGTTACAGCATCACCTAGTGAAAACCTATAGGAAATTCATATTGCAATCCAGAGCAAATTGTTCTTACACTGGAGCAAGGACTCCCCATAGTTACTCTGGATTGCACCCTAAGATCATGACTGCACTAGGAGAATCCCCATGCCAGGAAGTCCAGGATTTCTGAATTGTTCCTCACCTTATGAAGAGTGCAGCTTCTGTTTCCAGTGAGCAGGAGCAGCATGTTATCATGGGTTCCCAGCATTACTTTGAAAGTAAATAGAAGTGTGTTGGGGGGACACCTGCTTACTCCTGGGGTGTGCGCCCAGGCGTGCAGGGCAACTCCCCCACCACTTAGTTTCAAAGGAGCATTGCACAAGAATAATTCACATGAACCTATATGATGCTGTTATGGCAGGATGGGAATATCAAAGTCCAATTAATCACAAATCGCTTGATTGAAGAACTGTATGTAAGGAGGAGTATCCGAAATAGACTGATCTCTTGCATATGGTGTTTTTGAGCAAAAAACAAACAAACCCAGAAACAGGCATCTTTGACCTCCTCCTTTAAGGCATGACTATTCAGGGCCTAGCGCTACCGTCATATCTGATCCACAGTCAAGGCTGGTGGTTCTTGACCCCACCTCAATTCAGAGATGGGGGTCAGGACCCCACCTCAATTCAGAGATGTTGCCAAAAAACTGGGTGCTACCATCTTGGAATCTGACACTGGGCACCACCATCTTGTAATGGAAGATGAGAGTAAGCTTTTCATTGAAAATAAGCTGTGCTGCACCGGGGCAGCCCCTAACGTCCTTCCTAGCACCCCCATCGGGCACTAGCAGCCTCCCCGGGTAAGCTCAATCCAGTGCATTTCTACTCAGAAGTAAGCCCATTAATTCAATAGATCTTACTACTGAGTCAGGGGGCCCCTTGACTATGCTGCTCAATCCTAGCCATGTCTACTCAAAAGTAAGCCATTAAAGTCAATGGAGCTTACTCCTGAGTCAGGGGGTCCTTGCCTATGCAACCTGATCTGATGCATGTCTACTCAGAAGTAAGCCACTTAAAGTCAATGGAGCTTATTCCTGAACCAGGAGAGCAGTTTCAGCTTTGATTTTAACGTGTCCTACATTTTGTCCTACATTTTTTTAATTACCAGAATTTCAGATGAATATCTGGCATTTTGGGAGACATTGTCCTCTCTTTTGGGTTCCAGCATCTGGTCACCCTGAGAACCACTGTTCTAGGCTGTTGATCACACAGTCTCAGCTTTTGATCCTGCAAATTGAACAGGATAATGTGTGCATTTGTGTGTGTGATAAAGAGAAAAAGTGTACATTGGCACTATATCTGTCACGTACTATATCATGACGTTTTTGTTTCTCAGCTGGACTGAGCCATTCTGTACTAGATTAAAAAGGAAAGAAAAGAAATATATCACAAGATTGCCCTGGTCCTGCCCCCACCTCTCTTGTAAGCCAGAGTGACCTCAGAGCACAAGGCTGGTGGTTTTTCTTTTTAATTCTTTTTTTTTCCTTTTCAAACTCCAGCCTGTCTCAAAGGAGTCTTGTTTTCTTGCTGGCTTTCGCACACCAAGGCACTGTTGTGAGACTTAAAATTGTAAATTATATCTGTTTAAGAAAATGTCAGTGTTTTTAAAAACAGAATAACAAGAACTGGAAAGGCTTGTCTGTGCATTTTGCTGCAAAGTTTGAATGCAAGCAGAATGATACATTCATCATTATAACCAGAAGCAAAGGGATGAATGATGGATGCACAATGCAACTTCAGTTCTAAGTAACGTGATAGCTTTTTCTTTTCTTCAAAGCAAGATTATCTGGGACATGTTAGCGCTCATAAGCTGACATTAGAGAATGAGGCACTTATCAGTAAAGGTTCTCCACTTACAGACAACGGAGACATTGAAAAGTCCCTTTCTGAAAACTACAGTGGTATTTGTATGAGATGTTGCTGTAACCAGAGGGCTTGCTTGCAGACATATTTAGTGGCAAGGTGTGAAACTCCTGTTTCCGTGCCTTTTTTTCTTGTGCAGTATCACTGCATTTTAGGTTTACCTCCAGAGAGCGGCCACATGAATATTTCTGTCCTGACATACACGATTCCTGAGTTTAGGCTCACCTAAGGTACATTTGATGTTCACATCACTCTGAATGGTTTTTTCTAAAAATGTAGTTAGAGCAGTGGTTCTTGAGGTTCTCAACCCCCTTTTGAGAACAATTTGTCTGGAACCCTTAGAAAGGCTGTCATGGCCAGAAGTGACATCAAACAGAATATGCCATCATGGTGATGCCAGAGCATCTCCATGTCTACTTAGAAGAAATTCCTATTGCATTCAAAGAGACTCCCAGGAGAGCAATCTGAGTGCCCATTCCAAGATGGTGATATCCAGTGCCAGAAGATGGCAGTGCCCAGCTTTTTGCAACTGCTGTGAAATTAGGTTTTGACCCTCCACTCTCTGAAAAAACCACTGAATTTTAAAGAACAATGTCAGTTTAGTGTAAGGCAACTTGAAACTCAATAGTAAGATGCAACAATCACAAGATTATTTATAACAATAACAAGATTATTTGCTTGCTTTATGCCGTGTTGTTGAGCCAGTTGAAGTCCCTCTGTGTGTGTGAAGAAACATACGATGTTAGGGGGAAAAAACCCAATCAACAGTTTCTGGTCTGTTGGCTTTATTTTTTTTTCTATATATGGGATTCACTGCACTTAAACAAGGGTGGTGGGAAGGTTTGGCTAGATGGGACACAGTTCACCACAGATTAACCAACGGGACATAACTGATCCCTGAAAGCTCAGTACTAGTGGCAGTAGGAACACCAGTGCACAATCATGGGGAGATCCATGAAGGAGTTTGGTTCAAAAAAAGATACAGTGAGGTTATGTTGTTTAGAAGTTGTACTTTTTGTGGGACTTGCAAACATTCTGCATGCAACCTCAGCAATGGTCTGCTCTGTGTTTTATTGTGCAAATAGTCATATGAAAAGTCCAAACTCCTGGAGTTGCTTCAGCATTTACAAGAAACTTTTTTTCCTTGGTTATATTTCATCTTAAATACTTAAACAAATGAAAGGGGATTCAGAACTTTGGAGTGGCTGCCTTAGGGTGTTTCGGCCGAAATGCCACATGCTTCACCCTTTCCGCCTACCCCCATTTTTCCAAAGTCAGGAACAGTCTTATTATTGGCAATGTCTCATTACATATTAACCCTGGTGCTTTTAAGTGGTGTTGTTTTGGAATCCTCTCTTTTAAGTTTTTGCCAGAAGAAAATATAGTGTGGAATGTTCTTTCTGATTATATAAGAGGGTGGGGAGTCAACATATCATGCTGTACTTTCAACATATGCTGTACTTTGGGATTTTCTGTATTGGTAACAACTGTGAAGAGAATGAGAGCCCCATCACAGGCAAGTCTACTTAGAATTAAGTTCCATTATAGTCAATCAGGATTATCACAGAAAAGTGTGGATAGGATTGCAGCCTCACTGGCTGAACTTTTTCTTCTGCAATACAAGAATTTAAAAATCTTTGATTTCTAGGTTTTCCTTTATGAAATCTTGCAGGCATGGTATTTCTTCAGACACGGTCTTCTGAAATCCAGTGAAGTGATGTTTCTGAGTAACGTGGCTTCATTTTCATTAGCCAGCATCACTTTTGTAGGTCACTAACAAATAGAATCTGAAACACAACTATATCATGATTTTAGGTAAGTTTAAAGGATGGGAAGCAGCTACTAGGAATTACCTGTTACTCTGTTAAGCTGATTATTCTATTAAAGTAATATGACTTTATTTTCAATGGATGCCTGAAAACATGCATACAGTTTTTTTGAGTTATTTAAAGAAAGATTTGAATAGCGAGTCTGTAACCATGCCAGTCTGTTTGGAATCCTTGTAATGAGAGGTCAGATGTGATGTAACTAGGAATATACAAAAAGAGGATTGGGGGAGGGATAGCCATTTATAAAGGTCAAACAGTCTGATTTTTCTTTGTGAGCACATATGTTTTGAGTTTGCTCATAGTTTCTAAGGACTTGTCTCAGAAGCTTCTGTTTCTCCAATCATAAACCTATGGTAATAAACTCTTACATGAATTGCCTCACTTCATATTTGTTTCTATCATCTTTTTTTTAGATCTTGCTTTGCTGAACTTTTTGATCTTCACTTTCCTCATCAAATGGATGTATTGTGGCAATATTGTGCCTCCTGTAAAACATGCCCATCACTGAATTCATAGATTTTGTTTGATATTGCATACAAAATATTTTGTTCAAAAGGAATGCAAAATCCCATTTACAAGGTATCCTCAATAAGTATAAGAATTGGTGCTATAAAAAGAAAACTAAAAGTAACAATTTGGCATTTAATCTCCTTCAAAGTAGTCACCGCTGGTTACCATGTTTATGTTAAAATGTAATAACCGAAAGGCTGATTCAATGTCCGCCTTGGCCATAAGGGCCCCAGTGCCACAAGAGTGCAAAATGTGAACAGCTTCATCCAGGGAAGTGTATCTAACTGGGCAAAGGTGAGTGGGGATGCCATCATTAACAGACTCCCCTTTTGGGTAAAATAAATGATGGATGAGCCTAAATTGGCCAGAAGACTTCTTGGGAACCATCCCCAATGGTGACACTCTCAAATGCAGGCAGGGAGGTTCAGAAAAAGGTCCCAAAATTCTTCTTGCCTGAACCTCTTTAGAAAATTTTAGACCTAACTACATCCTTCATGCCAACTACCAAATGCAAATTCTTAGCCCAGAATGGTTGGCTAGGAGGAGGAATGAGGATCCAAAAACCCACCGAAAAACCATTAAACAGATAACTAGCTGCTTGCTGATTGGGGTACCTTCGTAGCATTACAGCCAACACTGGTAATTTAATTGGAGACTGGCCCTTTTTCCAGTTGACGAAGGGGGTTGTCCCCCACCTCCCTTTTTATTGCCTGCTCCATACCTACCATGGAACCAATCAACTTTTGAGCAGGATTGAACAGGGTGTTTTGCTCCACACCTTGCACACTGGTGGAAAAATATACAACCTGATTTTGAACATCTGCCAGTGGCGTTGCATTCATAGCACATCCATTGTGTTTGAACCCCCTGAGCACTTGAAGGCATTTTGGAGCTGGAGCCAACATTACATGCAATCAAATGCCCACTGTAAGAGTGGTTACCAGCCACTGGCTTAGAAAGGCATTACAATTTGAACCCACAGTACAAATTGAGGTAACTTCCATGAAAGAGGGATCGTCTAAAGTTCTCATTGTAATGAAGCCAAGCCTGGCCCTCAAAATCCCTCATGGTCCAATGAACAATGTCTAAATACTTAATAAGGGCCGTGGCCTATTTGGGTAGAACTGAACCACGACCACTGTGTAAACTGTATAACTGTATAACTAGTTAGTCCAGTTATGGTCAATTTTACATTTTCTTGCTATTTCTTGATCTCTGACTGGATCACCCACCTGGGGGGTGGGCTCTGGCTCTGTGTGGAGCAAACTAAATAAGTCTATGTAATTGCCTTTCCAAACCTTTTCTCACACTGAAAGAGCGAGGTGTCCATCCAATGGTAGGGCCATTTCGCCGTAAGGGCGCTTGGGTGCTTCATCAGGATCATCTGCTGATAGGGGCCTGAACATTGGACTAACCTCATCATAATTGGAGGGGAACTCACTATCTTCACCCTCAGTGCCATTCCAATAAGGGTAAGAAGAATGAGGCCCATCAGATTCCTCACTATGACCCACTAACTGTGAGGTCCTATCTGAACCATACCATGGCCCAACCTGTGGACTCATCCCAAAAGGAGCCCATGAAAAATAAGGACCACCCAAACTAGGGTGCCATAATGGCGGCTTAGAGGAAAATTGTTTAGCAGGTATAAGAGCACCATCCCTGTCGTCCCATATCCCAGTCCCATATCCCATAAAGATAATTGATTTCTTCAACTGGGTTCTTGCCTGGAGCCCCCTCCTACTCCCCAAAAGCAGTACCATCTGACGACCCCCTCTTCCTCTGAGACTAATGAGCCCTTGTCACCTCTGAAGACCCCTCAGGGTTCCTTATTGCTTTCCAGTGATGAAACTCCTGAGTCCCTCTGAGAGCCTGAAACACCTGAGTCCCTCTGCCCCTGCTGGAAGAGCGTTTCCTCCAAGCCTTCTGCCCTCATTTTATCCATTTTAATTCATTTCATCGGTAAACCTAAGACACTGTACACACATCCATTCCACATGTAAGAACACTGTCACTTTTTGCAAGGGCTGATGTTTTATTGAACCTTTTGCCAACACATCATTATCCTTTGGGTTCTGTTTTGGAATCCCCAATGGTTTTAAAAAAAATCAGCATATAACTAATCAGGGGAAAATAGGTTTGAGACCCACTTCCAGGTTTCAAGCTTCTCAGTTTGTTGGGGCAGGGAGCCCCCCAGGTCCCTGACTGTGGAGTGGGGCAACCAGGGAAGGACAAACCCCAGTGCCCAAACCACCCTGGGGAAGACCTCCAGTGCAGGGTGACCAGATGCCAAACCCAAAATTCCTGACCTCCAAGGCCAAGATTCCTACCCACTTAAAAAATTGCCAAAAAATGTTTTTTTAATAGTTTTTGTTTTTCGGTTTTTTGGCCATAACGTTTGATAGGAAGGAGATACCTCAAAACTGATTTTTGCATTGGATTCCGCTCTTCAATACAAATCCAACGACATATGGCATGATAGGGTACTGTGCACTATTGCGAAGTTCCAAAATGAAGCCAAAATGTAGAACAATGAAGCCAAAATGTAGGACACCCGGACAGGAGGCTAAAAATCTGGACAAATCCAGGTTTTTCCAGTCATATGGTCACCCTGCTCCAGTGAGCTTACCGGGGCTGGAGGGGATCTTGGGGTTTCCCTTGACGAGGAGCGGGGTGAGGCGACAAATGCCAAGGCTGCCCCCAGCAGAGAAGAGCATGGGCAGGCGCAGCTGGTGGGAGGCACTAACAGGCACGTTGAGTGCTGCCAGTGGCCAGTCATTGCTTTTGTTATGGGACAGCCAGCGGCGGGGACTCTGGTGGGGCAAGGTGGGGCTTGCCTCTTCTCACCTGTGGTACGAAATCTTCTGGAAGACAGAGAGGAGGATTTGGGTGAAGTAAACCTCTCCTTCTGACCACTCTGAGGCGGCTGAAGGGGAGAAGAGGCAAGAAAGTGTTGCCTAACCAGCGCCAGGACCTCACACAGTTGCTGCTCCAAAATGCATTTGTATAGACTCTATTGTATTCACATACTAAAGGTGTGAACAATATAATTTAATGGAATGAAATTATGATAATTTAACTGTGGTGCTTTAAATAGGAAATTGGATTTTGGTACAATGTTTTTCTTGTTACAAGGCATTTAATGGTGGACCCCTTTATCAGTGGTGAGTTAAATCAGTGGATGCCAAATCACTGGACACTGAGGTCCAATCTGTATGGTAAATTTGATGTTTTCACCAGTTAGCTCATGGGTTTGTTGTTGTAGTTAGTCTAAGTGCTACTCATACAGGCCCCCGTGCTCATGTAAAGGTCCCCTACTTCCTTTAAGAGGCACGGTAAGGGTGATTGTCAAGATAACTGCTGCAGGGGAATACGGGACAAATCCCACAAGGTCCTGCTAAGCTATGCAAGAGTTGGGGCGGCGGGTCTGGGAAACCCTGGAGAGTTCTGTATATTGCTTTGATGACCTCCCCACAGCTAAAATATAGGTGCATTTCAAGGCTTTTCTCCAGGTATTAATGGACCTACTACTTATTATAATTTTGCAGAAACCACTATTTCAACTATCAAAGATCCCAATTTTTTTTTATATATTCATCATTCAGTTTTCATAGTTTAGCACCACTGGACGTTTGGAGATACGCAAGCTTTTCAATGTGCTACTTGATAATTGCAAGATGAATGAAACAAATTAGTTTTCCTATGCCTGTATTTCAAATTCATCTTTTAAGTGTGCGAAAAGTGGTGGTTGCCTGAGGCATTTCCAACATATACATTAGTAAAATACCCAGATATTTCATATTTTTACGCAGATACAATTTTGTCTTTGCAAACTTTCTTAGTCTAGAATGAATAGTTTCCCATACAAACAAAACAATCCCCTAAGCAATCTGAAAGCATTCATTTAAGTGGTTCTATTATTTATATGTACGAACAAATTGCTAAACATTTTAGCCGCCCATAAGTAAAGTAGCGTGTTTTATATTCCTTCTGCTCTTCTGTGAAGGATATTCACTGCCGTGGGTGACTAGTTCTATACATTAATAGCACTTTTCATGTGACCCTTCAGCTACAGTATGCAACAAAAGGAGTGTTACAAAGAATATGCTACAAAAATGTAGCTTTTGTATGCTACAAAAAGAGTATTACAAAGAGTATGCTACAAAAAATGTAGCTTTATAAGTAAAACACAATATTATATATAATAATCATATATATATGATTATTCCATATTTGACAATGTTCTCAACCTTATTGGCCTACAGGATGACTACTTTCAGTCCTGTAGGCCAGTACACTTGAGAGAGCATTGTCAAATATGACTTGGGAACTGTCCAAAATAGCAGAACCACTGCTGAAAAGGCTATGACACCACACAGATCTAACATTTTTAAGGGATGAAGTTGGTGTTTTCAAGAGATGAAAGCTGGAAACAGTTCCTTGCCTACTGTTGGTTTGGATCATTGCATGGAGACAGGTGCTATGTGGGTTTCACAGGACTCCTGTTGTAGGGGGGCTGATTTTTCATTGTATCCATTACATTGTGGAGTATTTGCTGAGCTCCAGTTGGACAGAATCAGGACCATTTTGGAAGCCTTGCACTCCCTGGATTGACCTTAAACACCAGCCTAAGCATGCTTCCTTACTCTCAAGTAAACACAGATGTGCACTTTTACTTTCAAAGGAATTTAATGCAGTGGAAGTTGGAGGAAAGGCTTCCTTGTGCAGTGACTGGTGGGTACTGCATTCATTGGATCAAGGCCAGATTCCTCTCAGCCTGCCCTTTTCAATGATCTAAGGCATGCTTGCCTACTCACGAGTAAAGGCACAATATTGATCTGTTTCACTTCCCATCGAGATCAATGCAATTATCAGGGATTGCCTTTTTGTGTGATTTGGGGGGCTCTTGGATCAGGACCTTGGATCAGGACCTTTTCTTGTATCCTTGGATTCCTCTCACCCTGGCTTTTCTGGTAGACTATGAGCACAATCCTAACGATGTCTACTCAGATGTAAGCCCCATTGTGTCCAATGGGTCTTACACCCAGGAAAGTGTCTTTAGGATTGCAGCCAAAGGCATATTCATCTACTCATAAGTAAAGCCATGTATGGCTTTCATTTTCCCTTGAGCTCTATGTAGTTTTTAGTGCTTTGGCCATAACGTTTGATAGGAAGGAGATATTTCAAAACAGATTTTTGTATTGGATACTGATGTTCAATAAGAATCCAATGATATATGACATAATGGGGTAGAGCACACCATTGAGAAGTTGCATTTTTGGGGATGCCACAACCCCCAGGCGCCTCACGTGGTGCAGGTTGCATTCCCTTGATCCCCTTGCTTGCTTCACAAGGACCTTCTTGTGTAGTATTCTAAAAGGGCACCTTATATTTTACTGAGAAACACAGTGAGTGCTGTCACTGTATTGAAAATATCTCCATCCTCAATGCTTTTGCAAGGAGTGCTGTCTGCGTTAGCAGTAGTCTTTGAAATATAGGTTGGACCTCCACATTCATGGCATTTGGTTCCAGGAAGCTCCATAATTAACTCTTTTCAGTAATTAACGATTTTCAGGTTATTAACAGTAATTAACTATTTTCGGATTATACAAAGGCAGTTAGTTACCATGGTCACAAGGCAGGCAATGAATCAAGATGACTTAAGTTCCCATTCAAGTTCCTTAAATCTTCAGCTCAGAGGCAGCAATTCAGAAGTGTTGGGGGGGGGGGGGTGGGTGGGAAGAGAAGTGCTCTGCTTCCAGCTGAAAGAGAAGCTGAAACAGAAACAGAAACAGCTGAAACTGACCTCTGCAAACCTTTCAAACAGCCCAATCCAGAGCAACTAATCTGTCCACATAAGAGCCCTTAGGTTGCCCTATCTAACACTAGGTTGGAGCAACTGCAAGATGCTCCAGCCCAGTTACTCTGAAGGAGGCTTAGGGCAGAGCAAGGCAAGATAGGGTGCCCTAAGAGAGGTGGACCTGCTCTGCCCTAACTGGGGCAGCCTAAGCAGCTCAGGAGAGGCAAGTTGAGGGCATGTTTAGCATTGCCTAGGGCAGAGCAGTTACTCTGTATCCAAAGCCTGTTTCCAAGGCAGAAATGCCCTCTTCCAGCCCTCAGAGTTATACCACCTCAGGAGCAGGTATAGTAATGAGTAGACCCATAGGGGTCCATGATAAGGCCCGAGTAAGAATGGCAATGTTGACCAAAAATCTGAGTTCTTGGCCATCCTAGGTGCAACCCCTTCCTCTCAACCTCAGAATATGGAACAAACTACGGCTGCCCACAAACCTCAGGATACAGCAGGCCACTCCAAAAAGCCCCTTGTATTCACTGTAGAATGTACTGGCATCTCATCAGGGACTCCTTATAAGAGAGGCACCCAGTGGCGTCACCAGACTGGTGCGGCTGGTGTGGGCCACATTGGGGATGTGCTCCGTATGGGGTGATGTGCCGGAGGAGTTTGACTGTCCTTTGGCAGGCCCCGGGCGTCAGCACACCCATTCAGGCCTGCTCCAAGGCGGAGAATCAGCCAGAAGCTGACACTTGTCTGAGCTGGCCTGAACGGCCATCTGAGATGCACTGCGCAGAAACACACTGAGCATGCCGAACAGCTTCAGAGGAGACTTCCTTAGAGCAGAGAAAGTCCGCGCCTCTGCACAGCCATTCAGCCTCACTCAGGAGGCGGAGCGGCAGCCGAATGGCTTCAGAAAGAGTACTGCACAGGCACCAACTCTGACGCCTGCACAGTCTCCCCCAAAGCCAAAAGGCTTCAGAAAAGTACTGCGCAGGTGTCAGAGATGGTGCCTGCGCAGTACTCTTTCTGAAGCCAGTTGGCTTCAGAAACAACTGTGCAGGCACCAACTTTGGTGACTGTGCAGTCCAGGTGGTGGGGGGGGGGGCGCGCATCCCAGGGATGACGCACAGACTTCCGCACCAGGTGATGTGCAGAGTCATGTCACCACTGTAGGCACCACAGCTGTTCCTTGTTCAGTGTGATCTGAGGGGTGTCTCCTCAGGAGCAAGTCTTCCCCTTGTGTCAATTACTTAGCATGCTCTGGAGCAGTTAGGGCAGCCCAGGCTTCCTGACTCTCTGGATTCAGCATAACTTTCTGCTCTGGATACAGAATAGTTAGGAGAGTGCAGTTAGGTCAGAGCAGGCTGAATTTGCTCTGGATTGCAGCCAAAGACAGACTAAGCTGCCTACCAGTTGCCATAATCAGCAGGCTGCCTTTAAGCCATTAACTGCTCTTTTAGGAATGTTTATCTTTCTATTTAAAGAACCATCTTCATTCACTTTGAAACAAAATCACAAATAAATAAATTATATATAATTAGATTACCCCTGATTCTCCCCAGGAAATAAAGGCACATTTCTTCCCCACCATTGCTCCCTTCCTACTGGTATTATGATGAGACACCATTGATATAGATCTATCCTCGATGTAGTTCAACAAGCACCACATCTTGTGCTAACCTATTTCACAATCTAATTGTATGTTAGTTCTCAAATCTATTGCATAATTTATTGCTTCCATACATGCACCCACACCCATCTTCTGCCCCTATAGACATACAGGCTGCAATCTGAACCAGTTAGGCTTACACAAGTCCCAGCACACGTCCCATTCTGGCATGGGGAGTAATACAAAGGTACCATAAGGTACTTATGTGCCACTGTTGGTGTGGTGGTGGTGGTGGAGGGAGTTAGGCCAGTGCACAGACATGTGCCAGTCACCACACACCACCATAAATTCACTTGGCCTAAATTGGTTTAGGATCTATGTTTATGTACCAAACAAACAACACAGGGCTTCAGGAGATGTACTGGTACTAAGCACAACATCAGAATACATCAGATGAGCCAGAACCCTTCACAAATATTCAGACCGGAATAAGAGCAGTAGGAACTTTGTAGGCTAAGGTTTGTCTCAGGTATATTTATGAACCTTTTCTCCCGAGAATCTTTTCTTTAAAAGTGTTGATTTAAAACTTTAAACTATCAATGGACATCTGGGGTGAATGCTGCCTAAAATATTACATGCATATATGTGGGGTGGGCTGTACCACAGTCCACAAAAACCTAAAGACATTTTCAGCATCCAAAAGAATTTTCTTTGCAGAATGACCTCCAATGTCATTTATTTTATTCTGGTTTCTTGGTATTCAGTCTGACAGCTGGTGAGGAAGACATTACAAAGATTTTCTGGCGATACAAAAACAGGAGGAAAGAAAGAGTGGCTGGTAGGGAGAAATCAAGGCCTTTAGAAACAGCTATGGGAGTCTCACTTGAGAACTGAATGTCAATTTGATTTTACCTGTTGTCAAACAAATGGTATGTGATCTGCACTCTGGAATGAATTCTGTTTGTCCATGGAGCTAACATGTGAGATGCAGGTGTTTCAGTT
This sequence comes from Cryptoblepharus egeriae, assembly GCA_030015325.1. Classification (NCBI taxonomy): domain Eukaryota; kingdom Metazoa; phylum Chordata; class Lepidosauria; order Squamata; family Scincidae; genus Cryptoblepharus; species Cryptoblepharus egeriae. The sequence continues at coordinate 60,822,244 of JAREYC010000003.1, read as the reverse complement.
TATAACTTTCTCCTCAAAGACATCAGCCATAGTTCCTGACAGATTGAGCTCTGTGGTTTTTCAGAAAGAAAAGAGATATTGTACAGACACAGAGATCCTGGCTGTTGATAAGTGTACCTATACTGGAGGTTTACATAGTGGCTAGACCATTTCAGTCTTTGCGTTATGCTTCTCCTAATCTTATCATACCCAACTGTCTACAAGTGCAATTCATAAATCACTTGAGGCAAGTCCTGGGTTTAGTTAGCACAGGATCCAATACTAACCACAAAAGCCTGGCTCTGGTGAAACTATCTGACTCAGGAAATGGCAGCATCATATATTAACATATGTCTAAATTGATGGACAGGTCACTGGCAATGCAATCTAATCCCCTGGTTAGGCTGGCACAAGTCCTGGCACGAGTCTGATGCTGGCCCAAGGGGGTCAACACAGTGCCATAAAGCACTTCTGTGCAACTCCAGGGTGGTTAGGGCAGTGCACAGACATGTGCAGGCCTCCCCATTTCACCTAAATTGTTTGGGATTGCACCCTCAGTGACTACCACATTCGGAGTGAGAGTAACCAACTTTCCAGTTCTAGCATAGCTGTGTCTGTGGGTATATGCTGCATCTTGCTGTCAGGGGCAGTCATGGAGGCCTCCTCAAGGTAATGCAATATTTGTTTCCTTACCGTGGAGTTGCATTGCCCTTATCTCAGAGTTGGAAAATCTTAGGGCTGTGCCCTAAGAATAGATTCACTGAATTTGAGGACAGATGCTTCCAAGTGATGGGCTTTGGATTTAGGTTTCAAATTTATTGATTTCACAGGATCACTCCTTCTTCACCTAGCTTTTAGTCTGTGACACTGTTGAACATCATTGTGAAACTTAATTCAAGGAGATAGAGAAGAGCCCTTTTGGGACAGTGACCCATTAGCTATTAATTAGCTATTATTATTTTTCCATTTTCTTTGTAAACCGCTTTGTGAACTTGTTAGTTGAAAAGCGGTATATAAATACTGAAGATAGAAGATAGATAAATAGAATGGTGAAACACAGGTGGGGCAAGCAGCTTTTCTCAACACAATTTGTAAAAGTACATCATCAGATACAGTAATTATCAAGACTACTAAAGCTTCAAGCTGAAGTACCATAACTACTTCTGGATAATCAAGTTCTTTCTTAGACACATTCTGAGATGTGATTTTGATTAGGCTATGTTTCAAACCTAAGGAAACACCCATAGCAAAAACCTGAAATTCACAAACCTAGTAACACACTTGTGAATTGTATTACTTATCAGGATGTGTTCTCAGGATCATGTTATCATTCCTATTTTCTGATTCATCTGTGGTGTTCCAAGAAATCATTTCAGATCAAATAGTTTGACATTTGTATGACATATTACTTGCAGAATACACAAAATAATATTCCTCTTTTAGTTTAAATATGCTTAGCTGGGCTTTGTGAGTGGAGGAAGAAAGAAAAGGAAAATATGCAGGAAGAGAATTCATATTCTTTATTCATCTTCCCAGTGAACCATAGATGGGTCAGATGCACTTTAAAGCATTCCCTTAAAAATTATTTCTTTAGGAAATGTCTTGGAGCTTAGTATGGCAGAACTGGCAGACCCAAAGGAACCACAAGATACCTTCTGATGCTCATGTTTTATCCTGATTCAACTAAAATGTTATTTTTTCAGGTTATGGGCCACTTTTTGAAAGATGTGTACACCTATCCAATATACATTTAATATAAAATAAATCTTATCAGCTTTGACAGAGCTTACTTAAAAGGAAGCTGTGTTGCTCATCTGGTGTATTGAGAATGAACTGCAAAAAGGAACTTTCCCAGCACAAATTTCACTGCTATGAATGCATTCCTCAGCCACATTATGGGGATCTATCCACATTATGGGGATAATAATACCTTTCTACCTTAACAACTTGTTGTACAGATTATATCTAATACATGTGATATGCTTTGAAACTTGAAAAGTGCTCTGCAGTGATATTTAACAAGCATGATTTGGGAATTTCTAGTTAAATTAATTTCTAGACCACCTGTCCTTTTTAAAAATAAAGAACCAAATTTTATATTAATATCAAAAATATAAAATAATAAAATGCAACAATAAAGTTGCATTAAGTTGTATATAAAGTTAAGGAACAGCAAAAACTGCAACTGCAGAGGACGGTGCTTTTCTCAGTTTCAAAGAGACTTTTGTGGTCTTGTGGCCAGCCCAGAACTCTGTTACCTTCCTATCAAGGTATTATCTACTTGCATTTTTATATGCTTTTGAACTGCTAGGTTGTCAGGAGCAGGGCTAGAGATGAGAGTTCACCACATCTTTCAGAACTTGAGTCTCAAACTGATCCTGGCCAAAACAAACCGAATTAATTATTTCAGATTATTGTGTTCAGCAATCTTTATGATACAATAGATCTTCTGATCAATAGGCATGGCATCTTAACTGCTGAACCATACAGCCCCATAGGATATGCCCCAAATGTAGGAGAGGCTAGAACTCCCTTCCTTACCCTACATCCTTCCTACGGAAAGTTGCACAGACCAGGATTATTTTATCAAAAAAGCCATATGCTGCAGGAGCTATCTGGTGGGCAGCTGAACCCAAATTCTTCTGTATCCACCTTGCCATGGGTAGCAAGAGCGCTGAGCAGCTGTCAAGTGAGGGGAATGACTCTAAGGGTGAAATCCAGAGTAACTACAGGGAGACCTTGCTCCGGAGTAAGAACAAGTTACTCTGGATTGCAATATGAATTTCCCATACGTTTTCACTAGGTGGTGCAATAACTATAGGTGCACGTAATGTCTCTTGCGTGCTCCCATAGTTACTCTGGATTGTGCCCTAATTCTTGGAAAAAGCCTAAGTAGCTGGTACAAATAGGTTCATTACAAACAAAAAGAAACAGTGGAATAGTGAAAATGAACACAGAGGCACGAGCAATTGGATAAAAACAGGCCTTAAAGTTTGACCAAAAAACAGATCTTTAATTAGGTAGGCAAAAAGAGGTCTAGTTAAAGGCAAAATGAAACCTATAAAATTCTGATGCAGCTAGCCAGACATGGGCCTGCATAAGTTTGCACTTTCTAGGTGAGCACTTCCTTTTTCATTATCTCCTCTAGCCTGGGAGGTGGACTGGATCCCACAAAACATAGGCGCTTGGTACTTTCCCTTAAGTAGCTGTAGTGTGTCGTGTTCTTCTTTTCTAAGTAGAGGGGTCAAGATGACTAGAGGCTGTAATCCTCATCTCCAATTAGGCTGATATAAACTCCAATATAAGTCCCGTCCTGACCGGTGAGTGCTGCTGGCAACTTTTCAAATGGAGGTTTTCCCCTTTTGTAAGGCTCTGCTTGAATCTTTGGTAACCCTTAGGTTGCCATTGAATCAAGAGCCTCCATGTTGGGCTGCAAAGATCAAAATGGAGGCTGAGGTTCCTGCAAAGATGAAGTCCACCAGTCCCACCCACATTAGCAGTACTTTAATGCCATTACTCTGTAATTGTAGATCAGTTCTGATGTTGCTTCTTTATAGCTGGGGTTGAAATCTTTCATGTTGCTGGAAAAAATGCTCCACCTTAGCCTCTTGCAGACAGAACAATATCATGGGTTATTAACTCAGCTCCTACTATGTAATGAAGAACTTCTAGCCTGCAAAAACCCTGGCCAGAACCAACGGAATTCATTATTTCAGATTATTATGTTCAGCAATCTTTATGATACATTTATTATGCTCTCAGAGAAGACAATATTGTTTCCAGGAATTAAACTTGCACTGCTGAAATAAAATCTTCTCCACATGGCTCCCATTTCCCACACTGCATTAAAAAATATATTATTTTAAAAAATGTTCCAATGTATTATTGTAGAAGACTCTTTTTCTTTCTGTAGGGGTTTCTATTTTTAAAACCTAGTTAGAGGAATTGTGTTGTTACATAATGAGAGTTTTGGATTTGAGGCATATGTGCTGCAATCCTAATCTTCAGTCAGGCAGCCATAAGGCCCAACATACAAGGGTGTGATCAATAAGTATCAGGACTGGTGCTATAACATGTAACAATTTGGCATTTAAGATTACAATCCTAATCATGTCTACTCAGAAGTAAGCCCCATTGTGTTCAATGAGTCTTACTCCCAGGAAAGTGTCTTTAGGATTGCAGCCTAAATCTCTTTCAGAAACCACACATTTAATCCAGTGCTTAATCCAGAGGATAAGCAGCAGTTGCCTCGTCGCATTCACTTGGATTTCCTCAATGTCCTGAAATCTTAGTCTTTTCAAGTGGGATTTGATTTTTGGAAAGAGGAAAAAGTTGCAAGGGGTGAGATCTGGGAAATATGGTGGCTGTCAGACCTGGGGGATGTTGTGCTTGGCCAAAAAATGCTGCACAAACTGTGCTAAATTGGCAGGTGCATTGTCATGGTGCAATTGCCACTCACTGGACACATGCAATTCTGGCCTTTTCCGATGAATAGCATCCCGCAAACACCACAACACAACACAGTAGTACTCCTTGTTTACTGTCTGACCACGTGGAGCATACTCATGATGAACAATCCCCTTGTAGTCAAAGAAAATGGTCAACAGTGTCTTCACATTGCTTCGACTCATTCGTGCTTTCTTCGGTCTCAGGTTGGGGTCTTCCACTGCGAGGACTAAGCATTGATTTTGGGGTCATAGCCATAAACCCACAATTCATTACCTGTTATGACCATTTTCAAAAAGTTTTCATCATTCTTGACACAATCAAGGAGATCTTGCGCAACTGAAAGCCTAGTTTCTTTTTGGTCAGCTGAAAGCAGTTTTGGCACAAACTTGGCAGACACACGTCTCATACCCAAATCTTCAGTGAGAATGGACTGAACTGAACCGTAACTAATCTGCACATCCTCTGATAACTCACGGATGGTGATTCGACAATTTCCCCTCACAGCTTCACGCACATCTGCAATGTTTTTCTCAGTTCTGTTAGTTGTGTCTCTCCCAGAGCGTTAGTCAATGTCAGCATTTTGTCAGCCATCTTGGAAATGTCTGAACCACTCGTACACTTGTGTGCAACTCATACACACCTCTCCATACACTTTCTGCAACTTTGCGTTGTTTTCTGCACAGGTATCACCAAGCTTTTGGCAAAATTTGATGCAGATTCTCTGCTCAACTTTCTCTGTCATTGTTAATCTGATGACCACATGCTACACACATTCCTTCCAAGCACTGCTGTAAAGAGAGAAAGTGAGCTAGGATGTTAAAACTCAGTATGCATGCGCAGTTGGGATCAAGGTCAATCTGTGCCAAGTGGCTTCACTCTGCGTATTTTAGCTCCTTTAGTATTCCACCAGTAGTGCTGACCTGGTGGTGTCACAAAAGTCCTGTAAGTCACTTCTTCCCACTCCTGGGGGTGGGGAGAGAGTTACCCCCAAATCCAGAGTAACTACGTGAGCACGTAAAAGACTTTACGTGCCCCCGTAGTTACTGCACCACCTAGTGAAAACCTATGGGAAAATCATATTGGAATCCAGAGTAAGTTATTCTTACACCGGAGCAAGGACTCCCCTTGTTACTCTGGATTTTACCCTTCGACCCGTGCACAGAAATACACTGACATCCCCACTTCACCACAGGAAAATATGCCAGATGTGTTATATAGGGGCTGTGGGTGGCGCTAGTGGTTAAGACACTGTGCCTGTTAATCAATAGGCCAGGGTTTGAGACCCAGGTCCCCACAAGATGGGGTGAGCTCCTGTCCTTAGCCCAGCTCTGTGACGCAGCTAGAACCAATGATATTGGTGCTACTGTTCCATTGGACTATTTCAGTGGCATGGAGAGCCTATCCTCCATAGCAATCTACCCAGGCCTTCGTGCTTCTTGCAGTGTTGAGCACGATTCGTAGTCTTTCAAGACTGATGGATGCCAAGTTTTTGTTATTGTTATTGTTATAATTGGCAAAGATGACTGGCTGGGAAGAGGATAAATCTGAAGATTAGAAAAGGAAGCTTTTAGTGGTATGCCTAGAATCAAGTTCCTTTCCTCTGTTCCATTTTATAAAAGTGAAAGTCTTTCTTCTCCTAACAGACACCAATCAGAATTTGTGTATCTGTCTGATGCTGACAGTTGCTATAAACTTTAATTGATTGTCTGTCTGTCTGTCTGTCTTTCTTTCTTTCTTTCTTTCTTTCTTTCTTTCTTTCTTTCTTTCTTTCTTTCTTTCTTTCTTTCTTTCACCACTGACTTTTTCCTCCCTGTCTTTGCTTGGAATCAAAAGCTCTATTCAGCTTGTGGCCAGATGTGAGCAATCACAGCTTGACACAGGGTACAAATAACACCTACGCCAGGCATCTCCTTTTGAATTGGAACGGTGCCCTTGATGTGTGCTGGAGATTGCTCTGGTTTCTGTCACTTGCACATGAACAGTAGTAGGCATCAAGTGAGAATTACACAGGAGAATCTAGACAGCCAGCCCAGAGGCGATTCTGGGCTCCCAACAAATGAAGGCAACCATTTCGAAATGGAGCTGGGTCAGAGGTCACAGTTCAGCCTGATTGTATAAGTGGTCTAATATGTTCTGTGAGGAGAGATCAGCAAGAAAGAGTCTGCCTTGGAACCCAAATTAACATTTGTTTTCATTTTTCAGCAACTGCAGAACACACAAGGGGTCATTGAACTGCTCGTACTGACACTATTTAGCATTCATGATCTGGAGAAAAATAAAGTGCTAACCTCTGACCTTTCATTAGAGTGTAGCCTAGAGTAATGGCAAGGACCATTTGTGACTGAAAAGAAAGCAGGGAAAAGGGTTATATTCTGGTTTAAGAAACCGAGCTTATTCTGTTAGTAGTCACAGCATAGTCCATTGTATGTGGTGTTCTCACTATAAATAAGGTTTGCAGTACAGTGAAGCTTTTGGGTTGGGGTGTCTGTGTAAAGAAATACACAGACCCTTTCATCTATACATCTAAAGTTTGCCAAGTATAGCAACCATGAATTGTTATCAATTTAAAAAAGTCAGTGTAACCTTTAGAATACCAACCGGGTCCATTAGACCCGGTATGCAAATGTATGCAAATTAGGCTATTTTTAGATGGTATTCTAAGTTAAACTGATAATTTGGTTTGATTTTTCTCTTCAAACATTGTACCTTGATTCCCTCTTATGGAGGGTGACCATATAAAATGGAGGACAGTATGCCTCTACCTTTTAGCACTGTATAGAAGAGGAAATTTAGGTAAGTGCTGCTTTTTAAACCCTTCATGTTGAGCTACACCTGCCTAAATTTCCTTTTCTTTGCAATGCTAAAAGGTAGAGGTGTTCTGTCCTTCATATATGGTCACCATAGGAAAATGGTTTTACTTGACAGGCCTACTCTAAAGGGTCAATTGATACTGTACTGATCTAGATAGGATTTTTCTATCCAGTTTCAAATAGGTATCAATGAATGAATGAATTGCCAGTTTGAGGCCCAGAAATCCTAGAATCCACTCCTAAGAAATTGTGGTTGAAGACTTAAGAAGAAACCTATCTTTAAATTTCTTGGGAACTTGAGAGGAACTTCTATGTAGGGGAAAGCTGAATGTCTCAGCTACTGAAATTTGGCAATATGATAGGCTCTTGTAAGTTACAATATGATAGGCTCTTGTAACTCTTGTAAGTTACCGGTACCTGTGCCAATGCAGCATAAGTTGATAGCAGCTGAAAATTGCTACCATCTGTTGACAGTTTCATTGCCAAAAAAGAGGTGCTGGTTACCATTTGGCACATTGTGAATGAGCATTCATCACAACGTAAAACTCTGCCACACCAGGCATCAGCTATTAATAATTTTTCATGAGTTCAACTATGAAATAATTAGGCATGTGTTTCAGGTATTCCTATAGCATGTATTGCTATGATGTCTGTTTTAAAACGTGAAAACGTCTGGCAGAAGAATTAGTAGGAATAAGTAGGGTAGCAGCAGAGGCTGTGGCAACACAGGCAGGGCCACTTCAGTGCGGGTATACCACTTTGGATTGTTCTTTTATACGGAAGTAAAAACCCATCTAGCAAATAGATTTTTAATCGTACTTGGAAAAAATTTGTATGCTGGCAGACTCTCCAGGCTGTAGTTAGCTAGAGAGAAAAAGAAACTGTAATAAAACAACTAAGATATCCTCCTTTGCAAAGTCAGGAACAAAGCTGTCTTGGTGTGAGTGGATACAATTGCATCATGACCCCAGGTGCCAGATGGGCTGGCAATGCCACTGTAATATATACAGTATTGCTGACAGTTCACTCTGCCTCATCATTCATCTTTCCTCCACACCACTGTTTCTAGAAATTACAGAAATGCAATTCGATTGCCCTCTCATAGTACAGGCAGTAAGCAATCACCAGAGCAGTGCAGGAAACAAATGAGTGTAGCGAAGAGAGGTCTAAGGGCGCAATCCAGAGTAACTATGGGGAGTCCTTGCTCTGGTGTAAGAACAATTTACTCTGAATTGCAATATGAATTTCCCATAGGTTTTCACTAGGTGGTGCAGTAACTACAGGTGCACGTAATGTCTCTTTTGTGCACCTGTAGTTACTCTGGATTGTAGCCTAGATCACATGCAGTTTGAACTTCTTACACCATCCCTTTTGGCAGTAACATCTTTCTCTTGCTCTCTATCCAGGTTTCTTGAGGTGCATATCTGGGCTTCTCTGGGAAGGATCAACTAGCAAGGAGTTGGAACTTAACGTTGTAATGGAAATGCTGTTGTATGCTATCGAGAAAAGTGATAACCATCTTTTATGTAGCAAGTGGTCAGAGAAGTGGGGAGTAACAGACACAAAATCATGTTACTAGTTAAACCCTGTTCCGCAAGTATCCTTGAGTGCATTTAAGCACTGGTTGTTGGCACAACGATACAGTGCTTTACAAGGCTCCTGCCTTCCAAATCTCCTCTTGGGTTTGGAGGCCGCCAATACAGCTCCCCTTCCAAGGCATTTCAATACCTTGTTCTGCTTATTGTCAGCACATTCTTCCATTCTTCTTCATACAGGGATAATGCACTTGGATAATATCAGATCAGATGGCATCGTTCCAGGAAGTCTGGGGCAGCTATCCAATGGATTTTTTTTCCAACCCTTAGCCTGGTTTTTCCATCCTCCATTGCAAAAGTATATCTAAGAGCAGAAGCAGTCAAAACACCCCACTCGCTGGAGGTGGAATATACCAGAACCATTATGCTTACAGTAGAAGTATGCATGTATGGTTGATTTAGTGCAGTGGGAGCTAACAAAACCCAAGATTAGATAGAAATGTACCAACTGTGCTTGTCAAAATACACTCACTCGGAGCTTGCGGCCACATACCTTTTGCTGGATGGGGCTCTTTGGATGTTTCCCTGAGCCTATTTTTGATGCTTTTCCATCTTGACAAAATTATGCTAAGTAATCAATAAATCTTGGCTGGAGTGTATATTAGAAACACTCCAACCATCTTAGTCTGCAGAAACAGTGCTTGCTGTGTGTTTTTAGGGGCTGTCCTGTCAGTTCTTTATAGAAGCAATCAGCCATCACATGTTTCCATAGCTCTCTGTACATGAAATAGGAGGGCTGCTGATGTTGTGTGTGTGTGTGTGTCAGAGGCAGGAAACTCCTTGCACATGTTACATTACAAATGTGAAGACTGAATCAGTATGTGCTTCTGAACAGATTTAAATATACAGATGTTCCTCATTTTCCACTAGGGTTCTATTCTGGAACCTCCTGTGGATAAAAAAAAATCAGTGGATTAAAAAGCAGTGGAAAAATAGATTTATAGGCCAATTCCAGGTTCCTTGGTCTTCCACTGTTCTTAATGGAATTAGGTTGTGCCTTAATAGGTGCAGGGGTTTGATTATGGCACTTCCTTCTGATACCAAAAATGTGTTAAATAAAAGCTGTTAAGGTAATAAAAAGTGTGTTCCTTTACAGTGCTTTAAAAACAGCTTTCCTTACTGTTGTAGAAAGGCAGTCAGCAATTGGAAATGCAAAGGAACCCCATCTTTGCCTGGCTCAGCCAAAGGTTGGAATGATTGCTTGCATGAGTGTCTCTCTACAACAGTATAAAGTCGTTTTTGAAACTGCTTTGCAGAGGCAATTTGTATTGAAACAAATACATGTATGGTGGTGCCTTGGTTTATGAGCATAATTCATTCTGGAAGCATGCTTGTAAAGCAAATTTTTCCATAAGAAATAATGGAAAGTCAGACAAGTCATTTTTTTTATATGAAAAATATTCATATAAAAATGATTACAATACTTTAATATAATAACGTAATATAATACAATACTGTAATATAATACAAAATAATAAAGAAAAATAAAACAAATTAACGTGTACTTAATCTCTCAGTTCTCTCAGGCTGCAATTATGCACCCCCCTACACTCTCTGCCCTCCATACACAGGAGTGCCCCACTGATTAGAATAGGACTAACTTTGGAGTAGACATGCAAGGTCTCTCAGGTTCCTTTCCATTGTCACTACATAGGAGTGAGTCCTACTGACTGTAACAGGCTTACTTCAGAGTAGACATGCATAGGCTGTTATCTCAGGAGAGGCTGAGCAGGTGCTGGCAGAGCACTGAAACTGGCCCTATCCTTGCTTGTATTGCAAGTTAATTTTTTTAGAAACTATTGCTTGTCTTGCAAAATGTTCTTAATCCAAAATATTTTCAATGTTTTTATAACATTTTACTGTATAGAAAAATCTGCGTATAATAAAGCTGGATTTGCATTTCTAAGGAAAAAAACATAATGGGAAAGAAAGGGGTTTAACAGCCCAATCCCACATAAGTTTTCCCACACCAATGCAGTAGAGGTTGGACCACTTGTGCTGCTAGGGAATTTAGCAAGTAGAAGACACTTGTCCCCTGCCGTGGGGAAAAGCCCAGCCGCTGTTATGAGTCAATTCAGATCTGCAGGAGCAATATTGCTGGCAAAAAACCACAGGAATCTGTGTTGGCAGATCAGATCCAGGAAGGGGGATAGGATAAAGTGTGCACTGGCTCTACCAATCTTAATTGGTAGCTTGATCCCCCATCCCATCCCTCCTATTTAGTAGAAACATAGGTTCCGTTACAAGAAGTGAGCTTCTTGTAACGGTCACTTTAGCTTCACTGGTCAAATCTCATTTAGAGCACCTTTTAGTGATACTCTAGAGTGTTTTCAAACGTAAATGCCACTTTGAACTCTATGTATATATGAAAGAAATTGCAGAAGGGCAAACAAAAGTGTAAATCACTGCAAAGCAAAAAATTGTTATATACCCTGCAGTCTTTCCCTTTCACTTCAAATATTTTTCAAGGGCAAAAAAATCAGTGCAGCATGGAGGTGTGTGTACACTGTGATGTAGAAGATCATGATGGACTTGATTTGGACTTGATCAACTCCTTGATCAGCTCTGAGGGTGATTGCGTGGTCCTGAGTTAACTACTTTGCTGTTTTCAAAGTTACATTTGTTGTCAAAGTTGTCAAAGTTACATTAGGTTAACCATGTAACAGTGAAGGATCTGAAGTCTCCAGAGGAAGGTGGGATACAAATGTGGTCAATGCATCAATTAGCATGGATTCCTTCAGTATGGATTCCTTCAGTATGACCATGTTCTCCATCAGTTCTGGAAGCTTGTGGTGCACAGTACTAAGTTATGTTCTCAAATTACAATGTTTGCCTTTTAGGAATTATGTTTAAATACTTTCAAATGAATGAGCAGTAGAGCTGGAAGAGCTTTCAGGCTCTTTGTGAAGGTGAGGCCCAGGTGTGTAACCTTGCCTATTGACAGCCTTCAAAGTTCTCTCCCTCTATGTGGGACTAGCTTGCTCATGCTTTTATTGCTGTCTAGAAAGCCAGTTGGGAAACAGTGCTTTCCTTTTTTTAGATGAAAGTTTGCATGCCTTAGAGCTTATGCACCAGACCTCATCCTTCCCAAATGACAAACAACACTGTGGTATTGACAGATGAATATAATACATGATTCCCCTTCCTAAAGATGCTGTGCAGATCAGGTCACTGCTGAAATGTTTCTCTGTGAATGCTTCCAAGGTAATTGTGACATTTAGGCTGCAGTTCTAAAGATACTTTTTTGGGAGTAGGACCCACTGAACACAATGGGACTTACTTTTGAGTAGACATGGTTAGGATTGTGTTCTTAAGATGCAATCCCAACGTAGGCCAGTTATACCCCACAGCCTGCTTTCATGGCTCTGGCTCCTCTTCCAGCTCCTCAGGAGCAGGTATAGTAATAAGTAGACCCATAGGGGTCAATGATAAGCAAGAGTAAGAATGGCAGTGTTGACAAAAAAAATCTGAGTTCTTGGCCAGCCTAGCTGCAACTCCTGCCTCTCAACCTCAGGATATGGCACAACTGAAACAGCCCACTAATCTGGAAATACAGCAGGCTGCTCCAAGAAGCCCTTGAATTCACTGTAAACTGTAATTCAGTCTCCTGCTACAGCTGTCACAGGTTATCAGGGACTCCTTATAATGCAGGAACCACAGCTGTTCCTTGTTCAGTGTGATCTGAGGGGTGGGGTCTCCTTGGGAGCAAGTCTTCCCCAGGTGTCACTGACTTGGTGCCTACTGAGCATGCCCTGGAGACTCTCTGGATGCAGCATAACTTTCTGCTCTGATTCAGAATAGTTGGGGCAGCCCAGCTCGGAAACTCCTCACTGCCCTAACTCTGGATTGTGGCTAATATGTCCAAGAAATCTCTGAGGATACAGATGTAGGAGAGGGTACTTGGTCAGCTTCCCCCCAAGTACTGTCTAAACACAAATACAGAGGTAGCGCTTAATGGCCTCAAATCCCACTCCTCTGTCTCCTGGATCAACAAGATCAACGAATATACATTTCATTCACAAATAACATTTATAAAGTTACTTCTAATCCACCATATTTTGCAAAATAGTTGGGGAATTCTGTGCTAAAATACACTGGAATCCATTCTAGTGGTCTCAAGTAATATGTTCAGAATTAGGATGCAAGTTTTTTTAAGTGTTGAGTTATTGGGAATGTGCCTCAAAAATAGTAAATAGAATGAAATTTCTCCTACTTGCACTCAGAAAGACTATGGTATCATGCTCTAAATGGAAGTCCTAAAACAGCATCTAGTATGGCTAAAAAAGCCAATTCGAGAGTAGCAATCCCTTCCACACTGAGGACAGATAAAGTCTGTCCCCTGCCCAGCCATCAGATTTTGCTGGTTCCCTGACTGCCTCTGCCTCAGCCTGTCGAAGGAGTGTCTCTTCGAATTGGAGAAAGCCATGCTGCATCTTTTGCCTCCAAGCTGAACAATCAGAGGTCAAGGTTTCCCAGCTGTTGATGTCCATTCCCAAGGCCTTTAGAACCCTCTTACAGATGTCCTTATATCACAGTTGTGGTCTCCCTCTAGGGCACTTTCCCTGCACTAATTCTCCATACAGGAGATCTTTCGGAATCTGACCATCAGCCATTCTCATGACATGCCCAAGCAAGCATAGATGTCGCTGGCATATGAAATTGGTAGAGGGAATTTGCATTTTTCTTTCTGCGTTTGTGTTCTCTGGAGTTCGCAATAAGTAAGCTATCTAGCACTGGCAAATATTAACATGCAATCCTGGAATACTGGAACAGATGATATTAGATCAGGTTGGAAATCTCTAAAATGTGATGGTTTTGTGCACTAGAATACATACAACATAATACATAAAGAAATAGAACCACAAAGAACTACTTCATAGATTGCCAAGACGTTGTGTGAAAGGAAGCACTAGTATTTTTTGCTTCTGCTTTTAGATGCAACTTCCAGGTGAAATGCGCTCCCTGGCCTTGTATTGCAAAAATGGGCTTATCTCCAATTCAGATGAGACTCAGAAACAGGGAAAGAGGATTTTCTCAACCTTCCCCAAAAATGACTCAGAGAATTTTGTGGTACCTTAAAGGTGAACAGATCTATTGGTACATTTTTCTGGAAAGCTCAAATGTGACAGGAAAAGGATTTTAATGGGTTGTGTGAAAAAGCCCTTAGGCAAATTCCTTTAGGACAGAGTTACTAAGAAGATTCAGTTTTGTTGTCAAGAATGCTGAAAGTGAGATTTTGATAGCAAAAAAAAATGCTATCATTGGTTAAACTATTTCCTTAGGGAAGAAATAATAAAACCGTTTAACTGCAAAGCCCTTTGTTGCCCTCTGCAGGACCAAAATCAGGAACCCCTTCCATCATATATTAAGAAGATGAATAAAATATGATTCATCTCTTTAAAAAAAATAACTCTTGTTCAGAAACTTAAACAGTAGTGTAGAAAGTATATTATACAAATGGTGTTGTCTTATGTAAGGAATGATTGCTAACTGTGTAAAATGGTAGGTGTAATTTTTGAATGGAACAAGTATACAGGGAAGGTGTAATGTGGGTTGAGGAATGCGTGCAGGGTACTAAGTTGGTGACTTGTGGGCTGTATTACTTATACATCATCATAGTAATTTCATCTCGTTGGGTCATGGGGTGAAGCACCAGGTTAAAGTAGAAATAATACCTTTTGTTCATTTAGCAGAATTCTACTATGAGGTCACAAGTGCCAAATATTTGATGCACTTACTTCTAAGGGGACTTGCAGGCAAAGGTCAGTCCTCCATTTTCTCAATTGGCTCCTACAAGTATAAAATGTCATCTTCTGTTCTACTGCATCATTTCTAAAAATTAGGGAAGAAGCTGATAAAACCACAGAATGGAAAAGGAAATTATGTGGTGGGTAAAGGTTGTAGAAAAGGTCCATTAGCAAAGTGCCTCTTGGCTGCCTCAGCAATTTCGGGCTGATGGGATGTCAGGTCCTTGTTTAAGTTCCCATAGATTTTTTTTCCCCACAAGAGAGTAGGCCATCAACTGATGAGTGAAATGTATGCATTATACATGCATCCATAAACGAGAATTGATCAGTCTTGGGAATATTAGATTACTTGGAAATGAACTCATGCTTCTTAGGTACCTTGCCCATTAGCACCATAGGAGTGCCTTGGAGAATGGCACCTTCTCAGTCTGCAAGTCAACTTTTACATGCTGTCATTTCTCACTTGGGCACATGATCTGGGAAATAAGTATTCAGATGCCATGTGTTAGAATTATGAATCTAACAGTTAGTTCAGGTAAGCTAAGCTGAACCTAATGTTCTGATTTGAACATCTGCCAGTTGGTTGGTGACTGTTGGAGAACTGTTTGGCAGTTGGAGCTCAGCTGTTCATCAGAGAAGAAGGGAGCTGTGAAGGGAGCTGATAGGTGAAAAATGTTGTATCTGTATATCTGATTAGCTCTTAGGTGATTTAGACTGATGGACTTGATATAAACATGTATGACCCAGATTGTGTTAGATCTGACGTATAAATATAGTAAATAGTTAATCTGCTCCACTATGTCTGTGATCACTCTTGCGGTAACTAAACAGTCACAGGACACAACTATACTGACACCATGACAACATACACTGACAACATACTGACACCATGCATGATCTTCTGACTGGTTCAGCATTGGGGAGCCAGTGAATAAGGTAGTGCTTACTGGCATGATTCTAGTTGATAGGTGAAAAATGTTGTACTGTGATTCCAAACACAAACTTCTCAGAATGTGGGAATGTCTAGATTATATTGTGCCTTATGCACATATGTACGACGAATGCTGGTAGAATTTATTGCTAAATCCACAGCTTCCTCCACTAAATGTAACAATAGTCTTTCTATATTATTGTCCAAAACATCAGTGTCCCCCACACTGATTCCCCCACAGCAGGTTGCAGCACATGCCCTGTTGGGATGGATGCAATGGCACTGCAAAGTTGAATAGGATTTAGCCCTTTGTGAATTACTTCAGTTAGGCCCAGTTTTAACTCCACCTTTTCCATACTTTCACCCACAACTCAATTTTCCTTCACCACCAGCTATACAACTGCACCACTGGCCATGACACTGGGTTCCTGCACATGAATGTTTGCTCCTGCATGTGTTTGTTATTTATGTGTGTAAGTTGGCACTGGTAACACAGACTGAAAAGCAAAGGGTGCTTGCTAAGCAGTATTTAATCTATATTCCACATATCCAAAATTGAAAGGTAAGCAAAGGAGTAATGTTAAAATCCAGAAGCTGGAAATTAAGATATGTCATAATGCACAAAAGAACAGAAGTGGGATGGATTTTTCCTGAAGTTAAAAGGTAGTGAAGGTTTTTGTCCTTGTCCTGCAGGAATCCAAATCTGCATGAATCCTAACCTCCAGTTAGGCTGGCCTAAGCCCCAGCACAAGTGGTGTGCTGACCTGAGGGTATAAAAAAAAGTGCCATACAACACTTCGGCACTACTCGGAGAAGGATTAGGCTAGTTTACAGATATGCACCAGCCTCCCCACACTACCAAGGGAACAGGGAGACGGGTGGGTTATGCTGGGCTATTCTGGTTAGGATTGTACCCTCAGTGGAATATAATGCAGACCTTCTGTGTAATTTTGAACAAGGGAATCCCAATTTTTAAAACACAGGGCCTCCAAGCATTATATAGGCCATTGCCTCACCATGTCTAAATTCAGTGAGGTTTGCCCACAAATGTTACATACAGTATATAACTACACCCTGTTATGAACCCCACAAAACACTCCAGCTCGTTACTACTATTCAGGGTGGCCCTTAGTGCTGAACAAGTTGACTACTTCAGTTTCTTTCTTTACCTCCAAATTTTCTGGTCTTTTAAAAATATATATATTTCAATCCCACATTTAGCAGTGACTGAAGTGTGGCTATACTTGGGTGGTCTTAAAAAGTGTGGGTGTCATTGTTTACCCCTAAATAAAGAGTTACCAAAAAAATCTCCCTGAATGAAATCCGTATCTTGTGAACCATTTCTTTCCTTTTTGTTATATTGGCTACTAGCGAAAAGCGTACCCGTGTTGCGGGAGTAAAATTCTCCCATATGCCATCCCCCCATATGCATCAACCCCCAAGGCACATTAACCCCCATGCACAACTTCCCCACATGCACAACTTCCCCCTTGCGCATCAACACACCATGCGCAACTTTCCCCCATGTGCGACTTCCCCCATGTGCAATTTCCCCATGTGCAACTTCCCCTCATGCACATCAACCCCCAAGCACAACTTCCCCCATGTGCAACTTCCCCCATGCACATCAACCCCCCATGCGCAACTTCTACCATGCACATCAACCCCCCATGCGCTACTTCCCCCATGCGCAACTTCCCCATGCGCAACTCCCCCATGTGCATCAACCCCCCCATGTGCAACTTTCCCCCATGTGCAACTCCCCCCATACGCAACTCCCCCATGTGCAACTCCCCTATGCGCAATTTCCCTCATGCACAACTTCCCCATGCGCAACTTCCCCCATTTGCAACTCCCCCATGCACAACTTCCCCCATGCGCAGTTTCCCCATGTGCAACTTCCCCCTATGCACATCAACCCCCATGCACGACTTTCCCCCATGCACAACTTCCCCATGCACAACTTCCCCCATGCACATCATCCCCTCATGCGCAACTTTCCCCCATGTGCATCATCTGCCCATGTGCAACTTCCCCCATGCGCAACTTCCCCTCATGCAGAACTTTCCCCCATGCACATCATCTGCCGATGCGCAACTTTCCCCCATGTGCAACTTCTCCCAATGCGCAACTTCCCCCATGCGCAACTTTTCCCCATGCGCAACTTTCCCCCATGCGCATCAACCCCCATGCACAACTTTTCCATATGCGCATCATCTCCTCATGCGCATCATCCCCCATGTGCATCATCCCCATGCGCAACTTTCCCCCATGCTCAACTTTCCCCCATGCGCATCATCCCCCCATGCGCAACTTCCCCCCATGCGCAACTTCCCCCCATGTGTAACTTCCCCATGCGCAACTTTCCCCATGCGCATCATCCACCACTGTGCAACTTCCCCCATGCGCAACTTCCCATGTGCAACTTCCCCATGCACAACTTCCCCCATGCGCATCATCCTCCTATGCGCAACTTTCCTACATGCGCAACTTCCCCCCATGCACAGCATCCTCGCCAGTGCAACCTCTTCCTCTGGAAAACATCCTCCAATTCACCAGGTACTGAGCACCAAATTGGCTGATGTTCAGTCTCCCATGTTAAGTATTGGACAGAAACACGTTGCCCCCTTTTCAGCCCCTGAAGGGTTAATTTCTCCAGATGGTTCTTGGTGGGAGTTCAGGTGACAGAAGGAACTCCCAGAATTCCATGCTTCAGGCCCAGCAGTTGGGGCGGAATGTTGCTGAGTCAGCAATTCTCAATGCAAAGTATAGGGAGGAAAACGCGTTGCGCCTCTTTTCACCCCCTTCCAGTTGGAAATTCCGAAAACCGGTTCTTAGTGCACCCCTCCGTCACGGAAGGAACACCCACCCCAAATTTCACACTTCTAGGCTCAGCGGTTTCGGCAGGGCGGTGATCAGTCAGTCAGTCAGTCAGTCATTGAGTGACTTTTCTCTTTTATATATTTAGATATGGATAATGTTGGCTCCATTGACTATTGATAAGAGGATGAATTGTTTAGGTCCTTATGGCAAGTACGTATATTGCCACTTTCCTGTAGATCTGTGTTAACATGTGGGTGTTGAAGAAAAACATTGCAAAGGTCTTGAGTACTTATGCATACAGCTAGGAAGTCCAAACTCCAGCCTGAGGCCAGATGTAGCTCTTTGGCAAGATTCAATGCGGCTTATGGCAGGACCCCTCTATCTGGCCCTTGGGTAATTCTTGTAATCTCTTCTAATACATTCTTATACGTAAATTTACGTAAATGTATTCAAATTTGAAATGTAAATTAATTTTCTGGCCCTGACACCATGTCAGAGAGATGATACGGGACTGATGATGATACAGGCCTGAGCGATGTCAAAAGGTTTGGACACTCCTTAAATACAGTATACAGGAGGCTGCAATTGGGTTCATCTGTAACATACCTCCCCAACTGGCTGCCTAGATGATTTCTTGGATCTGTAGCTGTAACTTGACTGTATTTAGCTGGTGTAAACTCAAGGAAATTCAAAATGTCAACCTATCTCAAATATACAAGCACTGTTGGGCTGGGTGAGCCAGTGGCAAACATTTAGGTTCTCTGGACTGATGCATGACAGCGATGCAGCCTTAGTAGTGCCAGGCTGGAACTTACAGCAACAGATTACATGACCCATTGCTCATATGCCCTGGATAGTATTGGACCATAAAAGTGAAATCCTACACATATGTACTTGTATGTAACACCCACTATGTTCAGTGTGACTTGCTCCCAGGGAAGCATCCATAGGATTGCAACCTAAAATATTTTCTTGCTTATTCTATAAAATCTAGTTTCTGCACAACTTGCATCATTGATCAGTAGCACCAGCTGCTGTAGGTACCATAATCAGATTTGAAAACAACTACTATAGATGGAGAGGCCATTCCCAATAGGAGTCGGCACTAGGTGAAAAGGTATTATTCTCATTTGTGTTCCTTCCAGATTCTAGGTGTTGCAATTTGTTTGGCATGTAAGTCACATTGTGGCACAGTGAGAATTAGTTCTCTCTGCATGCCAATCCTGTCTTTGAAAACATTCCCTGGGGTATCACTTTTCCAATTAAAATACAAACACTGTGACTTGCCTGCCATACAGGTCTTTTGTTAAGATGCTTGCCCTGCGTAACTCAGTAAGGTGCTCTGTTATTAACTGTGATCCATACCTGAGGGCTGTTGGTTTTACAGCCCTGTGTGTTTCATCAATGGCCACTTTGTGAAACAGAACATCTTTCTCTCATAAGGTAAGAGAAAATGCTAGCAGCTGGAGAAGCAGTGGAATGCATTGACTCACAGAGCTTTTTGTGGAAAGCTTGAAACAAAGCTTGCTCCTCTCCTAATACAGGGAAATAACAGCAAAGGTTATTCAGAAAAAAGGTGTGCTTGAATCCCATTAAAATCAGTGGAAATTCTTGGCACAGTTTGGTCACCTAATATGTATGCCTAAATCAACACTGGAAGAACACTATGGGCACAATCCAGAGTAACTGCAGGAGCACAACATTACCTGCACCCGTAGTTACTGCACCACCTAGTGAAAACCTAAGGGAAATTCATATTGCAGTCCATAGTAACTTGTTCTTACTTCGGAGCAAGGACTCCCCGTAGTTACTCTGGATTGCGCCCCTGGTTTATTTTTGCACTGTTTGGGTTTATATTCTTATACGAGTTCACCATATCTATTGCCATGTGGTTGAGGGAACACACACCTTCACCACACTTGTGTTTAGAAAATACATGAAGAAGCAGGACTGTGTCAGAAGCCCTTTCCTCAGTGTTGGTAGGCAAGTTGGAAGGAACAGATGTAGATATGCTTGCATGCAGATCCCTCTCACATGTTCTATCACAGGAGTGATGACCAGGAGAGTTGGGAAGTTGACCATCATTACGACCATCATGTCCATCATGTCATGTGTCAGGGGAAGGCCATAAACAAAGATCTTGTTTCAACTCCATGCATTCAATAAAAGTCTAAAAGGGGAATTATAGCGCAGTCCTAACTAAAAGCTGCCATAAGGATACAGTGATGTTGACAGAGGTTCCACTGCCTCTCGTAGGTGACCAGAGATCTAGGAAATAAAAGTAAGATATTAGTCAATTCATTCCCACATGAACTCCTATAAGTCTTTTTGGCTATGTGCTAGTTCTTGTAGCTACCTGATACAAGCCGCTTCATGTAGCTACTTATAGTTACTTGCTACAAGCCCAAGTAGAGGCAAGGGGGCATACTGGGGTTCCATATCTGGAATAGATGATAATGGCAGAGCTGTTGTCATTGATACCTTCTGTCCGATGTTTCCCCAGAAGTCCTGATTCCTACTCCATTCTGCTCACTCCTTGCCCCTTTCACTGGCATATCATACCTTTTGCAGGCTGTCTAGATGCACACATAGACTATAGCATGCAGCACCATCTCTCTTGGTATGGCTACATGCTATGACCTGCAAGGTATCTGGCTGGGTAGTGATTTGAACAACTGATGGCAAACACAAGCTTTCTGCTGAGGCCTGGTGCAATGAGCTCTTGACTATCCCCTCTCTGGCTACTATGTATATATATTCCATCATGTTCAGTGACAAGAAATTCCCTGCTCTGAAACTTGAGCTGGCAGGGATATTGGATGCATAAATCAGTCGGAAGCACTAAATAAATCCACCTAGCCTTTCAGACAATACAAAGCCTTTCTACATTAAAGCATTATTATAATCATAGAAATATGATAGGATTGATGAGGTCTATCAGCAGCAATGACCATCCTACACTTAAACAGATAAATTGCTGTCTGCAGAATTAATGTGCATCTGTCTGTTGAAAATACTTACATTTGTTGACCAGATCTCTTAAAACTACTGCATGTGGAACTGCAAGAGCCAAATGTAATATGCTTTGAAAAGGAAGCCATAGATTATTTTCTCTTTGCAAAGCCTCCTTCATCCCTTTGACTCTCTTCAGAAAACAAGATGGAGACCAAAAGGTGAGGCAGTTGGTTGACAGTCCATGGTCTGAGTTACTGTCATTTGGTTGCCTTTGGCATTATTAATTGTTCCTATATTTCTTTTTCTGTTTTTTTAAAATAATATTTCTCCTGTCAGGAAGACACTGAAAGAAAATGCACATCATTTCCAAATCTGCCACCTGTGCCATTCTGTATATGAGGCAAAAATAGCAACAGAACCACTAATGAAAGCCAGATTCTGAGGAAAACCAGGCTCTACTCTGCTCCATCTACGTTTGACCACAGGAATCCATTGCACTACCTGGCCAAGCATTAAGATCAACGAAATGTGATGTCTCTTCAATCACATAGCATTGGTCAAGGGCTACACTCCAGCTGTGACTTGCTCACTTTCCAAGTACATATGATTGGTTCGGGTCAACCTCATTCATGTTAAAAGCAGAATTGAAATAGACTGATTCCATGCCATAGGAAAATATTTGCTTGTGGATAAGCGTACAGTGTCCACCCATTTGGCCTCCTGAATGTATTTCTATCCAAGAAGGCTTCCTGGAGGCAACCCAATAACTAATTCAGCACATTTATAAGGGGAAAGGCCTTGCAGAAGTCAAAAGATCAGACCACATTCAGTTCTGTACATAACCTGAGAAGGGCATCTGCAACCTGAAAATCCCTGATCCTCCAAATTGCCAAAGGAAACAAAAATGGTTACCACTCATCTTTATGTTTTCTAACTTATATGAAAAGTATCAATGGCCTCCTGTGACTGGAAAAAGTATGTGTGACTGGAAATATGACTGGAATGGAAGTGTGACAAAGTATGTGTGACTGGAAATGAATTTCGAGAACAATCCTGGTGATTTAAAACCGAACAGTGCAAATTATTATGGCACTAGCATGCACTAGCCTGCTATTGCCAGTGGAAGGCCAGTGTGCTGGAGCAGGTAAAGCTTATGGTGACAGAGGAGAGTGAAGGTGAAAAGGGACAAGGAGGGGTGGTACTGGTGGGTAAGTACTGGTGGCCAAGAGGATGGTATCCAGGAGAGGGTGGTTGTGGCTCCCACCATATTCTAGCATCCCTTTGGCCTGAAATCTTGACACAAGGCAGCTCAGACTTAAGTCAGCAATTTTGCTGGTGCAGACCACAGTAGCCCCATTGAGCAATATTGTGGGTCATATTATGTGTCATTGGCTGGTGTCTGACCTGGCTGATCTCTGATGCCTTCTCTGGATGGGACTGAACAGCAGAAGGAGTTGTAGCAGTCATATACAGCCCTTTGTCATTGATTCATTCTTTGATGCTATGAAACAATAGTGCCAGTATATGGTCTGGATGGTCACCATATATATGGTCAGTATATTGTCACCTTGCGGAAATCAATGGATTTGTCATCTGAAGTAATTTCAGAGCCTGCTGAGAAGATGTTAGTCATAATTGTTAAATAAAAAAGAAAAATGTATCTTAATTAAAATAAATATATCCAGGATGGAAACAAATATCTGTTCCTATAAGGTTTAAACTGACTAGAAATGAAGGTAAGAACAAAAGTCCAACACGCTGGTTGAAGAACCTATTTTTATATAATTCAGGATTTGAGGCATGGGGGAAAGAAAAAAAACACCAGAGGAAAAATCTATTTATTTATGGAATTTCTATCCTGCCTTTCTCAATAGGTCAACTCAAGGCGGCTTGAGGAAAAATCTAAATGGAACGGAATGAGGAGACACAAATTCTGATTCCCACTTTGCCATGAAACATACCTTGTGATTTGGCATCAATCACTATTTAACTGTTTATCCTTGCTCATAAGGTTGTTGTGAGGAGAGAATGAGGTGCGGACGAACCATGTAGTGATGTCCAGAACTCCTCGAGTTCCCCAGTTGGGCATGACATAAAATTATTAATGAGTTGATTTGTATGTATATGTAGGTTTATCTTGTATCCAGTTGGGCAGGATATAAAATAATTAATGAGCTGATTTGTATGTATATATAGGTTTATCTTGTATAGTTAGCTCCATAACTACCAGCCTTGCATCTAGAGCTGCTTCTTCCACTGAAGTATACACAGCAAGTCAACCATTCATCAGAAGGTTCATACTCTTAAGACCTATACACAGACATTATGTTCCTTGTGTAAATCTATAGTTTAAGGTGCATTTGAAACTGTAATATCTTTTGTTTCTGCTTAGCTACAATACTTAATCTGAGCTTTTATTCAGACCATTTCTCAACAGAAACCCATAAAGACTCCATATTCAGTTTGGGATTTTCTTTCCATTTATTTAGAATATTATCCTAGATATCAGCCAACTTGATGGCTGATAACTTGATGATCATATATTCCTCTTAAATCCTAAAACTAATGGCATGAATAAAGATGCATATCTTACAAATCTAATATTACTGAATCTCTTGTTTAATCTCTCAATTCCCGTTACACTTTACTGGTGTGTCAAAACTATCTCCTTTTATATACCAAGGCAGATTTTCTTATAACACAATTGCATGCTTCATCCCAGACTTAACAAAAACATCCATTTACATGAAGAGATTTTAAAAAAATTAAGTCCACCAATATCCACATCTCTAAAGTATTTCTCATGTCTAGACACTCTCAGAGATCCATTACTGGTGCAATTAAAATAAACACGTGACAAATAAAGATAGTCAGATTAATGCCATGATTGCCTTATATACTGATATATGTTTCTTAAGTATTTCCACATCATGTGTGTCTCTGTAATGGACTTATATAGACTGTGCTATTTCAACGCGTATGTGTGCCATCTGAGAATAATCGCATATCTGTCATGTATCTGACACCGTGATCTAGTCCACAAAAACAAGACCAAGATGTTTATGAATCTAGATGGATACAAATAAAAACTTCTTGATCGATGGATGCAAATAATGGTTGACAGAAGAAAATATCTGACCTGCTCAAACAAAAAGGGGATATTTCATGCTTTGCAACTTTCCCTATTGGTAGCTCACCTATAATAACTTTGGTGAGGTTAATCATTATCTAAAAAAACAAAACTCTGCCTGGCACTTGAAGTAGCAATCAATTTGACTGCTGGCTACTGGTAAACAGGCTGTGTCTCTTGGCATGCAGCACAGATGCAGCGCTTGCATGTACACATTGCACATAACATTGCATGGAAGACTCCTCCACCAATTACCTACTTCAGCTTTCACCTGTATTTATCACCCAGGGTAATGGGGTAAATACAGAGTGCATCCTCCAAGCAACCTCCAGGCCCTCAAAAGCAACCTCCAGGAATCTGCAACAAATGGTAATTCAGTATCTTGGGCTCATTGCATAGAAGCCTGCAGAGCATTCAAAAATTAGGTGTTGATCTACATCCATAAAGCTTTTTATCACTGTGGCTAGGACATCTGTGTACCATAATTTGATCCAAAGAGTTACTGTGAGTATTCCAGAATGTCAGCAGGTACAACATGTAGTTGAAGATTAATTGCCAAATGTGAGAGTAGCAACAAGGCAATCATTGACGAGAGGGTCATGATCAAGGGTTGGTTATTCAAAGCCATGTGTCTTCATCCAGCAAGGGAAACAGGTCTCTGAATGTGTGGATAACTTTACAGGTTTCCAGTACTTTGCTTGCCAGACAGTGACTGTAGTGTGTAAGAGGGAGAGTTATGGAGGGGCATTTTGCATCCTCATGTCTCATGTGCACCTCTTCAAACAGAGGATCAATGCTGATTCTTCTTGCTGATAGCATTGGTCACTACTGAAGAAACCTGGCTGAAGTCTCTCTATTAACTTGTAGCCTTGAAGCTGATGAGAAGAGAAGCAGGAACGTCTAAATTGGGGCATAAGTTAGCAAACCCAGAACTGTTGGGATCTGCAGGGCGAGACTAATGCAACTCCCTGCATCAGCCCCCCCCCCCAATCTGAATCGTGCATACATGTTCCAATAACCTTATATTCAGTGTCATGTGTTTTGTTGCAAATGTGACTGCTGGTTTACTATTTTACTACACTTTGAACAACCTACATCAGACAACTGATACAATGAACATTTGCTACATCTGAGTACAGAGTGCTCCAGTGGCACAAAATCATGCTCATTTCCTTGGCTCTCCTGTCACTGGAACATTGATTTCCACACCACTTGTTGCCAGTTTTTTTTCCTATGTTAAGAATTGCCCATCTGTTTGAATATCTCTATGCCTGTAAACCACAATCACTTTGATTGAGGTACAAGAACTCTTAAAGAAAGCTCAAAGGTTCCCTATTTGTAGGAGCTTTCTCATTCAGTTCAGTGAAGCAAATGCATTCCTTACGTTTCAGTGGATTTCATCTGGGGCAGCCTGTGTTGTTGACTGGTGAGGATGTATGAACTGGATGTCACCAATAGTCAGCAAGTTAAAATATATCTTGAAATACTCAGTTTCAGCGATGACTGTGGGATTTGTTTTGGGTTTTCATATTGTAGAGGATGATTCTAGTCCAAATGGAAGTGATTGTGCATGGCAGTGTTGCTCAGGGAGTGTGGGGTGCAAGCTGCATTGGGTGAGACACAAAAATTGATACACTGGGTGATACACAAAAATTTTAATTTAAAAAAAAAACGTGATATTTTCCATCATGTTATATATCATTTGATGCATAATTTCATGCAGACTGCAATCGCCACATCCACTTGTATTGCCCACTGCATGGGAAGAGGTCTATTATGGGGATGATGTGTTGGCCTCCTGCACAGGGTGCCAAACCCTAATGTCATCACAGTCTGCATACTTTCCTGACTGCATGGGAAGGAGCCGTGGCGTAGCTAATGATCATGTAGCCCAGTGCATAGCTCAAAATATTGCCCTGTAAGTGATGTCACAACCAGAAGTAATGTTATCCAGGGGATTTAAAAAAAAAGAAAATTGGGGAAAAAACCAGCATCTTCCTCCTCAGCAGTTCACTGCCCATTTGCTCTGCTAGTGGCATAACTAAAGCACCTATTTGCTATCTGAAGTCAAAGAAAATTTTGTTGCTCCCCCATGACAACGAAATCAAATTTAATTAAGTAAAAAATTAAAATTGTGTCCCTTATTGTTTAGGGAAACTGTGCTGGGGCAAAGTGGGGTTATTCTTTCCCTGCTAAATATACGGTAAGAGGAGCACCACTTAGAAGTGCCTGTATACCCATTTAGCATGAGTAACTGCATATATGTACTGTATATGGAAATGAGAGCTCATTCATATTAATACCTTATTAGCTCCATATAGTAACAGAATTACATCTCACTGGCTCTCACAGCAAGCAGAGTTAAGAAAATCAACTTTTTTTTCCATAGGCTTTTGTGTTTTCATTTTCTGGTTAATTGGTCATAACGTTTGATAGAATATAGATATTCCAGTGCAGTTTGGTTAATTGAATTCTATATTAAATTACCTCTCCAATGATATATAACATGATGGTATTAACAGTCATACGTACCCCGTTTTTCACAATTTTAGCTACTAGTATCAAGCTCAGCTTGTAGCCCCCTTAGGTTGTAGCCCGGTGCAATTGCTCCCCCTGCACGTCTCTAACTCTGCCACTGGGAAGGAGTGCATGATATCACGACTGATGGATACATCATGTGCCAAGCCATGTCTAGGTACATTCTCAGTATGACTAATAGGAACAAAGACAAGGTTTAGCTCTCCCGTTTCACTGAACATCTGATTAGTATTGAAAGTGGTTAACTGGAGCTACCCATGGACAACGTACGCTGCTGAACATGCATCTGAGAGCCATTCTTTTTGTGATCAGACCCAGAGTGTTCCATAACCAGGTGTTCTTAGATGATAAGACCCAGTGATGGAACACATACGCATACATGTAGGTGGTTTCAATAATTTGATCATCATTTCACACATGCTTTAAAATGTGGCATGTTCACAAATGCACAACTGAGAATTTTTTTCTCCTTCAAAGTCTGGAAAAAGTAATACATGTGGCCAGTGGTGGGCAGGCCTGGCCCCAACAACCGGTTCTTCGGAAGTGGGGAGGGCCAGGCCAGGTCAGGGGGCGGGGCTGAGGTCAGGGGGCAGGGCCAGGGGCGGGGCCAGCAAGAATTTTTTAAATTAAAAAATTCAAAAAAAATTAAGCATGTGGCTTACCTCTGAGTAAACCTGCATAGGATGTGCTCTGAGGCTGCTGTCCTTTTCACTCCGCTCTGGAAGTAAGCCCCATTGATGCTTACTTCTGAGTAGACCTGCATAGGATGGGGCTCTCCACACTATCCTGGGAGTAAGTCCCATTGAGTGTCATGAGGCTTACTTCTGAGTAGACCTGCATAGGATGGGGCTCGGAGGTTGCAGTCCTCTCCACACTTTCCTGGGAGTAAGTCCCACTGACTATACTGGGACTTACTTCTGAGTAGACCTGCATAGGATGGGGCTCTGAGGCTCTCTCCACATTGGCCTGAGAGTAAATCCCATTGACTATACTGGGACTTACTTCTGAGTAGACATGCATAGCATGGGGCTCTGAGGCTGCTCTGAGGCTCTCCCCACACTTTCCTGGGAGTAAGTCCCATTGAATAAACTTGGACTTACTTCTGAGTAGGCCTGTGTAGCATGGGGCTCTGAGGCTTCTCTGAGGCTCTCCCCACACTGTCCTGGGAGTAAGTCCCATTGACTATACTGGGACTTACTTCTGAGTAGGCCTGCATAGCATTGTGCTCTGAGGCTGCAGTTCTCTCCACACTCCTCCAGGAAGGGAGATCGCGGTGGCGCCGCGCGGCTCCCTCTTGGCCTTCCCGGCCAGCAGGGAGAGGAGGGGAGATCGCGGTGGTGCCGCACAGCTCCCTCTCGGCCTCCCCGGCCAGCAGGGAGAGGAGGAGAGATCGCAGTGGCGCCGAACCGGCTCGCCGTGTTATGGTCAGCCCCCACAACAACCGGTTCGTGACCGGCGGGCTCATTTTAACAACTGTCTTGCCCGATCCGGTCCGAACCGGTCTTAGCCCATGCCTGCATATGGCTCAACTTTAGGGAGTTTTATTCTTCAGTGACACTTTGAGCTTGATCCTTCCCGAATACTTAGTATATGGTGTAATCCTGTGTTAGCATGTTGCCTGTTGTGTCTTGCTACTTAATTAAAGGGAACATCAGATGGTTCAGAAGAGACATTAGTAAGATGTCAAATGTAACAAAGAGAGAAAATAATTTTAGGTTATAAAAAATAAAGCGTCTATGTAAATTACACCAGCCTGCTTTTTCTCCCAACTACAGACTTGATTGTTTGAAATGATTTTTGTCTGGCATTTTAAACTGAAATGTGATTCTCTTGTTCATTCCTGGCATCCTTCCCTGAAATCTTCTGTTAAATGTTTTCAATTATATGCCAG
The DNA here is from genome assembly GCA_030015325.1 of Cryptoblepharus egeriae. Classification (NCBI taxonomy): domain Eukaryota; kingdom Metazoa; phylum Chordata; class Lepidosauria; order Squamata; family Scincidae; genus Cryptoblepharus; species Cryptoblepharus egeriae. The sequence goes on along the minus strand of JAREYC010000003.1, from coordinate 60,793,396 downwards.
TCCCAATAGGATCTTGCTAAGAGGTTTTAAAAGGTACCTTGTACAGTGCATTATCTAGTGCCATTTAAATGCTATCAGTGCTGCAATAAATAAAGATAAATTAAGTAATTTTAAAAAGTGTTGCAGCTTTGAATTTTTAGATTGGAGGGGAGCTCACCAGATGACCCATGAGGACTGGGTTTTTTTAAGCTATCTTAGAGAACTTGGCATTGAGGTGAACTTTAGTAAAATTATGATCTTATTTCTATTGGTTTAGGTGACTGTCAAGTGCCAGAATAAACTACACTATGAAACATACAGCCATGCTTATATATGTTTGTTTTAAACCTACCAAGAGACACATCATCTGTTTTTCAGTACACAGGAAACTGAGACAAGGTTTGGTTAAAGTCCTGCAACTGAGATTCCAGGCTGAAGTTCTAAATTCACATCTTCCACTGAAGGTGCATTGACCTTTATGGGGAAAAAAGATGGGGGAATGAAGAGGGTGCATTATTGCCCCTAGACTTATTTTTATGATCAGTGAGAGCTTGTATCAAATGCTATCACTGTAGTACAGCAAAGGGGACTTTCCATATTTACTCGAATCTAATGTGCCATTGAATTTAATGCGCACCCAATACTTATAATCAAAACACCACATTTATTTAAATCTAATTAACCATCAAATCTAATGTGCACCCTGATTTTGGAGACTAAACTTGGCTGAAAAAGGTGAGCATTAGATTCAAGTAAATACAGTACTTTCCATTTATTGGATGAGAACAGCACGCTGAGATCTTATTGTAGCCAGCTGAACATGATAACATGATAAGCACATTTGTATCACAGTGAAAACCAGATCAATGGTGACACCAGATCTGTGGGACTTCTGATCAAGTTTTGTTGTGGGTCCCCTAAGGAGTCGTTTCCAAAGGTATAGCAGTGTTGCCACATTCACCATCCTGAATTTTCTATAATGCAATTTGCCTGTCACTATCAGAAGCAGTAACAGGTACATATATCATAGGGCATTTAAGATGGAGTGTATTAATTAATGTTGGAAAGTGCTCCAATCATTCCCTAAGATAACTCCTGCACAAGATCTTTTGACACGCATCGCCTTTGCATGCTGCCTTTGTCCCACTTGTATCAACAGTTCCTACTTAATTTGATTAGTATTACGGTGGGAAAGAGCCAGGATGGTGTTGTGGTTTAGGATTTGGGCTTGAATCAGGAAGATTCATGTCCTCTCAGCAGTGATGTTGCCTGGGAGACTTTGGGCCAGTCACTATCTTTCATCTTCACCGACCTCACAGGGTTGTTGTGCAAATAAAAGGAGGGAAGGAATAACGTACACACCACCCAGACTCCTGGGAGGAATGATAGTATGACTGAATGAATGATGTGCTGGGAGGCTAGGATTCATGCCTGTAAGTTATCCATTTCCTCTCAATGACTGGCACAGAAATCTAAAGAGGAGTTGGGCTTGTCCCTGTTATTCAGTGCCATCACTGAGTGGAGGTGCTGAAGGGGTGTGCTTTCATTTTAGCGCATGAGTAGCCTAAGCCTTATAAACTTTCCAGCACTGTTGTAGTTGTGCCAACTGGATGCTTGCTGCATTTTGAAGGGGAAGGGAAGTCACAATACAGATGGACAGGAGCTGGAAACTGTCCCTTGGGGTCTATTGTGCAGACTCCACATATAGGAAAACTGCTACAGTGGCTAGGAACACCTAGAGAAACTGGCACACTCAGATGGGTGCAGAAGAGAAGACAGAATATTTCTAGGTCAACCTCAGAAGGCTGTGTCTCTTCACCTAGATGCACACAGGTTTGGAGGTGCACGGGTCTCCAGGCCTCCCCCATCACTGATGCAGCCTCCTCCTCCTGTACTGCTCAGGAGACACCCAAATGATGCAGCATCTCCTCCAGAGTGCTGAGCAGAAGAGCATCATCTGCCTGTCTACTCAGAAGTAAAGCCCATTATAGTGAATGGGGCTTACTCCCAGGAAAGTGTGGATAGAATTGCATCCTTTAGGCACAAGCCTATGCATGTTTGATCAGGAGTAGGTTCATTATAGTCAGTGGGGCTTACTCCAGAGAAAGCATTGAGAGGATTGTAGCCACCCTCCTCACATTAGCTCTGCCTGTGCAGAGATTATCCAGGCTTCTCTGGCTGCAAGAGGTGTGCCATGGGGATTTAGGAGCACAGCAGCAGCACGTGCAAGAGAAGAGGCTCTTTCCAGCCTCTGCTTCGACTCCAGGCTTAAAGCAGTGCTTCTCCCGCAGGCACAGTTGCTGCCTCTTGCCTCTCTCTCCAGGGCACACTGGTTGAAAACCACTGCTATAAGGGAATGGTGCACAGGGGGAATAGTGCATGGGGGATGGTGCATGGGGGATGGTGCACAGGCAGATGGTGCACAGGGAGGGGGGTTAGGTGGTGCACAGTGGTCCCTGATGTGCAACAAGGCTCTGTAGGAATGCCTGGTGCTAGCTGCTGCCTGCCATTGCCTCCTGTTATCCTCTGGTGCCCAGGGCTTGTTGTTGCCCAGCAATACCCCTTTCTCACCAGTGCCCACTGACTGCTGCCCAATGCCCAGCAGTGCGAGCCTTGCCCAGGGCTACAAATATTCTTAAATTTTTACTCCTGCAACAGTAGGTAAATTTTGCTGTTTGAATATATATCTGACTTCCTTTAAAACTGCCAGGCAGGTATATATACAGGAAGAACGATGTATAGGTATTACAGACTATTATAATTTCCAACACAGAAATCAAGTAAATCCCAGTGTAAGAAATGTACGATATAACATACAGCTGACATCAGTGGTGGGCCCAGCCTGTCCCAACAATTGGTTCTCTGGAAGTGGGCGAGGCCAGGCTGGGTCAAGGGCCGGGGCTGGGGTCAGGGGGCGGGGGAGGGCACGCCACCTTAACCCTTAGTTTACAAAAAAAATGGTATCACTTGTGACCGCATCAATCAGTATTTAGCCCCTGAGTTCAGTGTAATTTATTCCTATGCATTACACTTTGTTGTGCTCTCAGGGGGAATGTGTGCAGGGGTGCCACAAATAAGAACATAAAAGCATAAGAAAAGCCTCCACTGGATCACACCAAAGACCCATCTAGTCCAGCTTCCTGAATCACACAGTGGCCCACCAGCTGCCTCAGGGAGCACATATAACACTTGCATCCAGGTGCCTAATTCAGCAGACACACCACAAGTTCCACAGGTGGTGCTCATACCACTGGTTGAGAAACACTGATCTACAGTTTAGGACCAGAGTCTATGGTGTCCCCCCTGCAGGCTGAGGTTTGCCTCTAAGCCACTACTTAAGGCTACAGTCCTGTCCACACTTTCCTGTAAGTAAGCTCCATTGAATATAATAGGACTTCTGAGTAGTCAAGCAAAGGACTGAGCTCTTAGTAACCAGCCTCTGGCTGCAATCCTATTCACTTTCTTGAGAGTAAGCTCCACAGACTCTAATGGGACTTACTTCTGAGTAGCCAAGAATAGGATTGGGCTCTAATGCTACACACCTCTGCACACTTTCTTGGGAGTAAGCTTTATAGATTGAAATGGGATTAACTTTTGAGTAGTCAGGCATAGGATTACCAGCTCTTAGAAACCAGCTTCTGGCTGCAATCTTATGCACTCTTTCCAGGGAGTAAGCTTCACTATTATAATGGAACTTACTTCTGAGTAGACAGATGATTGGGTTTTGAGGCTACACTCCTATCATAGGGGAGTAAAACCTACTGACTTTAATAGGATTTACTTCAGAGTAGGCAGTGGACTGGGCTCCTGGGGGACAGGATGGGAACTGGGGCTATTTCTTCAGGTGCCCCCCATACTGCCTCCCCACAATCTCAGGTGGAGAGATTTCTCAGAGGGGCAGGATGAGGTGGGGAGATCTGGGGGGGAAGGACCATAGTGTGGATAGGATTGCAGCCTGAGCCCAATCCTAACCGTGTCTACTCAGAAGTAAGTCCCATTCAAGTCAATGGGGCTTACTCCCAGGGCTGTGTGGTCAGGATTTTAGCCTTACAGTCCAATCCTATGTGGCTTACTTAGAAGTAAGTCTCATTCTAGTCAGTGCGGCTTACTCCCAGATAAGTGTGGATAGGCTTGCAGCCTCAGAGCCCCGTTCTAACCATGTCTACTCAGAAGAAAGCCCCATTATAGACAGTGGGCTTACTCTCAGGAAATTAGACAGGGCTGGAGGAACAGGGGACAAAAGCCCTGGAGGATCTCATCCTAACAACTCAGATGCTGCTCCTACAGGCTCCCAGACCTTTCTCAGCAGCTCTGGCTTCCCTATTCCCAACCAAGGACCCTTTTGTAAAGCTGTCTATCAAAGTGCCTGATCCAACATACGCACGTCCCCAGAGAGGGAGATCCAAATACCATCCCCAGAGAGGCTGCCTCATTTGCATATGAGAAACCCATCATGCTTTGCAAACTGCACAAGGAAATAACTTCTGAAAACTTGCTAGAAATAAGGTTTTTAATCAATATAAGATGTTTAGCAAGGACATCCTTCCTGAATAGCATCATACAAAGGTTTGGGGCATGAAGAAGCTCCTCACTCTCACTTGAAAGTATTGAGCTTATAGTGATCCAAACACCCTCCCATCTCAGCAGTGCAGTGTCTGAGTGTGCTGTGGAATGACTGCAATGCCTTGTCTAAATGATGGTAATAGGAACAGACTGTATTTTAAAATTAAAAAATAACCTTTGGGAGGGGAAGGAGGAAAGAAAGAGAAGCCCGTCAGAAGGGGAGGAAGGTTCGGAAGGGGAGGAAGGAGGAGGGAGTGGAGCTTCACCTCTGGGAAGACAGACCCAGAGACCCTTGAAGAGAAATTCTAACATACTTGCATGCAATTCAAAGATGACGGCCCCCTCTTAGCTACCGGTTCGTGTCCTCCCCCAATTAACAACCGGTTCTACAGAACCAGTGAGAGCCGGCTACAGCCCACCTGTGGCTGACATGGTACATTGTCATATTTATTATTGGAGTTTGAAGTTTCCATGTCAGCATCATCCCATTTTAGAAACCTATTGTGCCATGTAACATTTTCCCTCCATGATGGGCTGACTTTCATCTTTATAGACAATCACTTCTGTCCAGAAACGCTTCTCTCATATACATAAAATGCATGTATTCATCCAGCCTATCATCTCTTTATAGTACTGCAATGTGGCAAACTCCGGTTTATCTCCCCTATAGATTTCTTGCTGCTAGAATTAGGGGAGATGAAGCTCTTATTTCCTGTGTGTACAGACAGCTTGTAAAAAGTTTATTACTTTTGCATCTTTGGCTGTTGCACTAAGGGAACTTGGCCTGTAGCTCTAAGATCCGCTCTAATACTGTAGATCAGTAGTTCTCAAACCGTGAGACGCAATTCCTTGGGGAGTCATTAAAACCAGCCAGGGAGCTGGGGGATCCCTGCAAAAACACAAAAACAAAAAAAAACCACCACCTTATGAAGTGTATATGATTGCATCCAAGATGGGGAACCACAACTTGACCTAGAAGGTCAAGGGAGCGGGCAGTTGAAAAAGTTTGAGAACTGCTGCTGTAGATAGATCTGCAAGCCTATTTTTAAACAGGAAAAGACGTTCAATAAACTGGAGATCAGTTGACCTGAAAAAGAAGGGGGAATGAAATTTTAAGTTCACTCTTCAACAGTTCTGGAAATGCAATGAGCTTTACATCCATCGTAACAACTAACACGCCATCAAGTGCAATCTCTGGTAAATGATAGCAACTAGGTACCAGCTCTTGGCAGTGGGTGAGGGCACAGTGGTACATGGTGGTGAGGTGGTAAAACTGGGCAGGGACCTATGGGATGGGTTGTGTCAAGGATGGGAGAAGACTGGTTACTGGTAGCAGTGGCTCCACCAACAGGATAGGTCCTGAGCCTCAATCCAGCTATCTGTGTCCACGCAGATAAGCAGATACCACGTCAGAGGGAAGGTAACAATGTTCACAAAACCCAACTATTCTGGTGTTAAAAAGTCATTATTCTAGTGAAGCTCTGAGCCCTTCATACTGAACCTCAGATTTCAGCATCCTGACAGGCCTCACCGTTGTCAGATTCAACGACAACCCATCAAGGTGGTGAGGTGAATAAAGCAAAACTCAGTCATCATCCAATTTGCTTGATTGCAAGCTTGTTGTCATGTTTTAACAAAGATTTATAATATCCTAACTGCCAAAGGCCCAAGGGCTCACAAAAGTAAAGAGTGGGAGGAAGAGACAAAAGCAACTAATATAAATGTAACATTCCATTAAGATAATTAGCATGAAATGTGAAGATTTTTATAAATTGGTTATCTGTTTTAATTATTTCTGATACATCTGTAATATTAATGCATGGTAAAGGATGGTTTAATTGGAAAATAAATGAGAGATCGGAATGTATTATTCTTCCTGTGTATATCAAGACAAACTTGTTAATTTTGTTCTTGTGTGCATCAAGCAAAGACACAATATTGAATATCAAAGTTCCTAACTCCTGCTTTTATAATGTAAAAAGACAAAATTAATCAAACGTGTGAGTATACAAAAGAAACCTTGCCAAACTTTAATTCTGTTCCATTTACCATGAAGTGGTAAACTTCTATATTCTGAAAATATAGTTGATTCATTTATTCTTTCTCTTCATTCCTTCTGTTTTAGAGAAAACAAAAATTCGCGTATTTATTTTGTACTAGAGTCAGAATAAATTCTACAATAATCAATCTGTGCCAAGCAGCTTTTGATGACAATCTTATCATGTTTGAGACATGTTTGAGACATCTTTATTATCATGTTTGAGACATCTTTATTTTCCCTAAAAAGAATAGCATACTTAAAAATGAACAACATGAGTACAAGGTGAGTTTGCTTGTTTATTTAAAAATATTTCATCCTGCCTTTCCTCTGTCAAGACAAATGCCCAAGGTGGCTTACAATCATAGATAAGACATGCAGTATATAAAATCGAGAATAACATCAGATTTTATTCCCTAATTTACAATGAATAAAAATTCACAGTGAATAAAATGCAATAAAATTCACAGATTTTATTCACTATTTTTCTTTCATAAAACTTTAAAGAAATGTGGAGCTTTTTAATAGCCACATGTACACTGGCAATCATGAAAGGTCAAACTTTTCCATCAGTCTGAGATTGGCATTTATGTCATTTGTTCTCAAAGCTGTCTCCCTTTTGGGAACTTTGGAGATTCTGAGTATCTTCCATGGAACTGAGGTCCAGAACAAGACAAAACATATTTCACATTCCAGACAGGTGTATGTTAATTAAAGATGCCAGCTCCAAACCTGTAAGAACACTGATGCGTGCATAAGTGAAAATATACTTTGATCTGTCAAATATATCCTTATCTGTCAACTGGTGCTCTGAATATATTTGACTAGGAGAGTTACCTGCAGTAAGATGTGCTTCAGTGTTTCTTAGCACTTTTAAAACTTTTGGGGAGACTTTGATATTTACCTTCTGTCATTCCTTTTTTACAAGAATTTCTCTTTTATTGCTTGTTCATGCAAACTGGCCTGATAACATTTGATGAACTGTAATATACATGTTTGCATCATAAATAGCTCTGAAGAACAACCTCTGTTTAGAAATGTATATTTCATATGTGTGGAGTGGATTTTCAGGTGAATTATTATGTAGTATTTTCTCTAAGATCAGCAGGTCAGTGGTTCAGGGCGCCCAACACTTGTCTCAGATAAGCAATAGATACTGTTTCCAAAAGGAGTTTAGAACTCAAGGTTGTTTAGGAATTGGACTGATGCCCTGGAAGTTCCAGGTTCAAATCTGTCCTTAGGTTGACGTTGATCACTCACCTTTATCCTCACCTACCTCACAGGCTTGTTGTGAGGATAGCCAAGAGGGGAGGAACTGAAGCTTTGTAAACTACCATTAATATCTGAGTATGAGAAAGGTGCGGTATAAACAAATCAATAAATCAATTCAAGTTCTACCATAATAGGGTAAAGCAAGCATTTTGATCCATGCAGAAAGTTGGGAATTTTTTAAAGGATACACTTTATTAAGAACATGAAAATAGAATAACCAAAGAGATAATGGGGACTACCTTTCTTTTTACAGCATTGGGGAAATGCACATTACATATGCAATAAACAACCAGATCAGTATTGCAGCAATCCTAAAGACACTTTCCTGGGAGTAAGATCCATTGAACTCAATGGCCCGTTTCTTTTGAGTAGATATGGTTAGGATTGTGCTCTATACGAACTAATTGAAGTCATTCTCTGAAAAGACCTAGTGTAAGTCAAGAGCTAGACAGAATTTATATATCAAGCATCTGCTTGGGTCTGACTGACCTCAGGAATAGACCATCCTTGAGGGGTTGTTGGAAGGTATCCTCTGACTATAAATAGGTCATAAATAGGAGCCTCTCAAACAAACATCCCAATCCTATTTCCAACCACAGCTAACATAATACTAATGATGGAACAGATACTGTGCTCTGAGGTGGGGAGGAGCAGACCAGATACTCTGGAAGTTAAAATTAATTTTTCTTTTTATCCACATAGGCCAACTGGCTTCCAATGGGTCACCCTAACTATTCACCCTAACTGTTTAGTAGGTGTAAGTCTGGAGAGAGTTGGGGAGTGGGTGTTGGGCTGGAAAAAGACGCATAAGATCTTAGAATGTACCATCACTATGATGTTGCAATTATTTTCACATGTCACAGCAAATTAAAATGGATGCCAGTTATAATATACTGTATCAAGCTTCCTAGATTTGTACCAGCTCTGCATTCTCAAAGACACATCTGTACCCTGGGAAGGGTCTGCAGATGAAAGAATGGCGCCATTAACAGTCAGGCACAGTCTTGGCTCCCCATCATAACGGACATATTGAACCTGTTTAAAGAGGCATGCATTTCAGCACTCTTTGCTATGCCAGGCTCAAGCAAGAAACATGCAAGTCAAGTCAAAAGCAATGGAAAATCTTCTTAGTGGCCTGTTCTAGATGACAGTGAAATGTGTTTTACAGCACAGTTAAATAAAAACAACTGCAGATGCTATATTGTGGACTATACTACAAGTTATTGGAGATAACTATTGGTCACAGTGTATTGTGATTATGCACTTGCTTTTAAATTACTGATTTTGTGATCATTTTTAACCACACCATCTGGTTTTTCCTCAAAAACCCATCTTTTGCATGAAGACTGGCACAAATCCCTAGTCTCCATACCCATAATGAGAGCCAGGATAGTGTAGTGGTTTGGGAGTTGGACTGAGACACGTAAGATCAGGGTTAAAATCCCCCTTAGCCATGAAGCTTCTTGGGTGAACTTGGGCCAGACACTTACTCTCAGCCTCACCTACCTCACAGCACTGTTGTGAGGACAAAAGAATTTAAAAAAAAAACTTTGTGAGACACCTTGGGCATTTGTGTTGGCATGGGAAAGGTGGGGTATAAAACCCTTAAATAATACTTTCTGTGCCAGTCTGCCTGGGCCAGCACAAAACCACTGTTTCCAGAGACGGGGCCATCTCTGTAAGGCCAGGGAACATCTTTCTACTGGCCTATCCTACACCCAAGTCATTATGAATGTGCTTTATGGCTTATTTGTGACATCTTGGAGCCAGCACTGGCAACAGCCAGCTTGGTGGTGGGGGAGTTTGGATTGTGCTGTAAAAATAATAAACATTTATGTAGTTCTTTTCGTATTTTCAGAGCATTTCACCTGTATTTTGTTATTGCTAGTAATATGTAATGATGGTTGTTGACTTATGCAAGTCCTCCAACTGAATACTAAAAGGACAGACTCAGTGTTATAGAGCAGGAAAAGAAACTTGATTACATATATAGGATAAACAGTGTTATTTAGGCATAATAGAAAATGTACATACTTTGAAAAAGCTGGTCAGAGATAAATCATTGCGGGGAGGGAGGATTGTGTGACTCTGTGTGTGTGTGTGTGTGTGTGTGTGTGTGTGTGTGTAAATCCGAAGCCATGTTCATTGCACAGATGGCAGAGATAGGAGGTGTTGGTTGTAAGAAATGAATTGATCAAGAAGATTTGCTTGACTGAATTTTGATGCGGTTTCCAGCAGCCCTCCTCGCATGGTCTCGATTATGCAAATTGACCCTCTTTTCAACTCAGGTCTGGCTTTGGCAAACCCCAGGCAGCACAGCACAAAAGCAGAGTTGTGCAGGAGCTAGCGGACCTGAAAAGGCCTGCTGAATAGAGCAATGGATGCAATATGCAGGCAGTTGGACAAACAGAAGAGTCATTCTTTTCCAGGCCCCAGTGCTGTGGGGAGACGCAGCCTGCCCTCCAGGCGGAAAGAAAAGGCCCCGGGATGCGGCTCTGTTCCTATGGAGAATAGATGGAGCAAAAAGAGAGGGGAGCCAGGAATGAAAGGCGCATGGAGGCTGAGGCGAGGGGAGGGCTGTGTTAACTCTTTTGAGGGTCATTTGAAGTGTGGCGTGTCTGGAAAGGAGGGGGTGAGAGACCAAGGAAAAGGTGAGACTCCTTCAAAAACTGGAGGTAAAAAAAATTGGAGCTGGAGGGAAAAATACTAATTGCTTCTTTTGTTCTTTTCTAATTGTCACAACCCCAACTGCTGTGGGGAGCGTAGCGTTTATTAGTTTTTCTGCATGTTGAAGGAAACAAGGACAAGTATCCCAGAAAGCAAATATATATAATATACAGAAGAATATATGACCTACTAAATGTGCAATCCTAACCTAGGCTGGCACAGCTCATTGGTCCTCCCATTCCCATGATGATGTAAGGAGGCAAGCGCATGTATTTACACCGGCCTAACACTTCCCTAGGTGTGGCACTCCCCTAACCCTCCCCATCCCAGTGCCTTATGGCACTTTTGTGACACTCCCAGGTCAGCACAGGACTTATACTGGGGCTTAGGCCAGCCTAACTGGAGGATAAAATTGCAGCCTAAAAATTTAATCCACAGAAAATGTTCCTGATTTTAAATTCCACCGAAGAGAATAAGACTTACTTTTGAGAAAACAATAAGTTTGTTTTCTGAAAAAAGTAGTGCACCGGATAGCGTACTGGATTTGAGTAGGGTCCAAATCCCAAGGTTCATATCCCAGCATAGCTTATATACTTCCTGATGTCCTATGAGCTAGTCACTATCTCTCAGTCTTACCAACTAACCTCAGATGCTCATTTGGGAGGTAAAAGAAGGAAAGGAAATCTGCAAAATAAATAAATAAAGAAATAAATAGGAACATTGCTACAGAAACTCTTGGAGCCTTGCCGAATCAATCTGATTTTTGAAGATTTCCATACAGTTAACAAAGAAGCCATCTCATCTGCTAAGTGAAAATTTTGTCAGCCTGTTATCACATTGAATAAATGAATAATGCATTTTTTAATTTCAGGACTGCTGGGCCCTTGGCTTTAAACTGGGAGAGAACAAGCTTAAAATGTTTTTCCCCCTCCCTTCCCCTTGTTGTGGCATAAAAATGATTGCATGAACTGTATAAAAAGATTCTTGAATGCAGAACTTTGCAAAAGCTGGTCATTAACTCATCTTTAGATCGTATTCTTTTAAGAGCATAAAAATCTAAGAAAACCCAATAAAACAGAAAATAGTACCCATCTGCAGTGACATAGTGTGCAAAATGCTATCTTCTTATCTCTTTTCCACCCCTCTTCCTATCACTGAACAGAGACTTTTGGTGGGGGGGTAGGGGGAGGTTAGAGGAATTTACTTGCTATCAGTCTGCTCTTTGCATATCAATACAAAAATTAATAAACTAATTTCAGGCATATATGACATAGTCAATTCAAAAGGCCCATTGTTAGGAGAGGAAAAGTATATTCTTATCTATGTCTTTAAACAGCTATTCATCATTTCTAAAGGGCAATTATTTGGAATCCATTAAACTGGAATTCATAATACCACTGTGTGATGAATTTTAAATAGAAATCTGTATTTAGATGAAGGAATACATTAGTATAAGTCATTAGAGCACTGGAAAAATCCATGACTTGTTCATTTTTCACTTTCCCTTTTTTCCAGATGATACAAATCATTTAAGATAAGAGCATTTCAATATAGAGAAAAACTTGTATATACATATTATGTATATAAAAGACCTCAAAACACAAGCTGCATGCTTTTTCTTGTGAATGCTGTTATAGATAATAATGGGTTCTTCATTTCTTTAATCAGTATAATGCCGATATAAATTGTGGAGAAAATGAAGCATCCATGACAAACACCTTTGCATGGGGGTAGAATAATGATTGATTGATTGAATGATTGATTGATAAGTTACATCAATATTGAAATTTAAAAAAAATGGTTAATCAAGAATGTTTTAAAGGCATTTTTTAAAAAAAGACAGTGATAAATATGCACAGCACAGTTATTTCCATGACAGAATTCTTCTGTGCTTTGTTTTTGCAATAATTTAGATTGATTTCTTGGAAATAATTTGTGATCAGCAAGCAAAACTAATCACCATCCTGCAGAAATGCACAGTACAAAATGATAAGGAAGAAAGATGGCAGACCAATCAGGAAATTTCAACATTCCTTCATTCAAATCTCCCAAGACAGCTGTAGCCAAACAGTAATTGATTGCTCTTGTAAGATTCAAAGTGTCAGAGCTATATGCAGCAGAAGACATGGCACTCATATGTAGCAAGTTAGTCTAAACCAGTGATGCCCAAACTGCAGCTCACGGGCCAGATGTGGCCCATGGTAAGCCTCTATGTAGCCTGCAGCTGGCCCCGTCCATCTGTACTGTGGGCAAGCCCTATAGTCTTCTGGAGGTTAGAGGAACTCTGCTCCCCTCACCTCCAGAGGGTTATCTGCTGATTAAGAAGCCTGGACTTGCCTCCTCTCTCTTTACCCCCCCCCCCCCCGCCAAAAGAGACACCAGACACAGGCAAGGATTTAAAAGAACACTTTGTTAATTATTTAATAATACAAAACAAAAAAACAGGGACTGCACTAAATGTTGTGCCGGGATCTAAGGCTACAATCCAGAGTAACTACGGGAGCACATAAGAGACATTACGTGCACCCGTAGTTACTGCACAACCTAGTGAAAACCTATGGGAAATTCATATTGGAATCCAGAGTAACTTGTTGTTACTCTGGAGCAAGGACTCCCCATAGTTACTCGGGATTGCACCCCATGTGGGGTAGCGGCTAGCCACATGACCCCTGATTTTAAACAAGGCGAAGCAGCTTGGCTCAGGACACACCTCTCTGGATGTTTAAAGGTGCCCCTCACTGCCAACCCGAAGGTCAAGGTGGCTGGATGCTTGACCAGCCAATCGCCCAGCTGATTTTGCCTAATTCCAGGGCAGGGACTAGCCAGACCGCACATTTGTGTTGTCAAGCAATCCAGAGCACTCTCTAACCCGGTTTAAGTCACTTGCACCAGAGTCCAAGTGTCACAAACAGCAATAAGGCACATCTACACCAAAGAATGCATGGGGAGGTAGGAATGTATCTGGTTTACCTGAGTCAGCACATGCCTCCATGGGACTGATGTAAGGGGTAAATAGTGTTGGTCTTTGCAGGCCAGTAGAGGGTCTGGGGAGGGTAGGGAGGAGGAAATGGGAGAGGTTCATATTCACATTTGATATGTAAATCAATATATCGGGTCCTTGATATTGTGTCAAAGAGATGTCGTTGCCCTCTTGCCATAAAGTTGGGACAACCTGGGTCTAAACAAATAACTCATCTGTATTCAGTATTCAGTAATCTGTATTCTGTGGGGCTGTGGGTGGCGTAAGCGTTTAAGACACTGTGCCTGTTAACCAGCAGGCCAGGGTTCGAGACCCGGGTCAGCCCCACAAGACAGGGTGAGCTCCTGTCCTTAGCCCAGCTCTGCGACCCCAGCTGGATCCAATCGTATTGGCTCTGCCTTTCCATTGGACTAATTCAGTAGCGTGGAGAGGGGGGATTTGCTGCTTGGGTAACAGCCTATCCTCCATAACAATCTAACCCAGGCTTTCGTGCTTCGCATGCAGCGTATGCAGCGCCAAGCACAATACCATAGTCTTTCAAGACTGATGGAGGCCTGCTAGAATCTGTATTCAGTATTCAGTAATTAACAGGTAACTTTGTAACCATAGGAATTTGGATTTACCTCTAGTAGAACAGTATTTGTTTGTTTCCTCCTTCCTTCCTAAAGCAAGGAAACTCTAAGTGGCACTTACCCAAGTAAGTACATGCAGTAGCATTCAGAGGTTATTTTTCAGAGCCTGCATCTGTCTGCACAAGAGATGAACTTAATCCTGTATGTTTTCTCAATTCAAGCTGAAGGAAAGTATGGGAAAAAAAATTAAAAATCCTTTTGATTTTCCAAACAATAATATCCAAATTTAGACATCAAAATTCAAGATTCAGCTGTTTTGATTGGCTTAATGAATGAATGCAGGGTGTCTATCAAATACTGTCAAATAATGTTTGCTATTTTGTACCAGCTGTCACATATTGTAAGATTGACTTGGAGATATCTGACTATTACTGTGTGTCAGCCCTAATATTCTATAACGTAAAATGTTCAACTGTTTTGCAGAATCTTTGATGGACAAATGATGCTGCTGAGTATAAAATATTCCTGTGTTACCCCAAAAGAAAAAAAACAAGTATCCAGTATATGAGTGTTTTTAGATTTTATTTTGTCTTACATTTTTCTTGGTTGTCCTACATTTTGGTTTGCCTTATCCTCTTTTGCAATTATTACATCTGTTCACCTGTCCATAGGTGGCCACATTATGCAAATGTAAATAAAAAACTTTTTTTTAACTTCACATTTGCTCTTGGATAACCTTTCCTCCTCCATTTGCTGCATCACATGCTTTTTTGGCACATCATCATCAGTGCTGGTGGTAGGGGATTGGACTTGGCTCAAAATGTCACAACCACTGTTTTGATATGTCTATTCAATAGATAATACAATAGATTCTATTGTATCCAGTGAAATCTAAATCATTTAACATACATTTTTTTTACCTGGATAGGGACCTTGTGTTCCTTCTTTTTGTTCTTCACAGTTAGAATCTACTGTTTTCTGAAGGAGTGGTGCCACCAGTGACATCAGTATGATTTGCCTGTTGAATTGGGTAGAGACAGCAAAGGGCCTTGGTTAGCTTCCTAAGATGGGAAACTTCTGGTATAAGGTAATAGGACCAGCATAGAAATCTCCTTGTCTACCTTGGATTCCCACTGAAAGAAAGTTGAGGCCACTTCGGAATTGTCAGCATAACTTGAAACAGCGTTGAAAATATAGCTCTGCCTGCTGATCTACAAGTTATCCAGCAATGTCACAAGTTGTCTGTAAGTTCTTTCTCTTTTTAAAAATGTTTTGACCTTTACACTTTCCCTCATTGTTAACCAGGCTTTACTAAATTACACATGGCTTTGATTGGGAATGCAGATGGCACCCACAATGGACTGCTGCTTGGGTTTCATGTGTTTTTCAGCTACATAAAAGAGGCTGTCTTGATTGTTTGATTTCATGCTTTCCAAAAGAACCTTGCATTTAATTAAATCAAGAGGGATTTTGGCTGGTTCAGACGTCTCTGGCCTCATCAAATTATATCCATGGAAAACTTTTTCTGGCATCTAAGATGTTATTTATAACATCCTGGTAATGGCCGTCACACAAGTAGCCCAAGCCTATCTGCCACTGACTATACAAGTCTCCTACATCCACTCCATCTATAGAGACTGAGAGCACAATCCTAACCATGTCCACTCAAATGTAAGCCCCACTGTATTTTACTTACTTACCCAATGGGTCTTACTCCCAGGAAAGTGTCTTTAGGATTGCAGCCAGCGGTGAACTCCAGCAGGTTCACACTTACTCTATATAACCGGTTGTTAACAAGAGATAAGAATGTTCAAAAATAGCCATTTAAAAGTGGCTACCAGATGGGCATAGAACCAGTTGTTAATTTCTGGCCTCAACATTCCCCACACAGGTTGGTGCAGTAGACACATTGATACCAAGGCATTACAAATATTATTTTATTTACCCTTCTGTTGCATAATGATTTTAATCCTGCCCTTCGCAAGTAGCAGTACCCCACACTGTTGCTCCTCCATGTTATGGACCAGCCAAGGCTAGGACTGGTCCATAAGACAAGAACTCAGCCATAGTAAGGCAAGTTTTTTATAGTGTTGTGGACAATGTGAATACAGAGTGGGATGCAGTAAGTAGCTACAGTATCATGAATATCAGTAATTTGCACAGGCGGCAGTCTGCCAGAAAATGAAAGAGTGATACAATCCCGCATTACTGGCTAATATATGGTTTTCCCTCTGAAGCATGCGTATTACAGATAGTCATGCTTAATTGTTACAGTCAATTAATATCATTGTCTTAGTGGATAACATCATCTGTTGCTTCTCTGCTATTGATAGAAAAGTCATTAGGGTTTCACAAAGGCATGATTAGCCCATGGCTCTTTCAAGATAAGAAACACGGTCAAATTCTTCTGTAGGACCAATTGCTGTGGCAAGAGAGTGTAAAGAAACCTCATTACAATTCTACAATCCAGTTTGGGGGTGTGTATTTGAGGGGTAATTTTAATGTCTTTCTGTTTGAATTGAACTATTGTGATCAGAAACTGGACAGTGAAAATGTTCTTAAACTATATTTAAGAGGCAACATTATTTCAGAAACCAGGACTAGCTATGCCATGCTGCAGATTTTATCTGGCAGGATGGGACAGACTTTTGTGAACATTTTCTCTCTAAAATATATATACCCAATAGAAATATATATTGTATAGCCTGGAGTTCGATATAATAATTAGGTCCAAATGACCCAAGATCCTCCAAGGGGTTACTAACACAGCTCCGAAATGAGTCAAAGCTCACTTGCTCAAGTCATCTGAAACCATGTGGTTCTGCTGGTTCCTTTTGTGTTTAACCTACCCTCTGCTTGCTTATGTATATATCATTTTAAATGTTTATATTCTGGTTTTGGTGCCTGAAATATTTGAAGCTAAATAGCCAACGATTGCCACCTTCCCCCAAATTGCTGCAGTTGGCTACCTTTGTGTGCTCAGGACGGTGCAGCATCCATTATGGTACTGCAGAAACCCTGTAAACCAGGCAGCTCAGTACTGATGGAGCTTTCTTTCTAAGCCTCCCGGATGTTTAGCTTTTTAATGCACAGCAGTGAGATTTAATAATAGTACATCTTTTTTCCATCTTGCCAGAGACAGTAGCCCTCACTTATTTTATTTTACAAATCATTTTGTGTAATGGTAATCATATCCATGGAACTGAACTTTCATGACTCAGAAATGGTCTCCTGCTTTGAAAATAAATGCCTTAATGTCTACATTTATTGTACAGCAGGAGACTAAAATGCAGTCATAACATTCAATTTCATGATGTTAACTCTTAAATTGAATCACAATTGCAAGAGAGAACTTGAATATAATGTGCTGATTTTGACACCACAAGAAACAAGATGGAATTTTAGTTCCATGTTTTCATTAAAAGAAAACGGAAATGGAAACTTCCCAAATGAGCCTCTTGAAAGGTGTTGAGTGCTATGAACATAACGTGATCATTGGGCTGCAGAATAATGCATCTCTTCCTTTCTTGTGCATCTTCGGTACCTTTGTATTCTCAAAGGCAAATTGACTGAGAAAGGGGATGTATGTTGGAGCCAACTGTGTTACAAGTTATTGGGAAAGTGTTTCTACTAAGATCTGCATCCAAGATCTGTTTGTTCTGCTAAATATAAACCTGATTTTATATTTCTGTGTTTATGTGTGTCTGTGACTGAGTGCAAGGTGTGTTTGTGTGCATACTGCATGTTTGTGAGTTTATGTGTGTCTGGGATCCCCCACCACTTGTTGCCTCCCACCCAGACACCTACCTATCCACTCACCCACTCATCCTCTTCCATGGAGTACTACTGCTTTTGGAGGGACTTGGGTCAGAATCATGTATGTTGAAGTCACTTGCATATATTGTGTTGCTGCAAACTGCTTTGAGGGTGTCTTACATGTCTGGGTCAGAATCATGTATTTTAAAAGATTTTCAATTTTAAAAGTGTTGAAATTAAGTACAGGAAACCAATATGAGTATTTTTGCTTTATTTTAGCATGTCCTACATTTGTCCCACATTTTGGGGGGTGTCCTACAAAAGTCCTACATTTTTAAAAACCGTGCATGAATTTTGGCTTGGGAGACAGGAATTTGGGGTTTGGCATCTGGTCACCTTGCTGCAGGCTTCTCTGGCTGTCTGCATGTGCTGCAGGGTCAGAGGTAGAGACAGCAGCAGCTGTGCTTCCAGCCTTCTCAACAAGGGAGAGCAATGGGTGCTACTGAAGTGGCCTTGAGAGAAGCAGGCGAAAGGGTGTGTGTGTGAACTGCAAGGGGTTGCCCGAGTGGGCCAGTCTCTCCTGAAGAAGTCGTCTAAACCACTGCTCTGCAAGCACAGCTAGCAACCAGTATTGGGAGGATGTACCGCCGATCTTGGCCTGAAAAGACAGATGTAGGAGATGATGGATGAGGTGCCATGCAAGCTCCTGCTCCTACTCTTGTGAAGGTAGTGGCTTCAAGCCACTCCTTTGACTTGTGTGCCATGCAAGGCTATTAGTGGCCACTTCTTGTTTCTCCCGGGCATAGCTGCTGCCCTCACTGCCTCTCCCCCATGGCACACTGATTGAAAACCTCTGGGTTAGATGGTACAGAATTCTTTATGACAGTCTTGACCGGCATAAATATGAGCAGAAATATGCTAGAATCTCCATTGCATTCTTCTGATGATGATGATGATAGGGCTGTGGGTGGCGCAAGTGGTTAAGACGCTGTGCCTGTTAACCAGCAGGCCAGGGTTCGAGACCCGGGTCGGCCCCACAAGATAGGGTGAGCTCCTGTCCTTAGCCCAGCTCTGCGACGCAGCTGGATCCAATCGTATTGGCTCTGCCTTTCCATTGGACTAATTCAGTGGTGTGGAGAGGGGGGATTTGCTGCTTGGGTAACAGCCCATCCTCCATAACAATCCAACCCAGGCTTTCGTGCTTCGCATGCAGCATATGCAGCGCCGAGCACGATACCATAGTCTTTCAAGACTGATGGAGGCCTGCTTTCTTCTGATGATCGAGACCATAAGATCATATGCTGAAGCCTCTTGCTAATCAAAGAAGAAAATGACAATCCTGTACCAGTTACTGTTCTGCTTCCACTGAAAGAGTGAAATATAGGACCTAAGCTTTATGTGGATTACTCAGATCTCACCCAAGAGGTCTGTGGTCCTTAGATCTGCACTAATATTTTAGAAGGACATTCCTTGGTTGTGTGAGCGCAGCTGGCTTTTGAGGATCTGCAGAGGTTTGTGCTAAATATTATAATTCCTTCATTACATACACAGTTCAGTGAAGCAAAGCTGTCAAACCTGGTACGACTAAAGTATCATGTCCAAATAAATCAACCTTGAGATGTGATGTTTTTTATTTTACTTGGAATCATGCATTTAGCAATCATTATCTTTCCATCCTATTCACTTTAAGGAACATCAGTGCTTGATATAATACAAATGATATAATACAAATGATAAGTGCCTGATATAATACAAATACAACACAATTGGTATTTTTGTCTTAAGACATATTTCTTGCACAGGCTTATTTTACGAAGTCAGCATTTACAAGTTGTACACCATGCAATGAGTTTAAGTTGAACCATATGACTCTTTATTAATACAAGCTGCCTTGGATAAATGAGATTTCTAGCTGGCACACACAAATTCTAACATTTTTTTGGTGGGGAAAATCTTCAAAATAGTGCATCTGCCCATTATACTACTCTTTAAACTCCTACAACACTGGGTTATAAAATATGGCTTCCATACATGGCTTCCCCATCTGCACTTAGTGAACAAGAGCTCAATATTTGAAATGATTTGTTGATTTCCTGTCTTGACATTTGTTAGACATGAGCTACCATATAATCCAGGAAAGAAACTATATTTGTGGGTATTTTTTGGCAGTTTTTGGGATTTCCTGACTTCAGCTGACAGGGTTTTCCCAAACTGATTTTAACAGAAGTGTAGCATTGGTAATGTATACTTTGATGGCATGTTCACAAATGTCAAAATGCAAATTTTTCATATATTTGTTTTGGTTGGCAGTACTTTATAGTTGTTGTAAGTAGCGAAGTCCAGTGCTCAATGGTGTCCACTGTTGCCGGCTGGTGGCCACTGCCCAATTTGTGGTGGTGCCCTCTGCCCACTTTGTGGTGGTGCTTGGTGGTGGCCAATGCCCACTGGTGCCTGGTTACAATGTGTGGTGCTCAGTTTGGATGCCCAGTGCCCAATGCCAATTGGTGCCTGGTGGTGCCCACTACCTGCTGGTGTCTGTTTCCCACTGCACAATGGTGCCAGCTGCCTGATGGCACCTGGTGGTGCGTGTTAAGGATGTCCAGTGCTCACTGGTGCTTGCTGCCAGGTGGTGCCTGATGCTACATGCTGCTGCTTGCTGCAGACATAGTGGTGCCTGCTGGTGTCCACTGCTCAATGGTTCCTGGTAGGGATGCACAGTCCCTGCTAGTATTCACTACTGCCCACCACTGCCCCCTGGTGCCCTTTGGTGTCCAGTAACTATCAGAGGCCCAGCAGTGCCCAGTGCCTGCTGGTGCCCATTACCCAGTGCCTGCTGCACAGTGCCAGTGCTCAGTGCCCAGCCATACCCACCAGTGCCCAGCCATGCCTGGAGCATACAGATATTCAGTTAATTTTACTCTTGCAATGGCGGGTTCATTCTACTACTTGATTCATGAATATGGGGTACCTGCACAAATATTTATATTTGTAATTATAATATCTGTATAATTTATTATCTCTATAGCTGGGAAGTGGCCTTATCCATCTGCCTTTCAGTTCTGAAAAGCATTCACCCCTTTTCACATAATTGACAACATTTCTTAATTTCTCCAACAAATAAGTCCCCACCCCCCCAAAAAAATTGGAACTTTGGAAAATATATCTACACAGTTTGCTTAGTCTTTAATCATCCAGCTATATATATTCCAGGAATTAGCCCCTACCTGACTTTACTAGTCTATATTGGTACACTCTTGGTCACTTTGCTACTGGGCTTAACAAAAGGCTTGTTTTTTTAACAAATGTTTGCATAGAGCTCCTTTGATATTTCTCACTGACCCCATTATAAGGTAAAATGTCATCATATCACCTGTCAGGACTTTCCAAGACCGTAACAAACTACAGCTGACTCATTGTCTGGGAATTTGAAATAGACCCTGGCATTGTAAGAAAACCTCAGGACTAGAAAAACTTGTTGCTTGGAACAAACATAGATCAGATGTTTGACACTCTTCCTCCCTCTCCCTTCCACTCTCCCTGGTTAATGGCAAAGCTACATTTAGGTTGAAGGTGAAGTGCATTTGCTCAGCCTTGGAAATGAGAGGCAGGAGACCGGCTGCTTTCATTATGATAAAAGCCAGTGTAAGTGAACTGTAGAGCTATATTAGTTTGCTGAGATTGACTATGACTGTGGGGACACACTGGAGTTGAGCTTCAACTTGATGGGGGTCACTTCTCTCAACATGGCCACAATTACGTGAAATGCTCTGCCCCACAGGAGAAAAGCTAATGAAGAGGCATGTATCTCAAGGAGTTGCTTCGTCCATAATACAAGCAAGGCATTTCTTGTTGTGTGTCATGGTAGAAGTGGTGGTGATGGTGATGATGAGAGCATTGAGAAGAAAGAGCGAAACCATTGCAAATGTTGGAGGCTGCTAGCATTCATAAACAATACAAAACATCACTGCTGTTTTCTTATGCCCCAGTCCTATGCTTGGGCAGTGCCACTCTTGCAGATGCTGACCAGGAGACAGCCATCACAAAAATAACATAAAGCATTTTGTGATAACAGTCCCAAAGGCTCTGCATGATCCCAACATGGTGTAAAGGAATCAATGTTCCCTTTTCATAAAGAGACACCTAAATGCCTCCTGCGTCCCCCAGGATACAGTGGTGGCTTCTTCAAAGACACTATAAAGTGGTGCTGATATCTTGATAGGGACTGGACTGCCCATCAATGAATGGAATCAAGCACTAACTGGTGCATCTCTCTCTCTCTCTCTCTCGTCTTGTGTGTGTGTGTGTGTGTACATAAACTTGTGTACATAGACTGCGGGACCTCTTTTTTCCCTCTCACAGCTTTCTGTGTACACTAAGGCTACAATCCAGAGTAACTACAGGACCTTTTACACCAATGAAGTTACGGTGCAACGTAGTTACACTAATGTAGTTTCCTTTGGGAAATCTATGGGAAATGCATAGAGCAATCCAGAGTAAATGCCTCTTATGACTTCCCATATTTACTCTGGATTGTAGGGTTAGGCTGACCTATACCCTATCACATTCTCTTTTATCAACAGCATTCTGAGTCATGCATCACACATAGTCTGCCCTCCTCAAAGGTCTGTTGGAGTCTCATGACTGCCTGGTATTGCCAGGAACACAATAACCTCGACCAAAACCTTCCCAGACCACTGCTGAGTTTTGGTCACACCTAGTCATTGGTTTAATACTCATTGACTCAGGAACAGAAAATCCAAACAACCAGTGATGGGATTCAAAGAAATTAACAACCAGTTCTATGCCGATCTGGCAGCCACTATTAAATGGCTATTTTTAAACTTTATATGTCCTGTCTCTCGTTAACAACTGGTTCTATAGAGTAGATGCAAACCTGCTGGAGCCCACCACTGCAAACAACTGTTAATTTGAAACCTTTCAGAGAAGTATCAGATTTAGTTTTCATTTCTTTTTGAACTTTGCCTCTCAGTTTTGAATATTTAGTTTGACTGTTCCCCAATCCCATCTCATTATTTATTTCTAGTATACCTTTTCCTTGTTGTGGATCAAACAAGCCTGCTCAAGTCTTTAATCTGAAAAGAAATCATAGCACAATCCTAACAAATTTAGGCCAGCGCAACTCGCCCATCTCCCTGTCCTGCAGTGGTGTGGGGAGGCTGGTGCTTGTTTGTGCACTGGCCTAACCACTGCAGGTACAGAAGTGCCTTACAGGATTTTACTGCCTGTCTCTCAACTCTATAACCTAATTTAGCCACATGCCATCTGAAAAGGCTTGACAGTATGATGTGGTTGTAGGGAGATATCTGTATGAGGGAAAGAAACAAGAATCAGGTTAACCATATGACTGTAAATTTCTGGATTTGTCATCTTTTTTAGCCTCCTGTCCATGTATCCTCCAAAAGGGCTTCATTCGCCTCCATTTTGACTTCATTTTGGAAATTTGCAATGTGTGCAGTACCCCATCATGTCATATGTTGTTGGATTCGTATTGAAGAGCAGAATATCTCCTTTCTATCAAAAGTTATGCCCAAAAAACTACATATAAAAATATGCATTGAGCTCTATGGGAATGTGAAAGTGCCCAATATCACGGCTTTACTCGCGTGTAGGCAAACATGCCATTGTCTGCCAGAAAGGCCAGGCTGAGGAGGAATCCAGGACCTTGTCCACCTTTTGAGGTCTGGGTATCTGGTAACCCTGGCAAGAATGTTATGAGGTATTTGAGACAGTGGTATCACTGGGGCTGATTTTGCTCTATGGGGTTAGTTTTGCTCCTCATGGTCCCTTCTATTATCTGTCTATTATCTACAGTATTTATATACCACTTTTCAACTAAAAAGTTCACAAAGCGGTTTACAAAGAAAATTGAAAAATAATAATAGCTAATTAAAAGCTAATGGTCCCTGTCCCAAAAGGGCTCACAATCTAAAATGCAAAAAAGAACACCAGCAGAAGCCACTTGAACAGACATTGCTGGGGTGTGGAGGGCCAGTTACTCTCCCCCTGCTAAATAAAAGAGGAGCACCCACTTGAAAGAGTGCCTCTTGCTCAGTTAGCAGGGGCTAATTTTTTTCCTTCCCTTTTTTATCTTTCCCTTTTTTATCTTTCCTTCCCTTTTTTTATCTTTCCTTCCCTTTTTTATCTTTCTTCTCCCAGCAACCAACTCTGCATCTCTCTAGATGCAGACCCAGCTCTCCTCTCTGACCCATGACCCATTCCCATCCTGGCCCACTCCTTAACCCAAACCATCCCAACCCTCACCTAATCTATCCCTGTCACCAATCTACTAGTGATGTAGGGGGATATGCCACTGCTGCACATAAGCAGACTCTGGCACTTTGCTCTGGTGGGTGAAATCAAAGAAGCCAGCTCTGAAACTCTTTGTCTGGGAGGAGGCAGCAGCCAGGATGTTCCAGATTGGGAGAAGATCCACCTGGAATGTAGTTAGTTCTTGAAAGATGGAACTTCTCTATTTACTGTAAAAAAAACATTTTGGTTTTTTGAGAAAGACTGCCCATGTAAACTGCCTTGAATAAAGTCAAAACAAGAAATCCAATGCCTGGAAAGGCAGGATATAAATACCTGTTGTTATTTTAATGTCACATGCTCAAGTCACACAAAACCAAGTTGTCCTTCCTAGTATAGCAATAGCCATAACATCACTTCATATTAATGAGGAGCCATTGGGTTTTCAGTGTGTCATTAGTTTTTCCTGCTTCTTCAATAGATAGCTCTTATCCTCTCCTTTCCCTTATGAGTTTAATTTCGAGTGCAATCCTAAGTTAGTCCAGCACAACTCATCGGTCTTCCCATTCCTATGTTAATGTAAAGAGGTGAGCTCATGTATGTGCACTGGCCTTATTCTTCTCCAGGATATGCTTTATGGCACTTTTGTGAAACCCCAGGTCAACACATGACTTGTGCCAGGGCTTAGGCTGGCCTAACTGGAGCCTAGGATTTCAGGCTTCATTTAAAAGGAATTTAGTTTTTCAGGTTTTTGAATCTCTAAAATGGGTTTTTATGCTCTCTGTGTTGCAATAGTAGAAGCAGTGGTGTTGATGATAGATTGTGGAGAGGCGAGGCTTTGATCCTTCTTCAAATTACACAGTAACACACAAGGGTGACCTTTTGTCCTGAATCGCTCCAGGCGCTTCTGTTGCTTCGTTTTTTTTCCCCAGACCCATGGCCTCGAGGTTTGGCAACAGCTTGGCACTACCACAGATCAGTCATGTGAGGCAAAGATCTGAAAATTGTACTTTAAAAATTGGCTCTGTTTGTGCTGACATATTATCTGTCAAATCATTTCTAAAACTGGGCAAGAACACCCAATTCACAAGCTGGTAATCAAATGCTTTGATGTGGAAACAGAAATGGGATGTAAATTCAGGACTAGGTGTTGTTTCCGAGGCCGCTAAATCAGATTACAGCTAGCAAGCTTTTCTTCAAACAAGATAGGAGAAAACATACAATTATTTAGGCCTTTCATTTCAGTATATTGTTTAAGCATAGCACTCCCTCTGCCAATAAATGTACATGTTCGTTAGGCTTTATATGTAAACAAAATGTTTATGTAGTTCGGTACTGTATTTAGGGTTTGTTTAATCTATTTTTTAAAAGATTTTTAACTAGAACTTTGTTGTACACTTCTGTCCAACTTTTGTTAATAGGCAGGTGCTGTCTTTTTTTAGATTAGTGGTGTTTTTTTTAATAAGAAAGCAATTTCACAGCCATGCATTTTTCACACAGCCTGTATGAAACAATACTAGTTATTTGAGCTAGATGAATAGAACACAATAATCTGTATCCTAGTAGTGAACTTGGATGGTTGGGTGCCCATCAAATCAAAAGCAGAATGGGGCTACATCAAAATTGGGTATTTTTCGTTATTTGTATTGCACCACTAATGTGCTTTCCAGTTTTGGATAGGTCTCTTGGTCAAGGGACTCACAATTTACACAAGGGGATCACTGAGAAATGGGAAGGGTAATATGGGGAAGAATATGCAATTATTTCATTTACACGTCATTAGGTAGGGTCTACATTCTTGAGGATTGCTAAGATAGCCATTGCCCAGAAAGCAGCACTATATACTGTATTTACTCAAATATAATGCTCACCGTTTTCAGCCAAATTTACTCTCCAAAATCAGGGTGCACATTAGATTCAATGGTTAATTAGATTAGAGCAGTGGTTCTTAACCTGGGTTCAATTGAACCCCAAGGGTTTGGTGAGTCAGTCTCAGGGGTTTAGCAGAGGTGTGTGTCCATTCCGTTAGCCAGAGTTGCCAGGTGCATTAATATACTTTTGTTATGACATATACTTTTGTATACTTTTGTTATTTTTCCAACTAAATTTCTGTGACTGCATGTATGAAACTTGCAGGGTTCCGTACTTCCAACAAGGTTAAGGACCACTGGATTAGAGTAAATGCACCATTTTTAGTATAAATATAGGGTGTGTATTAGATTCAATTGCACATTATATCTGAGTAAATATGGTATATCTCTGGGCTTTAACTAATTGTGAAAAGGGGGGCTTTATACTTTTGTCCTTTATGTACTGACTTAAACGACATCTAGCTGAGGCTGTGGAGGTCAGTGGTTACAAATGTGGTCAATAGGTCAGCAGTTCAAAACGCAAATACTATTCAACAGAGTGAGCTCCCATCACTTTACCAGCTCCTGCCAACATTGCATTTGAAAACATTTGATGAAAACAAAAAAAAGTTATGAAAACATCAATAGGTACCACTTCAGTAAGAAGGTAACAGTATGCTGTGTGCTTTAGCATTTAGTCATGCTGGCCCCATGATCATGGAGGTTTCTTCGGACAGCGCCTGGACTTTGGCCTTGTAAAAGGGTTGAACACTACCCTTACAGTTGATCACAACAGGTAGGGCAACATGCAGGGGACACCTTTACCTTTATAATGACATCTAAGTTTAGGACACACGTGTGTAGTACTAGTGCCATTTTTTAACGGCTCCCTGAAGTTCTTAACTGCTTTTTCAGTCCTCTGTAAGTTATATACGAAATGCTATGCAGAAAGAGAAAGATTTTGATGGCAAAGAAGAAAAAAAAGGATAGAGAGACATTTTCTCCACAGCTGAAAAAAATGTTCTTCAGAACCAACATGTGAAAGTATTGTGGCTTTGCATTTTACGCAAATCCCTCCAGGAATGCCAACAACGTGAGTTAGAATGTCAACCATTTTGATTTGTTCCTCCTTTGTCAATTTTTGAATATTTATGTAAGCCACTGAATAGAATGCAAACAAAAGAGAGGATGGTTAGCATATTTTTGGAGGAGACATTTCTTTCTATAGCATGGTCCAAATGTCAAAGCTGCCTGCACCAGTCAGAGGACCTCATGTGAATTTAGAATATCCCTTTTCACAGAATGAACTTTCTGTGGTATCAGACAAATGGTGTGTGGTCAGCCAAACTGTTTTTTCTCTCCACATCTTTGTTTTTGGCAAAACATTTTACACAAAACTCAGCCTGATGGAGGCATGTTCAAGGCCAGAAGGGTCAAAGAGAATAATTATTTTCTTCTGAGTAAAATTAGTTGTATTAATCTTCTCCATGAGAAAAATAATGCTCACTATTCTTGCCCATTATGAAAATGAGAGGGGCTTAGAGAGAGAAAGAAAATTTTCACATATTTTTGAAATGAAATATGTGCATGCTGGGGACTGAGCGCATATTTATCGCCTGTTGCAAGCATTTCATCGGTCAGTAACATTGTGGTTGGGCTGGTAGAGGCACATGCAAGGTGTGCACAGTGCTTCTATTCACACACTGGAAACCAGCCATTTACACTTTTGATTTGTATTAGTTTAGTATATTTGTTACTCTCTCTTCCATGGGCTCAGAGGAGTTGGCAGCACTTTAACCAAATGCAAATATTTCCACCCCCCAAGGAGCAAAATTTAGTTTGAAGTAAATCAAGTTCATTGTGCAAATGACATTTTGGATCATTACCTCAATGACATTCTGGAACATGACCTCCTCCTATTTCCTGATTTTCAGGAGCAGCTTTTCAGGGGAGAGAGCAGAGGCTGTGGTATGAAAGAAATATCTGAAAAGCCTTGGCACATGTGTTCTGCTGCTCACAGCCCTTTTGATCTTGATCTGTGCATCTATACAGTATAAAATTGCAAAGTTGATGGATAATAAAACAGCCATAAGTGCAGTTCATTTGGTAGTGCTTCCCTGCAAGACTTTCCAAAATGAGCAAGAATTAAGAAAAGAGTATAGCTGAAAGCAAGAGGCTCCCTAAGCTCCCCCCAAGTTGCAGGACGACAACAATACTACACTGAGTTAACATGTCTCCTGCAGATTAATCTTGGGAATAGTTGGAGCTGAAATAGACTATATGTGCGTGCATAATAACTTTGCCCATGTTTGCATCATTTCTTCTTTGCATCATTTCCATCTTTTTACCAAGTTCCAATTACTTTTTACATTCCCAGGCAGTGACTGCCTATTCAGTTGCATGATAACATCCATAATTCGCATTCCCCTTTAAAACCATGGTGGGAGGGTCAGTGGCACATGCTGATTGAGGCTACCTAGGCTCTGGATATGGAAAGGTGAGAATTCATGAATAGAATGTTATTATTTGGTTGTAAATGAAATCCATGCAGCCTCCATCTCTCAATGAAAGTCTACAGTGCTTCCCAGGCTATATGTGGAGACTGGGAGAGTCTGTCAGGACACCTGTTCTGTGAGTGATAAGGGAGAACAAATGAATTTCACCTTGACAGCTCATTAATCCATTTCATGACACCCACATGCATTGTGACCCAATCACTGTTAGCTCAAAAAAAGCAGCTCATGTACAGTAGCAGGTCTTATTTCAGAGATATCTGGGCAATCTTTGAATGAATTTGACTCCAGCTCATACATAATCATCATAATAGGATTCACTGACACAAGTTAGCTCCACTTTATATCCCAGCAAAGGTGATTTGGAGTTTTCATTGTCAGCACAGACGCATTATGATATCTAACAATAAGGTTCCCTCCATTATCACATCCCCCAAATCTGGGTGACCAGATGTCATAACTGCAAAAGCGGACAAAGCCAGGGCTCCATACATTCCCAGACCCTGCCACAATCCTAAAAATGTGACCTAAAAATAGCCCCTCCAATTCACTGCAGGGGTGTGATCCTGGAGATTGCGTCACTGCCCTATCTCCTCCCTTGCAAATCCTTAGGCAGACAGTTAAACTCTCTCTAAGTTTGAGAACTATTGCAATAAACCACATATGAAAAAGTCATTGAGAAGACTGGATTTATATGCATGCCAAAGAAATAACATGAATCTATTCTATTGTCATAAGGCAATAATTAGGAATTGGCTGTCAATATCTGACTAGCAGCCAAATCCAGAGCAACTAATCTGTTCATGCAAGAGCACTTGGGTTGCCCTATCTATTACCAGGGTGGAGCAACTGTAAGATGTTCCATTCCAGTTACTCTGGAAAAGGCTTAGGGCAAAGCAAGGCAACATAGGGTGCCCTAAGAGAGGTGGACCTGCTCTGCCCTAGCTGCTCTGCCCTAGGCAGTTCAGGAGAAGCATTTTGAGGGCATGTTTAGCATTGCCTAGGGCAGAGCAGTTACTCTGAATCCAGAGCCTGTTTCCAAGGCAGAAATGCCCTCTTCCAGCCCTCAGAGTTATACCACCTCAGGAGCAGGTATAGTAATGAGTAGACCCATACGGGTCCATGATAAGGCCCAAGTAAGAATGGCAGTGTTGACCAAAAATCTGAGTTTTTGGCCAGCCTAGCTGCAACCCCTGCCTCTCAACCTCAGGATATGGAACAACTATGGCTGCCCACTAACCTCAGGATACAGCAGGTCACTCCAAGAAGCCCCTTGTATTCACTGTACTGGCATCTCATCAGGGACTCCTTATAAGGCAGGCACCCAGTGGCATAACCAGACTGGTGCGGCTGGTATGGGCTGCATGGGGTGATGCGCTCCATATGGGGTGATGTGCCGGAGAAGTTTGACAGTCCTCTGGCAGGCCTGGGGTGTCAGCGCACCCATTCAAGCCTGCAAAAAAGGCGGAGCAGCAACCAGAAGCTACCGCTTGTCCTTGGAGCTGGCCTAAATGGCCTACTGAGGTGCACTGTGCAGAGACACACTGAACATGCCGAACAGCGTCAGGAGACTTCCTTAGAGTGGAGGAAGTCTGCACCTCTGCACGGCCATTCGGCCTCGCTCAGTAGGCAGAGCAGCAGCTGAATGGCTTCAGAAGAGTACTGCATAGGCACCAACTGATGCCTGCAGTCTCCTCTGAAGCCAAAAGGCTTCAGAAAAGTACTGCGCAAGTGTCAGAGATGGTGCCTGCGCAGTATTCTTTCTGAAGTCAGTTGGCTTCAGAAAAAACTGCGCAGGTGCCAACTTTGGCAACTGCGCAGTCCAGGTAGGGGGGTGCGCTCATCCCAGGGGTGATGCGCAAACTTCCGCACTGGGTGATGCACAGAGTCGCATCACCACTGTAGGCACCACAGCTGTTCCTTGTTCAGTGTGATCTGAGGGATGTCTCCTCAGGACCAAGCCCTCCCAAGGTGTCAATTACTTAGGATGCTCTGGAGCAGTTAGGGCAGCCCAGGCTTCCTGACTCTCTGGATGCAGCATAATTTTCTGCTCTGGATACAGAGTAGTTAGGAGAGAGCAGTTGGGGCATTGCAGGGTGATCTTGTTCTGGATTTGGCCCTTATTGTATCATTCTAAAAAACAGTTGAAAATTGATTCCTAAAATCAAGGTTTTAAAGAACTATAGTAAGCAACAAGTATTTTAATTTCTTTTTTGGATGTGAAGATTCATCGCAACTGACAGCTGATGCCGATTCACCCAACCTCTAACCTGTTTCTCTGCAACCCTATATATCTTCTTTAACTTGTCTGCAACCATTTATGTGTCAAGTTTTCTAAGGAGAAAGAACTTCAGAGTAGCTTGGAATGTCATTAGCAATTAGCTTGCTGTGGCATTCTTCTGCATCACTTTGATCAGTTGGCTGTGTATTGCCTGAACCCCGAATCATGTCAACCATTTTTATCATCTGGGTGTGATAATTGTATGGAAGTATTGGAAGTTCAAACAGCCCACTGCTGCCTCCACAATTCTCACGTGGACAGTCTGTGGTGTTTCCAAAGGGCATTTCAGACACATACAGTATGGGGCATATGCATGAGATATACTGAATTTGACATAACAATGTAAGACAAATCATTTGGGATGAGCGCTCCGTCAGAATTTCAGGTTAATCATGTCAATTCACTGAAGAACAGATTATGCTCAGGAACCAACATCAGTACCTATTCTTTCATACCGGATTATATATTCGTGAAGAAAAAGCCATAGGGTGTTATACTGGTGTAACTTAATTGTTTGCATAATTTGTGCTGGCTTCTTATCTTTGGATGAAAACATATCTGTTGTGCTGATTTTTCTTTCTGTATGATCCCAAATTAAGCCTGTTTAGACATACCATTGGAAATAAGATCAATCCCTGGAACATAGCAGCAGTCCTAATATTTGTGCTGGATACAGCTCAGGGTAGGGCTGCCTGCCAGTTCCAGCACAAGTTAGGATTGCACTGCCTAAGGCTGCAATCCTAAAGACACTTTCCTGGGAGTAAGACCCACTGAAAACAATGGGGCTTACTTTTGAGTAGACATGGTTAGGATTGTGCTCTAAGTCTGGAACCCAACTCTGCCAATCGTAAGATCAGAAGACCAAGAAATCCTTACTAAGAACTAAAGAAATCAAAAGGAAGTAGTATCAAGTTCTAACTTCTACCGCCTCTGTTCTACCTTAGCACCAACAGTACATTATTTGGATGTTAATAAGTTACTATGGTTGTAATTTTAACCTCCAGGTCAAAAGTAAACCTTATTATGTTCAATGGGTCTTACTCCCAGGTAAGTATGTTTACAATTGCAGCTTTAGTTCTATATTCAGAATATAATTGAATATACATTATATTTTGTATATTCTAGTATCTGAAATTTCTTCAAGTATACAAAACTTTCCAGCATGGACATGGACAAGATGAGAGATACAAACCTGCATAACATTTCTGCAAATTTGATTTCTGATGTGTTCCTTTAAAACACAGTAACTGTAACTTGAGAATAAAAAAAATCTGTAGAAGATTAAAGACAGCTCCGTCACAATTATTTGTTACTCTTATTTGTGTACCATTTGCATTCTTACATGTATAAATTAGATAATTAGATGATAACATGAATGCAACAGACCAATAAATTAAATTATCCAACGCTTTTGTGCCTTCTTGCCAGATATCCCTTTGTTAAGCTTCGAGCTGCTTGTACAGCAGTATTCCTTTTCCCTGGTTCTGTCCTCAGATGCAAATGATTACAATAATATTTAACATGTGAATCAAAAGCTATGAATTTCAATTAAAAAGTCTGACTTCACACTATTTGTTTTGCCCCACAAAGGCATGTTTGTATGTCCAGTTCAGCTGATAATGAAAAACATAGTTTTGATTATGGTAAATGAGGTCACTCAAACCTCAGACATGCATTCACTCCCCAACGTCCCCTGTGTAGATATTGAAGGTTTCCACTTGGAGCTGCAGATCTTAACTTCATCTCAACTCTGGGAACAGTTTAAAAAAAAAATACTGTGATTTGTTAACAAATCAGGATATCAAACCATAGTTGATCCTGGCTTGTTTCCACAAACCACAGTTTTACTGAAGGAAAAATAATGCCTCACAAACCTTAACAGCCATGTTGAATTTGAGGCAGGTTAACTCCAATCCGACAGAGCTGGCCTCATCATGGAGCAAAATGGGGTGGTTGTCTTGATGGCAGAGCAGTGAATATGAACCTCCTTGCCATCCATTTGCTCACTCATTTGATTGCTGCTGAGGCCAGTGCCTCGAAAGATAGGAGAGACCCTCGCCCAACTCTACTGGCATTTCTCACTGGTGCTCCACTTCTGCTATTTTCCTACCCCTGGTTGAATGCAACACACTGTTGTTACTATCACCCTTTTAAGTAAGGAGGTGTAGTTCGGGTAAGAGCAGGGGTGGGACGACCCTCTCCCAACAACCGATTCGCTGGAAGTGGGAGGGGCCAGGCCGGGTCAGGGGGTGGGGCCGGGGTCAAGGGGCAGGGCGGGGCAAGGGGCGGCCCCAACCCTGGTACACTGCGCCTGCATCCTCTTCAGGATGCACTGTGCTTGCGTCCTCTTCAGGATGCACTGCGCTTGCGTCAAGCCTGACGTGACTCCGCCTGCGTCAATATTGACGCAGGCACAGTGGTGGGCCCCTCGGGGGCAAACCGGTTCGCCTGCGTTCTGGCCCACCGCTAGCAACTGGATCTCTAGCGGTGAGCCAAAATTAACAACCGGTTCTATAGAACCGGTGCAAATCAGCCTGGGCCCACCATTGGGTATGAGGTACAGACAGGGTGACCATACAGCATAGCCAATAAAAGAGGACAAGTCCTCCCAAAATGTAGACATCCAAGTAAAATGTAGGATATGACAAAATAAAAGGTGAAAATACTCACATATATTGCCTTATGTGTGGCTAATTAAAACACAATATTACTTATTTAAATTTAAATATAATTTACTTTACTTTACTTACTTATTTACTTAGGGCGCAATCCAGAATAACTACGGGGAGTCCTTGCTCCGGTGTAAGAACAATTTGCTCTGGATTGCAATATAATTTTCCCATTGGTTTTCACTAGATGGTGCAGCAACTATGGTTGCACATAATGTCTCTTATGTCCTCCCGTAGTTACTCTGGATTGTAGGGATACTTATAATTTACTTACTTAAATTTAAATATAATTTACCTAGATATATAAAAATGAAAAGTTACTGACTGACTCACTGACTCATTCATGGACTGACTCATCAACACCCAGTCAAAACTGCTGGGCCTAGAAGCATGAAATTTGGGGATGGTGTTCCTTCCGTGATGGAGGCACCCACTAAGAACCAGTTTTTGAAAATTCCCACTGGAAGGGGGTAAAAAGGGGCACAATGTGTTTTCCTCTCTATTCTTTACATTGAGGAATCTCTGACTGAGAGAGGCTATGCCCCAACCCCTTGACCTAGGAGCATATCCCTTCCATGAGGGAAGCACCTAGATTTCTAGAAATTTAACCCCTAAAGGTCTGAAAAGGGGTGCAACACATTTTCTGCCTATACTGTACATAACATTAAAGATTTATGAACTTTCAGCTGGTGCACTGGGAAGGAGGGTGCACAGAGGGTGATGGTGTGCATGTGGAGATGGTGCACATGGGGGTGCACGCATGGAGGTTGTGGTGTGCATGGGCTATGATGCAGAAGGGGGATGATGCACAAGGGGGGTTGGTGCACATGGGAGTTGGTGCGCAAGGGGGAATGATGTGCATGGGGTTTGATGCACATGGGGGATGGTGCGCATGGGGATGGTGCAAATGGGGTGAATATTCATGAGGGGTGAATGTGCATGAGGGGGTGTGTATCTGGGGGTGAGCATGGGAAGGTATTGCACATGGAGGGTTGATGAGCAGTGGGGGTTAATAAAGGCTTAATAATGACAAGAAGGCTTTATGCTGCTTGCTTACAAAGAAAAGGAGGACAACAAAGATTTTTTCAGGACGCAACGCTAAAATTCTGGACATGTCCTGGAATAAGAGGAGATATGGTCATCCTGAGTACAGAGAACAAGGGAGGTGGCATTTTTTATCTGTCTTTAGGTGCCAGAATATTCCAGACCAACCACTCTTCAGATAAGCCAGGATGGACCCTGTTAGCCAAATGCTCTGTCATTTTGTTGTATCATCAAAATGGTCATGTTTGCTTCCAACAGAAGTTGGTTCCTAAAGAGAAGCCCAGCACAATAAGGTGACACAGGCTGCAATTCTAACTCCAAGTTAGGCTGGCCTAAGCCCCAGCACAAGTCCTATCCTGGCCAAGAAGTGTCACAAAAGAGCTGTAAGGCACTTCTGCCTCACTCCTAAGGGACGGTTAGGCCAGTGCACAGATATGTGCTGCCTCCCTAAATCACCACAGGAACAAGAAGACCGATGAGTTGTGCTGGCCCAGCACAATTTTCTATGTGCGTGTGAAAAAATTGTCTTGGTTCCTCTATAAAAACTGAATTAGAGGAATATATCTGTAGGCAAAAAGAGCACTCAGTGGAAAGTCACTGAGAAATTAGACAGAAGAGGAGAGGGGATGAAAGCATTTCATATTTGGGCTTAGGTTAAATTCCCTGTATGAAACAGTGGGACTTGATCACTTGAGTCAGGCCTCCCATAAAGCCGGAATTGGCCGGACTTATCCCGAATTTGCATAGTGGACCGGACTGTCCGGTCCAATATGCAAATGTCCAGCCATGCGGGGCTTGTGTGGTGCTTTGTGGCACTTTAAAGGCTTCTCATATCGGCGTGCATCCATAGCGGCTGTCCGAGCAGTCATCTTGAAAACTAGAGGCTGTGCGCATGTGCACAGCCTCTGTATCTTTCTGCCCAAACCAAAACACATCAAACCTCAGTTCAGGCAGACTTATCCATAATCAGGGAAGGTACTGAACAATGCAGGTTGAACAGGGGGACATGGATATGACCCTTCCCTGAAGCACAATCCTACTTTCTGATGTAACCAAGGCATGCTCTACTCTAGCTCATGGCATCAGGTGTTCCATGGGTTTCAGCTTGCATTGTGTAACAACCTGGCCTCTTCTGACTGACTGCAGGAGCTTTGGAAGAGTGATGCAGAACATGGCATTAGAGTAGTGCTGACAGGTTCAGACTGCTGGTTTATTTTTGGAAAGTAGCCTACGGCTATTATGACTGGCTTTTTGACAGATACCATGCAGTGCGATTTCAAGGGAGAATGAGCTCTATAACTCAGGTTGCCAGAGGCTTTGGAATTATACTTAATTTTTTAATGTGTTGTCAAGAAACAGGTATTAATATGAAACTGGATTGACTCACTCCCATTAAAGGTGGGCTTGCCCACTTATTTTCCTGCACAGAATTCTAATGAA
This sequence comes from Cryptoblepharus egeriae, assembly GCA_030015325.1. Taxonomy (NCBI): domain Eukaryota; kingdom Metazoa; phylum Chordata; class Lepidosauria; order Squamata; family Scincidae; genus Cryptoblepharus; species Cryptoblepharus egeriae. Next base: position 60,757,505 of record JAREYC010000003.1, on the reverse strand, counting down.
GGCATCTTCCGTGAGAAAATTATATATATTCAGTTCTGTCTTCCCATCTATGGTAATAGGTAATAAGTTTGGGTTCATACAGTTATTTTTAGTGAGGCATGATGTGGCAGAATCCTCTCAGGGTCCACTATCTTTAGTGACAGGCTGCCAGACCTTAACAGCGATGGCTAAGATTGTTTAATGTTAAAACCATATACGATAAACTTCTGGTATTTGAGAGGAATTAGAGAGATGTTTTGGGGTTGCAATATTTAAGAAACATTTAAATTCTGATATATATTTACTGTCCAAGCAGGATACTTTATGGATAATTTCTGTCCAGTTTGGCACAAGGAACTTTGACCGACAAGATTGTGCTGTATGTTTATACCTGGTAAATAATTATAAAAACATAAAATATTTTATTTACCTATTACATTAATTGTGATGCAGAAAGAGTTCAGCCAACATAAGTCCAACAGCCACACATTACAAGAAGCCCCAAGTGGGGTTCCAGTCCTGAAACCACCATGGATATGGACAGGGACAGGCTGGGCCTCAGAATGCTACCCAAATAAACCTTCCAGATTTATGACAAATGCTTTTTTAATGCCTTATAAGGCAGCGAAAGCCTTGGGAAGCCCCAGAGGGACTTGACTGAATGAATATGCCCAATTGGCCAACATCTATTACAGCTCTCTGCCTGCCATCTTATTTCCTGATTCTGTGTTGCACATAGGTGTTTCCCTGAAAATATGTTAGCAGGGAACATTTCATGGTCTTCTTCATCAAACTGGAGCAAGTCCAGAGGAGAGTGACAAGAATGATGAGTGGGATAGAAGGAAAGCCCTACAAGGAAAGGTTGGGGGAACTTGGGATGTTCAGCCTGGGGAAGAGAAGGCTGAGAGGAGACATAATTGCCCTCTTCAGATACCTGAAGGGCTGTCATAGGGAGGAAGGGGCTCATTTGGTCTTTGCTGCTTCTGAAAGCAGAACTAAAACCAATGGGTACAAACTGCAAGAAAGGAGATTCCAGTTGGATATCAGGAAAAAATTCCTGATGGTGAGGATGGTTTGGCAGCAGAACAGATAGCCAAGGGAAATGGTGGACTCTCAGTCACTGGGGATCTTCAAGCAGAGGCTCAACGAGCACCTGTCAGAGATGTTCTAGGGGGATTTCCTGCCACAGGCAGGGGGTTGGACTAGATGACCTAGAGTTGGTCCCTTCCAACTCTAGGATTCTATGATTCATCCCCATCCATGCCAGTCCAGAGAGATCTCCAGAAGCTGACGTGTTGGGGGACACCTTTACCTTTTTAAAGCATGCATATACTTTATGAAACAAGGAGGGAAGATTAGTCAAGAATAAGTTATAGTTCCAATAAACAGTCTTGTAATAGTAAGAAAGAAATAGGAAAAGCAGCGTCAGGATTCTCAAGAATTTCAGGAACTGAGATATGTCACTTTGTAAGTCTTCATCCAGTGGAACATATCATTCATTGACTTTTCATTTACTAATGGTTCTTGTGATTTTATGGGCAGCTTATGAAGCATCATATTGCAAATAATTAAATTTTTCTCAAACAATAATACTAGAAGGGTGGAGTGTGAAAGCTGCATATAGGAAGCAATCTTGTGGTCCCTTTTGTCAGTATGAGGACAACTTGGTAATGTTTTCCCTGGCTGTAGTTGATTAGTATGTAGACATGGAGATTCAGAAAGTCACCTAAAATTGACACTGCAACATCTGGCTGACAGGAATATTGCTGGGTCAGCTGCAAACACAGACAAAAATAACAGAGACTTTTAAAGGGGAGTTCTCTACACGCATCCCCAAAACTCAGATAAGTTGCAGTCTGGGTCACCTTGACCCCAGGCATTTTGTGTGATGGATTACTGTTCCCAAAACACAATACTGTACATGTTTGTGTCAGAAGACATTGTGTAATGGATGTGCTGCAGTGCAATAATATTGAGGTAAGCAGATATTGACCTTTTCCTACCTTTTGTGTTTGAAAGGAAATCCTGTCTCTGAGTCATTACAACATTGGTTCATCTTATTCTGAACTGAAGATATTGACGACACATTCAAAATGAGATATAAACAGGGGTGGTCCAGTTGAGGCTGGCAGAGGAATCGCATCAGGCAGCAGTTTGGCAAGGAGAGCTTACTTCCATCTACCCACTTGCCTTCACTTCTCTTTCTTCTCCCATTCCTTGGATTAGAAAAGGAAGACAGGAATGAAGTAGAAGAATTGTGAAGGAGAGGAGAATTCTGGGCTAGAAGGTCAGAGATGTTCTAGCCCAACACACTGTTATCTGCTCTGTCACTCTTTTCCTTTTTTTAGTCCAGGAAGGGAGAGGAGCAATATTTTGCATATCACCAAAAAAGGAAAGGAATGAAATTAAGAATATTGTCTCTGGCTGATCTTGGGTATAAACTCCAAGGTGTCTCTAGATGAAAATGTTCACGCACACACACACACACACACACACACACACACACACACACGCACACGCACACACACACACACACACATATATACACACACAAGTCCTTCATAGATCCTAGTGAGGTGATTAACAAAACGTTTTGTCACTGAGATCCACTTTTGAAAATGACACTGTATGAGTCTATGAGTCCTTCATAGATCTATGAGTCCTTCATAGATCCTAGTGCGGTGATTAACAAAACGTTTTGTCACTGAGATCCGCTTTTGAAAATGACAGTGGATCAGGACCCACCACTATCTTTACAAGACTTAAAAAGGGGAAATCTACTGTAAAAAGAAATAATATTTTGTTTATTTACAAGTGATAATAATCAGGAAATAAACGGTGCTCAAACATTTATCTCCCTCTTATTACACACGTTTGCAAACTTCATGAGCTGAACTCTTTGTAGGGCAAGTAGCAGCTATCACATTTCTGAGTAGCCTCAAGACTTGAGGCAATTACTTATTTGATCTTTTCATTGAAGACTTTGCTTGGCTGGTACAGGATCCAAAAAAATCAGGTGATAAGTTACGAGTGGATGTCAACCCACGGTTTGAGAACCACTGTTCCCAAACCTTTGAATTTTCTATAAAGCACCGTTTTCACCGAATGAAAAGAAGCCTGAAGGAGACATCTTCAATAGTCACCACAATGCATTTTATAATATGATACTTCACTGTGTCTAAATTACTGCACAAAGTATTTGACTGTCTCATACAAATTCATGTGATTTTACAGTTCCTCACAAACTGAAGGGAGGGACAAGGTGGGAAAGGAAAAGGCAGGATTGAGGATGTTATGTCACAGCACTAGCTGCTGATAGTTAAATATCCTGTAATTTTTTTATCATGTGGGTGTGAAACACTGAGAACAAAGCCAGTTTGACAAATGGGTGCCCATCCTTTTCCATTTCCAAATGAGTCAAGTCAAAATATTCGGAGTGGGATTCCTACCTGATAGCCAGGAAACCAATTTGTCACAGACAAGGCTTCATGTGAAAATTACAACATAAAACAGAATAAAAAGAGATGCATTTGACAATCTCTCTGTCAGAGATAAACTAGTGTAAAAGCTCAGATAAGTTCAGGATTGAGTTTACATGCCCTGTTCTCAGGTTGTACCCACTAGAGATTGGGTATCTTATTCCTTTGGGTTATGGTACAAAATGGAAAAGATTCTGAAATCTCATTTCTGTACGGTACTTCTGTACTGATACACAGCTTTATTAACTAGCAAGACCCTTCCCAAACCCAAGCTTGCTTCCTGAATTAAGAAACAGGTCCTGACCTCAATGTGTACTTCTGTACTTCTTTAGATACAGTGTGGGAATTTGGAGAATTCTATAGATTCAAATTAAAAGTCTAAATAGAAAAAGAGCTTCCTACAGCATCAGTATGATAATGTAAATTATATACCAGTAGTAATCATAAAATTACACAGGGCATGGTCTCACCCATTTACTTCACAGGCAGTGCAATCCTACCTTGTGCTGTATCCAGAGGAAGCTCTGTGCTCCCCAGGGAAGAGGATTGGGATCTGGCATATTGACATGTCTCAGCCCCTTCTCCAGCTCCCTGCCCATCCTGGGAAACCCACTATCCACCTTGGAAAGCCTTCATTCTGCCTCCTCCCCAACCTACCCCTACCCCTCCAAACCTCTGCACTGGCTGATATCAGCCAGTACAACCTACCTGATTTCCAGTTCCTGTGGAATGGGGAGGCTGGGAAGCATTCAGGCCTAACTACCTGAACAGTGGAGTGAAAGTGCTTTTCAGCTCTTTTATGACACAGGGCCAGTGCAAGGGACCTGCACCAGTCCACAGGCACCCCAGGATCGCACCCTGAGAGAGTGAGCGTTTAAGCAATATTTTTAGCCAAAATTGTAACAGATAAAATCCATCATCTGTTAGCGGTACAGCAATCTAGTACAGTAACTGGTATGTACATAGCTGTACATCCATTGCTTATATTAGCTACAAGCACTGCAGCCTAATCCAATCTGAAGCTTACAACAGTATAGGTGCAATCCTAACCTAGGCTGGCACAACTTATTGATTTTCCTGTTCCTGTGGTTATGTAAGGAGCAATGGAGGGCTCCAGCAGGTTTGCACCTACTCCGTAGAACCAGTTGTTAATGAGAGATAGGACATATAAAGTTTTAAAATAGCCATTTAAAAGTGGCTGCCAGATGGGCATAGAACCAGTTGTTAATTTCTTTGAATCCCATCACTGGTAAGGAGGCAAATGAACCCTCCCCCAGGAGTGGCGCAGATGTGTCTTATGGCATTTTTCTGACACTCCCAGGCTGGCACAGGACTTGTGCTGGGGTTTATGCCAGCCTAACTGGGGGGTAAGATTGCAGCCTATCCCTACAATTCAGAGTAACTACGGGAAGACGTAAGAGGCATTTACTCTGGATTGCTCTATGCATTTCCCATAGGTTTCCCATAGGTGGCACCGTAACTACGTCTGTGCAAATGGTCCTGTAGTTACTCTGGATTGTAGCCTATATCTCTCAAATCCAAGATTGTAACTTCCTGGTCCTGCATCAATGGCCATACACATGCCAATGGTGTGCCCAGGCTGTGCCGGATCAGGAAAAGTGATAGTAGGGTTAATTTGGGGGAGACTCAGGAGAGGTAACAGCACAAGGTAGCTACCATCTGAGGAGACCAATTGGCAACCAGGTGGTTTATGACATTGTAAGGAAAAGAATATTTTTACTTACTTTTCCCAGGCCATCCGGTGCACCCCTCGCCATTGGTTACAGTACGTGCTCTGTTAGTGCAACTGCATCATGTAGTCTGTTGGTGAACAGGATTGGGGCAAAAATGTTTAGAGAATCATCTGTTTGTTGCCTTTAGATAAGGTTAATTGGGTCACGTTCTCAGGGAAATGATAGTTAGACTTGTACATCTAGTTCATCCTAGAAGTAGTGGTTCAATTCTCTAATTTTTTTTTAAAAACCTCCAAATAAATAAAAGACTTACCCCCAAATCCAGAGTAACTACGGGAGCATGTAAGAGATTTTACATGCACCCTTAGTTACTGCACCACCTAGTAAAAACCTATGGGAAATTCATATTGGAATCTAGAGTAAATTGTTCTTACACCGGAGCAAGGACTCCCTGTAGTTACTCAGGATTTTGCTCTAATGACACCTTCCTGGGAATAAGACCCAATGAAAACAATGGGGCTTACTTTTTAGTAGACATGGTTAGGATTGTGCTCATAAAAGATCAAGCTAAGACTTTTCCCTGACGTTAATTTTTCGTGTGTAGGAAGAGTTTTTGGTGAGTATAATTAGAATAATCCAGACACAGACTTTGCAATCTCAGTGAGAATTAGGCCTCAGTTACTCACTTCATGAGTTTATCAATGCTGAACTGACACAGTTTCAATGAGATGCAATGATGAAGAACCTCCTGTATTTCCCGGAGGGAAGAAATAAATCAGCCTCCCAATTGATCTATTCTTCTTACAAATGGATTAGTGTATTGATTGGTAAATTGTGTTCTTTTTTGGACTCAGAATATTGTCTTCCATTCGTTACCTCCCATTGTTTTATTTTTTTAACTGCATAACATCATAGGAGTGCAATGCAATATGTACTTGACCTAAATATTAAGCAAAGACACAATCCCTACAATCCAGAGTAACTACGGGAGCATGTAAGAGACATTATGTGCACCCGTAGTTATGACACCAGCGAATGAAAACCTATGGGAAACTCATATTGCAATCCAGAGTAAATTGTTGTTACACCGGAGCAAGGACTTCCCGTAGTTACTCTGGATTGCACCCAAAGTCAGAAAAGAAAGTGATCATTGATCATGCTGGGCAATGTGTCTGTTTTTACACTAATGTATGTGCATACAATGCATATTAGGAAACAGTTCTATTTTACAAAGGTGAATCATCAGATAACAACGTAATGACATCTGTGAGAAATTGACTACATTAAATACTAGCTGAATTTGCCTGTTGTAGGAGTAAAATATTTGTAGGCACTGGACATAGCTGGGCACCAATGGGCACTGCTGTGCACCAGCAGGTGCTGAGCCCCAGTAGGCACAAGAGGGCACTGGGTGGCACAACTGGGCACTGGGTATTGGCATTGGGTACCATCAGGCATCTCTCTGGCACACCACCCCCTCAGGTGCATCACCCCCCCCATCTTGTAGCAGGCACCATGTGGGTAGCAGGCACCATGAGGCATAAGGTAGCAGGCACCATGAGGCATAAGGCACCACCAAGAACCACACTGGGCAGAAGGCACTGGGTACCATCAGGCATCTCTCTGGCTCACCCCCCCCCCCAATCTGGTGCATCAGCGCCCCCAATCTTCCCCAGCCTAGTGCTGAGCACACTTGTCTCTCACTAGGCTGGGGAAGCCTAATGGACATGTGCAACAAACGCTCATGCATATTAGACTTCACCAGCCTAGCAACGGGCATCATTGCCAATCAATAGTCTGGGGATGTAGAAGCCTAATGTGCACTCATGCGCAATAGAGGACTATCATGCATACACAATACAGGGGGTGACGTGCTCACCTCTGCACCAGGTGCCATGCACCCTGCTGGTGCTCCTTGACACAGGGAAGCTTGTGAAAAAGCACTCTTTCCCCTAGTCTTCAGAGGAAGCTGAGGCCAAGAAAGCAAAGGTTTTTGCAATCTTAACTGGCTGTGAGGGCAAGGGGAAGAGGAGCTTTACACAGGCAAAATGGTTTCCAGAGAAAAGCATGAGCAAAGGTGAGCAGCACCCCTCCCTGCCACTGGATTTAAATGGCTTCACCACCACAAACCCTGCTTAAAAGGAATTTGGCAGAGCTAATGCCAGGCTGAAGTGGTGCTGCAGTGGCTCAGTGGATAAGACACTATGCTTGTTGACCTGAAAGTCGGCAGGTTGGCAGTTTGAGATCCAAGTACTGCAAGACAGAGTGAACTTCTGTCACTTGCCCAGTTCCTGCAACCTAGCAGTTCAAAAGTATAAGCATAAGCAAAAGTAGGTCAGTGTGACAGTAACAGCATTCCATGCACCTTTGGTGTTTAGACATGTTGGCCACATGACCACATGGCCTAGGTTTTCTGACAGCACTGGCTTTTCAACGTTGTAATGGGAAAAAGCATAAGACCTTCCAAGTAAGGCTTGAGGCCTTCCACATGTGATGCTTGAGACAGATCCTTAGTGTCTGTCTTTGTGACTGCCACCGTAACAAGATAATATGGAAAATGTGCAATCATCGATCCTCAGTCAAAGAAATAATAAAAAACTCAAACTGAGATGGTTTGGTCACATCTGTAGAATGAACACCAATTGGCTGCCACATAAGCTCCTCTGGCAAGAGGGACCTGTCCACTGAAAGGTCCAACAAACAGCACCAAATAAGATGTGCTCAAACTGGTTGAGAAAGAACGAAGGAACCAACGACTGACCACTGATGAGGCTAAAAAAAGCACCACCAATTGCAAAGGATTGATTCATATTTTGAATACTATACAAAATCCAGCACCTCCAGCAGCAACTCTTCCCCAGTTGCCAGCAAGGGGGAGGAGGAGGAGAAGGAGAAGGAAAAGGAGACCTGTGGGGAACACTTGTTACCTAATGCTAGGCTGTTCTGCCATTGTGTTATTTTAGCTCTCAGTGCCCATTGTCCAGCCAACCCATATATCCTTCAGGGTTCAGGAGATTTTTCCTCCCCGGATCTGGTCAACATTGTCCCATGTTGAGTGAAACATGGCTCAACCTGGACCCTCATCTCCAGTTGGTATTCTGAGCACCAGGGAAACTGAGGCCGGGCAGGAGGGGAGGGAGGCAGACATGGAGACAATGGACTGGAAGTTCCTCCTACCCTTCTCCCCTAGCATGTTGCAAACTGTGGTGAAGGCACTGTTGCCATTTGGAGCACCCTGAGTGCAGGGAATAGGAAGTGCATGGCTGGAATTGTCCTCCTCCCTTCCCCAAAAGATCAAAAGTTCCTCCTCCCTTGCCCTCCAAAGATCTGAAGGGTTTCCTGGGAGAATCCCATTACCTACTGTGGGAGATATGTCAACCTCAAAGCTCACTGAGAACAATCAAGTTTACATGTGACTCCACATGATTCTAAGTTTCTGAAGTAAACTTCGAGGCTCTGTGACCCTCACAGCAGTCACAAAGAAGGGAGTAGGCCTTGCAATGGCCCCCTTTTACAAGTTTGGGTGGGTGCACTCTTTGGAACAAGCCCTGGATGATCTGCTCAATGATTTTGCAATCACTGTATTCTGGTATATAAGCTAAATAGAGAACCCTAAATTAAGCCTGTTTACCTAAAAATGATACCACCTCACATAAAAATGGCTCAGTTCTGTGAAATATTATAGATTCCAAAAAGGCCTTCCCAAATTCCACACTTCTAGATCGAGGAGTTTTGGCTGAGTGAGTGAGTGAGTCAGTCAGTCAGTGAGTCAGTCAGTGACTCCTTGATTATACAGCAAAATAGAAATTTTAGTACATGTCTGTCAGGGTTTTTAATTTTTTACTATCGTTCAATTTTCAAGAATGAAACAAGTCAATTAGAATAAATTAAATTTCAAGCTTGAATTATTTTTTTATAAAACCAAGTGCTGCTTTTGTTGTTAATTTGCTCAGGAAATAGCAAGAAGCAATTGTTGAATCAAGAAACAGAATGAGAGCTCCTATGTATCCAGCATCATAAAACATTGCATCATAAGTTCACAAAAACTGGGGGCTGGAATGTTTTGGCATATATGTCAGATGTATGTTAAGATAAGCCTAAAGGATAATGAGTAGTTTGAGAACTTGGAAGTCATAGCTGTGAAGTATATAATAACTCCAGCCCCATCAAAACAGACCATATATCACAAAATATTGGAAGATCTTTTTAGTCTGTTGGCCAGTCTGCTTTTCATTTACAGCATAGAACTGCTGTAAGTGAGCACATATTCAAGTATTACTCATGTGGGATAAAACAACAAATATAGTGCAAACCAGGGGGGAGAGGATCTTTGGACACAGACCATGAACGATACAAAATGCTTCCTTTCTTTTAATTCATACAGAGTTGCAGCATGCAGTTCCATCCATTTTGTGACTGCAAAAAGAGAGATTCATAAACCGAGTTTATGCTTTAATGGAGTATTGTGAGACTGCTTTTGTGTGATTTGATACTGCATAAGGGTGCAATCCTAATCAGCTTAGGCCAGCACAACTCACCCATCTCCCTGTTCCCCCAGACATGTGAAGAGGCCAGTGCATGTCTGTGCACTTGCCTAAACACTCCAGGAATAGCTCAGAAGTGTCTTACGGCACTTTTGTGAAACCCCCAGGCCAACATGGTACTTGTGCTGGCCTAACCAAGGATTTGGATTGTGCTGTGATTTTCGTGACATCTGCAGCAAGGTTTTGGTGCTAGGTTCCTTCCTATGACAACTTTGCCGGCCCTTAGGAAAAGATGATCTGGTATGGAATTGACATGGCATTTTCTAGACATGGACCTCTATGATTCCCTTTTGGCTTTCACCATATCTTGCCACTTTCCATTGACAGAATTTTGTGGAGCGTCTATGGGGCTCCAAAGAGCCTCCAGTGGTGTACAGCATGGTGGGGGGGGGACACAAAAAGAAACACAAAAACACAGATATGTGATCCATGGATAGAGAAGTATATTAAAGTAGAATACTTCCCAACAAAACTGAGCTAAAGTTTAGATTGTATTGCTTTATATACCTACATATGTCCCTCCAAAAGTCTCTATTACTTTGAAGGATCCCTGTCTAAGGGTGCAATCCTAAAATCCTAACCTAGGCCAGCACAACTCATTGGTCTTCCCATTCCCGTAATCATGTAGGAAAGCAAAGGGATGTTCAGGCACTTTTGTGACACCCCCAGGTCAGCACAGGACCTATGCTGGGGCTTAAGCCAGCTTAACTGGAGTTCAGGATTCCAGCTAAATCTCAGTGCAATCAAGTGAATTTTCAACTATTTTCTGGCACTACATAAGATTCCTGGTGAGATTCAATAGGGGTAGAAGTTGGCAGTGAATGTTTGTGTGGTTTTTTTTTCCTCAGTAACATCTAAAGGCCTGTTTTTTCTCATTCCAACATGAAAATCAAAAAATAATCATACAATTCGACTCTCATGCACCTGTATACAGTGGTGCCTCACATAACAAATTTAATTCGTTCCGGAGGCATGTTCTTTATGTGAAACATTCTTTACGTGAGGCATTCTTTACGTGAGGTGTCACTGTACCTGATATATGTTTAGGGGTGCAGGGAGTCCATTTTTTTAGACAGTAGACAGAGAACAGCACTGTGTGCACTCAAGGCTCTATTATGGCTTACATGATTCATTTTCATTGGGTTACATTGTCACAGTTCCAGCTTTCATTTCATTTTTGATGCTGTAGAAAACAAGATTCACAACATGCTTGTGAAGGAGAATAAACACTCATTGGTTCTATGGGTTGAGGGCTGAGGCAATACCCCATGTGGCAGTGTGTGTTGTTTTTCAGGCACTTTATGACACTTCTGCTCTAGGTCAAAAGTCAGAGTTTCTCATTTTCCTTCTTCAATGTTATCATAACTGTAGTAAGAGAATATATGGATGAACAGCTCCTGATATCTATTTTTTCCCTTACTGATAAAAAAATGTGGCTACAAGCCAAAAAAAGAAATGAAAAGCCATTTGTTCCATTCTTCCATTTTCCTCTCTGTAGTCACTTCCTTCCTCTTCGATTGAAGTAATCCATTTCCTCATAAAATATAAATGGAAAAAATAGAAACCAAAATGGCTTTTTTTTCCCTTTGCAACAAAAACAGTGATAAAAGCATGATGGAAGTAGAGGCTGTTCATCATTATGTTTCCTTCTTTATTGAAATGTGTGACACAACACAATTCAAGGGCTCGAGTTTGATAAGAGTGAAACAACTTCATAGTATTTGCAGGGTGATGAACTGGGCTCTAAAGGGGCCAGGGTTCAAAATTCAGTGAATCCATGAAATCAATTCTCATCTAGAAAAAGAAAGTAATGAAGACCCATCTCAAATGGGCTTGATCCTGCAAAAATTTTTTACCCAAGATGTCAATGGTTAACACTCACATTAAGAAGTCCGCACAATTTGGGGGCTGTATTTCTTTTATATGGAATCCTTGGCAAAAGGCAATTCTTTCTTGGGTAATCTTTTCAAAGAAACTTAACTTGCATTTGCTATCGCTCCTTCCAGGATCACCTCTGGGCTTTCATGCCTCCAAGTCTTTTGCATCATGGCTTCCTTTTACTCGCAAGTATAAACATCAGATGGCTTTGTAGTTCATTTCTAAAGAATTAACCCTAAGTTTCAGGCTTCCTTCTAATTGAATGCAGATGTCGCCTAATCAAAGACAAGCCTCTGGCTTGTGTGTGAATAATTTTTGCCCTGCATCAGCAAGAATCACATGGAGTTCAAAATTAGCAACTTTCCTCCAAGTCTAAACGGGCAGTCTGCCACCAAGATGTCCTCTTTGTCTCTCCCCCACCTCACCACAACACATCTAAAGCAATCACAAGCGGATTTTCTCCCTCTCTGCACACCATTTCACTGGATTCCTTGGTATTGAGGCTCTAGTAAAAAAACAATCATATACACTCTAACAAACCCTTTGAATTTCAAGTATTAGAATGCAGAGGGGCATGTGCCTTGCTTGTAAACTTTCAGTGCAACCATGAGATCAGACGGTGGCAAGGGCCTTGTGTCTGCCTTGTAGCTGGTATGGTGACCTAAACATACTACAACTAATGAAAGCTGGCATCTGTACTCCCAATATTTATGAAACCCCCAGACTTGAAGCTCAAATAGGCATATATTTTTCCTTGGCTGCAGAAAGCATAGGTCAAGCCATAGGAGCCGGCTTTGAAATGAATCGGCTTTCATGGGTCAGCCGAACATCTCATAAGAGCAAATTCATGCACACCACAACTGCTTGGTTTTTCTGCCTCTGATTTCCAGGCATTGCCTCACAGCAGTTATCAAAAGTTGACACAGAGAGACTGGCTAATATAAGGCAATAACCCACAAGAGCTTGAATTTTCCTTGGAGCTTTTCATTCCTTCCCTCTCCCTCTGAAGGATGGCAGCTTTGGGTGATCAGAAGTGCCTTATATCATTGAAAATGCTTGATCAAATGTGAGGAGAAGCATATAGGTCACTCATGCTTCAGACACTTAGCCATGTGTGAAACCCATAGGAGGAATTTCATGTGTAGTTCCATCTCTCTTATAAAGAAAGAGTTTCTGGGCTGCCCAATCTGTATGTCTTTTGGAATTGTGGCTGGATTCAATCTCTTGCACATCAATTTTCAACCAGTATACTATGCAGAGGTGTCACTAGGGTTTGAGTCACCTTGTGTGAGAATCACCCTGTGCCTTATATAAGACACTTTTTTCTGGTTACATGGCCATAATGTCAGATAGAATGTAGTTAATTCAACAAAGTTTGTTTCATTTCATTCAGCATGAAATTACATTTCCAATTATATATAACATGATCAGATTATTCATACATATATTTTTTCAAATGGTTTCCAAAATTTTGGCCTGTAGTGGTGTTACTCCCACCCCTGAGGGTGTGACCCAGTGTAGCCTGCACACCCTATTGATGCCACTGATGCTGCAGCACATTGGTGTGCTATGAATGATCAGCAGTTATCAGGGAGGTACGTGCATTAGTACAGCCACTGGGGGATATGAGGCCTCCACTGGCAATGTGTTGTGCCTTGTCAGTGGTAAAAAACCATGTGTCCCGGCCATTTTAACACCTTATCTGTGTGCTGTAGACAAGGTGTGCTGTAGAATGAAAAAAGATTGAAAATTGCTCCTCTAGAAATTCATGAAGTAATTAATAACTTCCTTTATGTTCAGACTTCAACTCTTTGGAAGGAACAAACAGTATTTGTCATTGCAGTGCTTCATGGATTTCATAGTCTGCAGGCTGCTGAAATAATTAGTGGCTCATAAGCAAAAGTTTTGTCATTGCAATGTATTGTGGTCATATTAATACCATAGGATTTGGTTGGAAGGAACACAGAAGATTGTTTAATTGATTGAGAGTGTCCTTAAGAAATGTAAGAGCCATTTTGCTTGCAAGCCTCTCATGTTCAGCCAGTGGCATATGTAATGATCCTCTAGCCTGGTGCAAAGCTCAAAATGTTGCCCCAGAAGCGATGTCACAACCAGAAGTGCATACAGGAGAGAGGTTCAAAAGTTATCCACATGGTGCTAAGAGAACAACTTGCACCTAAATATCAGCAAGACAAAGGAGATGGTGATAGACTTCCAGAAGAAGAGAGAGGAACCTGCCCCACTTTACATTGAGGGGGGCTGAGTGGAAAAGTTCTCTTCCTTTTAATTCCTGGGAGTCCATCTTAGCAAAGATCTCACCTGGAAAAGTAATATGATCCAGGTGGCCAGGAAGGCCTAGCAGAGACTCCATTTCCTCAAGGTCTTGCAAAAAAACAAGGTGGAACAACAACTGATAACCTCCTTCTACCGGTTGGTGATAGAAAGCGTCCTCACTTATTGCGTCATGATATGGTATGCTGGCTTGACAGATGCAGATAGGAAGATTCTACAGAGGGTGATGAGGACAGCACAAGAGATCATGTGCTGTACTCTGACACCGCTGGATGAAATTGCCAGGACCCTTAGTAAAGTGAGGAAAATTCCCAGGGACTATTCACACCCTGGTCAACACTTCTTTACTCTCCCACCATCAGGCAGGAGATACAGAAGTATAGTTCGTCGCATGAACAGGTTGAAGAACAGCTTTTATCCATGGGTTGTCAGACTCTTGAATACAATATAACATCATAACTATGTAGTATGGATCCAATCGTATTGGCTCTGCCTTTCCATTGGATTAATTCAGTGGTTTGGAGAGGGGGGATTTGCTGCTTGGGTAACAGCCTATCCTCCATAACAATCTAACCCAGGCTTTCGTGCTTCGCATGCAGCGTATGCAGCACCGAGCATGATACCACAGTCTTCCAAGACTGACGGAGGCCTGCTTTTTTTATGTAGTATGATAGACTTGTGGGGCCAGTGCAGTGGGTAACATGTTTACATTGATGAAATAATGTAATTTTTTTTGTGTAATACGTATTGAGTTATTGCATTGTGTATTTGGGGGGGGGCTGTATCATGTTGGGGAGGCTCAGCCAATCTCATTGTACACAACCTTTATTGTGCATTGAAAATAAAGGTTTATTATTATTATTATTATTATTATTATTATTATTATTATTATTATTATTATTATTATAGTGTAGAAATGGAGACTCAGTATAAGCTGATGAGTGGGACAATCTTCCAACATTTCTCTGTAAATTTCCATTTGAACTAATAGGTATTTTTCAAACAATTTTCTGATCCACTTAAGAGAAAAATCTTTTTTTTTTAAAGAATCATTGGGTTTAGCTAAACTAAGTCAACTGATTTGAATTTTAATTGGCTCTTACTGGCCTAAGAAGCTATAACATGCCTTTTCTCTTTATAGGTAGTTCTAAGAAAAGAGAAGAGACTCCTTAATTTTGTTTTTACAAGCCCTCCATAAAAGCTAGAAAACTAAGACACTGAGAGTGTGTTTGGGCGGGAAGAATCCAGGGTTTTACAATTTGCCTTTGACATGCACATAGGCCTTTTGCTAAGAGGCCAAAGAGAGCCATAAATAACACTCATAAAAGAAATCATCCAAGAATAATTTTGTTTCTGTCTATATTCAAGTGCAAAACTAATGTTCCAAGAAGATGTTCTGATTGCATGCTTGCAACCAGAGATAGGAACTGAGCTGACAACGGGAGGACAATCCAAAGAAGCCCTTGGGATCACCTTGTATTCTGAGGAAGGAGACCTGTCTCTACTAGCCCTTGCCGTTGCCTCTAGAGGTGGCGTAAATCTGAGTAGACCCATTTGTGAGCCATTGGGTTCACAGAACCATTGGGGTCACATGAGGAAGAAGGTTGAGCAGCCACCCCATTGCTTGTACTGGGTACAACACAGGTATGCCAGCTGGCCTCTTCCAATGCAAGTGTGGATTGCATGTTCAGGGTCCCCAAGATGCAGTGGGTGACTCAGAAAGTCCACCCAATGGGACTTGTTTTCAAGTTGAGTTAAAGAGACTGAAGGCACAATCCAGAGTAACTATAGGGAGTCCTTGCTCTGGTGTAAGAACAATTTGCTCTGGATTGCAATATGAATTTCCCATAGGTTTTCACTAGGTGGTGCAGTAACTACTCTTATATGCTTCCATAGTTACACTGGATTGTAGGGTGAGACTCATGACTTGAGTCAAGCTACTGCGCTGGATATGCCTATCTCTGCTTGCAACATCCATGGAGACCATGTTACTATGAAGATAGAGACTGAGCCTGAGCCTGAGCTTGAGCCTAAGAGAGAGAGAGAGAGAGAGAGAGAGGTATGTACTAGATAGATTTTATGTTTCTGTGACATTGATGTAGTTGTTGCTTAGGTATGTTTATCCATCCACAACTGTATGAATATGCATACATGTGTTTGATAATGCTTGATAATAGGATGTAAAGGATTAATAGAATGTAAAGGATTTGGTCTAAAAAATCCAGATAACAGATACAGCCACCTCATACCTGCATTTGAAAAAATAACATAAGATCCTGACCTAGAAGATCCATTTTATTTCTCTTATGCAAACTGATTCTAGATTTTGAGCCCTTTTGGGGCAGGGACCCATTAGTCATTAAGTTTTTCATTTCCTTTGTAAACTGTGTTGTGAACTTTTTAGTTGAAAAGTGGTAGGTAGACAGACAGACAGACAGTCAGACAGACATGCAGGAGACAACAACATAGCTTTATTTTTCAAACTCATGCAGGTTCCTGCCAATGACAATGGCCCTACCACACTTTTTATGAAATAAAGAGGTCTAATGCACACTTGATAGCTAAATGATATTTCTAAGGAGTAGGTTAAGGAGAGGGACAGGGAGGCTAATGCAGCATATACAAATCTGGAAGGGGGTATAATCTCAAAGCACACCATTTCCCTGGTTCTACCTTAGTCCATTGGTCTCATATGGTCTGCCCAGATTGTCTTTCAGCAATGGTGCATCATACTGCCACCTGGTGATTATTAGGATTGAGAAAAGCTTTCCCAGGGGAGTAATATAACCCTACCTATGTGGTTCCTTAATGCTGCTGGACAGAAATAAAAATAGATGACTATGTACAGAAATAATGAACAATGATTTTTCTTTTTTTGTTGTTGGGGGGGGGTAGATTTTACGTGCACAGAGTCCTTAGGCTAAGATGGGCTAGACATTTAACTAACTGCTTATAAAAACTAGGAAGACACCCCACTGATTTCCCCAACAATATGTCAGACCTATGATGGGAAGGTGACTTCACGATGGTTAGCCAATTCTCCAGGATCCATGCCCACACAGAAAATTTTATCGCTGTCGCTCGGCATGAAATATACAGTTAAGAATCAATTACTCCTACTTAACATATGCCCAACGTGACTTCAAACGCCTGGCCAAAACACATGCTTGCAGCTATCCCGTGAAGGCAAACTGAAGCCTTTTGAACATCTTCTAACCTGAGATTTCTGTAAAATGTCAAACTGCCACAACACTGGCTTTATTTTGATGTTGTTATAAAAGTTTCAACATTCAATAATTTCCTTCAGACCTTCAGAACCAAATGTTTAAAAATAGCCAGACAGTCTGTGTTTGAAAGCTTTACAAAGTCTTGTTCTGATTAGACTTTATAAAGCAGATGTTTGTTTATAGGCCTCGCTTTGGGGATTGCTTTGGGGACTGACTCTTTTCCATACAGATTAATTGCCCACATCTCCCCACTCTCCCACTGAGAGCCAATTATACTTTTTTCATTTATATGCACATTTCTCCATGATACACTTATATGAAATGGGACACATATTCTGGAAATTAATGTCCATGTTGTGGCAAATTGGTAAAAATAGTTTAAAAGTCCAATTCTATTTGCAGGAAACACAAGAATGAAGGTGCTCCTTTCTTCATGTGGTCCTTGTCAGTGGCAGTTTTCCCACCAGGGGCCATGCACCCCCCATTTGCAGCCCCCTGACCTGAAAGTCCCCTGGGGTGTTTTTCCCCATTGTCTCCTTGCTACGCCACTGATGGTCCCTGTAAATAAAAACAGAAATAAAATATTTTCAGGTTTGAAGAAACCAAGCAAGGAACATATATGGAGGTGGGTGATTTGCTTCTCACTTGAGCAAGCAAGAAGCAGATCAATGCCACATGAGAGAGGGGTTGGCAATATGCAGTGAAGGTCATGGAAAATCTGCCACCATCTCACTCACCTCACCATCCACCATTGATGCAAACCATACCAGGTCACCTCATGGTTGGGCTACTTCTGAGTAAATATGTTTAACCAAATTTACACAGCAGTTGTATCCACAAGTTACACAAGTTGGTAAAAGATTGGATTACTAAGATCCTAATCTATCACCCACCATGTGATAAAATGCAGGAGGAGAAAAAATGGGAAGGAGAAAAAAACGAGAATCCATTGTGCTAATAATCAGATACTGGCAATCACCAATTACAGATAGGAGACATGTGGCTTGGAAGCAATGAAGAGGAAGGTCAAAATGCAAGTCACCATAAAGCAGTGGTTCTTAAGCATTTTAGTCTGGACCCCCTTCTGAGAATGACAATCTGTCTGGATCACCCCCATCCCCAGAAGTGATACTATGGATGGAACAGGAAGTGCTATCATTGTGGTGTCAGAGCTCCTCCATGTCTACTTGGAAGTAAGTCCCATTGGGTTCAATGAGACTTACTCCCAGGAAAGCAGCCTGAGTGCCCCATTCCAAGATGGTGGCACCCAGCTTTTTGCAACCCTCCCTGAAATGAAGTTGCAATCCCCCAAGGGGGTTCAATCCCCACTTTGAGACAAACTGCCCTAAGGTCTTGAAATGCCTTAAGGTTTCTGAGACCATCACTCCTTGTAGCAGCTGGTTTGATTATCTTTCATACTGCAAGTATGTGGCTGTTCGTCTAGACCATTTCTTTTGGAAGACACACTAGAGGCTCTATGAATGAGTGGGACCATACTCTATGGATGAGTGGGATCTATAGGTCCTGAAAGGTGTTCAGCATTTCACAGCTATGGGATCCCTGGGTATGATGGTGAGTGAGAATGAAATGGGTCATGTGATGAGCTGAAACCATGAAAGACACCAACACATTGCCTTCAATGATGATCTTCCACCTCTGCTTCTAAGGTACACATGTACCTTTTTCACAGCAGGTCAGACAACATTAAGAATATTTTATACACTCCCAAAAGACTGAATGTGACATTTCATCAACTGATCCCATAAAGGCTTTAAAACTCACTTGCCATCCTCTTTGCTGCAAAAGATCCAACATATCTGTGCCCTTCAATGTAAGGCACCCAATGAAAGCTTCATATTTCTTTGATCGCAGCTTCACACAGCATTTCTGAATTGAAATGTTCTCTGATCCTTGTTTTCAGAGCCAGGTGATTGACTTTAGGCAAAGGAGAACCACAGACAACTCTGAAGCACATCAGAACTGAAAGTACTTTGAGCCTATGAAGCTGCCCTGGGGTGGGCCAAGCCATTGGTGACTCTTGCTCACTGCTGTCTGCGGCAGTAGCCCTCCAGAGTTCCATGCAAGCACATTCCAACTCCATAATGGCAGAGATTCAATCTGGGATTTTCTGCATACAAAGATTTTATGCCAGTGTAACTGGGCATAACTCTTTGGCCTAAGTCAGGATTGCTCCCTAAGAATTTTTAGAAATATAAGAAAGGTGATAATTTTGTCATCCGTTGTTTTTGAATTTGTCCAGAATGTCCAGAAAAGTGGTATATAAATGCCTAGTTGTTGTTGTTGTTCTTGTTGTTGTTCTTGTTGTTCTTGTTGTTGTTCTTGTTGTTGTTGTTATTACTACTACTACTACTACTACTACTACTACTACTACTATTACTATTACTATTACTATTAATTTGCTGGGGGGATCTGGATGCTCAGAATGCAAGTGGAACTGAAGATGCTTCTTATGCTTATCTTCTTCTTGCCTTCGGGTTATCCACCTCCACTGGATTCAGAGTGCACCTTATTGACCTGAGTGCATCTGTGTTGCTGGTGGGAGATGGGGTTGGGGGCTCAGTAATCTTCCTTGAAAGATAATTTTTTTCTTTGCACTATTGTTATTTATTTGGTATGGATATGTGAAAGACAAAGTGTGACATTTTCACAGTCCCAAATAATGTTTTCTTTTTGGTGATGTTACAGTACCAAACTCATTTCACTGTCAAGAAACTGTTGTTGAAAATGACGAACTATTTCTTTCTTTTTCTTTCTTTCTTTCTTTCTTTCTTTCTTTCTTTCTTTCTTTCTTTCTTTCTTTCTTTCTTTCTTTCTTTCTTTCTTCCTTTCTTCCTTTCTTCCTTTACTGTTGATGTCATTATGTGAAATTATCAGCATCAGTGTCAGCTGTACCTTTCTAAAGTGTTGTGTACCGTTTTCAAGTACTTATACATAATTGGTATCCCACTTCAGATAGCATTTAGCATCCCAGTTTTGCAAAAAAGCATGCCTTCTCTCTCATTACTTTTAAAACTTCTCTTGACCTTTTCATATTAATTTCTCTGAAAATATCTTCTATGGTTCATGTACAAACAAAACCAACGTCTTATTGCACATGAGATATAGGCAAAGCCTTTGGCACAGGCTTTTTTCAGTTACATAGGCTGCAATCCTAACCTCTAATTAGGCCAGCCTAAGCCCCAGCATAAGGCCTGTGCCAACCTCAGGGTGTCACAAAAGTGCCACAAGACTCTTCTGCGCTAATCCTGGGAGAGGGTTAAGCCGGTGCACAGAAATACACTTGCAACTCCACATCACCTTGGGAATGGGAAGACATATTCTTCTGGCCTAGGTTAGAATTGCACCCGAGTAGAATAAATTTTAAGACTGAACTATGCGGTCTTTTTTTTTTAACTTCCATTTTTCAACTATCTTGATCAAGCAGAACATCATTCATGGGATGCATCATTATCCAAAACATGCATAAGTCAGGATTTAGCATAAGGATTTAGCATTATCCAGCAGGATTTAGCATTATCCAAAACATGCGTAAGTCATGGAGTTAGCCATGGGAGTGTGCTGTAACATTCTGGAATCCACCTCCACCTTTTTCCTAGGGTGCAATTCTGACCAATTTGTCCAGCTCTGGAATATAGGAAATGCAACTCCAAGGTAAGAGAACAAACATTGCCTTACTTTGAGGAGGCCTCCATGACTGACCCCCCAATTGCAGGATGTATCACGTGCCCCACTCGCATAGCTATGCCAGTGTTAGAAAGTTGGTTATAATTGTGACAATAGAAACAAATGAAGGACAATCCAGCTTGACTAGCCCTATCCAGCACTGATGCTCCAAATGCTCATTTATGAGCACTGATGCTCATAAAAGAATGTGGCTTTATTTCTTGTATATTTTGCTGTCTCTGGAGACTGTGCAGGGGACTCAAATCCTGCATGTGTGTTCCTGGGGGTGAGTACACTGAACACAAGTATACGTGCTGACAATTTCTAAACGTTTTTACCCTTTTTGAAGCATTTTTCAGCTGAAAATTCTAAGCATATGCAGCACTCCCAAGAATGTCCAACCAGCTCTACTCTTTTCTAGGCATTTCTAATAATGAGCTTTGCAATAAATCATGGCAAGAATGACCAAATAACTGACAAAATAAGTTGTTTTACTGAAACATTGCAACTGTGTATTTGAATTGAATTCCAAAATGCAAAGAATGAAAATAGAGACAAAAAAGGAACCGTGTCCCAAGAGGGCTTTCTATCTAAAATATAAAACAAATCAAATACAAGAACTGTGAGTAGACATGCTTAGGACTGCAGTGGAGATTTATTTCTTGTATGATGGATGTCCATATTTGGCACTCATGTCGCTGAGCTGTAGATCTTGTATGATGGATGTCCAGATGTGGCAATCAAGTTGTTGAGGTTTATTCCTTGTATGATGGGTGTCCAGTTATGGCAATCATGCTGTAGAGGTGCATTTCTTGGGAATCTAGGCTTAGGGCATCCTCATATGATGTCCTATGACATCCTCATATGACATCCTCATATGATGTCCTCATCTGAGGCCTATATACATATATATGTTGTTGAGGTTTATTCCTTGTATGATGGATATCCAGATTTGGCAATCATGTTTATTCCTTGTAGGATGTATGGCCATGCTGTAGAGGTGCATTTCTTGGCAATCCATGCCCATGGTGCCATGTAGGTGTCATATGACACCTTATATATATATATATATATATATATATATATATATATATATATATATATATATATATATATATATATATATATGTGATAGGGCTAGACTACATAGGTATCTCAGAACCTTTGCATGCATCTGGGAGTTACTGCCAATGGACAAGTCTCCTTGTGTTCAGACGAAGCTACCTTATACTAGTCCTCCTTGATCCATCTAGGTTAATATTGTTAATGTAGACTGGAAGTGGCTTGCCAGATTTTCAGGCAGGATTCTTTCTCTCCCTACCTAAGGAGAATTGCTGTGACTTTCTAGTTCCTCCTGAGTTATAAAAGGAGAGTGAGGAACTGTATAAATAAATGGCGGCTCTGATTGGGGGTCTGGAATGAAGCTCTTGTAGACAGCAGTAGCAACAGGCCTAGCCATTCCTTATCCATACTTGGAACTTTTTAACTATGTGAAGGTTCTCTTTTCACCCACATGACTCAGTTACAAAACGGAAAACACACTGCAGGTGGTTACTTCCTATGACATTTTAAAATTTTGGATTTTTTTTAAAAAGGATGGCTGTATAATGTTCTTAATTTAATGTTATTTCACAAAGTTGCCCTTCTCTTGCTCCCTTGATCTCTGGCTCCATCATAAGTTTTTTATATTAAATTTTAAAACTGACCCTCCTTTCCTATAGGACAGCATTTTTTAGTTGTTTGTAGAATCTTTGCTCTCTACATTATTAAATCTATTTGTTTCTTGCAGGCATTTCCAGCTGAATCCACTTTGGTTACCTACTCACTGCTTTGGCATCATTAACTGAAGCTGGCATGAACTAATCTTCTTGAGATCTGGTGTGAATGATGTCTGAGGTTTTCCTTGGTACAAACAGCCAGATGGATCCCTTCCAACACCATAGTTCTATATATACCAACAGTGGTACCTCACTTAACAAGCACCTCACTTAACAAGCAAATCCAACTTGGGGGCAGCTGTCCCTAACTGCCCCCACTGTCCCTAAGCTGTCCCCCACTGACCACCTTGAAGCTCCAACAGCAGCCCAGGTAAGCCTCCCAGGAACATGTCTTTGATTGCAGCCTCCTAACCATGTGTTCAGTGGGGCTTATTCCCAGGAAAGTGTCTTTAGGATTGCAGCCTAAGTAGACTAAATAGGATCGTGCACATTGAATGCATGTTTTGAATTCAATTCCAGTGTTTTGTCATTTTTACATCCAGTTAATATTTTTATATGAATATTTTGAGGGTTGTGGAACCAATTGTCTGAGTTTCCATTATTTCCTATGGAAAAATCTTTCACTTAAAGAGTATGCCTCCGGAGCGAATTAAGCTCTTTATGTGAGGCACAACTGTATCTGCTTTTCAAAGGAGTTCAGTAGTTCCTCAAGGGAGGCAATTCAACCTCAGTCAGGTTGAACAGCAGCAGCTTCCTCAAAGGTGTTCATAGTGATGTTTCAACAACTCTTTGAATTTAGAAGGAGATACAGCAACTCGCATGAAGATACCCAATGTGATGTTTGTATAGAAATAGTAAAACAGCAAGAAATTAAGCTGAGATCCTTTGGATTTCCCTATGACATGGTGTTAATTCAGTTCAAAGTTTTGCTGAAATCTATGGAACTGCATACTTATGAACAGGCACATGTCAGTTGCACTTCAAGACAGTAATCAGATTGGTAGATCGGTTGACTGCATATTAGGCAAAAAAACAACAACCAGGAAACAACAATGTGAAGCCAAAGCTATTGTTAACACATGATCCCTTCCTTCCTTGTTCTCTTTACACTTTATTAAATAGCCTTGTCTCTAGCTTGGGAGCTTCTGCTTTCATACCCCTGCTGCTTTTACTCCCTGTCTTTTAAAGATTTAGTGTAGCACACACAGCCAGGAGATGAAATTTGCACATATCTGCTATACAGGATCTTGACATTTATTGCTTGAATGCAAAACTGGGTAAAGGAATGGACTGTGGTAGGGGGAGATGCAGTAAATCCCTTGTCATGGTTAGTAACACATCATTGCTAATGTACTTGAGGGAAAATTGTTATCAAGTTTCCAACTTAAAGCTTGAAAAAATAACTTTGATTTGAATTTGCTGTTTGAAGGCTTGGCATTTGCATCACTCTACTTGGTAGCATTATGTATCAGAGGAAAAAGCACCACTTTTTAGATGTTGAGCTAACAAATGGGGTCAACTTGCCCTGCTTACCAGGCATTGAGAGAAATACCAAAAAGAAGTCCTCGCCCTTACCTTGCTATTTGCAAGTCTCAAATGTCTTCGGGAAGAGGGTCTGGTCTAGATGGTTGAACCACTGTTAATTTCGCAAAGAGAGGATCTGAAGGTCGCAGGCTTGAAAACACCAGAAGCTGTGCAAGGAGAGATCTTGAAGCTGGACTGTGTGTGTGTGAAGATAAGAAAAGCCAGCTTCAGCCGAGTCTGCTTCATGAGGCAAAAAAGATGCTAGAGAAGCAAGATTAATTAATGGAACCATCTCAGAATGTAGGAGTTCTTTAAAGACATATTGTAAAACCCTCTCAAAGAAAGCCTGCCCAAGTAAACTGCCTTGAAATAAAGTCAGAGGAGAAATCCAATGACTTGAAAGATGGTATATAAATACTTCTGATTATTTGACTCTTGTTGAAACAGTTTCCCTTAAAGTTAACTTGACATGCTGTGTCAGGAGAATCTTGTAGAGAACTTACAGTCCTGTCCTATTCATTTTCCCCTATAGTAGAGATTTTCATCCTTTTTCATCTCATGGTACATTGACTTGACACTAAAATTGTCAAGGTACACCATTAGTTTTTGACCACTGACAAGGCACACCATGCTGCTGGTAGGGTGCTAAAAAACCCCATTGCTCAACTAATAATTTAGCCTTCCCAAAGTACCGCAGCACACATGCAGACCATCCGTCGCACACCAGTGTGCCATGGCACAGTGGTTGAAAATCTCTGGCCTATAGCACTCAAGACACTAAAGCTAGTAGTGCTAGTTTCAGATAACCACAGGGTTGTTCCAGAATAGAATCCTCTTGGATTAATGAACATTTCTGTATGTTCAAAAGAAGGGATGTGCAAAACAAACAAAAACACAAAAAATGGAACAAATATTTGTTTTTGTTTCCACTAATAACTTCATTTAGTGTACTGATTTGTTTCATTTGCTCATTTCAAAAATTGGCTTCGCTTCACGCTTGATGTTGATGGTTGCTTCATTTCAATTTTGATTCATTTTAAAAATCATTTTCCATTTCTTTCAATGGACAAAAGTAAACACACTGTAACTTAAAATTACTTTTCAGAGTTCAATAAAATTTACAGAAATGAGGACCCTCCATAAAGAGTTAGAACATAATCCAGAGTGACTACGGGGAGTCCTTGCTCCAGAGTAAGAACAATTTGCTCTGAATTGCAATATGAATTTCCCATAGGTTTTCACTAGGTGGTGCAGTAACTTGGGTACACGTAATGTCTCTTATGTGCGCCCATAGTTACAATGTATTGTAGGGTTTAGAAGCCAAATTATCTGATCTAAATTTTCCTGCACCAGTATGTCCCACATGATAAGTTTAATCCCTTTGCCCTAGGAAAAGCCCCAGCCTGCACAACAGTTCCATTTTGGCAGATCAGACCTGGAAAGAGGGATAGGATATGGCATACACTAGCACTCAATATCTCATTTCATTGGGTCTGAACTGTCCTTGTTGCCACCCTCCCCAACCTGTTATATCCCCCCTGACTTTTGCATCAACACATAATCTGCAGAGCATGCAATCCAGGCGCACGAGAAGAGGATAGGATTGGGTCAAAAGCCATTTCCATTTCATCCAAATATGGATTTGGGTTTTCATTATAGGAGCAGTTCAAATTATATAACCTTTTCAACCACGTTCTAAAACCTTTTCAAAAGGTTTGATGCACTGTTTGTGCTTGAAAGTTTGCATGAAACTCACTTCTAATGTAGAGAAGCCTATAGGCAAGATCTCTGGTTAACTGCAAAAATACAGGTCCAAATGTTCAGGCATTACTTTTGGACCTATACCCATCTGTATACACTTTGGTCCTGTATACATCTAATTTGGTGTTTATTTTGTTTTATAACCAGTTTGCATCAAAATTGCACAATTGACCCTAGGAACACGTTCTAAAAAATTTCAGATATAGAGTTGCAAGGGCTTGCAAGGAAATGTCTATTGTAGTTAAAGTACTGAATCAAAATCACATCACGCAGGTATAGTTATAGGGTTTAGAGTGAGATGAGCTCGGCTAAAATAGTAAATGAGAGAATTTCTTCCCATTTGGTCAAAATCTAATGAAATGTATCTGTATGGTCCAAGGTAATGTAGGTAGGAGAAAAGTACTATAATTTAGGAATAGATAGTGATGGGCCCAGGCCGGTTTGGGCCAGATCGCCCGAACCAGTTCCTGCTTTGGGCCCGCCGCTAGCGATTTGCTAGCTAGCGGGGGGCCAAAAACCTGGGTGGACTGGTTTGTCACCAGGGGGAGCCCATCACTGCGGCTGCATCAACTATGACGCAGCCGCACTCGTGTCCTCTTCAGGACGCGACTGCGCAGTCGTGTCCTGATGAGGACATGACTGCGGCTGAGTCAAGATTGATGCAGGTGCAGTCGCATCCTGAAGCTGGTCCTTCAACCAGCTTCAGGACATGACTGTGCCTGCGCCAACCTTGGTGCACGCGCAGTGCGTCCAGGTTGGAGCCGGCCCCTTGCCCCGCCCACCTGCACCCACAGTGCACTGGGGTGGGTGGTGTGCCCTCCCTGACCCTGCCCCCGCCCCTGACCCCGTCTGGCCCTGTCCACTTCCGGGGAACCTGTTGTTGGGCCAGGCCAGGCCCACCCCTGGGAATAGAGGAATGAATTGTTTTGAATGTCCTGATTTAAACAAAAGTTCTGGAAACATTCACTCCAAAAGTACGCGCACAATAGAGAGAAAATTGTTAGTCCCAACACCTAAAAGTTTTCCCATTTTTATAGTTCCCAAAAATCATACCACCGTAATTGTACAATCATGTTCTGCTAACTCCAGCAATGCAGCTGCAGCAAATTGTATTGGCTCTGCCGTTCCATTGGACTATTTCAGTTGCATGGAGAGGGGGGATTTGCTGCTTGGGTAACAGTCTATCCTCCATATTAATCTACCCAGGCCGTCGTGCTCTGGAGAGGACACTAAGAGCACGATACCATAGTCTTTCGAGACTGAAGGATGCCAATGATGATGATTCTGTAGCAGCTACGAAACAGAGGGATTCTGCTTTGAAGTGTGCTTTCCTAAATCCAGTGCAAACTTCTATTCAAAATAACTCTATTCTGATCTCACCTGGCCTATGGCTGAGCATAGGAAACAAGTTTTGGAGCTCAACCCAGGCTGCAAGCGGGCTCCAGTTCAGATGAATGTGTCAAATCTGGGACTGACATGGGTGTGTGGTCAAAAACAAGGGCACCTATCAATTAAAAGAACCTGTCATATGTAGCTATGTTATTTTTAAAAAAACCGCCTTTAAAAACAAACAAATGGGTTTGATCAAAACCCTATTGCTTGGGAGACATAAAATAGTAATTCATTTACAGAACTGTCTATTGTCTACTCTCGAAGCAATGAATGGCAAAGGTAAATCACAGGAATCTGTGCATGCCCAGACCAGCTCCATTATACCCTTGCAGGGCCTCCTGCTGGAATCACTTCATCTATTCTTAAATGGTTGCAAGAGGAGGGGGCACGAGGAAGAGAGAAATCCCAGGATGCAGCAGATTTTCAAACAGTCCCATCTGTGTGATATTCCTGGCCACAGGCCTCTATTTTCCTCTCTGACAGAGGTAACTAAATCTCCTTGATGCTCACCATGCCACGGGACAGATTATTTGCATTAGACTTAATCTTCGGGTAGCTCTGCATGTGTCTGAAGCATGAAGCGAAGACTACAGGGTGATGCGAAGGCTTTTCAACAAGCCGGCTGTAAAGCATGATTTAAACATTAGCATAATTCAAAGTGGTAGGTTGAATGTTCAGAGCCATAATCCTTTCCCTGTGCTCTGTGAATGGGCTCGCTTTTTACTCAACATGAGTGAAGATGAACTACCCCGCACACTGTTTCTTCTGCTTGCCACAGAGGCGTTTGAATAATGAAGGACAGCCTCTGACTTTGTTCCTCATGTGGAATTTTTTTCCCTTTTAACAAATCCCATCTTCTCCTGTCCTCTCATGTTCGTTTTGCTGAGGAAAACTCAAAATAAATAAATGTTGATTACTCAGATCTTAAAATGAGATTATATTGTCCAAATGAAAAAGAAAAACTGGACATGACAAGAAAATGGGAAACAGAGCATTACAAAGAAAAGAACTTAAAGTCATTTTCAAATATAGAAACTAAGGGGGCAATCCTAACCCTGACTACTCAGAAGTAAGTCCCATTATAGTCAATGGATCTTACTCCCAGGAAAGTGTGTTTAGGATTGCAGCCTAAGAGCACAAGCCTAACCATGTCTACTCAAAAGTAAGCCCCATTGTGTTCAGCGGCTCTTACTCCAAGGAAAGTTTCTTTAGGATTGCAGCCTAAGCCACTGAAATTCATGCATGTTTAGTTGCAGGATAATTTGGATGTACTTATTTTTCTTATGGAAGACTAATTAGGTTGCAATCCTAACTTCCACTTAGGCTGGCCTATTCCCTGGCATAAATCATGTACTGACATGGTGTTGTCACAAAAATGCTGTCGACACTTGTGTGACACTCCTGGGAAGGGTTAGGCCAGTGCACGGACATGTGCTTGCCTCCCTACATCACCACAGGAATGGAAAGACCAATGACTTGTGCTGGCTTAGGTTAGGATTGCACCTGAAATGCACGATCTCAGGTGCACCTGGGCTGGTCAAGTCCCTAGTGCTGGCCAGGGAAGGTTGTAAACATGCAGTCAAGTACAGTCAAGTACATTCATGCTTCCTCAGGGGAAGCTGCACAGGTGCACAAAGATGCACCAACTCATGGAGGACAGATCTACCCTCCACTGTGGTACAGGGAGATAAGTCCGTGCCAGCCAAGCTTGGCCAGCTCAAAGGTCTGAGGAGTCTGGGGGTATGGGGAAAGTAGAGAAAAGGCTTGGAGTAGGTGTTCTGGGATGGGGGAAAGTAAGCATTGGTTGGAATTGTGGGCAGGTGGGGAGTGAAAGGTGGAATTGGGACCTAGCACTTGTGACGGATCCAAACTCTGTTACTGGGCAATGCAGAACAGCTCTGTTCAGCTCAGATTTTTGCCACATCCTGAGACCCATTGAGATTGACCCATTGGGGCTGCTGATGTATTACCTGAGTAGGGGGGGAATTTTGCACAGGAGTAGTTATGATTGCACTTTTAGGATTGCAGTTTGGGATTGCACTGTATGAACGCTATCTTGAGGAAAAGATGAGCCAGCACAGGCCTCTCCATTGGTTCCTGAGTGTTGCAAATGAGTCATAAGGCATATTTGCAGTGACTCAGACGTTGGTTGGGTGTCTAATTGCTGACTGTCTCTCTACAAAAGTAAGAAAAGCTGTTTTGAAACAATTGTAAAGGGACATACTTTTTAATTTTTTACTGCTTTAATTTAACACACTTTTTTGTATCAGCAACGAGTCTCAAAATCAAATCCCTGCAGATATCAAGGCATGACCATATTTCATTAGGAGCAATGGAGGCGCAAGAAACCTGTAAGTTGGTACTGGTATTTATTTTTCCATTATTTTTTTAATCCATGGAGGGTTTTCAGAACAGAACCCTATCTGTGGCTTTTGCAAAGCTGAGGATCCAAGAACAGAACTCATGTGGAGAAGGCAACACTAGTATACGCTTCTCTGGAGCTACTTCTCTGAAGTGCTCCATGTGCTTTATCTATGTTAGTTCAGTATTTCTTACAATAAACCTGCAAGGTAGGCCAGTATTACAACGTTACAGAAATATACTAACTGGGTAGCTGAGATTTGAACTGGTGCTTTCCCAGCTCATAGCTTAAGCTTTTACCTACACCAACTGTCCAGCTGACTGTCCAGCTGAAAATATTCCAGCTCAACCAATCTATCACGGCTCCTATAAAAGGTTTAGACTGAAATGGTTTTACAGAGTCATAAAATTACCCGCAGGCAAAAAGGGGGCCATTTTGATGCAAATGCTGTCAAGAACATCAATTATAGTGATATACCCATGGTTCGCTGGTCCCTTGAATTATTGTTGAGGATTGCTGTGTGCTCGTAATTGGGTCATGATGATGAAAACACTTTTTCATGTGCAAGGCTGTTACAGCTGGGATAAAATCAAATATTTAGTTACCTGTCCTCCATTATATACAGAAACATAGGATATTTATGATGCAATGAAATATTCAGCCAGCGCATTGGAATGCTCACACCCTAGCATTAGAATTAGAAAATATGATGAAAATGCACCTCACATCCAGAAAATGTATATTTCATATAAATATATGTGTGTTGAAATATTCATACAGCCCAGTGAACTCTTGGCATTGTCTTCACTCTGCATGCTTCTGGATATTTCATATACAAGTGCACTTGTTACCCAGAGAGGTATAGAAGCCCATCTCAAATACCCACTCTCACCCACTGAGCTGACTCATCCGATCAGCCGTATCTCTGCCTAACTTCATCCCTCTGGAGTATTCAGTCTCTCTCAGGTCACTAAAGAATGACAGCTGCAGGGATCTGATAAACTGTTTTGTTCACAATCACAGCTAGGACTTGGCTAAGCTTTACCACATAAAAGGAGCAGATTTTCAGTGCATATTCATAAGGGGAAAACAGGAAAAGGGAGCTTTCTGACATTGCTCGGTCACATTAGCATGTCAGTGTGAGGTCTGGACTGATGGTGCTTCACACTGCATCCTTTGCATGTCTTATATTCAAAGATACCACATACACGCTGGAACACAAGTCATCCCAAATTTCCTTTTGTCTGTTCCTTTTGCCTGTAAGCAGAATGTAAAGGGACTTACACCCAGAATGACATAAGTGAAGTAAAACATCTTACCATACAAATCACCACAAAACCGGTGCTCTAATTCTCATCATTTATGTCAGTGTATGCAATGCCCAGCTAGGTGCCACATAACACCACTTCTGAGAACTGATGCTTCTACCCAGGCTGAAGTTGCAGATATTACATCCTTGGGTTAAATGGGCAATTGATATAATACATTCCTAACCTCCACTTAGGCCAGCCTAAGCCCCAGCATAAGTCCTGTGCTGACCATAAGACCAAAAAGTGCCATAAGACACATCTGCACCACTCCTGGGGAAGGGTTAGGCCAGTGCACAGACATGTGCTTGCCTCCCTACATCATCTTGGGAATGGGAAGACCAATGAGTTAGGATTTCAGCCTTAGGCACAGATCTTTTGTAGTAATAAAAATGGTTGGAGGGACAAATGTAGGTAGATAAAGCAATTCAATGTAAACTTTAGTTCAGTTGTGTAGACCTCGGGATGTGGCATGTCACAAAAGTGCCATTCCTGGGGGAGGATTAGGCCCATTCACAGACATGCACTTGCCTCCCAACATCACCACAGGAACAGAAAGACTGATATATTGTACCAGTCTAGGTCAGGATTGCACCCTAAGGGTGCAATCCAGGGTAACTACGGGGAGTCCTTGCTCCGGTGTAAGAACAATTTGCTCTGGATTGCAATATGAATTTCCCATAGGTTTTTCACTAGATGGTGCAGTAACTACGGGTACACGTAATGTCTCTTACGTGCTCCCGTAGTTACTCTGGATTGTAGGGTTAGACAGCTCCATATGTATGTTCCAAGTGAAGGGACATGATGAATAGCTCCAGCTAATTATTAAGTTGGTCTCTGGCAGCTGTGAAAAGATAACTTCCATAGTAATAAGTATGAAGAAAGAGGTAGGAATGGTAAGAATTATGAGGAAATTCAAAATGCCAAAATTGTAATGCATAGCTTTTGTAATGTACATTGTACAGCTGCTTTGGGAATACTCGGAGTAGCCTAATCTCCAAACAGAATATCACAGAAGTGACAAAGGTGCCACAAAGGACAAGCACAATGGTCTGTGGCCTGAGGGCAGGGTGACTATATGACCATTTGACCAGGGTGACTATTTCCGGATTTGTTCTCTTTTTTAGCTTTCGGAGGTGTCCTCCAAAAGGGCTTCATTGTCCTCCATTTTGGCTTCTTTTTGGAACTTTGCAATGGTGTGCAGTATCCCATCATGTCATATGTCATTGGATTCGTTTTGAAGAACAGAGTCCAATGCTAAAATCAGTTTATATTTCCTTCCTATCAAAAGTTATGGCCAAAAAAACAAAAATCAAAAATATGCATTAAGCTTTATGGGAAAGTGAAAGTGCCCAATATCCAGGGTCCCCATAAAGCCGAAATTGTTGCACGCCTCCTGATGACCTTGCCCAACCTAGTGATGGAGGCACTCACGGTTGGACTAGGAAGTGTTGGTTCCGGCACGCATGCGCTATTCAGCCCCGAGGCTGCGTGCGCATTTTAATAAACATGGATGCCACAGCCGGCAAGACTTAGGCTACAATCCAGAGTAACTATGGGAGCACATAAGAGAGTTTACATGCACCTGTAGTTATTGCACTACGTAGTGAAAACCTATGGGAAATTCATATTGCGATCCAGAGTAACTTGTTCTTACTCTGGAGCAAGGACTCCCCGTAGTTACTCTGGACTGCGCTCTAAGCCACTATGCTGTGGCTACTACTTGTAAGTACCCCAACTTCCCCCACCAGCCTCCAGCAGCCACTCTCCATCCTCTAGCCCAGGTAAGCCCCTGTCCTCCATGCCTAAGAAGTAAGCCTATTGAGTCAATGGCCTTACTCCTGAGTAAAGGGTGACCATATGCTGGACAGGGAGGACAGGGTCCTCTGAAAATAATTTTAAGTCCAGATTTTCAGCGGAAAATCCGGACTTTTTGAGGACCCTGTCCTACTTTTTGGGTGCCATCATATGGTCACCCTGCCAGTATCACAGCTTTACTCGTGAATAGGCAAATGTGCCACTGTCCGCCAGAAAGGCCAGACTGAGAGGAATCGTAGACCTTGTCCTCCTTTTTAAGTACAAATGGAAAGTATCCAGGAATGTGGCCATCTTCCTGTTTCAATAGTCAGTCTCTTCATATGACACCTATTCAAAAAGGGCCATTTTAGGCCTCATGGATGAATTTGGTTACACACACAAAGAATTAATAGCCACCATATGTTTAATTTTTGTGTGTGCCAATATTAAAC
Source organism: Cryptoblepharus egeriae (assembly GCA_030015325.1). Lineage (NCBI taxonomy): Eukaryota > Metazoa > Chordata > Lepidosauria > Squamata > Scincidae > Cryptoblepharus > Cryptoblepharus egeriae. The sequence continues at coordinate 60,724,415 of JAREYC010000003.1, read as the reverse complement.
CTAAATTAGACTGGCAAGAGCCATAAAAATTTGATGTTTACTGCTTGCAGGTCATAATCAGCAGACCTATAGAAATAACTGTTAAAATAGTTGCTTATGTTCTGGAGGTTTTTATACAAAATATAATTTTTCCACTCTACAATGATTATTTTTCAGGATAATGTTTTTTATTAGTCATAATTTTATATGTTGTAGCATGTACATTTTAGTACTTAATGGAAGATACCTGGCTGAACATTTTCATCTGTATGGAAAGCAGATGTCTCCCTTTGATGACCCAATTATGCTGGGCAAAGACTATCTACTTATGCAACAGCTGTCCTAGAAGGGTTGGAGGGACAAAATATCAAGGTCATGATGCTAATTACATGCCCTAAAACAATGTTCTGCCAGAACAAAGATACAACTTGATAAACTGAATCCTTTTGCTTCATAGCTCAGCACCTCAAATATTTGTGTTCACTGTAAAAGTATATCAAAATAATTTGGAAAGTTTCCATGATACACTTAAGGTGCAATCCTAACCTAAGCTAGCCCATCAGTCTTCCAATTATAATGTAGGGAGGCAAGCACATATCTGTACACTGACCTAACCCTTCCCCAGGAGTGGCACAGAAGGGTCTTACAGACTTTTGTGACCTCCCCAGATCAGCACAGGACTTATGCTGGGGCTTAGGGCAGCCTAGCTGGAGTTTAGGATTGAAGCCCAAATCAACATTTCTCAACATTTCACATGGTCCACTTATTGGAAGTACCACTGGAAGTAACTGGCAGTGACACAGCCAGTTACTTCTGGGTTGGGGGACCAGATGCAATGCAACAAACACCAGTAAGAGTCTCAGAGTTAAATGAAAGGGATTTTTAAAGTGCAGAAAAGCATGCTGTGGAGCCTCCTTACTACTATATGTTGTGTCCTGTATCTGGTGTTACTGTCAGGCAGCAGCGATCCAGGAATCCCACAAGTACCAACAGACACCACTTCAAATACTTCAATGGTCGAGAAACACTGCTCTTAATGTCACTGGGTGGGATGGCCTGGGAGGGGTGTGAAATAAGCCTCCAGCACTTAAGCCATAACCTAACCCTCTTCCTGAGCAGCCTGGTGTTACATTGGGCTTTTTGGATCTGCAACAGTGATTTACCTGGTACAGATCCAAGTAGCTCCTTTGACGTGGCTGCTGTGCAACACTCTATAAGGGAAGTAAACCACCCCCTTATTCTGAGTTACATGGGATCAGTCACCTACCCTGCACTGGATATAACACAGACCTGCCTGCCTGCTCAAGGGCTGGATAGGCTAGGGCTGAAAATATCTATGATAAAATATTACCTAATAGATGTTAATATAACAATTTGTTCTTATCAAAAAAGAAAAAGTTATGTGCAAAATGGATCTGAACATAAATTTATTTAGGCAGATGATTCCCCTTCTAACACTTTTTATGTTAACTCACTCAGAGATATCCATGCTGCTGTGGTAGGCAGGGTGGATTTCCAGTGTTAGGCTGCAGGCCTCAGTCAGTCTTGGAAGACTATGGCATCGTGCTCGGCATACGCTGCATGCGAAGCATGAAAGCCTGGGTTGGATTGTTATGGAGGATAGGCTCTTACCCAAGCAGCAAATCCCCCCTCTCCACGTCACTGAATTAGTCCAATGGAAAGGCAGAGCCAATATGATTGGATCCAGCTGGCGTCGCAGAGTTGGGCTAAGGACAGGAGCTTACCCTGTCTTGTGGGGCCGACCCGGGTCTCGAACCCTGGCCTGCTGGTTAACAAGCACAGTGTCTTAGCCACTTGCACAACCCACAGCCCTTGTTTTAGGCTGAGGAGACTGATAAATGAGTGATAAATGATCAAATGGAAGAATATACATCTGAAATCAGAGAATTCAGGTGATGCCTGATCTCTCTCTCTCTCTCTCTCTCTCTCTCTCTCTCTCTCTCTCTCTCATACATATACACACACCCACACACACACAAACACATTATCATTCAGGACAGGGAAAAGACTTTTCTCTCTCTAATTGGTTAAGACTTGCCAGGGAAGAGGAAAACACATTGGTGGACCCACACATGTAGTCAAGCTTCCCTGTGTGTTCATGTTACACATCTTAGAGTATTCCTAATACTTGTATGGAATTAGATCTGACCCCACAGTGTCCAACACCAGGAACATGCTTGGAGATGGTGGATACCCCCAAATACCCTCCCAAAATAACCCCCAAAACAACAAGCAGTTGTTTCTGCTGCTAGAGAAAAGATACATTGCAGGATATGGTAGCTAAGATCAAATCACCCACCTCTTGAGCAGAGCAATAGAGAAACCATAATCACACCTGTGCCTGAGCTCTGCCCCCCCAATTCAACCCACACAACAAAAAAAGATTCAAGAGATATTTCACAGGTGACTGCATGCTGGACAATTCTGACCTTTTGCATTGCTTTATGGACTAGATTTCCATGATAGAAGATAACTTGTTTCATTATTTAAAAATAGCATTTATGTTTACTTATCATTTTTTGTTTCATCTGGCCTCTTTTATCTACCAAACATTTATTATATCTAAATATAAGAATTTGGGGGTTAGAACTATTAACATTTAGAAAAAGTGCCATGAGCCATTTTGAGCCTGTGGAATAACATGGGATATAAACTATTTTTCATAAGTTTAGACAGTAGAATCCTAACCATGTCTTGTCAAAGCCCCATTGATTCCAATGAAACTTACTCCCAGGTAAAAAGTATATGACGGCTGTTCAAGTGTACATGTTAACACTGAAAGTGTGGCTCCATCCTATATGCTTGTGAATTTTTTTTATTTTTCTCTTTGAAAGTTAAGCCCAGTTATATAAAGAGCTCAGTCTTGATCAGGACCACCAAAGAATTCTCTTCCACTGTGCAATCGTCCCAATGAAAATTATGTCCTCAAAGCTATGAGTTCTGGGACGACAGCATCGATTGAAGCAAGAATAGCAGCTTCAGGGGCACTCACTGAAACTACAGTTTAGTGGGAAAAGATTAAACAGTTCGCCCTTATGCAATGCAGGCCCAATCTTGATCTTTAACAGCTGTTTAACTTCAAAGGAACAACAAGGCAAGATCAAAATATGCATTTAACACATCATGATATACATTAAAATGAAAAATCGTTTCCCACGTAGTGGGTAATGTGACAGTATCCCGATATGCTATCTGTCTCCTTTATGACTAAGGGCGCAATCCAGAGTAACAATGGGGAGTCCTTGCTCCGGTGTAAGAACAATTTATTCTGGATTGCAATATGAATTTCCCATAGGTTTTCACTAGGTGGTGCAGTAACTACAGGTGCACGTAATGTCTCTTACATGCTCGCGTCGTTACTCTGGATTGTAGGGTTAGACTACAGCTTTTGCTTATGCAGAATCTTCTCACATCGCACACTGTGCATTTGCATGCAACCCAAGCAGATCACAGCAGCACAGAATGCAATTTTTTTTAAAGTTTGAACATTAGACCTTTCCTCACATGAGGAAATAACACCTCAGGGAATGAAGTTGCTTGCTTGTTTAGGTTTGCTGAAAAATCTTCTGGGGTGTGAGCACTTTTTCAGCTGAAGGTTACATTAACATTATACAGAGAGGGATTCGACTAATTAACAAATTATCAGTTTGTGGAGTTTGTCGCGCATGCAGCAACATGCACATAAAGCATTTCTTTGTGATCCGGCAGCTGTCCTCTTCTCAGTTCACAGCTTCATTAATCATGTGCACTGCACGCCATTGTGTAAATTGCAGTGCTATTGGAGACGGAGAAAACATTGTGGCTTACTGTCCAGGAACAGGCTTGGATTACCAATGGCCCTGGGGACAGAAAAAGTACTTTATTAAAGCAGCACAGGGATCATTAAAATACAAAGTATTCTAATTCTCCCACCAAAATGATTATGGGCTGCTTTTTGTATTTAGACTAAGCTTTGTTATGAGCTCCCATCCTCAGAACCAGAGACTGAATTTGCCGTAGAAAATATGTCTGTCCATCTATAGCAGTGTGTTTTCTATGGAAAAATATCATGATTGTTCACAAAGGATGATCTTTTTCAATTGTAAAGCACACCCTCGAATACAGATTCAGGTCCAACCTTGTTATACATGGATTTTTATACACAATTTTGACTCAAAAGCACTGCAAATCACAGCTTTAAAAATAGCTTTTTTACTGGTGTAAAGGGGCAGACATACGAGCAATCATTCCATTCTTCACCTGACCAGGGGTTCCTTTGCATTTCTAATTGCTGACTGCCTCTCTACAACAGGAAGAAAAGTTGTTTTTAAAGTACTGTAAAGGAACATGTCCCTAGCATGTACACGCTTCTGAAACAGCGACGTCTACGCTGGCTTGGACATGTCGTGAGAATGGCCGATGGTCGGATTCCAAAAGACCTTCTGTATGGAGAATTAGCGCAGGGAAAGCGCCCTAGAGGGAGACCACAGCTGTGATACAAGGACATCTGCAAGAGGGATCTAAAGGCCTTGGGAATGGACATCAACAACTGGGAAACCCTGACCTCTGATCGTTCAGCATGGAGGCAAAAGACACAGCATGGCCTTCTTCAATTTGAAGAGACACTCATTCGGCAGGCTGAGACAAAGAGGCAGTCCCAGAAACAGCGAAATCTGGGGGCTGGGCAGGGGACTGACTGTATCTGCCCTCAGTGTGGAAGGGGTTGCCACTCTCGAATTGACCTGTTCAGTCATAAAAGACGCTATTTTAGGACCTCTACTTCTGAGCACAATACCATAGTCTTTCGAGACTAAAGGATGCCAATGAAAGGAACACACTTTATTTTTAAACTGTTTTTGTTTAACACATTTTTTGGTATCAACAGGGAGTCCCAGAATCAAACTCCTGGAGATACTGAGGCAAGACCTCCATAAGGAGCAATGGAAGAGCAAGATATCTAAAAGAAGATCTTTAAATCTATTTTTCCATTTTTTAAAATCCACTGATTGTTTTTATCCATGGTAGGCTCTGAAATGGAACCTAGTGAATAACAAATGAAACCTAAATATCTGAAAAGCATGTAGTCTGTAGTAGCTCAAGGACTGCAACTAGACTGATAAAAGCATCTCTTCTGCATTTGTATGTAATGAAGTCAATTGCTTTAAGTTTACAATCCTATGCAGAGTTATGCAGACTCTGTGTAAATAGGTACAATATGTTTTGCTTGCCAAATGCCAAGATACAAAACTCCAGCCAGGGCAAGGAAAAAAAAAAAGCTGTCTCCGACTCAGCATAGTCCAGGGATATTCAGTCTTTTCCATTTTGCAGCACATTGGCAAGCAACTAAAATGGTCATCAGTTTTTTGACAATTTACAAGGCACACTGTAATGCAAGTGGGGGACTCACTTTCCTCAATGGCCTTACCAATAAATGACTCCCAAATTCCTATAGCACACCTGGGGACCATTTGCTGCACGCCAATGTGTCATGAGACAGTGGTTGAAAATGGCTGGTATAAAAAATACTAAGCTAAATGGACCGATGACCTTACTAAATATAAGGCACCTTTCTATCCTCATAGACAGGTGTTTTTTGTCGATGGATTTCATGGCCTTGTGTTTTCTATAACTGTGTATTCATAATTATATAGATCTGCTTTATCATTTGAGGACTTTTGTGTCAAGTGACACCATGCATGTGTGAATAGGCCATCACTGAACAAACTACAGAGATTGGATTTTCCCATCATCTCCAATAGAAACAATAGAGTCAGTTCATATATTCAGACATTGGTCATCAGCCATACAATAATAGAAAAATCAAGTGATGTGTGAAACATTCTTTGTCCAGACCGGTAGCTAATTCTGTGACTGTGTATGAATAATGATGACTGTGTTTCTAGAAGTCTTCAGCATTGGATAAAAGGGGGGAGAGAGAGAGAAAGAGAGTAGCACTAAGACTGATAATGGAGTCTAATATCAAGTGACTCCTCATAAGTAAAGCACTCATCCAATTTCTCCTATATGTTTATGAACCTAATCTGAAGGCACATCTTCCCTATTTAATGGTAATGATGGCACACATTCTTTAAATTCTTCCAATCTCACAACATGCATATTTAAATAATGTTCTTTTGTCCAATGCACCCTGTGCATAATTGGAAACATAACTTTCATGCACAATTCCCTTGCTGAACATTTGAGATTTAAAATCTTTTTCCTACTGAATATTTTTTATACAAATTCTCATTTCGTTTCATTCCTTGACCTTTAATTTCCGAGATGGATGTTTGTACTTAGGAGGCTCAGCTCAAGTCAAAAACATTCCTTTTTGAAAAGTCACACCTGAATGTATCCTGTAAGATTGGTTGAAATTTTAGGGCTTACAAAAAAATAGAGATTTTTGTTCCTAAGTTTGTCTTAAAAATTAAATATCCTCAAATGAGGATATTTAAAGCTTTAATAATGCTTTAAACAACCTCAGTAGTCTAGAAGAAAGGGCCAATAATCTGGATGCCATGAACCTCGGGTGAGTTTGGTGCCATTGGCATTGCTGAACACGGACCCCTTCCCAGGCCTGAGGCGCTTGCACAAATAAATGTGAACTTGTGGTAGCAGTAATGCTACCATAAGTCTGAGTTGACCTATTGTGGCTTGTGGGGCTTATAACCCAGGACAAGGGTTATAATCAAGTCTGCGCCAGTGCTGCTGTATCTCCTTGCAAGGATTTAGGTAGGATTGGGTTGGTAATGGTTGAAGTTAAACCTGAATCTACAGTGGTGCCTCACGTAACATATTTAATTCGTACTGGAGGCATGTTTGTTACGTGAAACGTTCTTTACATGAAGCGGATTTTCCCATAGGAAATAATGGAAACTCAGACGATTGGTTCCAGAACCCAAAAATATTCATATAATATTAACTGGATGTAAAAACGATGACAAAACACTGGAATTGAATTCAAATCACGCATTCAGTGTGCATGATGCTATGAAGTCTACTTAGGCTACAATCCTAAAGACACTTTCCTGGGAATAGGACCCATTTAACACAATGGGGCTTGCTTCTGGGTAGAGATGGTTAGAAGGCTGCAATTAAAGATACTTTCCTAGGAGTAAGACCCATTTAACAAAATGGGGCTTACTTCTGGGTAGACATGATTAGGAGGCTGCAATCCAAGACACCTTCAAAGTGTCTCCCCACTTTCTCCTTCTCTCCATCTTGAGCCTCTCTCTCCCCTGCTCCCTTCTGGCTAGCCCTGAGCTGCTTCCCTCTTCTCCACTGCTCTTCTTTCCCTCTGCCCAACAGATGCCTGGCCACAGGAGGAACAGTGCAGAAGTGTTGCAGGAACGCTAGGCAGCCCTGATGCTTTTTTGAAAAGGGCTGCCGGCCAGCGCTTCTGCTCCAACTTCCAATGAGTGCGTTTGTTATGTGAAGTACAGTTTGTTACGTGAAGCAGGATCCTGGAGAAATTTTTGTTTGTTATGTGGAACATACTTTACATAAGGCGTTTGTTACGTGAAGGCGTCACTGTACCTGAGAGCACATCCACCTTCATAATTTTGCATAATCAGGAAGCATAAAAAATTTCAATGAGTTTAATATCACTGGATGGAGTCTAATTTTTCTTTCTTTGGATAGCAATTCTTGGGTTCAAAGAGCACAGTAAACATTTTCTGTTATTGTTCAACCAATATAGACAGGCCTTGAAGTAAAGGAATCTTCATTTACTTCCAAGCCCAGGCGAGTACATTAAGTTTCAATAAATACATAAAAATACATTCTTTTTTGTGGGGTGCCAAGCCATCATTATCAATCATTGTTCTAGAAAAAGAATGAAACTATCTGTTACAGCAAAGAATGTCATCCTTTACCCACCTTGTATCCATACAGAGCATGTTTTCATTGCAAGAATTCTTTTACCCTTTCTTATTTCTAGGGCCTCAACATCGTCTTCAGCATTCACTCTGTAAGATGAGGTTTATCCTGCTTCTAAAGCCTCCAAATTAACCTTTCAGAAAAAAATCTGACATCTCCTGAGTCACCAGGCAACTAAGTCCTTTTCTATCAAAGCAGACAGTCTCTTCTTAAATCACTTACATGTGTCAATAATAACTTCTTTCTTCACTGGAGACCCAGATGAAGACCGAGGCCCCAGCACTGCTAGACAAAGGGGTTTTGTTTTCTAAACTAACCCCATTCAACTGAAATAGGAAGCGAGAATCAGAATAAGTGTTGTTAGAGGCTCAGAATTCAACACTATGGGTTCAAACCACAGAATAAACAAATAATGCTTCCAAATAACGCTCACACTGGCATGAAGGTAATTTTGGTGTTTATAACCGTTCTAAACGACAAAATGGACATGAAGTGCTCCAGAGTGTGTGACTTTTACGAGGCCCTTCAATGCTCTGGGTGTTTCCATTCCTGCTGAGGCAGCACCTGTTTGCACTTTCTCATGCTAGACAGGCAGACACCCTTATTTAAGATGATAATATTTTACTACATGCTCTCTGTGTGTTGGCCAAGTGAGCTCACATTGTTGAACACTGGCCTCAAATTGGGGTAGCAGGGATTGGCTACGCATTTCTCATAGAACCTATTCCATTCCATTTGTTTCACAGGGTCGCTAATCTCCATGAAGCAGTGAATTTAATTCTCTGAAGGTAGATTAACCAACCCAAAATAACTCAGTCTAATTTCCAAAGGAACATTGGCACATCTCACAAACTGAAAGAGCAGAGGCAGTGGGTCTGAGTAGTTGCATTCACATACTATTAAGCCGTGGGCAGTAGGAAATTGAGAGCTCCATTTTGAGCTTGGTGCACCGGCAAACCGTTGGCATGTACTGTCTCAAATGTGCCATAAGGCATGTTTGCAACCACTTAGCACTGACCACCAGTTCATTTCCACCAGATCCAGAACCCCACATTAGTCCTTGTGGCCCAACAAGGAGGCCTTTAGTTCCATGCCAGCTCAAGGTCTGCCACAGAATCAAGTAGCACCATTGTGGGGCTACTTTCCTTACCCAGGGAAGGGGACAAAGGTTTCAGGGGGTTCTCACAGGTTCCATAGAACCCTTCGCTAATGACCGCCTGAATCTGAGAACCGGTTACTAATGGGACATAGAACCTGTTGTTAATTTAGGTTATTAGGACATAGAACCTGTTGTTAATTTATTTGAATCCCACCACCGGACAAATGTCTCTTTCTCCCAAGGAGCTGCCAGGAGCTGCATGGTGCAGTTTGGAGACCATTGCCTACCACTTGGAGTAGTTTAGGATTGGGCTGCCTGGCCATGGCTCTTAAACTTACTTGTATCGAGGAACATTATTTTGTTCTTATTTCTTATTCTTTCCAAGCCAATACATTTTCTATGCTTAAAATTAACCTATAGAAATTGGCTTTAAGAGATTTCTGAATTAAACTTATAACTGCTACCTTTGCATATAATTCAACATCTGTGTGTCTAGAGAGGAACCATATACATAGCAGGGATTTCCTTTTAAATTTTCCACCATATAGGTTGAATCTTGCTATCCCTGAGGTTTTGTTCCAGGAACCTCCATGGTTATCCATTTTTGCATTATACAAAACCAATTGTTTACAATGGTAACAAGGCAGGCAATGAATCAGTATGAATCGAGTTCCCTTTCACGGGGCTTTAAACAGCTTAGATCAGCTCAGAGGCAAAATCTTCTCATAAAATAATTCAGAATCTAGAAATTTTGAACTAGCAGAAAATTATTTCAGAAGAGGAATTACAGATTGTGATCCCAGTCCTATCCACACTTTCCTGTGAATAAGTCACACTGTAATCAGACTTGATTCTGACTAGATATGAATAGGTTTGTGCTCTTAGGCTTCACACATACCTTTTTCCAAGGGATCCTTAGGACTTTCATGGGCAATTTTTCAATGATGTGTACTTAAGCTTAGTAGTATGGGGAAACATTTATGCCGAGGACACACAACGATGAATGTGTTCACTTTGTAATAAATTTTTCAGCAAAAAATACTTGTATGTTTTAATCTAAGATCAGGCAGCTTATGAAGTCTGGTGGTTGAGCAAAGGGCTTCAAAAAAAGGCCAAGCAGGTACAGACCTGGATGGGCACTGAGAGCTGATAAGGACAACAGAATCAGAGGTGTTGCTGTTTACAGGTTGGCCTTCCTGAAAAACAGCCCTTGCTGGGAGCTTGGAAGGCATTCCCTTATGCCAGATGTGTGATGACCACATTATGAAAAAGATTCTATCCAGAAGAGATGAGTTCATTCTATAGAACAACAAAAATTAGCCTGCACCCTGGGCATGAATAGTCTACACATATTGGCTGCTGGATCTCACAAAGAATCTCCCAGCAATTGTAAATTGCCTTATAAATGAACGAATGAATAAATGAATCCAATATTTTTTCAAACCGTGCTTATAAAATGTCAGCCATTTAGAGATCAGGATTTGTATGTCTCTGACACCTGCAGGCTTTCTAACACTTGAGTGCAAATGCTGCAGTCATGCTGTGAATGCATAAGGAGCTTTGCCATCTGCAAAGGCTTCAGTTGAAAAGGCAGGTTTGTATGGGAAAAGAGCTGCTGTGCAGGTATATGCTATACCCTGACATGAATGTAGTGCAGCACAGTATACACAGGGCGCAGGGAATAACCTATATTTTTTCAAACTTTGCTTAAAGCCATGAGAATTCCAATCATGACTGTAAAATCTCGGGGGGGAAATTGTCATTGTCTTTTTTTTTAAGGACTGATTTTGCTGGTAATATTTTAGCACAGAAGCTGGCAAGTGCCATGTGGTCACATTTACTTGTCACATTTGTCAGCAAGTTGCGGATTCCAGGCAGGACTTTCCAAAACAAGAGTGAGTGTGAGATGGGGAGTGGATTCTGAGTTGCAATTGATTCCGTTTAGTTTCATATCAGTTGCTTAAAAGCGCAGGATCTGCCTTGCACAAATAATGACATTGCAGCACTGGGATTTCAGTATGACAGACAAAGCATCTCTATACACTTATAAAGAATTTAGATCATTTGGATGAACAATATCTAACTGAGAAAATATTTAAACACTTGGCTACTAATGCTGTGAGATACAGCAGTGAGCAAACTGGTAATCAGAGAACAGGAGCAGTGGAGGAGTGAATTGCTTTGTTTTTGCTCAGATTTGTTGTGCTTTCTGCCACATTCAGGGCACAACCAATTTAGGCCAGCACAACTCACTTATTTCCCTGTTCCTTGTTTAAGCAGGGGTGCAGATTACACTGTCAGGCAGCTAGAGATAGCGAGTTCTCAGATACCAGCTTGCGTATAGGAAGTTACCTGACCAAGTTTTGCTTGACGTCACAAACCTGAAACAGAAGAAGAGCAACTAGTAAGGCATACGGAAACCTATCCAAGTACAGTGGTGTCTCACATAAAGAACTTAATTCGTTCCGGAGGCATGCTCTTTAAGTGAAACGCTCTTTAAGTGAAGCGGATTTTTCTATAGGAAATAGTGGAAACTCAGACGACTGGTTCCACAACCCCCAAAATATTCATATAAAAATATTAACTGAATGTAAAAATGATGATAAAACACTGTACTTGAATTCAGAACTTGCATTCACTGTGCATGATCCTATGAAGTCTACTTAGGCTGCAGTCCTAAAGAAACTTTCCTGGGAGTAAGCCCCATTTAATGCAATGGGGCTTACTTCTGAGTATACATAGTTAGGAGACTGCAAAAAAGACACTTTCCTGGGAGGCTTACCTGGGCTGCTGCTGGAGGTTCAAGGTTGTCGGTGGGGGCACTTGGGGGCAGTTACTGCCTCTGGCACCACCGGGCAACTGCCCCCAAGTTGGGGGCAGTTAGAGACAGCAGTGCTGGCTGGCAGCCCTTTTAAAGAGCCTCCATGGGGAGTGTCAGGGATGCATAGCACGCGTGCCCATAGCACGCTTGCTTGTTAAGTGAAGCGGAACTAGTTATGTGAAGCAAGATTTCTTGGAAATTTTTTCTTGTTATGTGAAACACTTGTTAAGCGAAGCACTTGTTAAGCAAGGTACCACTGTATCTAGAAGCAATGTAGCTGCAATAAAAAGGCAACTTCTTCAGAATTTGTACCATATGGTGAAGGTGTCAGCTTGTTGTGGGTTGGTATTTCATCAAATCAGTGTTTGGTGTAACTTGGGGAAACCCAGCCAGCCTGTCCCAGGGGGCTGACACCAGTACGTTGTCTTTCCCACAAAGATGGTATCTGTTTATCTACTTGCATTTGCATGCTTTTGAACTGCAAGGTTGGTAGGAGCTGGTCTAAAGATGGAGCTCACCTCATCTTGCAGTACTTGGGTCTTGAACTGCTGGCCTGCTGAGTGGAACTCTGATTAAGCTGTGTTCTAACCCCATCGTTCTAACCACTGAGCCACTGCAGCCCACTGATGTCACTGCAATGCAACCCAAAATTGGATAGAATTGGACCATTAAGCTCTAATCCCATCTTATTCACCGAAAAGGAACACCTCGATGATAGATGATCAGCCAACCTACCAGGAGATTAAGTGTAAAAGTTTTTTTTAACATCTCATTGGCTGTCTGGTAATCTTCCCCACCATCATGGAACATATGCTTCATTGGCACAGTATGGGCAGGTGGGAGTTGGAATTGAAACATTAATGTGTTAGATTAGTGGAATGGCAGTCATGTTTACATTTAGTTTAACATGATCAAACTTTTGTTGTAATCCATTCCTGCTGTTCTCTGAAATTCTGCATATACTGTATATTTTTTGGGGTGCTTCCTGACTTAAAAATGGGTTGACCAAAATGGTGATGAAACTGAGTGAAACATACCCTACAATCCAGAGTAACTACGGGAGCACGTAAGAGACTTTACGTGCACCCGTAGTTACTGCACCACCCAGTGAAAACCTATGGGAAATTCATATTGCAATCCAGAGCAAATTGTTCTTACACCGGAGCAAGGACTCCCTGTAGTTACTCAGGATTGCGCCCATAGACAGTTTTGACTGAGATACTGCTTTTGTGAGCTTTCAATGTTCTTATCCCCCCTCACCCACCAGATTTCATTTGTTTGTTTAATCAGGAATCTCGGTGTGCTATCTTTTGATCAGCCATAGAGATATTCAGAGATTTAGATGAATATGGGATTAATATTCAGACTGCATTTGGCTTGAAAAACTTTAATTAATTTTTCTGCTTAATTTAATTAGTTATTTAATTTATAGAGCAAACAGGGACTTTTTCTCTTTGTAACAGGTTCTCAGAATCAATCTGCTTCCTGCTCAATAGGTCACCTTCATAAACTATGGCAGATCTATCTGCTCTGCTGTGAAGACATTAAAATTAAATTCAATATGAAATTGTTCTCTTCAGATTCTTGCAGTTTAACTTTTTTTTTCTTCTGGTATAGAGCAGGGGTGTCCAAATCCCAGCTTGAGGACAGATGAGGCTTGAAGCATTGCTTGGTACACAAAAAAGGGATGCAATGCATCTCAGAATATCCTTCTAAGGGTGACCCAACACATTTTTTCTGCCGACTGCAAGAGATGAGATGGTGCCTCTCCCAACCCAGGTACGGAAACAACACAAAACCATAAATGATTGTGATCATACATGAGAAAAAAATAACACCCCCCCCCCCCATGATGACATGGAAGTAGGAAAGACAACCAGAGGGGTAGGAAGAGGAAAGCAGCAGAAGGAAAAAGGAGAGGAAAAGAGGAATTGTTCAGACCTGAGGTTTGATCTGGCAGAGTTCACCCAAATGCGACCTTTTATCTATCGAGACAGAGCCAGACTAGGTTTGTGGGTGCCCTCCTTGCAGGGTAACCATATGCTATAACTAAAAAAGAGGATAAGGCCCCTCATAATGTAACACACACAAGCAAAATGTAAGACATGACAAAAAAGCTAAAAAATTTCATGTATATTGCTTTCATGTTTAATTTAATTAAACACTATATTCTTATTAAATTTAAAACAACTACATATAATTTATTAATATAATTTGTTAATTACAAGAAGTCTCCATGCTGCTTGCTTATAAGAATAAGAAGGAAAATGGAGATTTTTTTTCACAAGACACAAGGCTAAAATCCAGAATGTGTCCTGGAAAAAGAGGACATATGTTCACCCTGCCTCCTCAGAAGAAGACCTGAACAAATTGTCTCTTCTTTTTGTTGGATGAAGGGATTCCTATTCTAACAAATGCCTCCTCCCTCCTACAGAGAATGGTTCATCTCTTTTCTCACCTTGTTTTTGACTGGCGTAGGCTTCTCCATATCTGAAGAGTTGATCATGTATTCTGGGTGTGATCTGGACACAACAGCTGCTTTAAGAAAATTAGCAACGTGCCCTCTGTTCGGACTTTGCTTATAATAATGGGGGGGGGGAATATTATAGGCAACAGGAAAGAAAAAAGGCTCTGAGTATGGCACACAGCTTCATTTCAGCCTGACCTTGACCTAAGTTTAAAACTCACATCTGGCTTTGCCCCCTATTTTGGGCAGTGGGTGCCTATCCACAGCAGTATGTGCCTCACTTCCTTATTGAAATCAAAGGGACAGTGCTGCAGAGTTCAGCTGGATTCTGCCCAGAATCTTGTCCACAGGGAATGTTATCTTATTTTTACACAAAATGTGAAAGGCTTCTGTGTCAAAGTGTCCAGGAGTCTCCGATATGAATTTTGCTCAAAGGAGTAAATCCGTGACTTCTTTGTCTCTTGCGTTTCGTGTCTGCTTCCACTCCAGAAAGCACAAAGAAGAAGCAAACTTTTTGGCACCCAATCCATACACTCAATCATGGTGCTGGCTTTCTATCAGGCTACACAATACAAGCCCAGAAACATAATTGCCACAATTGTATAACTGACAGTGCAGGCGGCAGGTGCCTGCCAAAAATATGGTGCTGACATAATGGCTTTGGGGCAGCTGAAAGTAAATGGGAACAGAAATAGTTGCATTAGCAATTATTTTGTTTGGGGAACGTGACACAGAATTTTCTATTCTGCTGTGGCCTCTTTTTACTAAAGCAACAGAAGATAAATCAGACATGAATATTATACTAGCATTCGAAAAGTGCCATTGGAAAACCACAAGAAATCATGCCAAATAGGCAAAAGTGATGGTGCACAAAATTTAAAGACTTCCCAGTCAAGCTCAGTATATCCATTAACTCGCTGGAAAGGATTTTAGCAGACTAATAATGAGAGTAAACTACAACAAATCTGTAGGCTCCTAATAATGCAGCAAGTCACTTGTCCTCCAATATGGACCAACTGTTTTCTGATTGTATGTCAGTGAATCTGGCTCAGTTTGGGACAGACTGATCGCTTTGAGACAGACTGACCTCAAAGTGGACCAGAGAGGTCCCCTTCTGAGGGCCTTCTGAAGCCCAGAAAAACTATGGAATTCACCTGCTGCCTCTCAGAAAAACCTGGAAAGGTGAGAAATGCCACTTCCAGTTTCCTAAGAGAAAACTGGAGTTTTCCAGTTTTACCATTTTTTACCATTGATGCTTTGCTCATAGGTCAAACTTGTAGAACTGTGAAAAGCTGTCAATTTTCTTTTAAAAAAACCAAAAGACAAAAAAGGCTTAGAAATCAATACACATTGCTAAACCTGTTCTACAATTAAGTCATCCCAGAGTGACCATATGTTCTCTTGTTGCAGGACATGTCCCGGATTTTGGCTTTGTGTCCTGGATTTTAGTTTTGTGTCCTGGAAAACTTCAATCTCCTCCTTTTCCCCGTGAGTAGGTTGCATATAGTCTTCTTGTTATTCATAAATTATATGTAATAAATTATATGTTATCATTTTAAATTTAATAATAATTAATATAGTATTTAACCACATAAAAGCAACATGAGTGTTTTTGCTTTTATTTTGCTTTCATTTTTCTTGGGTGTCATACATTGTGGGGGGCCTTGTTTTCATTTGTGATTGCGACTTATGGTCACTCTGGGTGATCCACAAGAACAAATTGCAAGAAGAACTAGATATGGCCAAATATGACTGACATTTGAAAAGGCTATCCACTTTTCAGTTTTAAGTGTATAATTTAAACTGAAAGCCAGCTTGCCTCTTTAGGACTGAAATTAACTACAGGTATAACCTACTAATAATCACTGTTTTATTTATCAACAATTTTCAGCCCAATCCAGAGCAACTAATCTGTTCACATAAGAGCCCTTAGGTTGCCCTATCTAACACTAGGTTGGAGCAACTGCAAGATGCTCCAGCCCAGTTACTCTGAAGGAGGCTTAGGGCAGAGCAAGGCAAGATAGGGTGCCCTAAGAGAGGTGGACCTGCTCTGCCCTAACTGGGGCAGCCTAAGCAGCTCAGGAGAGGCAAGCTGAGGGCATGTTTAGCATTGCCTAGGGCAGAGCAGTTACTCTGAATCCAGAGCCTGTTTCCAAGGCAGAAATGCCCTCTTCCAGCCCTCAGAGTTATACCACCTCAGGAGCAGGTATAGTAATGAGTAGACCCATAGGGGTCCATGATAAGGCCCGAGTAAGAATGGCAGTGCTGACCAAAAATCTGAGTTCTTGGCCAGCCTAGCTGCAACCCCTTCCTCTCAACCTCAGGATATGGAACAAACTATGGCTGCCCACAAACCTCAGGATACAGCAGGCCACTCCAAGAAGCCCCTTGTATTCACTGTAGAATGTACTGGCATCTCATCAGGGACTCCTTATAAGGCAGGCACCCAGTGGCGTCACCAGACTGGTGCGGCTGGTGTGGGCTGCATTGGGGATGCGCTCCGTATGGGGTGATGTGCCGGAGGAGTTTGACTGTCCTTTGGCAGGCCCCGGGCGTCAGCACCCCCATTCAGGCCTGCTCCAAGGCGGAGAATCAGCCAGAAGCTGACACTTGTCTGAGGAGCTGGCCTGAACGGCCATCTGAGGTGCACTGCGCAGAAATTTATTGGCAGAAATTTACGAGTATATGAATGAGTATCCTGTATATGAGATATTATCAGCTCTTGAATAAGGCCTGAATTCTAGATTCAAGAGACAAAATGGAAATGAGAGAGGATTTGCAGGAGATAATTGCAGCCCAATCTTATGCCCCATTCCTGATATATAGTATCTAATCTGCAAACACTATGTGCTTATTCCCTGGTGTAGCCTGTGATCTTTAAACTGGATTACCATATGCCCTGAATAGTTCAGAAGGATTAACAGCCATAAAACATTTGGTGGACAACACTGCACCTGTTTATTTGGAGTTCAGGCAAAACCAGTTGCCAGCCTCTATGCAGAATCACTAACTGTTTTAAATATAGCCATTGGCACGAACCTCAGTGCTGAGTTTGCTTTTGAGTTATTCTCTTCATTCCCGCTTCTAATGTCTTTCTCAGCCTTGTTATTGCTGGCTCGAGATATTTCCCTTGCCGCACTGTGGGACAGTTCAAAAGTTTGCAGGCCACTGTCCCTCCCACTCTTGATGGCACAAACAATTAGACCCAACATATGATCTTTTATCATTAGAATGTACGGAAATGCTCTAAGCGGTATTGGAGCCCAGCGCTGACCCCCTATCTTGCATTACTGCCATTGAAATGGTGGAGGAAGGCTGAAAACAGGAACTTTGTTCCCATTCTATTCTGCACTGTAAATGCAAATACCTACGCAGTCCTTCCCCCAGGAGATCAAAGTGTAAAAGCACACAAAGCCTTTAGTGAAAGGAAGCAACCAACTCTCCAAGCAGAAAAGCATCACAATAATGTGTGATCCTATTTGCTTACAGTATACTTGCTTTATTGCTTTTTCTGTTTGGTAATATCTCCTTGTATCTCTAATCGGCTACCATTTTTCTCTGCAAAACTCACCTGGGAACTCTTACGAGATCGCTTTTGGCTACGAATCTGGAAAGTCTCTGCATTTTCCCTGTTAAAATGATTAGTGTTCACATGAATGTGATCATCTACTGAATTAAAGAACCACCAAACCCGCTCTCATTACATGATCTCATGCAGGCCTGGCTCCCAAAATGCCCCGTGAGAGTTGTGTAAAAATGGTTCGTCCCATTGTTTAAAAGCAATCTCTTTACAAGAGAGGAAATGTGGCTGACATTATCACTTTAAAGCAATTATTGATGCCAAGATTATATAGAAGTCACAGAAGGACTTTTTGCGCCACTCCTGCGGAGGTGGTTAGGCCAGTACATAGACATATGCTGGCCTCCCCATGCCACCGCGGGAACAGAGAGATGGGTAAATTGCACTGGCCTAAATTGGTTAGGATTGTGCCCTGTGTCTAACTGATGTAGTGATGTAACAAATCTATATACTGTTTACTAACAGCCACTGGAGTTGACAGCAATTAACTTGTCTGTGCAAACAACATTTCAAAGACTCTCTACTCAAGAAAGCAAATTAGTTTGGATTTTTTTTTTTTGTCTTCTCAATGGTATTCACCCAACCAACTGCATTTTTTGTAGTACATTTTTGTAGTACTTTGTAGTACATTTTTTCAGGACGGTACATTTTCTCTAAATCTACCTCAATTATGGCAAATTCTGTGTCAATTCATGTTCATGCATATTCCCATGTTGGTTTTGTATACAGCATGGAATGTTATCAAATGCACTATATGTGTGGAGTGCTAACTAGTAAATTTACCAGATTGCACATGGGATTGAACACCCATTTAGACCAGCTAGACCCGAAGCCATTCAGTCCCTACATTCAAGTACAAAGCACAGGCTGTGCCATCAATTTCCATCAGTGATCCAGACAACCAACATCTGATTCTGAATACGTGTGTTTGTAAGGCCAAAACGTCAACATCATAAGCAAGATATAGGCTGTTGAAATGACCTCCTTTAACAGGGTGACCAGATGCCAAACCCAAAATTCCTGAACCCCAAGGCCAAAACTCCTAATCCCAGGCCAAAATTCCTACCCACTGAAAAAAAATGGCCAAAAAATATATATTTTTTGTTTTTGTTTTTCGGTTTTTTTACCATAACTTTTGATAGGAAAGAGATATCTCAAAACTGATTTTTGAATTGGATTCTGCTCTTCAATATGAATCCAACAACATATGGCATGATGGGTACTGTGCACTATCACAAAGTTTCAAAAAGAAGCCAGAATGTAGGACAATTATGCCAAAATGTAGGATACCCGGACAGGAGGCTAAAAATCCAGACAAATCTGGGTTTTTCCGGTCATCTGGTCACCCTGTACCTTTAAAAGCTATGAGTGAGAATTAGCATTGTAATTAGGTTGGCAAGTTGATTTAGAGTGTAATCTTATACTTTTCTACTGCGATGTAAGCCTCATTATAAGACTGAAGATGTAAGACTCATTATAGAAATTATAGTCAATTGGTGTGCTGAGGCCAGGAGCCGCTGGAGGAGTGTCAAGCTCCTCCAGCTCATCACCCCCAATGGCACGTCACCTGGTGTGGCCTGCACCAGCCTGGCAAAGCCACTGTTCACAGGACAGGTGGCAGAAGGTTGAACTTGCATATTTTGAGTATTGAGCAGCAAAGGGAGGTGAGCAATCAATAGCAATGAATGGAGCTTTCATTATTTTCATTCCAGAGCAGGTGGCAGGAAGGAGTTGTCGGTTCTATGTGGTTTGTGTAGAATTTTCTGTGGGCGAGTGTTTATCTTTACTTAAAGAGCAGTAACTGCTTTCAGTGATCTCTCACATTTACTTTACCTAGCTGTAAGTGACTAATAAACAAAATACAGTTCTATTTTCTTCACTGCAGTCCTAGCAATGCACACAAGACCTGGAGGTCACACCAGAAAGGTTTGTTCCCATATATGCAATCAATCACAATGCTTCTCTCAGCATTTAAGACCATTTTTCTCGTGACAGTCTTTACTGTGTTTTCTTTTGTTTTGTTTTTTAAATCTGAGTAGATGGTTTTGCTAAACAGGAAGAACCACCAGAATTGGTATTGCTAGATGAAATTATATGTTTCATCATGAATGTTGTGATGTCATGGAGTTAAATGGTACCCATAGGCCACGAATCCCAATAGGACAATAGTGAACTTTACTAAGGGCTAAATCCAGAGCAGTTATGGGTCCACACAGTTATGTCACCCTCTAGTGTTATGGAAAGTCATCTTAACTGCTCTGGAGCAAGGGGCTTAATTTCACTTTAGGATATAGGCCTAAAGCTAAATTGGAAAATGAAGTTCCCATTTTCTG
Source organism: Cryptoblepharus egeriae (assembly GCA_030015325.1). Classification (NCBI taxonomy): domain Eukaryota; kingdom Metazoa; phylum Chordata; class Lepidosauria; order Squamata; family Scincidae; genus Cryptoblepharus; species Cryptoblepharus egeriae. The sequence goes on along the minus strand of JAREYC010000003.1, from coordinate 60,704,258 downwards.
AATGTATGTCTGTCCAAAATCAGCAGGCTGCAGAGAGAATAGGTTGGAAAGATGGGAGGAGGTGAAGGTACCGCCGGCGCATTATGAGTTAAACTGAATCTCATCAGGTACAGTCCAGCATGCTCTTACATAGAAAACATAGTTTACTAGCCTGGAAAGTATTATTTATATGAAAGACTAACTGTATTGAAAATTTCAAATCATGCCACAAGCAGGAATGGAACCAACGTGAAAATAAAAGAATTCTCCATGGTGAATTTGTGTTTTGCAAAGACAATGATCACAGAAGGCAATATAAAGGCAAAGACAATAAGCACCTTTTACAGGGTAAGAACAGATTCAGACTGCTTATTATAGTTGGAACATTTTCATCCTGCATCTCACAGGAAAAACAAAAGGTTGACACCAATCCTGAAACAGCCATGGAATGGCAAAATATGTTTTGTCAAATTACCATTTGATCTAAAACTAGACAACTGCAGCAAATAAATGTTTAACACAAAAATCCCAAGACAGTCATCCCAGTGGAACTTGTGAAGTTCCTTTAATTTCAAACAGACAACAGCAGAATACTATGCAAAGAATCAGAAACAGTTCCACTGTATTCAGTGGGCTTACTCTTAGGAATGTATATATGGGATTTCACCTTTAGTCATTATTAACTTTAGCTGAGAGTTAACATGAGAAAGTTTCAGAGGAATGGCATCCAACTGACCTTATTCACACAAAGCAGACACAGAGGCTGAGGAGAAACCTTGATTGAAAAACATAATTTCCTTTCTTACGTAATGCAGATATTTTCAGTTCAGTTCTCCTCCTGCAAATATCATTGCCTTCTTTGCCGTCCCACCACCTCTACTGATCCCAAAATACATCTTTTAAACAATGTATAATGAGTCCCCAGATAAGTATCAATTTTTACAGTTGTGGAAAATTTTATGTACAGTAATTTTCACTAAGATTATTGGCTGTGTAGTTCAGCTATCCATGGATGGAGAAAAGCCACCAAAGTATGTAGTACATCCTGATACGACAAATGTTCATTGTTATCTCTCCACACTGTCTCTTCCCTTTTTATTCTTAGACCTGAAGAAAGATATCAGAAATGGATCTTGTTTAAGGCTTGTGTAAAAACGGCTGCCAAGTTGCTTGCATTATTTGGGAGATGGACACGGGAGTGAAAGTTCTTCTTCACACTCAACAATATGGCAGTGAGTGCAAAGTTTAACAACGGGTCATACTATATATAACAACGGGTATATATCAGCATAAAAAATAATACAGTATTATCTATTCATAACCAGTTTATGAGAGAAAGAGAGAGAGAGAGTTTGAAGATGTACTATGTCATCATCATTCTTGGCCATATTTTGCTATTGTATATTTTAATTGCATCTAGCTAATAGACATATTGTTTTCATGTACTTGCCAGATGACAGGCAGATGGAGAATATGTTGCATTTATCCCAGGATATTTTTATTTAGAAATTAGAAATTGTTACATCAAATTTCTCATCAAACATGAATCTGCTTCTGAGAAATATTGACAAGTCATAAGAGCTGAGAACAGTCTTGTTCATGAACTTTTGCCTTCCTCCCTTCTTTTCCTAATCCTTTAGCAATTTTGATAGATGTGTGTCTGAAGTTTAGAGTGAAAGGAGCATCGAATATAAAATAGGCCCAATATATCCGCAGATTTGGAACCCACATATTCCATTATCCATAGGTCCCAAACCCACAGGGATGGCCCTGCATGGAATGTTTACAGCAGGGATGAGCAGACCTCCAGTCCAGGAACCATTTGTGGCCCTTAGGGACCCCCAATCCAGCCCCCGTGATCCCCAGTCTCCAGTGAGCATCTGGCCCCTTTGAGACTATTGGATAACACACTGGCCCGTGCCAGTTGCAATATCCATAACTGTCCCAAGTGCATCAGTTCATATCTATATGTGTTTTCTGCTTTCCCCTGGGTATTATTTTAAACCTTCCCCATTGCTTTTGAGCAGCTTATGTCTCCACGTGTTCATAGTTCTCATGTGCATAAACTCAGTAAAATTCATTTATTCATATGTTATGTCTCTAATATATTCATTTTTCCCGATGTGGCGGTCCTGCCAAAATATTTGCCAACCCTGCTCTAGAGGTGTTATGAGGTCACATCCAGTTGTGGGGAAAGTTCTTTTGAGAGCTGGAGAAGAGTCCACAGCTGAACTGGTCCTCAGAACAGTGTCTGGATGTGAGGGGATCACAGCTCCTGTCACCTCCTGAGGATTAAAGATCCTCCATGATTTCATCATCCATGGGATTCCTTATCATGTATACAAGATGCCCTGTACATAGAGGAGCAACATATCAAATATGCAGTATAACCTCAAAGATGACTATCATGGTTTTCACTGTATAGTCATTGGTTATACAGGTTGTTTGTCCACCTTGTGCCTCCTGTGACATAGGCAGTAAAGTGTATTGTATTCTTGTCCAGGAGGAAATATATTTAAATATTCAAATCTTATACCCCTGTCTCCAGTATTGCACTGCCATCCCAAATAGAGACAAAAGTATTCTAAGGTGCACAGGCATGATTGGGAGTTGTGTGTGTCAGGGTGAACATATGACCGGAAATCTCCAGATTTGCCCTCTTTTTTAGTCTCCTGTCCGCATGTCCTCCAAAAGGGCTTCATTGTCCTCCATTTTGTCTTCATTTTTGAACTTTGTGATAGTGTACGGTACCCTATCCTATATGTTTTTGGATTCATATTGAAAAGCGGAATCCAACGCAAAATTTGGTTCTGAAATATCTCTTTCCTATCAAAAGTTATGGCCAAAAAACTGAAAATAAAAAATAACACTGAGCGCGATGGGAAAGTGAAAGTGCCTAATATTGTGGCTTTTCTTGTTGAGTAGGCAAACAGGCCATAGTCTGCTGGAAAGGCCAGGCTGAGAGGAATCCAAGACCTTGTCCTCCTTTTGAGGTTTGGGCATCTGGTCACCTTAGTGTGTGCTTGTGCATGTGCATGAACTTAGTGCACCCTACAGTGCCATTGCTTCATACTTTGGACTCAACTTGTGGCAAACTTGCCAAAAAGGTTGGCAATCACAGTAGGGTATCAAAAGGAAAATTGAGCAAACCCAATTAAATGTTTACTCCGCCACAAATAGCTATAAAATTGCATACTGTTAAAACAGCACCATTATGAATAAAACAGAGAAGCCAGGTAGCAATCATCTTGTGAAAGAGTAATACAGTGAAGATAAATAGGCTCTTAAACTGCCAGATTGCAATGTGATGTGTTATTGACTATTTTTTTTCCTGAGATGCACTGTTTTAAAGCTGTTATAGGGGTTTTTTCAAATCCAAAATCTCCAAGTTTATTCTAACCACCTGCACTACAGATCTTTGCCCAACCAATTTCCTTTCTGAATACCAGCATATTGCCAACACTTTTCCACATGGTTGTTATTACAAAGGCAGCATTTCCAGGACTGAAGGGAAATGATGACATTCTTAAGACTTGGAGGGAATTGTGTCCTGTGCTTGGTGTGAAGAAACAATCACAGGGTTGATATTTGCAAAATTCAATAGAACTAGAAGATTTTTCATACACCAATACCAATACCAAGCCAATACCCTCAGTCAGAGCCCCGTGTGAGATCCCATGTGAGGTCCATTGTCTTTACTTCAATGGACAGAAGTAAAGACATTGCTGTTCTCTCAATTCAGTTAAGTCCTTTGTTGTTATTTAGCAGACGTCTGGAATGGAGCAGGATGCAGAGGTAAAATTTTAGACCTGACTGGAGCAACTAATTTTCTTCTAGTCAAAGATTAGAGATAGTTAGAGATCAGAGACTTTTGGCAGAGCTTAGAAAAGTAAAGTAAGTTTGCTGGGGTGACAAGATAGACTGGATGGATAGTTGAGAGGATAATTGGAGTTTGCAGGATTCTTCCAAAGCTTTGCAATATTGCTTCTTCATAGACAAAGGCTGAAGCTGAAGCTCTCCTAGAAATGATTCATTAAAAGCAAAATCCAAACCATGTCTACTCAAAAGTAAGCTCTATTGTGTTCAATGGGACTTACTCCCAGGAAAGTATACTCCGAGGAAAATATCTTTAGGATTGCAGCCTTATGCAGAAATCCTAGGTATGTGTACCTGAGAACACATAGAACACATAGAGAGGCCTGTAGAACACAAAGGTTCTAGAACATAGAACACATGCTTACTTTTGAGAAAGCATGAATAGAACTGAACTGTAAAAGTGCAAGCAAGGCTCCGAGATGATTCCAGTCTCCTGTTCCAGTCTCCTGAGGTGGGTCCTGTCTCCTGGTTCCAAAAGTGGTTCCAGTATCCACAAGAGACCACTGGGATCACTCATAAACCCTGTTACCTTTTGCAAATTACAATGGTCTAAATGACCCTTAGGAGACTTTTCTCCAAATTTATTAGTATCATAGCAAAAAGTTGAAATGTCATTCATTCCTACTATGTGGAAATACACAGGACTTCACCAATTTTACAGATCATCATCAGCTTTTTTCAGTTCCCAGTCTTTCTGATTGTGCGCCACCTCCTCTTGCATTAATTGACTTGCACTACAGTTTATTCATTCCCTTCTTCTTTTGTTCTGCCTAATTATGTAGCTGCCAATCTCAAAACATGCAAAAGAGGTAAATTTGAAAACATTCTTGGTTTTTATATTATATTATTGAGAGAATTGCTATTTTTCCTCTTGCAAAAGAGAGACAGCTCTAAATTAACTTTTTTTGTGGACAAAAAAGGGTGACTCTTTAATAGGGAAAAAAGAAGTGACAGGTATATAATTATTTGAGTAATCCTACTTTTGTTACTCTCCCTCCCTCCTGCCAGTCTTTTTACCCTTCTCAGCTCAGCCTTATTTTAACAAAGTTCAGGGCCCCTTTTACATGAGAAGAGTCTGCACAACACGAATAGTGACTTTTCTTGGCAAACAATTGCAGGAGAGAAGAAAAGCTATTCAAATGTCTCCATCATGGAGGAGTCATTTTAGCCAATTTCAAGCCCAGAGGACTGTGGTTATGTAAATGAGCACCTTTTGAAGAAAATGTTTGATGGACAAGAAATGGTCACTTCTGAATCCACCCAGGTCAGGCAAAATGTAATATAAAATAAATCACTTCATCTTTTCTATGTTGTGCTTGATATGTATAAAAGGGATGCAACACATTTTTGCCCCTATATTTAACATATATTTAACATATTTAAGAATGACTGATCAGTACCCAGCACAATATATAAGCATCCTGGATGTGCATCTTGGATGTATAAGCAAGAGCTTTGGGGAGCATATTCCTTCTGTGATGTCAGAATCCACTAATAATCAATTTGGTGTGTGGTGTACCTGCTGCCCAGTGCTCACCGCTGTGTCCGGGTGCCCACTGCCTGAGGTCAAGTGCTGCTGGTGCCAAGTGAATGCAATGAAACTTACTCCTGAGTAGACATGCATAGGATTGTGCTTTGAAATAGTGTACAGTTGAACAACAAAGAGTGAAACCTTTTACAAGTAAAAAGCTTTCTGAGGCAATTGACCTTAAAGACATGGCAGACTTAAGATCCTAGCTTAAGATCCTAGCAATCCTAGCTGGCTGCTACTGCAGGGAAGAGGAGGATCGTAGACTCAGTGGGTCTACTCAGACATGAACCATCTCTAAAAGTGGTTTAAGTCTCAGCAGGCTATCTATTTTGTTCATTGGTTATAGACTGATGAATATTTTTCTATTTGCTTGCTCTGAGTAACCTTGCCTTCAGCTTCCTGTTTTTCTGCTAGCTCTCTCATAACGTAGTATAAGAGACAAGGACAAATTCATTATATGACAATGGTTTTGAGGCATGACTATTAAGCTGCATTTTGCTTTTGTTCCCCCTCCATACACATTTAACAATAGTTCATATTGATTTTGCATGGAAATGAATTAAACTGAATCAATAAAAACTCAGTTTAAATTGCATTTAGAGTTCATCTTGGTGATTTTGAATACATACAACAACCTAGCATGTATCCCTTATGCATAAAGTATAAACTCTCACAAGACAATTACTTTGGCAACAACATTGCATAGTGTTAAACCAGAGGGGGACTTATTCTTACTTCACTTTTTGTTAATCTGAAGTCAATTTCAGCTGTGCTTCTACAACATAATTAGAATAGGTCTCCTTGTTTTCCCTAACTGGGTATTCAAACAATGGCATGGAATGCAACTGTAGGATACAAATCATAAGCACTTTGTTATTTTAAAATGTAGATTTTATGATCATGAGAAAAGATTGAAAAGTGTGAACATTTCACTTAGGCTGAATTGGGACCCTAACTAGAACCCAAAAAGGTTTTTTAGCAGTCAGAAGCAGGACTTTCGAAAGGGGACAAAATTAATGTGTGGGGTTACAGGCAACATTCAGCTTCAAATGTTTGGGGCAGTTTCAGCAACTGTACTATGGTACACTCTGGGGTGTGTGTAGATGTGGACAACCTCCAAATGCCAGATGTAGGAGAGGATATCTGGATGCAGGTGTGTTGTGTGCTCCCTGAGGCAACTGGGTGGCTGAGGTGTGATACAGGAAGCTGGACCTGATGGGCCTTTGGCCTGATCCAGTGGAGGCTCTTATGTTCTTATATACACTGATGTACCACAAATGGTCTTCAGGTGTGCTACGGACATTTGGGGGTCATTTATCAGGAAGACCATTAGGGGATTTGAGGCCCCCCCCCTCCCAACAGTATGCCTTGCCAACCAGGAGGAAAAAAACAGCTTGACAATTTTAGTCCCATGTCAGGTTGCTGTGAAATTAAAAATATCCTAAGAATGATCCACATTTGAGGACCCAGTTGCTAAATAAAGCTGAATGTTGTAGGTACAGCAAGTGCACTTGTTTCACTGAAGTGCATTTTTACCTGCTGTCTTCAAAAATTATGTCAATTGAACACTGCACAGATATTCTAATAAGTTGATGGTAGAATTTTGACCCAGACCTTCGTGTTAAAGGGGTTACTCTTCTATAATTGAAAAGTTAATTGGTATTTTAGGGTTTTGAAAATATCATCATGATTCAGAGCTTGCTACATAATAGTTATCCCAGAGTTACTGTTCTGGAGGAATAAACGTTCTAGAAGAGAAAGTTGCTGCAGGCTATTCCAGGTAAAGACTCTCAGGAGATTGTATGATTGTCTCTGGAACTGTGAACATACTGGTAATACTATCCGATGTATGCTGACTCAGAAGTGAGACCCACTATGTTTAATAGGACTTATTCCTTGAAAACTGTGCACAGGATTACATTCAAAATCTTAATCCTTGTTTATTTTAATATAGTCCCGTCAAGTCAAAAGTGAACCCTTTGTCTTACAATGAAATGGATGCAGGTCTAAATGGTCTTTCATGCAGGGTAATCATATGACATGAAATTTCCAGATTTGTCCTCTTTTTTAGTCTCCTGTCTGGGAATCCTCCAAAAGGGTTTCATTGGTGTGTGGTACCCCATCATGTCATATGTTGTTGGATTTGTATTGAAGAGCAGAATCCAATGCAAAAATCATTTTGAAATATTGCCTTCCTATCAAATGTTATGGCCAAAAAAACCCTAAAAATAAAAAATATGCATTGAGCTCTATGGGAAAATGAAAGTGCCCAATATCATGGATTTACTAGTGAGTAGCCAAATGAGCTATTGTCTTCCAGAAAGGCCAGGCTGAGAGGAATTCAGGACATTGCCATCTTTTTGAGGTTTGGGCATCTGGTCACCCTGCTTTCATGTCATTTCTAAATTTCCCCACAGATCTTTCTCCTGTTCCTTTGAAAATGGTGTTGTGACATACAACTTTTACACTTTAGGCGTACTCACTTGTTCAAGCTTGTTGCAACGGCCACCATACATATCCTCACATGAAAGACAGCATGACAAATATGTAACAACTAGCGAAAAGCATACCTGCGTTACAGGAGAAAAAATTCCCTTGTACACCATCCCCCCATGGTGCAACATCCCCCCATGCGCAACATCGCACATGTGCATCTGTCCCCCCATGCACATCAACCCCTCATGAGCATCAACCCCCCCATGAGTATTGACCCCCAAGCGCAGCTATCGCACATGTACAACATCCCCCTCATGCGCAACATCCGTCAAGCACAACAACCCCCCATGTATATCTTCTCTCTATGTGAATCATCTTCCCATGTGCATCGTCTCCCCATACACATCAACTCCCATGTGCATAAGTCCCCACGCGCAACCTCTCCCCATGCACATCAAACCCCCATGTACATCACCCCCATGCACAACATCCTCACCAGTGCAACTCCTCCTTCCAAACAACATCCCCCCTGTGCACCTGGCATCAAGAACAAAATTGGTTGGATGTTGGTCAGTTTTCCATGTTAAGTATAGAACAAAAAAAAGTTGCACCTCTTTTCAGCCCCTAGTGGGTTAAATTTATCCACATTGGTTCTTGGTGGATGTTCATGTCACAGAAGGAACACCCTCCCTAAATTTCATGCTTCTAGGTCCAGGGGTTGGGGCACAGCATCCCTCAGTCACCGATTCTTCAATACAAAGTATAGGGAAGAAAACATGTTGTGCCCCCCTTTTCACCCCGTTCTGGTTGGAATTTCCCAAAAAACTGGTTCTTTGTGCACCCCTCAGTCAAGGAAGGAACACCCACCCCAAATTTCATGCTTCTAGGCCCAGCAATTTTGGCAGGGTGTTGATGAGTCAGTCAGTCAGTCCATCAGTGACATTTCTCTTTTATATACAGTGACGCCTCACGTAAAGAATGCCTCACGTAAAGTATGTTTCACATAACAAACAAAAATTTCTCTAGGTTTCTGCTTCACATAAAGAACATGCTTCATGTAAAGAAAACATTCACTGGCAGCTGGGGCAGACGCGCCAGCCGGCAGCCTGTTTAAAAAGCATCAGGGCTGCCTAGCGCACCTGCCCATAGTGAAAGCAACACTGTTGCATAGTGAAAGCAACAGTTCCTCATGTGGCCGGGTGTGCGCTGTTCCTCCTGTGTTCCGCTGGGAGGCTGTTCCTCCTGTGGCCGGGAGTCCGCTGGGCAGAGGGAGAGAAGAGCAGTGGAGAACTGGAAGCAGCTCAGGGCCAGCCAGAAGGGAGCAGGGGAGAGAGAGGCTCAGGATGGAGAGAAGCAGAAAGAGGGGAGACACTTTGAAGGTGTCTTGGATTGCAGCCTCCTAGCCATGTCTACTCAGAAGTAAGCCCCATTGTGTTAAATGGGACTTACTCCCAGGAAAGTGTCTTTAGGACTGCAGCTTAAGTAGACTTCATAAAATCATGCACATTGAATGCATGTTTTGAATTCAATCCCAGTGTTCTGTCATCATTTTTACATTCAGTTAATATTTTTACATGAATATTTTGGGGGTTGTGGAACCAATTGTCTGAGTTTCCATTATTGCCTATGGGAAAATCCGCTTCACGTAAAAAATGTTTCATGTAAAGAACATGCCTCCGGAACGAATTAAATTTTTTACGTGAGGCACCACTGTATATAGATGACAGTGTTGTGGACAGATGCTTGCCAGCATCTCAAAATTAAAATTTTACAAGCCTGCATGATGCAAAACCATGGCTGCTTACCAATAGGATGTGTCACAGCATTTTTCATGGGAGAATCTATTGAATGTCTTAAATCTTTCTTCCACCAAATCTTTCTTCCATCAGGCATGTGACTTCCGACAGGTGAGTTATCTATATTTCACTTCTCATGGGCAGGTGGTTATAGATTAAGAAACCCTGAAATATTTTTGCATTTTGCTGCAGCGATTGATTGATTGATTGATTTGATTAACTGATTGGTGAATGGACACATACAAATAAAATGAGAAACTGGTTCAGTTCTAGTCACATTTACTGGAGAGTAATGCTGCAATCCTAACCACATTTACCAAGGACTGAAACCCATTGAGCATAATGGGACTTACTTTGTCGTAGACATACATAAGATTGAGCTGTAAGTCCCATTAAATTCAGTGGATTTACTTTTCAGTTAGAACAAATAGTACGCTGTACATCTGACACGGCTTTAGAATAACGCTAAAATGAAGACTGCTCATTTTCCTTGATGTTCACTAACATGGTGGGCAGTAGGATTTGTAGAGATGCCAGTGGCCAAATCCCATCATTTCTAATCAGATAAGCTTGGAAATTAGTAAAAACTGACTGCTCACTGACACTGTCTGAAGTCTTGCTTTTATCTTTGAATGCAGATATTGTTACCCTCAAGGCAACTCACCTCATGCCAAACAGGGGTGAACAAATCATGGCTGCTACTCAATAACCAATCCTATTTCCTACTGCTGTCAATCTGGTATCAGATGGAGAAAGCTTATGCTGGAAAACATTTAGTATGCTTTAATGACAATTGTTATTTATTAGACAGACACCGTTCTGACAGCATAGATTAATTTGTAATGACAGTGTCAAAAGTGAGAGCAGTTCTGCAATAGATCCTTTCAAAAATCCTTCTCAAATGCAATTCTGTCATAAAACCATCGTGTTCCTTGTTTGTTTTAAGCCAGTTGCAAGATACTTGCATTAGTCCTATACTACAGCAGAGCTAGGGGAATGGAATGGTAAATATAGCATTCTCTACAACATGCCACGTAAATGCCACTCTCCCTCGGTGTCACAGTTTTTAGGTAACAATTACTGGTTGGTTATTTTTCAGGACCTGGCTTTTGGTTCAAAATCTGCCATTGACTTATCGGTGAGATTGACTAATAGGACTTGTAATTCATAGTAGGGCAATGGAGATTTGGGTCATCCTGGTAAGCCTTGTAGCTACTATTCGTGACCCTCCTCCCTCTTGCATCTTCCATCCCCCTCTCTTGCAGTCCCTCCACTCCTTCTGCCCTGTTTACAGATGGGATGGTGCAGCAGGGGAGTGTTAATTTGATCTGCAAGACACACACTCAGCCTGATAGCAGCCCCATTTTTTTCCACTGCTGGCTTTTTAAAGGGGTGTGTGGTTTGACTGAAGCATTATCAGTCAAATCACTCAGCAACTTATAAAGTGCCACTGTTAAATGCCCCCTTTTTGAGTTGCGTTGCAGGGGATGGTGACTCTAGACATGAATTAAGCCACACTAGATTTTTGTATTATACCGTATTTATTGAGTCAGATCTTGAACCTTTTCACTGGTATTTATTGAGGCCTTCCACAGTGTGAAGTCAGTGGGAATCTCCCTTCTCCCTGCCATCAGTCATTTCCAGGTTTGCTTGATGATATTTTCAGTAGGAACCTGGCATATAATTTTCACATTTTTCCAAAGTTCAATGAAATTCACAACCGTAGCTCTTTCCTACGTCATGTTCCAATTTTTGATACCTGCTAATTTGCACAACTTAAAAGATGACACATTTCCTTTGTGGTACATTACTCATTAAGTGCTGACAGATCCTGCCATCATTAACAAAAGGTTTAATTTAAAGCAATATAAACAGCACTGTACAGCAGAAGTAGAAGAAGTGGCAATTAAAATGCATCTGCTATGATGGAATGAACTTTAACAAAGATCTTAATGATCGTATTAGAAATCATGCATGAAGTTCTATTTTTGATGCATGGCATAATCATAAAAAGAAAAACCCACTTTAACATAAATATGAAGCGTGGCATTTGTGAACCAGATAGAATCGTGACACTGCAGACATTTTGCCATAATGAGGAGAGAGAAAAAGAGAGAGGAAACTCTCCTTCTCTGCCGATGCATCATTTGAATCAATTTAGCTTAAATTTGCTTTCTTTCTTCCACTGAAGGTCATTCTATTGTAAAGTGATTTTTGTAATTGTTGTCATTCTATATCACTTATGTCACATTTAGGCAAGATTAATTTTGAGAGTATCACTCTAATAGATGATTAGCTAGTTGATTTGCTCTATCGCGTGCAAGCACACAGAGACACACACACAAGGTGCAGCTAGAAGACAGCTAACCAGATGAATTAAGCACAAGCTTTGAGATGGCTTCATTTTACAACAAAACATTCATTCTGAATCAAGGCTCAAGTTTTGAAGTCCTCTTCTCTTTGTACTCACACTTTTATTGCCACTAGACAGAATCAAAGGGTGAACAATTTGTTGAAAGTATATAGCTAAGATGTCTAAAGCACGGATTACCACCTGCAGACCTACTGTCCAGATCTGGGCCCCAAAGCAAAGTCTTATAATGGTGGTCACAACCAAAGTTTAATTAAGGCAAGATGCTACATATCTGTGATGTTATGGTAGATGGTACCTTTTTGTCATAGTTAACCATCCAATATAGTCTGGGCCCTCAGATTAATACATGAAGGCAAGAATGGCACTAAGAATACAGAAGCTGGCTGTCTCTGCTGGTGAAACTCCATGGTAAAATTATATGTAAATGTACTCTGTATAAATGGATAAAACAAATATACTCTGTTGTAAATAAGTTTACAAAATACTGTGCCCACAAGATCCCCAATCTCACATTTAGTGTGATATGAAACACTTCTGAACTGATCTCACATTAGATTAGGACCATCATATTCCAAAAACAAAAAAGGTTGGATCCTAAGGTTTTTTTCCATTCCTGGGAGGAAAGCTGGTGATTTTCATCAAACTCACCTTTCCTCTATAGTTCCCTGAATAGTCTCTTTCACTATCCCCCACTATTCCCAACTTTCAGAGACAAATGTTTTAAAGGTTCAGGGGATGTAGAAAGAATTTGTGAAAAATTCCCCTTTGCACAACTCTATCTATCTACAGTATTTATATACCACTTTTCAATTGAAGTTCACAAAGCGGTTTACAAGAAAATGAAAAAATTAATAACTAATTAATAGCTAATGGGTCCCTGTCCCCAAAGGGCTCACAATCTAAAATGCAAAAGAACACCAGCAGAAGCCACTAGACATTGCTGGGCTGTGGAGGGCCAGTTACTCTCCCCCTGCTAAGAGGAACACCCACTTGAAAGAGTGTCTCTTGCCCAGTAAGCAGGGGTCTTGCCCAGAGGCACCTTCTGTAAATGGAAGAATTTAGGACATCATAATCTAATCAAATAGCAGTAGGCAGCAGGGATGGACTGTGGCTGAGTAAAGGGCTGCCAGAAGACTGCTAAGTACCATGTTTCCCCTATAATAAAACCTAATCAGAAAATAAGACCCACCTGGACTTTTGCCCTGAGGTCTAAAGTAAGACCCATCCTGAAAATAAGACCTACTAAAATCCCACTTCCGCATAGCAGCATCAAAGCCCATCAAAGCCTATGCGGATCTACTCAGAAGTAAGCCCCATTATAGTCAGTGGGACTTACTCCCAGGCAATTGTGGTTGGGATTGCCATCTCAGAGCATGATCATTGAATTGCTACTCAGAAGTAAGCCCCATTATAGTCAGGGGGACTTACTCCCAGACAAGTGTGGACAGGATAGCAGCCTAAGACCCTTTATTCTGGATTAGAGCTCCACCCCCAGCCTTGGGGGGAACAGAGGAGCAGCTGTTGCCCTCTGCCTTTGCTGCCCCCTGCCGCAGCTGTGGCTGGCCTGGAGAGGAACTGGTAATTAATAAAGGGGCACAAGCTGAGAAGTCCCTCCTTTCCTGCCCCCTCACAAACCCCTCTTCCCTCCAGACAATGAGGCATTGCTACTCAGAAGTAAGCCCCATTATAGTCAGTGGGACTTGTCCAAGGCAAGTGTGGATAGGAGCCTCACAGCCTGCTGCTGCTGCTGCTGCTGCTGCTGCAAGCCCAGGACGCTGCTGGTGTTTTGCTGGGTTGGCCTGCTCTAAGGAGGTACAGGTATGTCCATCCCTCCTGCCTCCCTGGTCCCTGGCAGCTGTGGTGGAGAGAATCTCCTTTCCTCCCCCAGCTTGGGGGGCTTCACCCCCTCATCAGGAAGAGCCTTCCCTTGTCTTTGGCACAGGGTTAACATATGTCCTCTTTTTCCAGGACATGTTCTCTGGAGCCCTTCCTTCCCTTCACTTGACTTTGGCTTTCCTTAGGGAACAGTGGGTCCTCTTTTTTCCAGGACATGGTGTTCTCTGGAGTCCCCCCTCCCTTCCCTTGGCTTTGGCACAGGGTGACCATATGTCCTCTTTTTCCAGGACATGTCCTCTGGAGTCCCCCCTTCCCTTGGCTTTGCCTTCCCTTAGGGAACAGGGTGTCCTCTTTTTCCAGGACATGGTGTTCTCTGGAGATCCCTCTCCCTTCCCTTGGCTTTGGCTTTTCTTAGGGTACTGGGTGACCATATGTCCTTTTTTCCAGGACATGTCCTCTTTTGTAGCCTGGTTCTACTGCTACTCAGAAGTAAGCCCCATTATAGTCAGTGGGACTTACTCCCAGGAAAGTGTGGACAGGATAGCAGCCTCAAAGCCCAACCACACAGAATAGGGATCTTTCAGCCAGACTTTCCTGGGAGTAAGCCCTTTGAGTGTGGTGGGGATGGATGGGACTGACTTCTGTGCCCAGGGTGACCATATAACCGGATTTGTCTTGATTTTCAGTCTCCTATCTGGGTGTCCTACATTCTTGCTTTATTGTCCTACATTTTGCTGTCATTGTTAATTAAAATAATTAAAATATTTTAATTATTCGGTCTGAAAATAAGACCTATGGTGTTTTTTGCCAAAAAATAAGAGTGTCTTATTATTGGGGAAACAATGTTACTTAAAATAATTAAAATACCCTGAAAATAAGACCTATGGTGTTTTTTGACAAAAAATAAGACAGTGTCTTATTTTCGGGGAAACACGGTAGTAACTGTCTACGTTGAATTTTGGACGGCAGACCAAAAAGCTGATAAAGGTGGCATGAGACCATAGAGTCAGAAAGTATTGATGTTGACAGCTTGGCCCACCTTTAACTGCTCCTTCTAAAAAGTTGGAAGGTGTTCTGTGATGCCAGATGTGATGAAGAATTCCATTTGGAAGAGAAGAGTTCTATGGGCACATATATAAACACACACACAGTGGTACCTCGCTTAACAAGCTCCTCGCTTAACAAGCATATCACATAACAAGCAAAAATTTCCAAGAAATCTTGCTTCACATAACAAGTTCCGCTTCACTTAACAAGCAAGCGCGCTATGGGTATGCATCCTATGCAGCCCGGATGCTCCGCATGGAGGCTCTTTAAAAGGGCTGCCGGCCAGGGCAGTTGCCTGGAGGTGCCAGAGGCAGCTGCCCCCACGTGTCCCACCGACCACCTTGAACCTCCAGCAGCAGCCCAGGTAAGCCTCCCAGGAAAGTGTCTTTGATTGCAGTCGCTTAACCATGTCTACTCGGAAATAAGCCCTATTGTGTTAAATGGGGCTTACTCCCAGGAAAGTGTCTTTGGGATTGCAGCCTAAGTAGACTTCATGGGATCATGCACATTGAATGCATGTTTTGAATTCAATTACATTGTTTTGTCATCATTTTTACATCCAGTTATTATTTTTATATGAATATTTTAGGGGTTGTGGAACCAATCATCCGAGTTTCCATTATTTCCTATGGAAAAATCTGCTTCACATAAAGAGCATTTCACTTAACGAGCATGCCTCAAGAACGAATTAAGCTCTTTATGTGAGGCACCACTGTATATATAATGCTGGGAATTTGATTTTTTTTCTCCCCTTGAGAGTTACATGAAATGTTATAAATGAACTGCAAATTTCTGAGCCCTCAACTCCCTCTATCAGAGGTTTCAGCTGTTTTGGCAATGGCATCAGGGACAAAATCACTACAAGATAAACTTGACTCCACACACCAACGGCTTCAATCATCTCTGACAGGCCAGAGGCACAATGGAGGCTGGAGCTCCCTGAAGGCTGAATTTGGGGTTCCCAAGGTTCCACAAATTCCCCTTGGTCTGGGGTTTGCTCACCCCTGACTTAGAGACCAAAAATCCAGTTGAATATTGTGTTGATTAAACATTAATTAAACAATAAAATTAAATTAAACAAATCTAAAAACATAGCATAAAATTAAACATGGATTAATTAATTAAACTTTGTGGCTGATTAAGAAAAACATTATTTATTCTCAAATATAAGATGGCTGTTATTATTGACTTAAAGGAGAACCAGCAGGTTGTTTGTTTTTTAAAGCAAAAGGAAATTCTTCTACCATCCAGAACATATCCCATGGAACTCATTGCCACAGGGTGTTCAGACAGTGATTATTGTAAACAGTCATTAAAAAGATAGACCAGGGTGACCTTATAAAAAATGAGGACAGAGTGCCTTTACCTTTCACCAACTTCCTCAGAAGAGGGAATTTAGGCTGTCTGTCTGTCTGTCCATGCATTGGTGAAAGGTAGAGGCACTCTGTCCTCCATTCTATGTGGTCTCCCTGTACCAGACATGATAACCACCAATGCAGATTTCTTTGTTTGGAGTCTATACATAAGACACTTAGTGATGTGAACTGGGTTTCCCATACAGGGGTCTCCAAACCCTGGCCCTGGGTCCAGTTGTGGCCCTCTACAAGCCTCAGGATCCCTTTATCCAGCCCCTAGGCAAGCCCTGTAATCCAGTCCAATTCATTATTATATCAAAATTTATTAAAATTTGAAATGTACATTAGTTTTTTTTGGCCTCTGACATAGTATCAGAGAGATGCTGCGGCCTTCCTGCCAAAAAGTTTGGAGACCCCTGCAACATAAAGGATGATAAGCTAGGTGAGCCAGTGGTCTGGCCCAGACTGGCAAATTTCATGGGGTTTTTGTTCTTAAAACCACCAATATTTAATTTTACTCATTTTGGTATACTACCTTCTGTGGGGTCTCACTGTTTCATATCCTGTTGAGACCAATATCAGTAACTAAGGCTGCAATCCTAAAGACACTTTCCTGAGAGTAAGACCCATTGAATACAATGGGGCTTACTTTTGAGTAGACATGCTTAGGATTGTGCTCTATGCCAATGAGACTTTCAGACTGAATTTATAAAAGTGAATCTGTTTGGGTTATACAGACAGTACAGATTCCTTTTCTTATCTTTTTTTTTTAAAATGGAAAAAGCCAATGTTAAAATGCTGCCACCTTCTGTTTTTCTCATGTCCCATCCATAGAGAATAGCAACATGGTCTGCCTACATCCCAAAGATTTGTAAACTGATTTATACCAATTCTAAACTGTTCTCCTGCAACATATAATATGACAAGTTAAATGCAAATCCTGCACAAACAAACAAACAAAAAAATAACCTGATGGGCTGGGTTTTCATGCAGCAGCACTTAAATGACGATTGTGATGGCCATTCAACGAAAGTGTGCAAAATATTTTTGACAGTGAATTATTATTTAATTAGTGAATTTGTGAATTGATAGCAGTTTTTTCTGGGAGTTCAACGGTGTAACAATACTGGTGTTAGAACAATTTAAGGATTCACAAGATAGAGATTTTTTAAGAGCAAAATTGAAAAGCTTTCCCAGTGTTCAAACTATGGAGAGCTGATATCAGCTTGCACGTTGAATTGGTACATATATCCACTTCCCTTTACTCTATGGAGGATCCAAGAAGCATTTCATTAGACCAGTCTTAAAAAATTATGCTTTTTATGTTCTTTCTTTATAAGAACCAAAAAAGATTCCAAAGAATTCAGGCTTCTGTCACACCCCACCTGTATGAACGGGACACGGAAGCTTCATCGGGCATGGATTCAGCATTATGCCAAGTACATTATAGACTAGGGGTCCAGTCAAATGTGGCTCCTTGATACACCACATTATTTCAGAGCACCTCAGATGTGGCTACATATGTTTCCAATTTTATAACATTTTAAAATAAAGATATCTGAAAAGTAATTTTAGAAGAATAAATCTACAAATGGACAGTGCCACAGGACAGACGTGTCCTCATTTCAGATTTCAAAAAGGTGGAGTGGAGAGAGCTACTTGATATATAATTCTTATTTAAATTATGTTTACCCTGCTTTTCCCCAAAGGAAGGCACTCCTGGAGGCTGACAACAAATCAATAGCTACTGAAGTACCAACACTGTTGGGCAACTCTTAGCAACCCTGCACCCTCATAAGGGCCCAGTGCAAATCTCTGAGACCACCGCTCTGCTCATAGCTTTCAAGAAGTTGTGGCAGGGTGACCCTCTTGGTCAAGAGAGATACATCCTCTCCTCCATTCATTTTATATACACCTATACTGTATGAGGTAATAGCTTGTGCCGAACTATACAGATACCTAGAGATCCTGACAAAGTGGGCTTCCACTTGTATAGTTAAAATCTGCCCAGACATGGAGTACATACATATGTACATGAATTGGACACTGAAAAATAAAGAATTCATATGCAATGCATATTGTTTCCATATATTCATATATGGTGTTTTTTTACCATGTATACTCACAAATTCACATATGTTTTTGAGAAGTGGAAAATACAGATAATATGGATAACCTGCACAACTGTACATTTTGCTGCTGTGCAAACATTCAGCAGTGAAATGTGTACATGTTGTACATGACTGAACCCTCTCCTTTGGGGACATCCTGATTTGGAACCCAGCAGCTGGAGCTTGGCTTCTGTGCGAGACAACAATATATTTAAAATAAACATATTTTAAATCTGTATATAGTGAAATCAATACACTAAAAACCTATCATTCCACCCCAAAATATAACTTCTAAAGATTCAAGCTGAAATTGATGAGTAATACATATGCTCATGTAACTAAGAGCATCACCTTTTAACTAAGAACATCATCTTAACTTTTTAGAACATCATCTTGCAAACAAGCAAAATAGTGACAGGTAGTAGGAAACTATTGAACTTGGAATCAGACGCAGTTGGTGCATCGGAAATCACTGTGTCAGCCATGCTGTTCTCAGTCCCTCTCCCTGTGTCAAAGGGGCTGATGGAGCTGCTCTAAGAGAGCATACAAATGAGGGTTAGGGTGAAGTTTCTCCTTCATCTTCAGAGTTCTGAGCTGAAAAAATTACTATTAAGGCTCTGAGATGAGGAATCCACACATGTAATCTGGCAATACTGCAAGCCTCTAGGTTTCCCCCCTCCTCTTTCAATGAGGTTGTTGGAAACCAGAGACATAATGAACGCACTTCTAATATCTGACCTGAAGTTTATAGGACTGAACACATATATTTCTCTTGTTCTTCCTTTCCAAGCAGCTGCAAACCTTCCTGCCTCCTTGTCTTTCCTCTCCAACTAATCACCTTTTTCCATAAGAGGATCCAAAAGTTATGTTCACACCATCTCACCCTGCCGCCCACCCCGTCGGCCCTCTTGAAGGCGAATGCAAAATGTATATCTGTCCCCTATCAACGTAAAGCTTGGAGAAGAGGGTGGTGGTGTGGGGGAGAGGGAGGGAGTAATGGAGAATGGATGCATTGCTTTTCAGCTCGCAGCTGACAGGGAGCGGCCGCCAGCCTTTCCATGAGGCGGTGGGGGAAGGGAGAAGGTGAGCTCATCTTATTTGATTAGGGCTGTCACCATCAAACCGTGTTTGCAATTAGTCCATGCCAGCCTCATTCAAGCCTTGGATTCCTTTCAGCGGTGGAAAAAGGGAACACTTGAGCTCCATTGAATTGGAGCGTGGCATCTGCTGCGCACTGAGGGGAGAGGTTGGGGGTCAGCGCTTGATTTTGATAAAGTGTGCCAGATTAATTGTCTTCCGTAATCCTGTTTGTCATGGTAGATGTGCAGAGAAGTCTTTGTGGCACAGCCTGACATATGGGCTGGCCTGCTGCTTTGCCCAGCACATGCTCTTCACAGTTGGCCTAGTTCCCAGAGCCTTGTTTTCCAGGGGACTGGGCCTCCTGCTCCTATTCATCTGGCCCCCCAGCTCCACAAACAGCCTTCCTAATCTTCAGGCCTGTCTGGGCTACTCAAAGCAACTGCATTATTCAAAAAGATTGAAGGGGAGAACAGGAGAGAAGGGAAGGGAAGACAGAGGACTGAAAGAGAAAGAGAATACATTTTTTCTTCTCCTTTTTTCCTCCGGAAGAAAAGCATCCCTAAATTTCAGGCAAAACACTTCAGAAGGCTGATTACCTCTTCAAAATTTGATCTGTCACCATGTTCAATTTTATTAGCTTGGGGGAAAAAAAGCTAATATATAATTGTAATATAGCAATAGGATCTCACAAGTTTTTAATATATAGAAACTTTTTTCTATTTATTTACTATAGAAACATATAGAAAACATTATTGATGTTTTCATTTCTTCTGTCTGATTGTTTAGATTCTGTCATGAATTTGCATAGCATCCTATTCACCTTGTCTGCATAACAAATAGGTGTCCAGTCTCCCTATATTCACAGCCCAGTATATAATTCGATATGTGCATGTATGAAATGATGCACAAATTATTGTATAACATCAAGGAGATGTATAATTCAGGGATGTTTGCTTTATCACAACATACCTACTTTTTTCTTATGGCTCAGCTGCCTCACAAGACAATGTATGGGTTGCCATTCTGCACTGACTGTTGCAGTCAGCCGGAACAGATTAGAGAGACACCACTGGGTATGCAAGTAGTCTAGATTCAGCCTTATATGATGCTAAGGACTGAAGTGGGAAAAAATGCAGTTTCTCTCAAATTATTCAAGATTGTAAAATCTTGAGCAACCTATAAAGAATTCTGAAAAGCCCTTTCCAGGTACAATAGCAGGGCTGCAGACTAATCTAAGTAAATAAGTGCAAAGAGATGTGCACACACACAGAGAGCCCCAATCATATTATATACTGATGCTATTATATGCATAATAGCTTGAGGCATCTCCTTGACAAATCAGCTCAATGAAAAAGGCAAATTTAATGTTAGAAATTACAGTTCTAACTAGGAATTATCCAGCTATAGATAGAATAATGTGCATAATTCTGGCCATCCTATCTCAAATCATTATAGATGGAGAACTTTTAACCCGAAGTTAAAACATTAAAGAGGCATCTTTCTTATAAAGAGAGGTTGATAAGGTTAGAACTCCGAAGCTGCAATCCTATGTACAATTACGTGAGAGTAAGTCCCATGGTACTCAACAGGACATGAATAGGATTTAGCTGTGAGTTTAAAAAGAGAGAGTTGGGAAAGGGTTTATAAAATTATGAATGGTGTCAGGAAAGTGAAGAGTGAAACATTTTTATTTTCTCACATGTATTAGAATTGAAATTAAAATTTCATTCCATTTAAATTAACTAGCAGTAGGTTCATAGAAGACAAAAAAGGAAGGAAGTAATTCACACAAGACATAATTAACATATGGAATTCATTATCATAAGCTGTGGTGATAGCTGCTAGCTTCAATGGCTTTTTAAAAGGATTAGATTAATTCATTGACAGCTATTGGCTATGGAGAAGCTTCACATTCATGGTACAATCCTAACCAATTTAGGCCAGCACAAATCACTTGTCTCCCCATTCCTGTAGTGCTGTGGAGAGGCTGGCGCATGATTGTGTGCTGGCCTAACCCCTCACCTGCCATAAATGGCACAGAAGTGCCTTATAGCACTTTTGCGACATCCTCAGGCAAGCATGGGAATTGTGCTGGCTGAACTGGGGTTAGGATTGCACCCTCATTCTCAGTTCACTATGGCCAAAAGGTGAGGTGGGCATGAGATGGCCTGGCTATTACCTTTCAGAGTGTTTCTTAGAAGAATCAGATTGGTATATTGGAGTTATAATGTGGATTGACAGGAACCACCATGCAACAATTAGGCGTTTTTTATTATTTACTTTTCTCTCATTAATCTATTCCAAGCAGCTTCCACAACTGAATAAAAAAAATCTATACAACTCAATCCAAAGAACAAAGCCAACCAAACAAATGATGAAAGCAGCAAAAGAAAAAAAGTTCTCAAACATCAAAAGAATAATCAGAAGTGATAAAAAATGTTAGAACAACACAGGGAAAAGGCATGTCTTTAGCCTCTGGTCCAAGGGAGAGGGGAACATGTATACATTAAGACATAGGAAGTTAGAGTAGGGGGATAACTACCAAGACCACCAACACTACCTATCACTACATATACTTGTAACTCTCTATCATTGACAGCCTAGCTCAAAACACAGTGGGGCAAGCAAAAAAGCCTTCTTCCCAGAACTTACAGGATGAACAGATTCAAACAGAGGGAAAGGGGGTTTTCAGATATTTTGATTCAAGGCCATGTAAGGTTTTAAATGTAAAAGCCAGCACCTTGTATTGCGCCTGAAAACCAAAGGAGGAACCTCTATAATTGAAACACTAAATGTCAGGCATGCTCATAATGCATCACACCACTCAGGAAACAGGGTGCTGCATTTGTTAGTTAGTCTCCAGAGTGCAGCCCCACATGCCCTACAATCCAGAGTAACTACGGGAGCACGTAAGAGACATTATGTGTACCCGTAGTTATTGCACCACATAGTGAAAACCTATGGGAAATTCATATTGCAATCCAGAGCAAATTGTTCTTACACTGGAGCAAGGACTCCCCGTAGTTACTCTGGATTGCACCCATGGAGTGCTTACAGAACTGCATACCCAGTTGGAAGGTGTGAATCACAGCAGCCAGGTCCACTTGAGGCAGTAATGGAAGCAGTGGACACACCAAGCAAAACTGGACAAAGGTGTCAAACTGAAAAAGGCTAGTCATTCCAAAACTCATTGGAATGATTTATGAACAGACATAATTTGTAATATATCCCTTGTTTATATTTTTTGTAGTTTACCTCCATCCTTTTCCACAGTAACACAGTTAATGACATGTTGTGCAAAGATTGCTGAAGAATTATATGCAGTACCCAAACCTTGGCCTGTCAGTCAATCGTCTTAAACACTTGACTGCTGTATTTATAATGTAACATTTGGATGTAATTTCTTTCAAGTGGAAGTGACCCAACATGCTCAAATGTTTCCACCCTTTTGTTTCTAATTATTGGAATAATTACTTCAATAATTTCCTGCTGCAGGCAGAGGGTTGGACTAGATGACCTACTAGGTCCCTTCCAACTCTATGATTCTATGAACTGAGCACTGCAGGCCATTCACCAGCAAAGACCAGTATTTCCTTCTTGCCATTTTACAGACAAAACCCTCAGATTATCCTTAGCAGTTTAATAATGTGAGTTATTAAGAAACCCCTAAAATTATTCTGTCCCCAACAAGATAATAGATACTTTCTCAGAGTAATTATTCCAATGATTAGAAACAAAAGGGTGGAAACATTTGAGTCTGTTGGGTCACTTCCACTTGAAAGAAATTACATCCAAATGTTACATTATAAATACAGCAGTCAAGTGTTTAAGATGATTGACTGACAGGCCAAGGTTTGGGTATTGCATATTCTTTCACTGAACAGATGCCTCTTGGTTCCTGTTGTCTACAGAGGTCAACTGGATACTTACCCTATTGCTTCTTTGTGTACTATACTTGCAATAATTGATGTGAATTAATCACACTAGGTCAATAAGTCACAGCCGTTGGTGTGGATGGACTGTCCCTTAGTTGTCTGACTTAGTTGTAAGCTTCAATGAAGGTCTAAAAATTGCCAAGTGTCTGTGTCCCTTAATGCCCCCTCTCTTTCGAACAAATACTGCATACATTGCAGCACAACAGTCACCTGCTGCTATTTCTGCTGAATTTCTTTTCTTTTACTTTTTTCCCTGCAGGTGTATAAAATATGCACAGGCCTATCCTCAAATCAAAGAATGACGAACACTTTATGCTAATTAATTAGCGGTCTGTGAAACCAGAAACAACACCATATGCATTGTATAGCATCTCTCTCAAAGTGACAGATTTTAAGGAGCAGATTTTGATGAGAATACACCTCTGTATTCTCTCTGCTGTGTGACTTATCCCAGCTTCAGACTTATCGTCTTAGGGCCCAATCCTAAACCAGCCCAGTGTAGCACTGATTCCCATCACTGACACTCAATGCTGCCTATAGAGCATGTTTATGGTGATAGGCCTGTGTCACTCAAGCACTGGGTTCAGCACCACCAGAAGGACATGCCATTGGCAGGTGCAATTGCTGGGTGATGGTGTGGCCTCGGGGAGGGGGAGGGGTAGGAGGAGGGTTGTACAGGGGTAGAACTGGGGTTGGAGGGGTGTGGGAATTCTGCTCTGCAGTATCTTGAACTCCATGTTGAGCTAAAAAGGCTCAAGTATATACCAAGAAAATAGTGGGGCTTTTCCAAGGAGAGGAGACCTCAAGCTGCTTCCCAGCACTTACAACCCCACCTCCTGCGACTGGGGTTGGCTTCCTGTTCCAAACGCCACTACCTCTGGACTTACCAGGTTCCCAAATCTCATGTAGGAATTCAGGGACCATTGCATCTAGGTTGAAGAACATCAGACATATTTCATGTGGGCACACTTAGAGCTCATTTCTATGCATATCTACTCATAAATCAATCCCAGTGCATAGGATTTCCATCTGGAATGGGGAGAGTGAGATTTTGTCCTTGGACTCTAGCCAACCTCTATACACCCCAACACATAGCTAATAAGTAAACAGATGAATGATATAGGAGGGAGGGAGAGCCGGGAAAGATGTTTCCGGAAAGTGAAGGAAAATAGGTGCTCTCTCTTCATAAGACAATAGAAGATGCCTCTTTGCCCAGTTAGTAGGAGTCCTTCTTAGAAGTTGTTTTATCAACATACACAAACACACCATTTCTCCTTCTCAGTTCTACCAAGTGTGTCCTTGAGAAAATAAGAAGTCATAGATTATTAGAAACAGAAAGGAAACAGAAAGTCAAAAGAAACTGGAAAGGATACGAGATGCCTTGCAAAGGAGAAAGAACACGTCTACCTTGAGCAGGTCTCCAAACCCAGGATCTGGGGACAGATCCGGTCCTTCCCAGGCTTCTGTCTGGCCATCCTCTGGATCCCTGCACACTTCTAGCCTGTTCAGGGTAACCATATGTCCCTCTTTTCGAAGACTTGTCCTGGTTTTTAGCCTTGTGTCCTGAAAAAAAATCTTCATTGTCCTCCTTTTCCCTGTAAGCGGGTACCATGTGGCCTTCTTGTCATTAATAAACTCTATGAAATAAACTATATGTAATGATTTTAAATTTAATAATTAATATTGTGTTTAATTACCCACATGATGGCAAAATGTCCTGCATTTTGCTTGGATGTCATACATTTTGTGGGGGGCTTGTCTCTTTTTTGGTTGTGACATGAGTGGCATTCGTTATCCAATTTATTCATTCATCTACATTTTTATCTGAAATATATTTATTTAAATTTTATATTTATATTTATTTTCCAGCCTTTGACACTGTGCCAAGTATCTGATGTGGCCCTCTAGCTGAAAAGTTAAACAAGTCCCAAGATTTCCTATTTTTATGAGAACGTATATGTTTCTTATTTTAAGGAAACAAAATTTCCTATTATTGCTTCTACTTGTGTTATGAAACAGTAGCAGGGGGACCCCCAGTTTCATTTCTGGTTCAGTGGAAATGGGTCTGGACTCTTTATTCTGTGAAGGGAAGCATCCAAAAATTTAGTTCCATTTTGTTATCAATGAAACAGAAAAGATCACCTTTTCCCTCCTCTCATAATTCTTGCTCATTAACATTTCAGGAAGGAGTCTTTAGGCGCAATCCTGAGTAACTACGGGGAGTCCTTGCTCCGGTGTAAGAACAATTTGCTCTGGATTGCAATATGAATTTCCCATAGGTTTTCACTGGGTGGTGCAGTAACTACGGGTGCACGTAAAGTCTCTTACGTGCTCCCGTAGTTACTCTGGATTGTAGGGCTTGTGTCCCAATCTTGGAGGAGAAACTCAAAGACTGAACACAAAGTACACTATGGGTGCAATCCTAACCAATTTGGGTGGCACAACTCACCCACTCCCTGTTCCTGTGGTGGTGTGGGGAGACTGGCTCATGTTTGAGCACCGGCCTAACCCTCCCCACCACAGGGCGCTTTTGCAACACTCATAGACCAGCATGGGACTTTTGCTGGGACTAATGATGGCCTAACTGGGAGGTGCATGGCCTCTTCTGACTGGCCATAACTAACACCAATTATATAACAAGCAGGCCTCCATCAGTCTTGGAAGACTATGGTATCGTGCTTGACGCTGCATATGCTGCATGCGAAGCATGAAAGCCTGGGTTAGATAGTTACGGAGGATAGGCTGTTACCCAAGCAGCAAATCCCCCCTCTCCACACCACTGAATTAGTCCAATGGAAAGGCAGAGCCAATACGATTGGATCCAGCTGGCGTCGCAAGAATTAAACAACTGCTTTACCCTTAAGCAGCCAAATGAAAATAATTGGACATTTCAGTAAGAATACACTATCAAATTCATAACTGCTTAGAACCGACAGTTCCCATGGTACACGAGTCTGAAGCAGCTGTAGCCTCCAAAGTGATGAAGACTCAGGTCTTTGGCCCACACATGTGTTGTTAAGAGGTGAGAACAGAAATGTAACACTGAAGCAGGCTTTTAGAACTCTCCTGATGAAATGAGTGCAAATAAGCCTATTAACTTCAAGCAGGGTGGCTCAAGTCCCATTTGAAAAACATGGTTTAATCAGTCTGCAGTGTGATTAGGCCCACACAAGATTCTTTCTGAGGATGCTTGCCAAAGTTATTCCTTATTAGTTGTTTTTAGAAAGTGGCCCAGAACCACCCTGGTTTTGCAAGTCCTCAGAGACTTGGACAATTCAGATTTGTACGGACTTATTTTATTGTATGCTTAACACTCTCCCATTATTTCTTATTATAAGCAAATGGTCTTTTTCTTACCCTTGAGTCATTCAAGAAAACAGAATAAAAATTCTAAGAAGAAGTAAAAAAATACAGACTCATAGTTGTATTTTACGGACCCTTTTCTAGCCAACTTTCCAGTACTGATGCAGTTGCAATGCAGCACAATGCAATTGGAGGAGGCCTCTGTGACTACCCGTCAACACCAATAAATGCCCACTGCATACCCCACCAGTGCATGCCCCACTGTCACAGCTGCATCAGTGCTGGATAGCTGGATAGGATTGGACTCTCAGTTGCATTTGTAGAAAAGGAAGACAAACCTGTTAGCGCAAGCAGGGGAAGTGATGTTCACCCTTCCCCCCCACCCCCCCACCTTCAGCACACGCCTATGAAGCAAAGATTCCTGAAGAACTGAGCAATCTGCAACAAATAATCTCCCAGGCCTCACAATGGGGTGATTGTCAGGGACCCCAGAGGGAGAGAAGGTAGGGAAGTTCCACTGTGAGAATTTCTTTCAGTGCATGCTAAGATTAGGATACAACTGCAGTCCTTTCTCTGAACCTCACCTAAAGTAAAAATTTTGCATGAGTCTGGTGATATGCACTGTGCAGGTTGAGGTCAACATATATGAAGGTTCCTTTGCCAGAAACTTCCATGGATGCAGATTTTTGAGTCAAACAAAAGCAATTAAAAGATTGGGCAGGTGTTTAAAAATTGCATGCTTACCATTGCAATGTAGTAGACAGGCAATTAATCAACCTCCCTCTCCCTTTCTCTTTCCAAGGCTTCATTTCTGCTGGAAGGCATAACCCTCCTTTCCCCCTGGAGTGCAAAAGAAAGAAAATCACTTATGAATTGCTTTCCATTCTCTCATCTGAACACAATGGGTCTTACTTTTGAATAGAGATGGTTAGGATTGCAGCCAAAGTCTATACACAAATGAAGTAAGAGGCTACAATCCTAAGAGCACCTTCCTGGGACTAAGCCCCATTGAACTCAGTGGAACTTACTTTGGAGTAGACCTGAATAAGATTGCACTGTAAGGGCACAATCCAGAGCAAATTCAGCCTGCTCTGCCCTAACTGCTCTCTTCCAACTATTCTGTATCCAGAACATAAAGTTATGCTGCATCCAGAGAGTCAGGAAGCCTGGGCTGCCCTAACTTCTCCAGAGCATGCTAAGTAATTGACACATGGGGAGGACTTGCTCCTGAGGAGACCCTCCTCAGATCACACTGAACAAGGAACAGCTGTGGTGTCTGCCTTATAAGAAAGCCCAGAAGTTCCTGACAACCAGTTACAGCTGCAGTTCCTCTAGTGGAGGGTGGATGTTTGGAGTGGCCTGTTGTATCCCCAGGTTAGTGGGCTGCCGTAGTTGTTCCATATCCTGAGGTTGAGAGGCAGGGGTTGCAGCTAGGCTGGCCAAGAACTCAGATTTTTGGTCAACACTGCCATTCTTACTCAGGCCTTATCATGGACCCCTATGGGTCTACTCATTACTATACCTGCTCCTGATGTGGTATAACTCTGAGGGCTGGAAGAGGGCATTTCTGCCTTGGAAACAGGCTCTGGATACAGAGTAACTGCTCTGCCCTAGGCAATGCTAAACATGCCCTCAACATGCCTCTCCTGAACTGCTTAGGGCAGAGCAGTTAGGGCAGAGCAGGTCCACCTCTCTTAGGGCATCCTATGTTGCCTTGCTCTGCCCTAAGCCTCTTCCAGAGTAACTAGGGTGGAGCATCTTGCAGTTGCTCCACCCTAGTGATAGGTAGGGCAGCCCAAGGGCTCTTATGTGGACAGATTAGTTACTCTGGATTGTGCTGTCTCTGCCAAGATCATCACAATGTTTCCTGATCCACAGATGGCCACTGAAATGCATTTAAAGTAATGTGTTCCTTACTTGCTGCCTATCTGTCCATTCTAGATACCTCAGAAAAGACTTATTGATCTGCCTTAATTTTTAAAATTTTTAAATATTCCTCTGAAAGCCACACATTTGAAAGACAGCTGAAATTCAGATTATTAATTAACTACTAGAGGAGGCTGAAATTTCTTGGTTCAATCAGATAAACAAATAAAAGAATGAAACCAGAACCACATCTTTCCCACAATGAAATGGGCTATGTTCACTATCTTTTTCACTATCTATGTTCACTGTCTGTTTTCCCCATCTTTTGTAAGAATGTAGTGTCTGAATTCTCAGCAACCTATGGCCAGTTGCACATGATTGGGACATTATCAAACCAGAGACAAGAAAGTAGTTGTGGCATGTTTTTGTGTGATTTTGTGTGTACAATACAGCTATCTTGAACTGACTTTGTTCTCATTTATTAACCAATTTCCATTTCAATGATATGGGAAGGATAGCAGTCCTAGTTCCTTGGATAACGGATACAGTTCTTGTACAGTCCATCTCCATCCAAACGCTAGGTCAGAAGAACATTAATTGACTGTACAGAATGGATGCATAATTATTTCAACAACTATTGTTATGATTCACTTGAGCACTTCTACACTACAAGGGTCCCTTTTATATGTGTCCCTTTTATATGATAGAACAGAACCTTAGGAGGCAAGCTATACATCAGTGCCAATTTAATTCAGCTTTGTGATGTTCCAACAATAGCCATGTCCTGAGTGTCCTTGTCGTTAATAGGAGAATGTACAATATTCAGTAATCTATGAAAGGGAAAATACAATTTTTCTCCAATACAATTTTTCTCCAAATACAATTTTAATCCATACAATTTTCTCTTATTCACAGCCATGAATAAGGAGGCTTGCATTTAATACCACTAAAAAACTGTTTAAGGTGTTTTTGGACATGATGGTCATATACAGAGCAGCTTTATTGTTCACAATGATTTCATACCCTTCAAATTCTAAAAATCAGAGGCTATTCTGAGAACTGAAAACCACAACTTCAGGTTTCCAAAAACTATTATACTTTGTGGACCTCCTAAGCACAGTTCTGGTCAGGTTCAGAGGGCTACATAGTTATTTCAAGAGCTATTGTTGTGATTCAATAGTTATAGATTCAAGTGGCCCACCCAGTGCCTTAGGAACTTGTGGGTTTTCAAACTGCAGGTAATGATCCCATGGATACTGTGAGCCACCTGTATAAAGAACATAATAGAACTTGGAGCACAATCCAAATGTGCTCCGTGCAAGTCTGCCTGATCCAGTGCAAGTTAGGATAGAACTGTTAGTATTTCTTTTGGGCCTGCATCTTCAACTCTTCTGTATGGTAATCTATGTGCCATCCCATGAATTCTTGGGGCTGTTTACTCAGAGATAAGTTTTGGTATTTTCAATTACAATCACAAAACTGGAAGTGGGTTGCAGTCTATTTTTAGACATTCAGGCTGAAGTGTCCTATGAAGGCATTTGTGGGTTCCTCATATACTCACTTACAGTATATCCTCAACAACTCATATAATATACATGCTACTATGGGTGCAATCCTAGACATGTCTACTCAGAAGTAAGCCCAACTGTGTTCAATGGATCCCAGGGAAGTGTACTTGGGATTGCAGCCTTCATTGCATAAACTGAACAATGCAGAACTTGTCACTGACTTCGAACAAATAAAAAAATCTAGCAATTCTAATTCTATTATCATCACTTAAAAAAGTATTTTGGAACACATAATTGTTAATTTTATGTCACTTAAGAAGGCTTTTAAATTGGCATGTCAGAATTCAGTAAATATCACTTGTTCAGTAATTATGCAGCATGTTAATGGGATGCATGAATATGTTCCGCTTTAACTATATTTGACATTTGCCAAGTGCCTGGGGGATACAGATGAGGGAAGGAGACATAAGGAGAGGGTCACTGCTTAAGGGCAGCTCACATGTATATGTTATTACTTTGATCACATATTTATGAACTGGGAGAACAATAAGGGAAAGAGTCCCCACATGGTGCACACATGGAAGGTCCAGCTCCAGTAATGTTCATTCTATTCTTATCATCATTAGCTCATGTGCTAAATAAATATGTTGAATACCAATTCTGCGTTAAGCTTCTGACCTGTTTTCAACCTTCTTTTTTCAGTGGGCTTGTTGTCCATACAGTTCCCAGGTTATCTGGATATTATCCTATCCTTAGATCTTTTGCATCCCTGCTTCTAATCAACCCTGAAACTGCAATTAGAGAGGAGGTTAGTAATCTGAAAATAAACTGAAAATAGGAACCTGCTGATCCTATTTCATCTTTGGGTTAACTTTAGTACTTCCCACTTCTGTACAAGTGCCATCTCGATTTTGGTATTATGCACTAAATTCATTATACTTCCATCTGCCCCCAATATTTATATGTACAATACAAGATTCAAGTTGTCTCATACATTCTACTGGATTAACATGTTTAGAAATCTCCAAACCAATAAAGTTGATCATTTCATTCCTAAATTAAGGTCAAATACCTGAACTATTATAAATGTCTTTGTTCCTCTAACAGTCTGATTACTGGTTGCCTTGATACAATAAAACATTTTCCAAATGGTGAAGTCCCCTGGTTGAATATGCAAAAATTGCATTCATCTTCACAAGGTATTTTCAAATTCTTTGCTATAACTTGGCATAGGCTACAATCCAGAGTAACTACGGGATCTTTTACACCAACGTAATTATGGTGCGCCAGTGGTGGGCTCCAGCAAGTTCGCACCTACACTATAGAACTGGTTGTTAATGAGAGATATATAAAGTTTTAAAATAGCCATTTAAAAGTGGCTGCCAGATGGACATGGAACCGGTTGTTAATTTCTTTGAAACCCATCACTGGGTGCCAGCTATGGGAAACCTATGGGAAATGCATAGAGCAATCCAGAGTTAGTGCCTGTTACGTCTTCCCGTAGTTACTCTGGACTGTAGGGATAGAGAATTTGCTATAAAGAAGCACAAATCTCTTCACAAAGATCAAGAGCAAACTTAATTAATCACATAGTGAATTATAAGACTGACATTTTGCCAGATGTATCTTGTGATACCTTTATAGAATATATCCATAACATAGATCTCTTTTCTGTGTTTTCCTTTGTTTTTCATGGGTTGATTGGAAAGATATACCGTAACTTGTTTACAGAGTTTCAATGACAGTCATTGAAACATTGAACAATCTAACTTACTACTGGTCAATTCGATACAATAAAACTTCACATTTTCCTAATGTGAAGCCCCCTGGTTAAATAGACAAAAATCTCATATGTCTTCATAAGTATTTTCACATTTGCCAAGTGAAAGTTTGAATTTTAGAAGCAAAATGCATGCATTTATAGTTTTCTGTCCTAATCCTTACTATTTGGATCTCTGCGGTGAAGGCTTCGGTCCTTGACTGCCCCACTGACTGCCTCATATTGTTGCTCCTTGATTATGCAAAATGGTCCTCTTTGTGTAGCCTGATTCTTGATGGGGAATTGTATTTATTTTTTTTATTTCAATATTTTAGCGTGCCTTTCTATTGAGGTTACTACCCCCCGTGAAGTAACAGCAATAAAACTGTATAAAAAACACAATACATACAATTAGAAATCATGGGACTACAACATGAGTATGAAAAGGAACTATGAACAAAAACACAGCAGCAGGTTCAGCAATCAAACCAATTATCCATAGTTTTTTTCTCAAAGGCTTTCTGAAACAATCAAGTTTTCATCACACAAGGAAAGGCACCAGTGACAAAGTGAGAAGAATATCCTGAGGAGGCCATTCCATAGCCATGGCACCATGAAAAGGCCTCCGACAGAATCCTAGGCTGCAATCCTAAACTCCAGTTAGGATGGCATAAGACCCGTACTGACCTGAGGATGTCACAAAAGTACTCTAAGAGCACAATCCTAACCATGTCCGCTCAAAAGTAAACCCCGTTATGTTCAATGGGCCTTAGTCCCAGGAAAGTGTCTTTAGGATTGCAGCCTTAGGCACTTCTGCCCCACTCCTGGGAAGGGGTGATAAGGCCAATGCAAAGGCATATACCAACCTCTCCATACCACTATGTGTAGATATGCCAGGTGAGTTAGGCCGGCCTAAATTGGTTAGGATTGTGACCTATGTCAGTGGAATGTTTGATTGCACACATGGGAAGATATAGTCCTTAAAACAGGGTGATCATGTGTTTGTTTTCTCTAGGACTTTTTTTTTTAGCCGTGTGACCTAGATTTTAAAAAGTCAAAAGTAAATTATATATATATTAGTTTTAAATTTACTTATAATAAGTAATATAGTGTTTAAATGAACAACATGAGGGCAAAATATAAATGTTATTTTAAGTTTTTATTTTATGTCCTATATTTATTTTGAGTGTGCTACGCTGAGGGATGGGGGGAGTTTGACCTCTTTTGTGCTTATGATATCTGGTCACCCTGTCTTAATGTATCTTGGCCCTGGTCTTTTAGGCTTACTTTGAACCCGGAAGCAAAATAAGCCTGGAAATGGACTGGCAATCAGCGATGTTGGAAGGGCTTTGAATCCATGATCAGTTTGTGAGATCCAGTTAATACTTGACAGCTACATCCTACCCTACTTTCTTGTGCCGATGCAGCCACAATGCAGGGCTGATGTAATGAAAGCAAACCTTGAGGTGGCCTCCATGATTGCCTGCACCCCCACATGCAGTGGCATAGCTAGACCATTTGACACCCTGGGTCCCGTATGACAAAATTATTTAATCAATTTCAGTATTAATTAATACCATTAATAAAAATATTAATATTTTTGTATTTTTATAACAGTCTTCCTCTAAGCAGCCCAGGGTGGTGTGCAAAGTTCCGCCCCTATTTTTATCCTCACATGAGGTAGGTGAAGATGAGAGATAGTAATAGCCATAACATGAAATGAATAATAATAACAATGGCCTGAATACAAATGTGGTTAATATTTCCTCACAAGCAATGGATGAATATCAGAACGTTTATATTTAAACCATCCATATCTGAACATATTAGAACCATAGAATAGAAACATAGAGTTGGAAGGGACCCAGTGGATCATCTAGTCCACCCCCCTGCCTGTTGCAGAAAATCCTCAAATTGTGGGGACCTTGGTCTCGAACCCTGGCCTGCTGGTTAACAGGCACAGTTCTTAACCACTTGTGCCACCAGAGGACACCATCCAGGATTTAAAGTTTTAAATTTTTTTAACTCACATATCTCAGGCCTCTGTTTTAATCCTATCAGTGAAGAGGGGGTGGGTGCCTTCTGAAGCATTTGCTGAGCTCCACTTTCACTGAATCAAGTCCATTCTTGTGGCTTTGCATTCTTCTGATCCTGATCTGAAAAGGAGCCAAGGCATGTTTTCTTACTCACAAGTAAATGCAGCATTGTAGTTCAATGCATTGTAGTTCAAGGTTTGCTTGGAAAAGGGACTTTCTTCTCTTTCATAGGGTGATTTGTGGAGGCTGTGTTCATTTGATCAGGACTATTCTAGGTTGTTGGATTCCTTTCAGCCTGCCCTTTCCAATAGTCTAAGACATGTTCATTTACCCATTAGCAAAGGCTCAGTTTCATTTTTCATAGGGCTTCATGCATTTTTTTTGTTGTTTTCCAGTTTTTTATCCATAACTTTTGATAGGAAGGAGATAGTTTAAAACAGATTGTTGCATTGAATTCTGCTGTAAAATACACATCCAGTGGTATATAACAAAATGGGGTTATTCTGAACCCTTATGGTGATAATCACTATTTTGTGACTTTGGTCAACTCCCTCATGGGTTGAACATGGGGCACACCACCACCCACCAGCCTTTGTTAGCCATGCCACTACCCACATGCATCTCACTGGCATGACTGCATCAGCACTTCAGATTGGGCAGTTAGACTAGTTTAAGTTTCCAAATGCTCTTCAAAGTTGGCCCCGCATAGACAACATTGGCACAAATGGGATATGTCCAGGTTTACGTTCTCTTGAAAAGGGTGCAACTAGTAACCAGTCAGAAGGCATTCTTAGCCACTGTCACTACCTGGAAATACTAAGCAGAGATACTAAGAAGGCTTGTTTACATGCTGGCTTCCACTATGCTCAACCTGGGCATTTGTAAATAATTTATTACAGCAATATTGCCAGACTCCCACGCACACTCTTCACAAGTGAGCAGAGCTTGTTATGTCAGTCTCTTGAACTTCCTGCTGATGCTGATCAGGGAAGTGGGAAGTGTGAGACAAGTTATACAGAAATATATGCATGCTATAGCAGTATTAAGCTAATCTTTCCTGCCTTGGGATTTTTTTCTTACAGATTTCAGTCCGAATTTTTTTCTCTTGATCACTCCCCTCTACACTGTTTCTAGACTCTGCTCAATTAAGAGACAAATCCATTCTCCTATGTATCCTACAGGCTATAATGAAGTCAACTGTCAAAATCCCATCATGTGGCTGCCCTGCAGCTGTATCTGAAGGCCACTTGTCAGCTGTTTCACCCAGTCAAATGGAGACAAAGGGTTCCTTGATGGCCTCCCTTTCTCCAATCAATTTACACTGGAGCAGATGCTGAAATCTAACAGGAAAAAGGTGTAATTTGATTTTGCATTCAGTGCAAGCCTGCCCCAAGATAAAAATTAAATCAATCAGAACCTGATATTGCCTTGTCAACATTAGGTAGATAAAATAACTGAATTTTTAATTTGGTCTTTGGCAAGGGTGGTATGTATTTTTTCTTCCTTCTTTTCTTCCTAGGTTCAAAATTTGGGCATATAGAATATAGGAAATTCTGTTTGACAGTACATCAATACAGGTATCAGAAAAAGATGGATGTCTGTCATTTTTCCTTTGTAGCAATGGCATGCACATCATTAGACATATGAAGACATACATAAAAATATATCCTTTTACCTTATGGTCATGTTGTTTATGGAATGCTATTATTGCTGCAAAAAGCTTGAATAAATTTAACTCCTATTTATAAAAGAAGTGGGAAAGAAAAAACCAACAGGAAATTGTAAAACTCTCTAGAGAAATTTTTTGGTGGTGGTATTTTTTATCTTCTCAAAATTCTTGAAGAGTTTTACCAAGATTTAGGCAAAATTTGGTGGCAAGCTTACTTCTGAGCATAAGAATAACTGCAGTGTTGCTAAATCTAGGAAAGGGAAAAAATTACTCTTCTTGGAATTTTTTTTATAGAGTTCAGCTATGCAACAAGGAAGGAACCTAATTTCAGTTACTAGATGTCATTCCATTGTTACATCTCTTTTCAGCATATTACTATCAGATTCAGTTCCAGCTTCAATATGTGATATCATCTGGCCATGTGAAATGATTTTCCCAGATGAGTTTGTCATAAAATAGATATTTTGTTTGAACATTTCCTCCAATGGTTATTTTCCACATTAATACAAAAAGTTCAGAATGAGAGGCACATACATGTGAGGAATCACTCAAAGCAAAGTACTTACAGCACAATCCTCTGTGTATCTACTCAGAAATAAGCTCAGCTGAGTTCAATGGGACTTATAGTACTCTCGGGTACATGTGTATTGCTGCCTTACAATCACAGGTGGGCACTAGGGGGGACGCACCTACTCTCTAGAGTAGGTTCTTGTCTTCTGGCAGCCAATGGGGAGCCGGTAGGACCAAGGAGGAGCAGAACACTAGGGACCGGTACGCAGCACAGCTGCTGCTTCCCTTCCTCCTCCCCCTTCCTCCCAGCTGGCCAGGGGCGCCACCACGGTCTCCCTTCCTCTGCTGCTGGTGGGGAGGCACAGAAGGGGGGGCAGCGCCACCATCACGTTCTCCCTGCCTCTCCTGCAGTGTAGTCAATGGGA
The DNA here is from genome assembly GCA_030015325.1 of Cryptoblepharus egeriae. Lineage (NCBI taxonomy): Eukaryota > Metazoa > Chordata > Lepidosauria > Squamata > Scincidae > Cryptoblepharus > Cryptoblepharus egeriae. Next base: position 60,667,826 of record JAREYC010000003.1, on the reverse strand, counting down.
CTTACTCCCAGGCAGGTGTGGAGAGGACTGCAGTCTCAGAGCCCCAGCCTAAGCAGTCTACTATGAAGTAAGTCCCAGTGTAGTCAATGGGACTTACTCCCAGGCAGGTGTGGGGAGGACTGCAGTCTCAGAGCCCCAGCCTAAGCAGGTCTACTCAGAAGTAAGTCCCAGTATAGTCAATGGGACTTACTCCCAGGCCAGTGTGAAGAGAGCCTCAGAGCAGCCTCAGAGCCCCATCCTAAGCAGCTCTACTCAGAAGTAAGTCCCAGTATAGTCAATGGGACTTACTCCCAGGCCACTGTGAAGAGAGCCTCAGAGCAGCTTCAGAGCCCCATCCTATGCAGGTCTACTCTGAAGTCAGTCCCAGTATAGTCAATGGGACTTACTCCCAGGCCAGTGTGAAGAGAGCCTATACTCTGAAGTCAGTCCCAGTATAGTCAATGGGACTTACTCCCAGGCCAGTGTGAAGAGAGCCTCAGAGTAGCCTCAGAGCCCCATCCTATGCAGGTCTACTCAGAAGTAAGTTCCAGTATAGTCAATGGGACTTACTCCCAGGTCAGTGTTGAGAGGACTGCAGCCTCAGAGCCCCATCCTATGCAGGTCTACTCAGAAGTAAGTCCCAGTGTAGTCAATGGGGCTTACTCCCAGGAAACTGTGGAGAGGATTGCAGCCTCAGAGCACCATCCTATGCAGGTCTACTCTGAAGTAAGTAATTTTTAAAAAAATTTTAATTCTTAAATTAAAAACCACCCTGGCCCTGCCCCTTGACCCTGGCCACACCCCCTGGCCACGCCCACTTCCGGAGAACTGGTTATCGGGCCAGGCTGTGCCCACCACTGCTTACAATGCTAAATTAGGCTGCAATCCGAAAGACATTTTCCTGGGAGTAAGACCCGTTGAGCACAATGGGGCTTACTTCTGAGTAGACATGGTTAGGATTGTGCCCTAAGTGGAGTTTGCTCGTTAGACTGCAATCCTATCCACCAGTGTTGGGAAGAGCCCCATAGGGCTTACCTCAAATTGAGTCTAGAATCACTTAACCCTGCAACTTGAGTTGAAAATGAGTCATAGCAAGGACTCATTATGTACTTTAAGAGGACTTTATGAACACTTTATATAAAAGTGCAGTTAGGCTGTATCCAGAGCCTGTTTCCAGGGCAAGTATGGCCCCTCACAGCTCCTCAGAGTTAGAACGCATAAGGAGCAGGAATAAATCTGAGTAGACCCATGGGGGTCTATGATAAGCCAGAGTAAAATTGGAAGTGATGGTAAAAAATTCTGTGTCCTAGACTCAGTCCTAAATCTGACCCCCTGCCTCTCAATCTCAGGATACAGCACAACGACACCAGCCTAGTGAGAATGCAGCCCTTGTGCTGCTGTCATTTCAGCAGCAGTTTGGTAAGCCAGAGTCCTTCAACCTTGTGGATTTGGCCTAACTTGTCAGTTCAGGATATGGCCTACTTAGGACAGCTGGAACATTTTTCTGGTCTAAAGTCAGGATTGCAGCCTTGGTGACTTGAATACATGACTCAAGTCAGTGGGGCCCTGACTAAAGAGTTTTTCAGCATTTTTACATTTGTGACTTGTGATCAGTGAATCAGTGAAAAATGCAAATTTCCAACACTGCTATCCTCATTTATGCGCTAGTCAGTTTCACTGGGTATAATGGGACTTACCCCCAAATCCAGAGTAACTATGGGAGCATGTAAGAGACTTTATGTGCACCCGTAGTTACTGCACCACTTAGTGAAAACCTATGGGAAATTCATATTGCAATCCAGAGTAAGTTGTTTTTACACCGGAGCAAGGACTCTCCGTAGTTACTCTGGATTTTGCCCTTAGTTCTAAGTAGAAACAGGCTACTTAAGAACAAACGAAAAGATACAAATCCAGCTGTCAAAAAGCACTTCAGGGCCAGCTTTCACTTGACATCTTTATGCTCAGGTAAGCATACAGTACTTCAGCCACACATGTCACATTTTAAAGGTTTATGCTCAGGTGTAAGCATATCTTGAACTCAGGTTTAACCAAATACAAAAATTCAAGTAAATGTAAACCCTTTTAATCTCCCAGTCTCAAAGACTAGATACATTTCATAAAGAGGAAGGGAAAAACTGCTGATATTGCTGGAAAGTAGCAATAAATACTGGCTTTGGGGACCTGTTTAAAAGAAACACTACCTTTTAAAAGTAATGGAGTGTCAAAGATTGCTTAAGCAACTTGAGCCAAATTTAGCTCCTGTTTACAATCGAAGATAACCAAAGTTATTCCACTAAGGATCAGTGTATTACCTCCAGGCTACCTCTGAGCAAATTTTGGCCTCGTCTTCCAGAGCGCTGGCCCTGCAGTTTTGTTTATAACATATGTGTGCTCTCAAGAGAGGGTTTTCACAGAACGTGGTTGTGAAGGAACAATCGCAACCAAGTTATAAACTAGCAAAACATACCACCATCCATGTCCAGTGTCCAACACTTTGAATTGGTCTTACAGCAGAGATAGTGGAGCCTATAAATTCCCCTTGTATAAGTGAACATAACACTGTTACAAGTTTCCTTTCTGTCTTTGTGTTTAGATCTGACATTGATTTTTTTCCCCAGAACATTTTTTCCCCAGTCCAGGGCATATTAAGGCTGCAATCTATACACACTTCCCAGTGAGTTTGTCCCATTCACGATAAAGGGACTTACTTCTGAGAAGACAAATTTAGGATTGGGCTACAGGGCTGCAATCTCCTGTGCACATGGTAAAGGGACTTACTTCCAAATAAACCAGCTTAGGCTTGTGCTGAAGTGTTGCCAGTTTCCGGCTGAGCTTTCAGTGGTGAAATTGGCCTCAAGAGGTTGGACTCTCCCAGCAAGGAGAGCTGCTAGTCTGGAGCCAGTTGCAAGGATGTTCCTTCCTCCAGGCACTCTGGCCCAGGGAAGACTTCAAGCCTCAGGCTTTGATCTTGAGATCCTCCTCTCCATCCTGACACCCCAGAGGGGTTTTCACCCACCCCCTGTTTGCTGCCCCTGAAATTTTTGGTGCCTGTGAGGAGGATGACATGGCAGGGGGAGGCAGTGTGAGGGATGTCTCATGAGAAGCCTTGGCTGAGGCACATGCAGCCCCTGATCTCAGTCTCTCTCCCCTGCTCTCAATCTGCATTTGTTCAGCCAGAGGGGCTTCTGGACACATGAAGACTGCCAGAGGCTGCATGTGCCAAGGCTATATGGCAGGCAGTAGGCAGAGAGGCTGCTGCCTTTTCTTTCTTCCTCTACTCTTCTCCAGCTATCAAGGAGGTGGCTGGAGTGGTCCCAGGCACAAGGTGGAGCAGAAGAACTGGCCCCAGAGTTGCCCGCCACCCACTTGATGGGCTACTTTGCTATGGTTTGGACTAAGGGAGGGACAGAGTAAAGAAGGGAAGGGAGGAGTTACTGCTGCAGCACAGTCCCAGGAAAAGGAGCTACAGGCAGCCTTGAAAATTTGTAAGCATGTCAAAATGCTGCTTCCCCCTCCCTTCGATGGAGGTGTTCCTTCTGAGTCTCCATGTGCTTTCTCTCTCTGCTCAGCACAGCTTTCTAATGGGCTCCAAGAATTTGCTGTTGCTACTCCCTGTGCCACATTACAGAGCAGCAAAAATGGAGGACACTAAAGCTCTTTTCTGGGACACCCGGACAAAATGGTCAAATACAGGACAAGTCCAGGAAACTCCAGTCATATGTTCACCCTGATCCAGCACTCAGGCAAGCCCTGTAGTCCTCCAGAGGTGAGGAGAACTCTGCTCTCCACAACTCGGGAGGAAATTTGAAGGTATGGAGAGACTGTACACACCTCCTCTCTTTGTGTATGAAAGTACTTATCAATCAATTGAATCAATCAGTTCTTTTTTTCTTCCAACCCTGACATAGTATCAGAAAGATGATGTGGCCGTCTTGCCAAAAAGTTTAAAGATCCTTGCTTTAAGCTTAGGCTGCTATTACATGCGGTTATCTCTTGAGCACTCACAAAAGTCCTGTGAAGTCAATGGTGATATAAGTCAAGCCTATCAGTTAGTTCCATGGCAGATCAGATACAAGTCCAGGTTCTAGTGATCCAGGTCACTCTGTCCCACTATACCACTATTAAGAAAACTAAAGCAAATTCTAAAAACTCCAACTTTTTCTTTACGCCAATGCCACATTATACTTCTTTGGCAAGGTTAAAAGGGGGCTTTAAAAGTGCTTGTAATTGAGATGCCCAGAGTGCTCTCAAAAGCACTTAGTATAAATATGAAACAGGCCCCTAGTGTTCTATTCTGCCCTTAGCTCTTTCATAGACATCCACTTGTACAATATCAAGGACAGCTGTATGCATGGATCAAAGGCACATTGTGCTCCTTAATATCAGAACATGTTATTTTACAGTTCCCTGCATTTTTACCTTTCTGTCTCTCTCCAGATGCATTTTTAAAGTCTTAAGGTTGTTCAAAAACAGCTGTGTTTGGATATGCATACAGAACTTCTTAAGATCCAGTCCTATCCTCGGGGACACACTAGCACACTTCCACATTAGCTGGCAGAACAACATAATTTTCCCTTTCAAAGGATGCACCACAGATACTGGCACAACTTTGGAAAAACACAGCTCTGGTACAACTTGGGCATCAACTCTACTAGCACAGAGGCAAAAACAGGGAGAAGAGGTGGTGTGGAAAGGATGAAGGAAGGGGAGGTGAGGAATCACCAGATACCAAATCCTCACCCTTTTTCAAACAAGAGATACTATATATCCCTGGGACTTGAAAACCCTATGCCAATAAACAGGGGCATCACTAAGGTTTGTGTCACCTGGTGCGAGAGGCCAGTGTGTCACCCCAGTATATTGGGCAGGGCAACAATATGAATGGTGGGCATGGTTATGTGCCACTGCCCTGCCTCCACTGATTTTTTTAGCCACATATTTTAATAGAATAAAGATATTTCAAAGTGGTTTGTTTCACTGCATTCTGCTGTAAATTAAGCATTCAAAGGTGTATAACATGATGGGATTATTTCTACAAACCATGATTTTAGTTATTTAGGTCACAATGACTGCCACCCCGTTCAAGGGTGCCCTCTTTCTAACGCCCTAATAATATCCCTGATTGGGACCATTTTGGAAGTCTTGTTCTCTCCTGGACTGATCTTCCATTCCAGCCAAGGCATGCTTGCTTACTCACCAGTAAACACAGCTGTTCAGTTCACATCATTTTCAATGAATTTTAATGCTATCCTTAGATAAATTCTGGGGTGATTTATGGGGGCTGTGTTCTTTGGATTAAGATAATTCTGGTGTCCTTAGATTCCTCTCAGCCAGCTCTTTCCAATGAACTATGGCATGTTTGTCTACTCCCGAGTAAAGCTGTGATATGGGTCACTTTCACTTTCCATAGAGTGCAATGCATATTTTAGGTTAGCAGGCCAGGGTTCAAGACCCGGGTCGGCCCCACAAGACAGGGTGAGCTCCTGTCCTTAGCCCAGCTCTGCGACGCCAGCTGGATCCAATCATATTGGCTCTGCCTTTCCATTGGACTAATTCAGAGGCGTGGAGAGAGGGGATTTGCTGCTTGGGGAGCAGCCTATCCTCCATAACATTCTAACCCAGGCTTACGTGCTTCAAGTGCAGCATATGCAGTGCCGAGCACTATACCATAGTCTTCCAAGACTGATGGAGGCCTGCTTTTTTAAGTTTTACAGCAATAACCTTTCATAGGAAGGTGCTATTTCAAAATGGATTTTGCAATGGATTCTGCTCTTCAATGTGAATCCAACAGTATATGACATGGTGGGGTTTGACACACCATCACGAAGTTGCAATTTTTAGGTCCACCAGTGTGTGTCACCCCCCCCCCCCTTGGGCGCATCACCTGGTGCGGACTGCACCATCCTAGTTATGCCCCTGCCAATGAATGACTACTGCTCAGAAGGAGAAAAAAGGAAAAAAAGAACCAAACCCAACACTGTGTCTTTAAGAAAAGCAAATATAAAGATTTTGTATTCTTCTTTACTTAGTTGTGCATACTTTAGAAGTGCAAGAGTTGGGAGGATAATTCACTCCATTTTGGAGGGAAGGCTGTTGGATCCCCTCCATCACCCTGTTTTTTTCCAGGGAGTCACACAATTTTATTGGTCTTTTTTTAATAATTGAAGTTTTCCATACTTACAGCAGGGTGAGCACCAGGAGAGGTTAATTAGATCAAGAAAAGCATGCAGAGCTGGAGTGTATTGTACTCCCATTTATCAATGGCATGCAAGGAAAAAAGTGTTCAAGGCTGTTATAAAACATGCTGCAAACTGGTGATTAACTCCAGAGCTGTCAACATTCTGACAGATGCTGGTTGAGCACCTGATCCATTGTTGCACTGTTAATTGGTTGCCCCTTCTCCTGCCTCCCCCAAACCAATAAAACTACCAAACAAAGAACTAATTTCACCAGTACACTATGCCTTATTATTTTCCTATTACAAACCCATAAATGTAAAGGTTACATGCTAGGTCATTGGTTTTGTTTCCATGAAATATTTAGCAATCTTCATTAAATGTTCTGAATAGATACAGTTATTAATCTGATCACTTGTTCCAGAACACCTAATGGATTCACAGGAATAATGTAATTTTTTGCCATTTTTCACAAGAGATTACTCTTTGTTACATTTTGGAATTTTGTGCACTCGGAGGAGAAAGAGTAGCATTAAACAGTCAAAACTAATGAGAGCTATTTGGACTCTGGTCTGGGGGAGACAGAAAAAGGGTACAATCCTAACCTAGGCTGGCACAACTAGTGATGTAGGGAGGCAAGCGCATGTTTGTGCACTGCCCTAACCCTCCACCAGGAGTGGTGGAGAAGTGTCTTAAAGCACATTTGTAATACACCAAGGTCAGCACAGGACTTATGCAAGAACTTAGGCTGACCTAACTGCAGGTTAGGATTGCAGCTTAAAACATTCTGAGCACCAATGGCATCGTTAGAGGTGGTGCAAAGTGCTACATTTTGCAGGGAGTCTCAGTGCAGCATGCAAGTGGCCTTTCCGCATTGGAGCCATTTCCAAGTGGTAGAAGCAAAATGGAGGCAATGTTTTCCATTTTATTTCTATCACATTGAATGTCTGTGAAGGGGAATGGCCACCTGCATGTTGTAGTGAGGTTTCCTGCAAAACGTAGCTCTTTGCACCCCCTCAAGTTACGCCACTGTGGAACACAAAAATCAGGTATAACTAATATAAGCTGGCCCAAGGCCACCTAGTGGGAATTTGCCACACAAGTGAGAAAGAAGCTAGGACAGTTCAGACTCTTGCACAACACACATTTTGTAGTGCAATTCTAGCAATTCTGTAGAGTTGCAGCCCAATCCAATGCGCACCCCATGCAGCAATGCAGTAGTACCAAGGCAGCTTCTGCTGTATGCAAGGAGGAAGGATCTTCAGCTGTCTACCAGCATACAGGAGGCCACCCATCCTCCCCATTGGTAGTCCGGCAACATGCCCCTTTGGCAGCCTACTGTAAATTAGGGCTCAATCTGGATCAGTTTAGGCTGGCCTAACTCACCTGGCATATCTTCCTGTGGTAGTGAGGAGTGGTCAGCATATGCCTGTGCACTTGCCTAACCACCACCCAGGAATGGGGCAAAAGTGCCAGATAGCACTTTGTGTCATTCCCAGGTCACACAGGATTTATGCTGGGGCTTAATGCTGGCCTAAGTAGAGGTTAGGATTGCAAAATTGCACAGTGCACATCAAATACTCCTCACTCCATTCACGGGTGACGAAAAGTACCAAGGCAGTCTTTTAGGAAAGAGTATTTCAGAGTGATGAGACAAGTAGAAAATATGTGGTAGAAAATTATGGTGCAATTTTGCTGGAGCAGAACTTTATACAGAGTCTGTATTCCTGAATATGTGAACTTCCATCAAACCAGCTAAAATGCCTGTGCATTTTATGCCAATGAAAGAGAAAGAGTTTAATTTGATTTTTGTTTCCAGCACAGCTTGTACAACAAATAGCTTTCAGCATATACAATTTGCTAGCTTGCCAGCTTATCGTGAATAAACCTGTTTACAGTCTAGTTATATCATATGATCTCCCAGGAAACACAAAGAAGCTGCTCACTTTTCACTTGTGGTGGTTTTCAATTAATTTGAATGAAGCTTGCCTCATGAGTATGGTTTATGTGACTATGAAACCATTGATGATGATAAATCACAGCAGCTTCACTCGAGAGCAGCTTGGAACAGCATAGTACAACAGAGGTTGAGATGTCTTTAAAAATGAGCATAACACAGAGCCTGGGTCTGGATGTGTTCTATTGAGATTAAATTGCTGATTTATTTATTTATTCGATTTATATCCCACCTTTCTTACTTAAAAAGGAAAAAGGTTTCTTGAGCTACTTCTGACCTACTACAACAGGCAGTCAGTTTGTTTTACAGTCCATTTGTTTTACATTTGCTAAATATGCAACTGACAGCCAAATTCTATGCCTGTGCCATTATACTTAGTGGGACTTACTCCCAGCTATGCGTGTTTAGTAATGCAACCTGAAAATTTGTTATCTGTACAGATTGTGCCACTATCTACAGATTTAGGACCCACAGTTTTAACTAAATCTGCAGCTTTGCCCAATCTGGACCTTAACTGTGCTCCAGTTTTTGCACTCTGGTCACATTCAGAGGGTCTCTGAGGCCATGTGAGGCCTCCTTGATTCTCAGACATCTTGTAAGGACTCAGGAAGGACTGCTGGTTTTTGGCTGGAAAGTCTTCCAGAGTTTTTGGTCTTCCAGAGACCTCAGAAGGGTCTGAGACCTGCAGATTTTAATTTTCTGCTGGTTTTTGAATCTGTGGATGTCCTGGAAATGGAAACCTTGAATATCCTGAGGCTTGAGTGTATAGGTACAACCTAATTATCAGCCAATTTTTTCACCCACATTTTTACCTTTACACAAATGAGGTTGGCCCTTTAAATTAAAAGATAAACATCCCTTTAGGTTTTTTAAAAAAGGCATCTTACCATGGTAATGGGAGGCAGCAGGAAATCAATCACTCTCCCTCTCCCTCTTCCGGACAAAGCAGTCCCTTCCCTTCCTTCTGGGACTCCAAAAAATGCAAAGCAATTCAGAATTTATTCACTGTTTGCATTCTTGTGCTGCTCTTGGGGAAGGGAGAAGTCTACTTCGAAGCTGAAACAAAGCTGCTTTAAGCCCTAGACATCTAAAGCACTTGGGATATTTTACTCCTCTCATATAGGTCATCCTGAAAGTTGGGCTTAAACTATTGCTGATTGAAAGAATCTTTCTGGAGGAACTTCTAGAACGGGTCCTCAACCCCTGGTCCATGACCCACTGCTGGTGTGCAGTGCCTTGGTGGCCAGGCCAGGCCGCACCAGGACCAGAGTCTGTGACCAGAGGCCAGAGTCCTGATGTTCCGGTCCTAAAGTAAACTGGGCACACATGGCCCACTGCTGGACTGCACATGCCCAGCTTGCCCTGGCTCTGGAGCAAACTGGGCATGCATGGCCCAGTTGCTGGGCTGTGCATGTGCAGTTCAGACCGAAACAGACCAGACTGAAGTGCACATGCACAGTCTGGCCAGTCCATGGGAATAAATTTCCCATGGTCCCTGGACATGGTTCTCAAAAGGTTGAGGACAACCGTTCTTGAATATCAGGAAGACTAGCTTTTTTAACTTGGGCTGGCTAGAGGTCCTTGGTTAAGCACTTTTCAGCCTGTGTGCCATGACCCATTAATGTCTCTTTCTCCTTGAACCCCTCTTGAGTTTAACTGATGACTGCAGCCCGCCAGGATTATGTTATCAAGTTATATCTCCTGGCACTCAGGAAGACAGCTGAGTTCAAAGGGGAGCTGCCTTATCTTGCAACATTTTGTGAAAAGCATCTCTTTATTTAGAGTTCACACTGACCCAGACTTGACCACATCTTTGGAGCAGAAGTAGTTGAGCTGTAAATGCCAAAAAGCTAGCCCCTTTGAAAGCTAATTTAATTTATCAGTCAGCCTTCCAATAAGGCTTTTTAATAGCATTAAGAAGTAAATGCAGAACATCTCACCATTCCTAGGTCACAACTTAGCTGAAATCAGAATTCATAATGCATTCCATTGCAGTATTTTGTAAAGTAGAAGCATGGAATAAGCATCCTCTGAATGTAACAGATTTTCAGCCACAGTTCAAATCATCCAGATTAATTACTGGCATATGAGAATTTCTCGCCAGAGGGATGAATATTTAGAAAATAAGTTCGCTTGCTGTGAGAGCAAATGCTTCCCCAGAAATTAAAACAAGCACATGTCATATTGGCTGAAAAGAAAATCCTATCAGTCAATCAAAAATCAATCTGAATTAATCAGTCAACACATTTCCATGTGCAAGTTCATCCTTTGGGGAAAAAAAGTTGAAAATTTTACAATGACATTGCAGAAAGTGTTCAAATTAATATTGGCGGCACATTTTGTTGGCTCTAATGTGATGGGGAATAGCAAAGTGAGAAAGAAAAGCTGTGCATAACCTCAGAAAGCTTGCTCATTATGGCCTTCATTGATGACTCTTCATATTCACTGCCTATCTAGCTGCTCCACGCAATTACTGCCACACTGCTGATGTCAGAGCTGAATGTCAGCAAGAATGTCAGAGCTGTTATTGCATTGATTCTGAAAATGATTTTGCAGACAAGAAGTCCAAAATGAGTGCAGAATATATGACAAGCTAATTCCAATATAATTTGAGAGGGAAAATGTGTTTGCATTGCCAGTTTGAATGACTTAAAAGAGAACTTTATAGCCATATTACAAGAAGTTTTAAACATTTCAGTCCAAGTGTGATATCATATATTTTACACAATTTTGTGGACCAAAAAACCAGTTTAATGAATGAACGAATGAATGAAATTTAAACTAAATGAATTTACAGAATATTTTACTTGAATCTCTTTTGTAATCAGCATGATATGATTCAGAACAAAAGAGAAATGTGACATTTACAAAGAAACAATGCTGTGCTTAAAATAAGAATGATGTACAGGGTGAGGCAAAAATACCTCCCAAATTTTAAAGGATAAAAAAGGAAAAAGAAACAATATTTATTAAAAAATTAATTTTATTATTGTTTAAACAAAGGGTTACAGTTTTTATTAATTTGGTTTTAAAAAATACATCCTCCAAAATACATCCTCTATTTACTATAAACTGTTGTAGATCATTTCCTTTAATTCGTCTATGGTACCTGGTCAATGTTTGTAGATCTCTGCTTTCGAGCAACCCCAGTGAAAAATATTTAATTGCTGAACATGTGGCTGAGAAATTTGCAATCCATAGCAGTATTGTTTTTCTATCCAGAACAGCATTCCAACCTAACATGTAATGAGTATGAAAAGTTCTCTGTGTTGCAATTACAGATTCACCATTCTTCAAAAACACTTCTACAGCAAAAGCACACTGTGCACCAGTCCAAAGCATACTGGTAGATATGGGTATATGAAAAAGGAAAGTCATTAGCTACATTGAGACATCACTGGCACTTGCATAGGTTTATTAGCAACACATAGGTGAACTAGGTTTAAAATATGGGAGATTTAAAACATAGGTTTAAAATGTGGGAGGTATTTCTGCCTCACCCTGTATAATAAGTAAAACTGTCAAACATTTACATGATGTTCTGACCAACATTTCATCAGAAGATTTATGGAATGTTGTGCAGGCCAGATAAAATCTTGTGGCAGATTGGATGTGGACTCTGGGCCATATTATAGGGACCTCTGCTATTAATAACTTAAACCAGTGATTTTCAACCTTTCTCTTCTCATGGCACACAATCAGTTGTTTTTACCATTGACAAGGCATGCCATGTTGTTCAAATCCCCAAGTTTTCCTATTAATAATGTCCCTCCCCAAACTCCTGTGGCACACCTGAGGACTATCCGGTGTGCCACAGCACACTGGTTGAAAATCACTGCCTTAAACACTACCCCATTCATTATGGCTTGTTAATTCCTAACAACTGGTCTCAGTTCTGGTACAATTCCAAGGTTTCTCATAAAAGGTATATTCTGAGGAGCTAAATATGCACTACTTTTCTTTCTGATATCTAAGTGATATCAGGCATGTTTCATGGATGGAAATGGTCTGAGAAATTTGGTAGAACCTGAGCAGGAGAGCATTAGCAGAGGGAGACCTGAGAGGCAATGTCTGCTGTAGTAAAATTGGAGTTGATTTCTTGCCTTCGTAGTCAGAATACTTGATCTGATCCATTTGCTGTTACATAGGAAGCTGCCTTATACCAAGTCGAACCACTGATCCATTCAAAAGGTGCAATCCTAACCTAGGCTGGCACAACTCATTAGTCTTCCCATTCCTGTGGTGATGTAGGGAGACAAGCATATGCCTGCGCACTGGCTAAACCCTCCCCCAGGAGTGGTGCAGAAGTGTCTGCCACTGGGTATCATTAAGCAACATCAGACAGCAGGCACCATCGGAAACCAAGCACCACCAGATATCAAATCAATTCTTAGTGGGTCCTTACACCACAGATAGAATATGCCCCTCAAATTTCATGCTTCTAGGTCCAGGGATTAGGGTTAGGCATTGATGAGTGAGTAGGTGAGTGGATGGGTGGGTCAGTGGGTGGGTCAGTCAGTGACTCTTCAATTTTATATTATATACAGCTATAGATATGGATATAGATATAGATTTACCTATAGATTTGTAATATATATCTCAATACTTTTAGGATTCAAGATACTTTACTCTTATTATGAAAGGTACAGCTCTTGTATCTTTAAAGCTACCTTATTGGGGATGAGTGTTCATTATACATCAGCAGCTCAATTCATGCCTCTGAAACTCATATTCTGTATAATCTGACATATCTGTTCAAGAATTACATGTATATTAAATGCTATGAAATGTTAGTGTTCTGTGTACAGCAGAATTTGCTTTCATGCCAAAATCCATTAAGCTAATTTTAAACATTAATATTTATATGAACATAATATTAGATGGTATAGTGCTTCCGCATTCTAAAATAATATAAAACTCCATTATTTATTCCACATACTGCAATACAGACATTGAGAATTTGGCCATTTCTGCCATACAATATGCCATTGCAAAACATTTTTAAAATATAATCAAACAGCAAAATTTATCAGCAAAATTAAGTTCAGAAAATGTGCTGTTGAATAGCAGTGTGTTAATCTCCATGTGTGTAATATATTGTTGACAGCTCAGTGGGAAGGAACATGATGTGGTTTCTTAACTTTAAAGGAAATATTTGTCATAGTTTCCTTGCATACAGCTTCAAAATAACTGTGGCCACCCTTTAAATAAAACTTTGTTGTGGAGTTTAGTTTTACTAGTAAACCACATTCACACACATCAAATTGCCTGGCTTGCAAATCTAGGGTTCTCCCAACTGGAACCATTTAAAGGCTTTTGGTATGGTGAAGATTTGGGTGGTCAAAAACTGCTGCCCTTCATGTATACTGCCAGCACTTGAAAATCCACAAGACCTTGAAGTTCCCACTCTCTCACCTTTCCGCTTGGCTTATGATGAAACTCAAATCCAGAAAACCAAGTTCTGACTGTATATTGATTCTTGAATGCACTGAGATACTACTGCTTTTGATCCTTTTTTCAAAGTGTATATTTAAGATGGGTCAATAGCCTTTGCTTTCTCTGATCAACAGAACTTAGAGCACAATCCTAACCATGTCTACTCAGAAGTAAGCCCTATTGTGTTCAATGGGTCTTACTCCTAGGAAAGTGTATTTAGGATTGCAGCCATAGTCTTTCGGCAAAATCCTATTTGCTAGGAATTGTGAGAATGCTGGTGACTTTCCACTGGTGAGCATTACAAAAACTCCTGTGCAATGGCTGGAAAAGTCACCATCTGCTGATACCAGTGAATTTATTGGGGGAAGGAAATGGGAGAAACAGGGGTGTTTCAAGATGGGGAAAAGGAAGAACAAGCTCAGAAAGGAAGCAGGATGGGGTGGATTGGGCAGGAATGCTAAATCTTAGCCCCTCTTTTGCAAACATTCCTGCCTCCTTTCCTTTCTCAAACACATACCACCAAAATAGATAGTGTATGTCAGAAAAAAACCCATAGAACCAAGAGGGTTCCGGCTGGCTTTGCTTAATAAGAAATTAGAAAAAGTGTTGTGGGATAGATGCCGCTGAGAGCAGGACTTGCCAACTTATCATGCTTGGTAGGAGAAGCTGGGATTCTCATCAGCCCCCTCTCCACATCAGCCCCCTTTCCATATCTGGCCAGGGAGATACAATGCAGGAAAGTGAGGAAGCAAGAATTCAAAACAAGGGGTGCAAAAATTATTCCAAAATGGAAGACATTGAAAACAGCAGAGGTGGCCAGTCTGTATACAAGTCTCGTAAGCAGTTTGCAGTTGTGTGCCAAATTGCAACAAATGGTTACATTGACTTTAGTTTTCAGTTATCTTCACTTGCTTGGCCACCTCTCCACAAATATTTTATCACCCTTTCTAAATACAAAGAACTTCCAGCCTACATAATTACAGTGGCACCTCACGTAAACAATTGCCTCACGTAAAGTATGTTTCACGTAACAAACAAAAGTTTCTCTATGATTCTGCTTCATGTAAAGAAAGTGCTTCACGTAAAGAACACATTTGTTGGCAGCTGGGGCAGACGCGCTGGCCGGCAGCCTGTTTAAAAAGTGTCAGAGCTGCCTAGCGCACCTGCCCATAGTGAAAGCAACACTTCCGCACTGTTCCTCCTGTGGCCGGAGGGAGAGAAGAGCAGTGGAGAAGAGGGAAGCAGCTCAGGGCTAGCCAGAAGGGAGCAGGGGAGAGAGAGGCTCAGGATGGAGAGAAAGAGAAAGTGGGGAGACACTGTGAAGGTATCTTGGATTGCAGCCTTCTAACCATGTCTACCCAGAAGTAAGCTCCATTGTGTTAAATGGAGCTTACTCCCAGGAAAGTGTCTTTAGGACTGCAGCCTAAGTAGACTTCATAAGATCATGTACATTGAATGCGTGTTTTGAATTCAATCCCAGTGTTCTGTCATCATTTTTACATCCAGTTAATATTTTTATATGAATATTTTGGGGGTTGTGGAACCAATCGTCTGAGTTTCCATTATTTCCTATGGGAAAAACTGCTTCAGGTAAAGAACATTTCACGTAAAGAACATGCCTCCGGAATGAATTAAATTTGCTACGTGAGGCGCCACTGTATATATAATTGTTGCCATGCATCAAACCTCCAATGAGAAGGATTCATTTTATGTATACATTTATTGTGGCGATAGTAAATGTCTCAGGGGTGGGGAAAAGAAAAACCTCATACATCCACTCTGAACTTCAAAACATTTTTGCATGAAGTTTTCCCTTGATCTGTTCTTATCTATAAGGCTGACATCAGCCGCATGGGCCAGGCCTGAAATGTGGATGACAAGATGCAGGCTGAACATGCAGACCTTCTTACATGATTATGTCAGACTCAGTATGGACATAATTGACAACAACATGGTCCTGCATCATACACTCCTTGATTTAAATTGGAGACAGAGCGATATGCTTTCCCATCATTAATCCTAGTTATTTCATTCAATCACTCACATTCATAAAGGAAAACAGTGCCTTATGTACATCATAGAAGCAAAGAAGAGACTGTTAGCTGGCACTTAGGGGAGAAGAACTGTATTGTGCAGTCAAAAATGATTCCTATGGCTGCTTCAGACAAATTTGTTTGGCCAATTATACACTTGACAGTGAGCTGTAGCCAATCTTAATTTACAACTTCTAGACATATGTATGTGTACTATATATGCGTTTGCAAATATGTGTTTCATTGACACTTTTACATCTACAGAAATATGTAACATGGTCCTGGGATCAGCACCATGTCCATAAGAGGGCACCAGCGTCTGTGACAGAAACTCTCAGAGTTCATGGATCTTTGAGTTCATGGCTGAGTTCATCTCCCCTTCAATCCTTCCTCATTAACTCATTAAAAACAGATACCAATATCATGGCAATAGAAGGAAATAGGAGAGAGCAGCAGAGACTAGCCTGCTTTGTTTTTCAAAAGGCACAGAGACATGGCTGGTCCATCCATGATGTCAACTTAAACAGCTGATTCATGCAGCAAATTGGTGAGGGGTGCACATCTCTTTCCACCCACCTGTCCCCACTGCTTTTCCTACTCCTTCCATTCACTGGATTGGAAAAAGAATAGAAGGACCAAGAAGAAGGTCCTATGCTGGACCAATAGGGAGCATGAATCTAGATGAAAAAGGTATCCATGTCTGGGATGAGATCGGAGGACCCGTTTTGTCCTGGTCTCTTCAAGAAGAACTGCATTAAGATATCTGCCACAGATAAAGGGTAGGCATCAAAATTTTGCAAGGTAAATATTTGGTAAAATCACTGGACATCCTGATTGGCACCGGTGACTCCCTATTGGTCCAGAATGACAAAGAGGCAGGACACAATATATAAGAGGAGGATGTTGATGATGCAGGAGTCTTCAAAAAGGAGTGGAACCCTCCTATGGAAAAGAAAATTCATTGGCAAATAGAAAAAAAGATTTTAAATTTCAAAAAAGTTGTTTGAGCAGTAGAAGATATATCAGGATGTAAATATTACAAAAGGTTTTAGCATTAGCACCCCAATTACAGCGGTACCTTGCTTAACAAGCGCCTCACTTAACAAGCATTTCACATAATAAGCAAAAATTTCCAAGAAATCTTGCTTCACATAAGTTCGGCTTCACTTAACAAGCAAACGCGCTATGGGCACGCGTGCTATGACACTCCTCACAGAGGCTCTTTAAAAGGGTTGCAGGCCAGCGCTGCTGCCTCTAACTGCCCCCAAGTGCCCCCCACTGACCACCTTGAACCTCCAGCAGCAGACCAGGTAAGCCTCCCAGGAAAGTGTCTTTCATTGCAGCCTCCTAACCATGTCTACCCAGAAGTAATCCCCATTGTGTTAAATGGGGCTTACTCTCAGGAAAGTGTCTTTAGGACTGTTTCCCTACAATCCAGAGTACCTACGGGAGCACCAGTGATGGGATTCAAAGAAATTAACAACCGGTTCTATGCCCCTCTGGCAGCCACTTTTAAATGGCTATTTTTAAACTTTCTATGTCCTATCTCTCGTTAACAACCAGTTCTATAGAGTAGGTGCGAACCTGCCTGAGCCCACCACTGGGGAGCACGTAAGAGACATTACGTGCACCCATAGTTACTGCACCACCTAGTTAAACTTATGGGAAATTCATATTGCAATCCAGAGCAAATTGTTCTTATACCGGAGCAAGGACTCCCCAAAGTTACTCTGGATTGTGCCCTAAGTAGACTTCATAGGATCATGCACATTGAATGCATGTTTTGAATTCAATTCCAGTGTTTTGTCATCATTTTTACATCCAGTTAATATTTTTATATGAATATTTTTTGGGTTGTGGAACCAACCATCTGAGTTTCCATTATTTCCTATGGAAAAATCTGCTTCACTTAAAGAGCATTTCACTTAAAGAGCATGTCTCTGGAACAAATTAAGTTCTTTGAGGCGCCACTGTACTGGAAAAACTCACTGAAAGCACAGAACTATAAATCTCCTATATTGTGAGAATATTCACAAATCACAACTTATGTTGCTTCACAAATAAAAGACAGGATATTTCATTTAACAGGTTCCTGAACCAACGGTAATTGCCACCAACCATCGCTACGGGGGCACCAATAAAATGTCACTCTGGAAGGACTGGAAAATGATTTGACTGGCATAGACTGACATTTCTGATACTAGGAGAAATTTCTCATAGATCTGATTGGCTACTGGTGATAAGATGTTCTCAGTGCAAATCCATATTCAGCATGGCTTGTGCCTTTAGCATTTACCATTCTAAAGTTCTGATTATCCTGACAAACATGTTGGTTCAACAATCTCCAGGCAAGCAACCACTCCATGCTTGTGGCTTGTGGTAGTTTTGGACGTGTGGACTGATCTGTGTGGACAGGACTGTCGTGTGGACAGGATTGCCACAGTCATGTGGACAGGACTGCCATGTGTGTCAGGTTGTATTGGTCAGACTCGGAGGAGCATTTGGCCCTTCCTAGTCAGATCATCCCATGATGAGAAAGCACATGTGTAAATATTTCACACAGACAAGTTATTTTAAGTCTTATTAGATGCCATTGCAATACCAAACAGACTTGGAGTACTATCGCTTCTATACAAGAGACAATATTGTACATTAATATGGCACTGTGATGAAATATTAACTATCCCTGTATTCTAGCACAACTTCATTTCGTTTCTCCCTAAATTGATGTTGATTTGAAACCAAAATCTAAAGGTTTGATTTAACTCAAGTCAAACTTTTTCCACCCTCCTGCTGTTTGCACCGTCTGTTCACTCTCTGTTCTTTTATAATAAACCATTTGGTTGCATCTGCACTTCTCCATAGTACCATTTTTTAGAACTAATTTTTTTAGATTAATGATATAACCTGCCAGGATGACTGAAGTTCCGAGCATGATTTTATTTTGATGAAGATTCAGTAAAAAGTGATGAATTTCCTTATACCCTTCAAAGCCACAAGCCAATGCTATTTGGTGTTCACCATCTCCATACCTGGAGTTATGAATTCCTGATATCTTCCTTAAGGCTCTAATCTGATGCACATTATCTTAGGAGTAAACACCATTGGACACAATTGGACTTAATTTTGAGTAGACATGCATAGGTTTGTGCTTTAAGTGTGGGCCGTAAAAACAAAAGACTTATTGCAAACTAATCTGTGTACAACTTGTGATAACTACTACTATGACTTCATTTTGATTGGTTTTATGGACTGACTCTAAAATAGCCTTCAATATATTAATGATTTGGCATTTCTTCACACTAAAGTACTGATAAAGGTTTATCATGAGTGTGCTCATCAGTTGATAATTATTACAGGCACTAATTGTGAGCATTAACTTAGAATAAATAGTTAATATTTCAGTCCAACATATGGTTCTTGCTCATGACTACATAATATTGACATACTGGGACATATTGGGGACATATATTGGATAGGAATAATTAAACCATGATGCTTCATGTAAAAGCCATAACAGATAGCACAAAGCTGCACTTGAGATTTCATGTAAAGAAAGGCAAGAATATATTGATCCATTCCTTCAGGATAGCCTAAGGGCCCACTCTGTAAGCTGGCCTGGCACTGCACAGTACAATGCCACTGAAATGGTCACTGCTGTATCCTGGTTGATCAGAGCAATAATCAGAGGGACTTCTTAGGGCAAGGGACCATTTCCTTCCCCTATGTGGTCTCCTATGTGGAACATTTACACTACCTTACTCTATATAGAATTTCTGTAGCCCTGGTTGGTCTACTAGTTAGATGGCACAGAACCAGATGGCTTCTCAGATGGGGTGATAGGATATGGCATCAGCCTGCCATCTGATGGTGATGGCATCTAGCTTCAATGGCTTTAAGAAGGGATTGGACAAATTCCTGGAGGAAAGGACCACCACAAAAGTTACAAGCCATGAGGGGTGTGTGTAGCTGTGGACAACCTCAAAATGCCAGATGCAGAGAAGGGCACTCGGATGCAGGTGTCATGTGCATTCCCTGAGGCATTTGGTGAACCACTGTGTGATACAGGAAGCTAGGCTAGATGGGCCTTTGACCAGATCCAGTGGAGGCTCTTATTAAGTTTTTTTGTTCTTATCTCTGCCTGTCCCGGGCCTGATCTGTGGCCCTCCCTCCTGACTGTTTCACCACATTACTTAAAGCCTTCCTACTGCCTGGCAAGGTCACTTGTTTATCACTGCACTATCTCTGCATAGGATTGTGCTATAAGACATTTCATCAAAGCAATAAGGGAAGAACTGTGATTGATTCATGTTTCTTCCTTTTGAGGTTCATGCAAAGGGCAGTGGGAAACCCATTTTCTGCACTTGATATACTATATATGTCTGATATAGCATGTACATTGCTGTGGAAGATATGCCCACAGTTTCTCTTTTATAACTATGTGCTCTCTCTCTCTCTCTCTCGCTCTCGCTCTCGCTCTCTCTCTCTCCCCTGCTAGTTTGATTGCTCACTTACTGTTAGGTAGAACATCTCTGAAGTCTCTTAGGTTTTCACTTCCAAGTGAATGCATTTCAGGGTAAGAATTTCCGTGAACAATATAGTCAGATAAATGTATAGTCATTCAAGTACTAATATTCAATCAGCTCTAGGAACATAAAGACAACATAACAGAGACACTTTGGAAAATGAGCCACTTCTCACCATAGTGGTGTCTGAGAGAAAAGTAATGGATCCATTACTCACCGAGAATTTGATAGCCCCTACAGGGGCTGCAATCTTCCTGACTTACTTTAGCATTAAGGCACAAAAAATATTGTTGTGCAGTTAAGCAATCAAATCAGCAATTATGTGCAGTATCACAGGTAACATTCCCAGACTAAATTATATTTTGAGATATTTATACTAATAACAAGTATGTTTAATTTTCAATTTCACAGATTATTTTGTCTATCTCAATACTCCCCATCTTCCTGACAATTTGCATGCAAATTAGGGCTTTTTAAATGTATTTTAATTGCCATGCTATTTTCACAAATACAGAGAGAATGCAAAATATATATTTATTGCTGCGCATAGGGGAAAATGTTAATATTCACCAAATAAGTACCTCATTTGCATAGTGATTAAACTCATTTGGAATAAAGTCCTCTTATAAACAGAGAAGGTGGAGTCACTGAATGCTCAGGAAGTTAACATAGAATAATAAAAAGTATAATATACTGGACAATTGCAAGGAAAAACCCTGCATTATATTGTTTTTAAGCCCTTTTTTAAGGCTTGTTAGAGGAATAAGACCCCAATCCTGAGCTTGGAGCACTGGCTTATTACCAGTGTGCACTGTCACAAACATCCCATAAGGCATATTTGAAAGCCTTTAATGCTGGCCCAGTGCCAGAACTAGCTCAGCACCACTCTCAGTCGGCTAGCACCATTGGGTAGCCAGTGCTCCACCACTCACTGGAAGCCCAGACTATTGGGCAACAGAGAATGGGGATGTGGGGAGAGGTGAAGAGGCATTCTAGGGTGGGGAGGAGATGTGCTGATGGTGGCAGCTGAGCTCCGCCATATACACAGATCCATGTATTTGATCTGCTTTTTGACTCTGTGCCAACCCAAGATCTGCCACAGAATCATTAGCCCCATAGTGGATTTTCCATATCTGGGGAAGAGGACACTGCTAGCAGCTGCCCACATGGTTAGGATACCACAGCAGCTATTTTGGCAATGGGGCAATTCTGCACTTCAGGGAGCTTAGGATTGGGCTGTAAATCATGCCTATGAAATATTCAGTGTGTGCCTTGTTTGCTAAAGAAGATGAAATGAAAGCAGAGAGCAAAATACCTACAAAACACACAAACTCAGTGATTTCCTCAGGGATCTTGTGCAATTACATAATTTAAATGGTCTCTGAGCCATTTTTTAAAATTCATTTTAAAAAATTGCTTCTTGTCTGTGACCTTGAATGTTAAGTTTCATCCCAGAGGGAATTTTTACAAATTGCAGGTATGGCAAGAGTATGGAAAAAGCATCAGAAATTTCAGTGCCATGAAGCTGTTCTCTTTCATCTAAAAGTACCAGCATAAGAATAGGCTAGCATTTCCTTTTCTATAAACCTCCCAGAATATTGGTATACGTGCACCATTTATACTTTACAGATACCTGCTTATTTTGCCTCATTCTAACTTTGCCTTATGTCTTTGAGATGCTAGAAAATAACCTTTCCAAGATTTTCTTTTGGATGTACCAACAGCACATATATGAAATGCATGTTCTGGCCTGTCAGCTGAAATAAAATGAAGCCACAGCTGGGAGGCAGGAAGGCTTTCAACAATTTCCTTTTGATCCCAATCATCCACTCTCCCCTGCCTTCTATTTTACTGAAGGGGAAAAAGTTTCCATTGAAAGCAAATGGTCAACATTTTGAACATTTTGACTATCAGAGAATGGTCTGAGGCACATGATGCATTTCTAATGCCAAAACTAATGTCTGTCTAGATATTAACTAATCTAACTGTACCCTATTTGCATGATGTGCACCATGAGTAGTTGCTACATGTGTAGTCAGTTGCAGATGATGCCCTAACTGTACTGTGCAGTGACTACTAAAACTAAAAGCTAAAATGAGGTTAACAACATCACCATCATTTATAAAGAATGGAAGCATATAGTGAATGATGCATGAAGTCCAGCGGCACCTAGAGCAGCATATTAGGTAGACCCTCTCCCTAGTTGCCAGCTAGTAGTAGTAGTAGGAGGAGGAGGAGGAGGAGGAGGAGGAGATGATGATGATGATCTACAGGTATTGGGCAGAACATTTCTTTACCTGTTCTGTGGGGACACTGCAAAAGTGTTATTTTCTTTCTCAGCAACTTGATACATTTCCAATGAAGTGAAAGCTGCGTCTTTATCCAATATGACAGGAAACCTCTAAGAATCTTTACATTTGTACCAACCATGTGTGATTTATTATTGTTTACCAAGACATGCTTTTGCTAAGAATGTATAGAGATATCATTCATCTTCCTTTAGAATTGCAATTAGGTAATTAAATTCACTAGCACTTTAAAGCACGGCTACAGAGAACTTGGAGGGTAAATAGTCCCCAGTTGCTTAGGGACACCTGCACAAACTGCTTTGGCAGATAAAAGACATCATCAATCAAAGTCTCATCCCATGTGAACATAATGAAAATACAGGTGTCCTAGTTATCCACAAGGGATCTGTTTCAGAAATTCCCTTGGATTAAAAAAGAATTCCACTGATTAAAAAATCATTGGAAAAGTAGATTTAAAGACCCACTTCCAGGTTTCTTATTCATCGATTGCTTCTAATGGAATGAGGTTGTATCTCAATATCTGCAGGGGTTTGATTCTGGGATTCCCTGCTGATACCAAACTAAAGCAGACACCAATTTAGCTTCTCCCATCACAGTACTTGGAAAAAACTACACAGGTTCACATTACCTCTTTGTATATCTGCCTGAAGTGCTATCAGAAGAGCAGCTCAGCAGCAAACATTTTGGAAAAAGGAAAGCGCAATCCTAACATGTGCTGGATTAGGCAGGCTGTCCCAATCTGTGCTGAATCCAGTGCAAGTATTGTGGCAGCTGCCCAGGCTGCCATGGGAAGGGAAGGCTCATCCTCTTCCTCAGGGTTGGGCTACAGCAACCCCAATGGATGTACACTGAAGGTGATCCAAGTCTGAGCAGATGAGATCAGCCAAACGTTGCTTCCGGCTTCTCCAGAGATGAGGTTTGGATCTGGCATAACTTCTGGATCTGATCCCCACCTTCCACTCTGCCCTCCTGTCCAAGGTCCTGCCTTCTTCTTGGCCTCCCCCCCCCCCCCCAAAAAAAAAAAAACAACCTTGTGCTGGCCTGAAAAGTCTATTACAGTTTTCCCTTTGCATTGTCCTTATGGAGTATGGGGAAATGTGGCTAGGACAGCACAACTCCGTGTACTAACCTAGCTGATGGTGGAGTGGTATAGAAGTGCCTTATGGAACTTTTGTGACACCCCTAAATCAGTGCTAAGATTTGCAGTCACTAAGGGCATGTTTGGACTGCCCTTTGAGTATGTTTTATTTGATTTTTTTGTTAGAAGAGCTTGCTGGACAAACACTCCCTCCGCCCGTTAAATTTTACTCTGGCTGAAATAAATTCAAATTAAGAAAAAGGCTGAACTGAAGAAAAAGTACATATATAAAGATGTGGGTCAGTTGTTTCTATAAAAATATGTAGGATGTGATGGAAATTGAACCAGCTGCAGTCTAATATAAAGAACTGCATAGAAATTTTTCCATTGCCTCAAGGAAGAACATGATGGAAAGGAAGTTTCCAAAGGTGTTCAAGTAGCCATACAGATATTAAAAAAGCAGATTATTAGGGATTTATTTGGAAGACTTTCCAGATGGCTACACAGTTATAGTAAGAGAAACTTCATTTTTGTGAAATGGCAATTCAGCCGTTGTGCTGGCTCCTACATAATGCTGTTAATTGCACCATTATTTTGATGTGTTTGATGTGTAATCTTGAACGAAGGACAAGATTATTACATTCCTGACTTTGATTCTAGATTAGGTTTTCTAAATTCTAGAAAACAGTCAAAACAATCTCAGTTTCAGAATAGCTACACTGTTGATTTGTTGGGTGCTTTTTTGATTGTGAATGAAAGTTGCCTTGTCATCTTTGGCCTACATAAGGAGGGAAGTTGGTCTGGTACCTCCAAAAGTGTTGGATAGTTAAATGTAACCTTCATTAAAGAGATATTACACATCAGAATTTGGTCATGTTCAGATATAGTCACGTTCAGCAGAACAGTCCTTAAGTTTTTATGCAAACTAGAGTAAAACCCAAGGAATAAAAACTGACAAGCACTTAGGATGTTATTTCCTCTTTTTGTTTTTGAAGCAGTAAAGTTGACTTGAGAAGATTTTTACTTTTCATAAAAGCTTTCTTCTGATTGCATCTTCACCTAGTGTGATATCTGAGATATGTGGCATCTGGGATAATCTCAGAAGTCTGAGCAGTTTATTATGCCCCTGAGCTCCACAGACCAATGGCGAACACTTTAACTGGCGAACATCTGATGATATTCCTGGGGTGGCTCAAGGCTGGAAAGGGGTGATAGTATCTCAGCATACATAGCTTCCACCAAGATCCTCCAACTCAAGAATTCTTGGTTTATCTCTTTCATTGGTTTGTCTCTTTCATCTAATCCCTCCCGCCATTCAAAATACCAACATAAGAATAGGCTATATGTGTATATGTGTATATATTGTATTGTATATAGTGTATATAGTGTATTGTACATGTGCAATATATACATTAGAAATGTTTTCCCTCATGTGCAATACTTTACACTTTTTCACACTGGATTGGATTTGCAAGTGGTTCCCCACTCACTCTATCTGGAGAGGTCCTTTCTGAGATCTCATTCTTTTTTGGTTTTTATCACCCCAAATGGTTCGGTGCAATCTGCAAAGGTGGCTGCTTCACTGTTCACCCTAACGCCAGGTCACTGATCAATACATTATATGGGATTGGATTCAAGAGAGATCGTTGTGGCATCCCACTTATTTCCTTCTACTGTGAGACTCATACATTTATTCCTACACCACGTACTTCAACCAATGTATTGAGCCTATTATTGAGTTTGTCACGAGGAAGAAACTAGAGAGGCATAGTCCATCTGTGTGGAAATGTGACCTCCACAATGCCACAAGCGTCAAGGTTATTTGCCAAGTAGACACCATCTGTTGCTCACTTGTAGACAGATTTACCTCTCACACTTTTTATTATTTTACAGAAGTAGCAAGTTGAATGCAAGTAATTAAAAACAACCTTCTGGCACCTAATACTTATTAACTTCAATTGTGAATATCTGTGAATAACTATACAAGCACATAGCCTAGCCCCCATTGCTATATTCATAGACATGCACAATATCTAATAACTGACTGCACAAACGAAGTAGTGCAGTGTGTACATACCACACAAAGAATTAAAATTTCATTGAAAAAGAACTGAATTCAATCCTTTTTTCAAGCAGTTATTTCTGATATTCACTGAAAGGAAATACTAAAGAGTTATTTTCCATTATAGAAACAAAGGCTGCAATCCAGAGCAAATTCAGCCTGCTCTGCCCTAACTGCTCTCTCCTAACTATTCTGTATCCAGAGCAGAAAGTTATGCTGAATCCAGAGAGTCAGGAAGCCTGGGCTGCCCTAACTGCTCCAGAGCATGCTAAGTAATTGACACAAGGGGAAGACTTGCTCCTGAGGAGACACCCCTCAGATCACACTGAACAAGGAACAGCTGTGGTGCCTACAGTGGTGACATGACTCTGCACATCACCTGGTGCGGAAGTCTGTGCGTCATCCCTGGGATGCACCCCCCCCCCCCCCCGGACTGCACAGTCACCAAAGTTGGTGCCTGCGCAGTTGTTTCTGAAGCCAACTGGCTTCAGAAAGAGTACTGCGCAGGCACCATCTCTGACACCTGCGCAGTACTTTTCTGAAGCCTTTTGGCTTCGGGGGAGACTGTGCAGGTGTCAGAGTTGGGGCCCGTGCAGTACTCTTTCTGAAGCCATTCGGCTGCCGCTCCGCCTCCTGAGTGAGGCCGAATGGCTGTGCAGAGGCGCGGACTTTCTCTGCTCTAAGGAAGTCTCCTCTGAAGCTGTTCGGCATGCTCAGTGTGTTTCTGCGCAGTGCACCTCAGATGGCCGTTCAGGCCAGCTCCTCAGACAAGTGGCAGCTTCTGGCTGATTCTCCGCCTTGGAGCAGGCCTGAATGGGGGTGCTGACGCCCGGGGCCTGCCAAAGGACAGTCAAACACCTCCGGCACATCACCCCATATGGAGCGCATCCCCAATGCAGCCCACACCAGCCGCACCAGTCTGGTGACGCCACTGGGTGCCTGCCTTATAAGGAGTCCCTGATGAGATGCCAGTACATTCTACAGTGAATAGAAGGGGCTTCTTGGAGTGGCCTGCTGTATCCTGAGGTTTGTGGGCAGCCATAGTTTGTTCCATATCCTGAGGTTGAGAGGCAGGGTTTGCAGCTAGGATGGCCAAGAACTCAGATTTTTGGTCAGCACTGCCATTCTTACTCGGGCCTTATCATGGACCCCTATGGGTCTACTCATTACTATACCTGCTCCTAAGGTGGTATAACTCTGAGGGCTGGAAGAGGGCATTTCTGCCTTGGAAACAGGCTCTGGATTCAGAGTAACTGCTCTGCCCTAGGCAATGCTAAACATGCCCTCAACTTGCCTCTCCTGAGCTGCTTAGGCTGCCCCAGTTAGGGCAGAGCAGGTCCACCTCTCTTAGGGCACCCTATCTTGCCTTGCTCTGCCCTAAGCCTCCTTCAGAGTAACTGGGCTGGAGCATCTTGCAGTTGCTCCAACCTAGTCTTAGATAGGGCAACCCAAGGGCTCTTATGTGGACAGATTAGTTGCTCTGGATTGGGCTGTATGTGAGATTTGTTTTATATTTCCCATCTTATTTGTCTCACATGCAGTGCAATCCTTACTTTGAAGACTGGTATGGCTGTGCTGTATCCAACACAAGTATTGGGACTGCTGCCATGCTATCACAGGGAAAGGGAGACTCATCTCCTTCCCCATGGTACTACTACATCAGCCACTATGGGTATACTTTGTCTATTTCAGACTAAGAGTACAATCCTAACCATGTCTACTCATAAATAAAGTCATTGTGTTCAATGGGTCTTACTCCCAGGAAAGTGTCTTTAGGATTGCAGCCATAGGCTATAATCCTAACCTCCACTTAGGCCGGCCTAAGTCACAGGGATGCACTGACCTCCCCATGCCATCATGGAAAGATAGGCCAGATGAGTTAGGCTGGTCTAAATTTCGTAGGACTGCACCCTTAGGCCACCTCTAAAAGCTGCTCCTTGCTGCCTGAAAAGCAAGGTTAGGATCTGGCATAACTGTTCCTTCCCTACTTTGCCTTCCACTCCTTACCCTTCCACCCATGGTCCCACCCTCTGCCTGCTCTTCCCAAACCCCAGAATATTCCCTCCCGCACAATCTTATCAGTATATTAAGTGTGCAATCCAGAGTAACTACGGGGAGTCCTTGCTCCAGTGTAAGAACAATTTACTCTGGATTGCAATATGAATTTCACATAGGTTTTCACTAGGTGGTGCAGTAACTATAGAAGCACATAATGTCTCTTATGTGCTCCCGTAGTTGCTCTGGATTGTAGGGTATGTCATTGAAGTATTCATTATAGCTGTTGCATAACATTGCTTTCTGGCTGTTGCATATATGACACCACTGAAGCACATGATCAGGCCTCTGTTGCAAGTGGTGAGTGGCCAGGTCCACAAGGAGAATGACTGATGACACCCACCAATGCAAATAAAGCTGTACAAGGGGAAAGAGGGAGACAGGGAAGGATGGAGCAGGCCAGGGTGGGCCAGAAAGGGATGAAATGGGGAGTAGGACTGGCCCAAGTAGGGAATGGGTTTAGCAACCTTAACACCCACTGAATCCTAACTACCTTCCAGGGCTTGATCCACTGTCATGAGTTAATGTGGACTAGTACCAGTGATGTCCAAGTTGACCCAATGTTACCCTGTGGCAACAGAACAAATATTCCATTACCCCAAAGAAGCCTCAACATCTCAAAACTCCCCCATAGAACACAGTGGATGCTGTGCTGGCATCACAGTATTGCTGCATGGGGAGTTATGTTGGTTTGGGCTGTCCAGTTGTTGGTCCATCTTGGTTTGAACTGTCTACAATATACCTACTGATGGTGGATATATTTTATTCAGGGGTCTTTCCCAGCTCTCTTTAGAGATACCAGAGATTGAACCTCTGCCTTATTATATGCAGGTCATTGCTCTACAACTGTTACAGCTCCTCCCCAGGGGGATAGGCATTTCCTCTAACTCCTAATATTTCCCAACATATATGTATATAGCTGTGTACTGTTAGCTAGTGTTAATGTTATTGTTATTTTATTTATTTTATATTTTGTTTTAAGCTATTTCAAAATGATGTTTTATTATGTTGTGCACCACTTTAAGTGGTGGAAAGTTTTTTTTTTAATAAATGAACAAAACAGATGTTAATTCATTCACTACTAATTCTTATAAACACACACAAATATCCATGTGGGCCATCACAGCTTCTCTTCTAACAGGCTTCTGCTTAGCTGCTGTTGGGCCTCGTAAGGATGACTATTTCAGGTGAGAAAAGTAGCCATCTGTCCTGACTCCACATCACATTGTACATCCTGCAATGAAAGCTAGATAATAAATTTTAGGCTATTTGAGTTGCATGGGGGAGGGAACACAACCCTAAACAGATATTCCAACAACTACCACTTTATGAATGGTCAGCCATATAAAATTAAAAAAAGATTAATTAAACAACAGAAGGAGATGGATTATCATTGATTATCAAGTGTGTGTACTTCAGATGATGGATGAGCACATGCAGAGCATCGATCTTTGCAAATTGGCTTGACTTTGGGCTTGCGTGATTTGCCTTTGGGCCTTCTCCTACTACAGAAAGGATAAAAAGTGCCATGGCACATTAAAGACAAGTTTTTATTTTGCAATACAAATTTGCCACCAATTTAATGCAACCACTGGACCTAGAAACATGAAATTTGAAGAGGGTGTTCCTTCCATGATGGAGGCACCCACTTAGAGCCAGTTTTGGGAAATTCAAACTGGTAGGGGGTAAAAAGAGGCACAACACGTTTTTGTCCCTATACTTTGAAGTATTGCTGATTGATCAACATCCAGCCCCAACCCCTGGATCTAGAAGCATGAAATTTGGGGAGGGCTTTCCTTCCATGGTGTGAGCACCCACTTAGAACCAATGTTTAGAAATTTAACCTCTAATTTAACCAACACCTTTTCGTCCTATACTCAACACTGAAGACTGATAAACATTGAAGACTGAACCTACAAAGGGTGTTCCACAGGGGGGTGTTGCATATGGGGGGCTTGCACGGGGAGCAGTGTTGCATTGAGGGTTGCTGCATGGGGGATGTTGCACAGGGGAAAGCTGCACAGGGTGGGGTGTTAAGTGTGTGCCCAAGTACACAAATATTCTTGAAAGTTTACTCTATTTTTCTGTTAATGAATGTCAATCCCCAATTTTCCACGGCACACCTGAGGACTATATGTGGCAAACCAGTGTGCCACGGCACACTGGTTGAAACGGCCTTAAAGTCTCAATAATAGAAAGTCTCTCCCTGGAGGAATCTGAACTGGGGCTTAGGGCGCAATCCAGAGTAACTACGGGGAGTCCTTGCTCCGGTGTAAGAACAATTTGCTCTGGATTGCAATATGAATTTCCCATAGGTTTTCATTAGGTGGTGCAGTAACTACAGGTACATGTAATGTCTCTTACGTGCTCCCGTAGTTACTCTGGATTGTAGGGCAAGACACTATGGGAGCACATAAGAGACATTTACATCAACCTAGTTATGGCACCACCAAGTGAAAGCCTCTGGGAAATTCATATTGAATTTATGAGTAAATTGTTCTTATGTTGACGTAAGAGCTCCCTGTACTTACTCTGGATTGCACCCTATGTCATAAACCCTTATTGCTTGGCTATAGTGGTATTGAACAAAATAAGCAATGAATCAAGACAGGTCCTGGCTAGAAACTCACCTGTTGTGAATTCTCTAGATAGTCTTAGGCAATCTACTCCCTTTCAGCCACATCCCACACTGTGGGGATTAAGATACCCTAAAGCAGTGTTTCTCAAATTGTGAGTCGCAAGTCAATTTTAGGCTGCAATCCAGAAGTGCACTTGGGTTCCTCTATCTATCACTGGGCTGACCAAACTGCAAGATGGGCTGCCCTTGTTATTCTGGAAAAGACTTGGGGCAGTCTAAGGCAACATAGGCTGCCCCAAGACAGGTGGACCTGGGCTGACATAACTGGGGCAGCTTAGGCAGTTCAGGAGAGGCAAGTTGAGGGCATGTTTAGCATTGCCTAGGGCAGAGCAATTATGCTGTATCCTCAGCCTGTTTCCTGGGCAGAAATTCCCTCTTCTAGCTCCTCAAAGTTATACCACCTCAGGAGCAGGTATAACAATGAGTAGGCAGAGTAAGAATGGCAATGTTGACCAAAAATCTGAGTTCCTGGCCAGCTTAGCTGCAAGGACTGCCTCTCAAAATCAGGATATGGCATAACTACGGCATCCCACTAACCCGCGGATACAGTAGGCCACTCCAAGAAGCCCCATGTATTCACTGTAGACTGTCCTGGCATCTCATCAGGGACTCCTTATAAGCAGGCACCACAGCTGTTCCTTGTTCAGTGTGATCTGAGAGGGGTTTCCTCAGGAGCACAGGTGTCACTGACTTGCTGCCTACTGAGCATGCTCTGGAGCAGTTAGGGAAACCCAGGCTTCCTGACTCTCTGGATCCAGCATAACTTTCTGCTCTGGATTCAGAATAGTTGGGGCCGTCCAGCTAGGGCACTCCTAACTCTGGATTGTGCCCATAGATGGGTCTCCTGACTAACTTTTGTTTAGCATTGCACCATCAGGGGATGAGTAGGAAACATAATAGGGATATACACCATCAGGGGATGAGTAGGAAACACAATCAGGGGCCTAGAACAGGGTCCTGTCAGAGTGTCCCCAGAACATGGAGTTGGCACTGGATAGCCTCCTCTTGGCCATAAGAAAGGACTGGTTACTTCATTCGTTTTGAATTAGGACTTTTAGCATTCTTCCATAATGGTTAACATGTGGCAATGACATGCTTTGAAGTGATAATTGGGAAAACCCCAAATAGTAACAGAGATTGTTCTCATTCTATAAAACAGTGGTTCCCAAACTGTGAGTGTGTGGATCATCAGTGGGTCCTGATTCAAATTTGGTGGGTCATGGAACTGGCAGTTAGACTAGAACAGTGGTTCTTAACCTGGGGTTTGGTGAATCAGTCTCAGGGGATCAGCTGATGTGTGTGTCCATTCCATTCGCCAGGGCTGCCAGGTGCATTAATATACTTTTGTTACAACAGAAAAAAAACATTTTATTTTTCCAACAATGAAGGGTTAGGTGAATGCACGTATGAAAATTACGGTGTTCAGTACCTCCAACAAGGTTAAGAACCACTGGACTAGAATATGATTAGACAATTGGACTATGTGCATCATGTTTAAACAATTTGCTAGTTGGGGGGGAACACGATGGCTAAATAAGATTTATAGCTACTGAGGCCTGAGTGGTTGATAAAGGATATTTTTTTCTTTAGGTGGGTCCTAATGATAAAAGGTTTGGGAACCACTGCCGTAAACTGTTGGCAAGTCCCTCTAATCAGTCGGGATTTCCTTTCCTCCACTACATCACAAAGCAAAGAATATCTTCTTTTGCTGAGTCCTGGAGTGGTAAACCTGTGGCTAGGCTGTGCCATATTAGACTAAACATGCTAGTTCACAGTGCTTCATGTAAAAAAAAAAAATCAATGACCATCTACATAAGGAGAATAGTGCTAACTTTCTTCCTGGTTTGCTATAAAAAAGGAATTCTCTTTTCTTGGGGCCTGACTGGCAGCCCAACCTGAAAACACAAGGTGCATTATCCAGACTCCAGTGCGACACTCAGTGAGAACTAAGCCATAGCCACAATTGCTTTGGTTAGTATCTTGGCCAGTTGGGCAAGTATCTGATGTGAGATTTTTAGTCAATTCAAATTTGTAATGGGGTGTGTTTCATTAGACACTGCTCGACAAGCTGAAAAGAACTTTATCACAATAGCAGAAAAGCCATTCATTTCCATTTGACAGATGGGAGTCTTGCTGTGGATTTCCTTGTGCTATAGCTATCAAAAGGTACTTGGAGCATGCAAATTATTGTTTCATTGAATGGGTTGCAATTGGTTTCCATCTGTGCTAGATGAATGGGAAACCAAAGAGAAACCTGAAATATGGCACTTTTTATATGCATAAGCTGTACAAGCCTAAGAGTCTGGGGTCTCGTCTGAGTATTTTTAATAAGCAGAATCCTGATATTTGTTTTGGAAGGAGCTAAATAGTCACCCTTTATTTCTGCTTATACTGCAGCTGAAAAGCTCAATCAGAAAGGAATGGTGCTTGATTGTGCAAATGTGCTAATGAATCACAAAGAAAAATTCAAGTTTTCTTTATGGACAAATGTAGTTTCTTCTCGTGTTAACATGAACACACCTGGTTTTAAATGAATGTACAGTTTCCTGAGAAGCTAATTTCCTAATTTTAGGTCTCACTAAATTTCACCCCCAGGAAAGGTATGCTGGTGGGACCAGAAAGAATAGGGCGAGGCTTGAGATACAGCTTATTGCACAGTGACCATATAGAATGGAGGACAGAGGCCTCTACCTTTAAGCATTGTATAGAGGAGGAAATTTTGGGCAGGTGCTGCTTTTTAAACCCTTCTATATTGAGCTACAACTGCCTAAATTCCCTCTTCTATGCAAGGTTTAAAGGTAGAGGCACTCTGTCCTCCATTCTGTATGGTCACCCTGAGAGATTGCTGTACTATCAAGACTCAATGGGATTTGAATTGGGAACCTGAGAACTGAATGCTGGTGCCCATGATATTAAGCTGTTGCTCTTCCAAGTCCAGCATGGTTTCTTCCCACCATTCCTTAAAGCTCCTTGCCTCCTCTTGGACTGGCCGAGAAACGAATACGGGTATGCCCAAGTTCCATATGTCCAACTTACAGATGTCCTGATGTTCAGACAGGTGCATCTGTTCCTGCAGAAAAGCCTTGTATTTGAGGGCAGGCACAGTTACCCAGGGTTTTACTGTACATCCATGTGTACATGATAGTGCTATTCTGATTTACATCAGTTCCCACTTCCAGACAACAACTGGAAGAGAACCTGTACATATGTCAGGAATGTTCAGATCAGGCCTGATGAGGATAAAGAAACTTGCCAAAGCCTACTTTTGTCTTGTGCTCAAACTCCTGCCCCAGACTGTGTTGCATATTTCCCAGTTTTTATTATTGTCTTTGGCTGGATTACAATATCATGCTTAAGACCTCTCTACTTCCTAACTCTGCTTTTGGCTGTCCATTCTGCTGGTTTCTATGAATGAATTATCTACCTGGCTACCATTTCATGTATTCCTGACTTTGGTTCATGATTCCCTTAAGGATACATCCCAGTTTACATTTGCCTCCTCTCCTCTATGGACTTCCTCTGTTTCTCCTCCAATATTAAGCTTGTCATGTATACAGGACTGGCCTGGAGTCTCCAAGAATCAGTATCAAACTCCAAGTGCATACTGAAAACAATCCTGGAGATATCAAAGTGACCCCCAGGAATTTCAAAGTGAAAGTGAATGGCCAACTTTCCAATTTATTCCCTCTCTTCTTATTAGATATTCTCTTCTGTCCCTCAGCTTCTTTCTTCCCTTTTAGTCCTCTTAAGCCGCAGGGTCCCATTCCAGCAAAATGTCCAACAAACAATTATCAATTATTTATAAGAATCAACAATCAATTTAATTAAATTCACTGTTTGATTTTTCATATGATAAAAGGGCTACATGCAGTGATGGGCTTCAAAGAAATTAAGAACCAGTTCTCTGCCCATCTGGCAGCCACTTTTAAATGGCTATTTTTAAACTTTATATGTCCTATCTCTTGTTAACAACCAGTTCTATAGAGTAGGTGCGAACCTGCTGGAGCCCACCACTGGCTACATGTTAAAAGACATGCATGAGATGAGCTAAAAGTGGTGAAAGATCCCCAGAAAGTTAAAAAGTTGTATGCAATGGTATCTGTGGCTAAAATAGCCTCAATCTTGACAGAGATTCAATAATTCTGTTTGATGATTCAAGAATCTCTGGTGTGACCAATGAACTTGTTTAAATGTAAATGGATTGTGTGCATGCTCCCATATGGGAATATGGGAAGTGAAGCCACATCAATTGATACCCTGAGTTTCAGTATAACTGCAATTGAGCAACAAGTGGCTTCTGCTTAGAGCTGCAATAGCATCTTTTCCAAGACAAGACAGAAATAAATAGCCTGCTATGTAACCTGCCAGTCACAATCCTGCTATACAAGATTATTGATCTGAATACGGAATCTTATACTGTGCCAAACTGCTGTTGTAGTGGCTGAAAGTACTTCAGATGCTTACTCCACAAATCATCTCTTTCCCAATTACCACCCTCTCTGCCCAGTTCTGTGCCATAATGCAGTGAATGTCATTGGGCTTCCTGCAGGAAACAACAAAACAACTTAATCTTTAGAAGAATGTATTGTTTTCCTTTTTTTCAAGATCATTGGCCAAAGAGAGTCAATAATTTGCTCTCTCTCTCTCTCTCTCTCTCTCTCTCTCTCTCTCTCTCTCTCTTGCACACATGCACACAAACACAAAGCCTTAAGGTGTAAGAGGAATGTAGTAATAATTCAAATTGCACAGATAAGGCAAACAAATGGTAGCAAGCAAGTTAACATTTGTTTACCAACAAACAAAACCAGTATGGAAAGAATAGGAGTGAGCCACTGCCCCAACATGTTTTTAGGATAAAATATTTATACTTGTCCTGTAGTCTTCTGTGGCCCTACACAGTGGTTAATTGGACACACTTTGGCCTTCAGCCGGCCTCCCATATGATGAATATTTCATCATAAAGGATCATTCTCTTTTGCAAAGGAAGACATCAGTCGCAGCCTCTGAAAATGGAACAAAGAGCCCTGTTACCTAGAAGGAGTCTTTCACTCTCTATTCCAGAAGTCAAGGAAGGTCCATCTAATTATCTCAGCTGAGAAACAGCAAGCCAGCATTCCCTCTTGGCAACTGATGTTTACCCCTTCCTGTCAGGGTAAAACTAAACTGAACAATAAAGGTAGAAGATCAATTTGTGCCACTCATCAGGACTAGTCTTAAGTGATCAACAACACAGTAGCATATGGAAACAGTTGAACTCTATCTCCAGGTGCCATGACTAAGATAACACTAGATATAATTGTGCCAAGTGCTGTTTTTCAGCCAAACCTACCTCACAGAATTGTTGCGAGAATAGGGCTGCAATCCTAAGCTCGAGGTAGGCTGACCTAAGCCCTGGCATACGTCTTGCACTGACCTGGAGATGTCACCGAAGTGCTGTTAAGACATTCTGCATCACCCCTGGGGAGGATTAGGCCAATGCACAGACATGCGCTTGCCTCCCTACATCAGCATAGGAACAGGAAGACCAATGAATTGTGCCAGCTTAGGTTAGGATTGCACCCTTAAGTGTGTGACAGCCTAATTTTCCAAAGTCACTGAGCTGGTCTGTGGTGTGCTGCCCTTCCAGCAGCCATTATGAAAGTGCTATCAAGCAACCAGGAAGATACAGGAGTGGTAGTGCTGGGCCTCCATTCTAGTAAGAAAGGTCCTGGGAGCTGAAAGTGGTAAGTTGTTATCATGGCATGTGGTCAGGGGTGGGCCCAAGCTGGTTTGGGCTGGATCACCCAAACCGGTTGTTCCCGCCACCCCGCCACTACCGAACTGGTAGCGGGGGGGGTGGCCAGAAAACCCGGTGTACTGGTTTGGTATGCTGGGAGCAGACGCAATGCGCATGCGCCGAGGAGGAGATGCAATGCGCATGCGCCGACCCCAGCGTGCGCGTGCAGTGTGCTTGCGGGGTTGGGGTCCACCCCTAGCCCCGCCCCTGACCCTGACACCTGACCCGTCCCCGCCCCCTTCCGGCGAACCGGTTGTTGGGCGAGGCGGGGCCCACCACTGCATGTGGTGTAGAGTTGTTCTGGGAAGGGGGGATACTGTAAGGGGACATCATATATTTGATGAGGACAACATATATTTGGAAAAAACATTAAATTAAAAATTATGTGGAAAGGCCTGATGGCGGAACCCCTCCCTGTCCCACTCATTCTTCATCCCCAAGGTAGCACTGAAGAAGCCCCCAAATTTTGGTAGATACAAGCAGGCCAGCCTGCATGTTCCAGTGCAAGTCAGGACTGTGCTATCCAACTCTCAAAAGTGCCACATAAATGCAAAATATTCTGCTAATACTACTATGCACAATGAAGCATGTCCCACAGTTGACAAGTCAAATAATTTGCCCTTTCATACACTTAGGGCAGCAGCTTGCATGATTTACCAGCAGTGATTATTCCTCCTTGCTTGTATGGGGAAAAAGTGGTTAATTTGATTTCTGCAGCAAATCATTGGTCACTTTCCAGAATCTTCCTGTTAATAGTCAAAAAATGTTCTTCTTGAACAGTAATCCTTCATTTGGTGCTCAGCATGACGGGAGCATAACTGGAAGGCTTGGTCTTGCATCTTGGGGTTTAAAAAAATGAAAGGGAATATTGTGGTTTCCAGCTTTTTGAGCCGTTGAAACACATTTATTTTTATAGTAATGAGAATTAAAATGATCTTGAGAGCAATTTTCCAAAACGAGCGATGTTTATTCAAATCATGTGGAAATGGCACGAAGGAAATTAAAAGTCCCCGTAGCTCTTGAATCTGAATTGGAGCCTGGAGCTCATTCCTCTGTCTTCTGCGTGGCACTTGCAATGTCCATAAAGAATTGACTTAAGTTTCTATTGGATGGAAAATTTCTGCCTCTTGCACACTGAGGAAAAGCACGTTGAAATGGATATGTTTGGTTGGGGAAATCTGGTTCCTTTGCCATCATGCAGAGAGCCCTCAACACATGTGAAGAGAAAGGCAGAGTTAATACTTACCACCCCATGTGGTTTTGTGTACCCAGGAACGCTGCTACCATCTATGATTCAAACCTCCATCTGGCCCCTCAAATTAGAGCCCAATGTGACAAACTGTTTCTCACACATAACACAAAGGATCCGATGATTATGTCTCTCAACAAGCTGATTTGATTACAATGAAATATCCCGCTTTCCTCTCCTCCTTTTCTGTTTTATGGCTTGTTTATTTTGTTGTTTTCTAGTTTGCCACTAAAGTCTATGGATTGGCAAGAGCGCCTGCCAAGAGGAAGCTGTACTACGTTGGTCTTTGAAAGGCTGCTGTCTGTTTCGCTAACGGCACTGCCAAGCCCCGACCGTTTTCCTTGCTGTTCTGAAATTTGTTTTGCAGTCGTTCGACTCTTTTCCAGTCTTCTAGCACCATTTGAACAGCAGCACTCAAAACAGAAAGGGAGGCATTGAACGAGACCTTAAAGATCCAGCCATAATTCTGTGAGATAATAAGAGTGATCCTCACCTACTCACAAAGTGCAATTCTGGCGTAGTGTGAAAAGGAAGTTTTTTCCCCTACCAAATCCTCGTTTTAAGGTGGCTAACTGTATTAGTAATATAGAATAACAACTTCACCAGAGCTTTTAAAACATTTTAAAAAGTATAAAAACTTGCTGTTGCTGGAGCAATTCAGAAAACTGCAATTTGGAAGGAAGAAAAATCAGCAAGATAGAAAGAGTAGGGAACTCAGTACAACTAGAGGGAAAGGGCAAGCTGAAGGAGAGGTCTGTGGTGTGCCTGGGAGATTGAAGCTGTCGTCTAGACTTTGGCTGCAATGCTAAATACACTTTCCTGGGTGTAAGACCCATTGAGTTCAATGGGGCTTACTTTTGAGTATACATGGTTAGGATTGTGCTCTTAGACAAGGGTGATTTAGAGCACAATCCTAACCATGGCTGCAATCCTAAACACGCGTTCCTGGGAGTAAGACCCATTGAACACAATGGGGCTTACTTATGAGTAGACATGGTTAGGATTGTGCTCAAAGTCTACTCAAAAGGAAGTAAGTATTTCATGCATTCTACCAGTGCAGGTCTTGAGTAACACATAAGGATGCAATCCTATATAAAGCTGGGGAATATGCCCCTTTTAACACAATGGGACCTTTTCCTGAGCAGACACGTGTAGGACTCTTCGGTTAGGAAGCCAAGGAATATGTGGCAGTGCCCCAAGTCACTGAATTACCACTTTTTTTCTTGGGTATTTCTCTAACAGTGGTGCGATATGGAAGAAACTGCAAAAGAGAGGGTTGTGGTGAGTGATTTTTCCCCCTTATATACAGGCTGAGAGCTAAAGACTGGACAAGTCTTTGGTTGATGTGCTGAGAAAGGAGGATTGTAGGCCCTCAGATTTCAATAATACATAAGAACACTGATAGAATTATTCTCAGAACTCCTTATCTGCAACCCATTGTACAGTGGCAAGAGTATCTTTTACAGTGACAGGTAAGAAGTGCAGGTCCTATCTGTAATTTTTAAATATTTTTAAACTTTTATATTTTTATAAAATATAATTTAAATATTTTTAATTTACACAAGCAGAGCATAAGCTATACATAAATTATGAAAAATTGTTTCAGTCCGTATTCAAGAGTCACCATCTTTCATCTAAAGGATTTTTACTCTGTATGGAATAGTGACAAATTTGATTTCTTTACCATAAGAAAAATTGAATATGTAGAGAATCATATCCAAGGCATACCATCTGTCATTCGATAAGGTAGAGAAAAAGGGCAATTACATTTTGCCTTGGGTGGCTAATAGGTCCATTTCAAATTTCAGCCATTATCACATAATAACAGTGCTAGCATCTTTGTGTGTTATAATTATTAACCATAAAAAGCTGGAGAGCAGTTGGATTTAATTGTTTAATTGTGCAATTCTGGATACAGTCATTGTTGGTCATGAGAAAACACTATGGAGCCCCATAATGGAATAACTGCCTATCATACTCCCACTAGCCCAAACATTTTCCATCTTCTGAAACCTTAACTGGCAAGTTTCAATTTTATGATAGAAACTGAGGGCCCAATCCTACTCAGCTTTTCAGCACCAAGGTAATGTACGTAACTTCAAGATAAGGGAACAAACATTGTCTAACCTTATTTATTATTTTATTTACTATATTAAAGGGATTTGTACCCTGCCTTTTCCATGATAATACAAATGCCCAAGATGGCTAACAAAGCTTTAATTCCTCCTCTCTTGCTGTCCTCACAACAACCTTGTGATGTAGATGAGGCTGAACATAGGTGACTGGCCCACAGTCACCCAGGAAACATCATGGCTGAAGTAGATTTGAACCTGGATCTTCCAGGTCTCAGTTCAACTCCCTTACCACTACACCCTCCTAGCTCTACTAGGGAATTAACCAAGGGAAATAATCAGATTGATACTATTATAAGATTCCCCCCCCCTTAAAAAAATGTTTTTGATGTCCTTCTGTGCCTGGGTAAGTATCAGCTGTGCAGGGGTGTCACTAAGGTTTGCATCACCTGGTGCAAAGCTAGTGCATCACCCCTATTTATATGCCATTGTTCCACCTCCACTTGTTTTATATCCAGACATTTTGATAGAATAAATATATTCCAAAGTGGTTTGTTCCATTACATTCTGCTGTAAATTACAGATCTAACAGTGTATAACATGATGGGATTATTCCTAAAAAAACATGATTTTTAGTCATTTTGGTCACTAGTGGTGTCACCATATGTTATGTCATAACTGGAGAAAAGTGTCACCCAAGAAAAGTGTAGAGCATAACAAAATAAAAGCTCAAAACCCTTGTGTATATTGCTTCTGTGTGCTTAAACTATATATTATTGAATATTACATTTAAAAATATTACATATAATTTATGAATTTCAAGCAGGCTATAGGCAGATTGACCATATGTCATAACCAAAAGAGAGGACGTATCACACATACACCCCCACGCCCCAATGTAGGACACTCAAGAAAAATGTTAGACATAAGAACGGAAAAGCTAAAAACCCATATATTGCTTTCAAGTGGTTAATTTAAACACTATATTGATTATTATTAAATTAAAAAATATTAAATATAATTAATCACATATAATTTGTGAATTACAAGCACACAACATGCTGCATGCTCACAAGGAAATAGAGGACAAGGAAGACTTTTTCCAGGACACAAGGCTGAAAAAGAGACATGTCCTGGAAAAAGAGGACATCTGGTTAAAAAAACTGCCTTAACCCCCAGAGGGATGAAGCCAGGAAATGAGGCTTGAATAAAGGGAGAACAAGTATGGATTGGAAGGGTGTGCCGAGGGATACTAGGGGGTGCGGAGGGCACACAGGAGGGGCCGACAAACAGGGTGACCAGATGCGAAACCTAAAATTCCTGAACTCCAAGGCCTAAATTCCTAATCCCAGGCCAAAATTCCTACCCACTTAAAAAAATTGCTAAAAAATGTATTTTTTTTTGTTTTGTTTTTCAGGTTTTTGACCATAATTTTTGATAGGAAGGAGATATCTCCAAACTGATTTTTGCATTGGATTCTGCTCTTCAGTGTGAATCCAACGACATATGGCATGATGGGGTATTGTGCACTATCGCAAAGTTTCAAAACAAAGCCAAAATGTAGAACAGTGAAGCCAAAATGTAGGACACCCGGACAGGAGGCTAAAAATCCGGACAAATCCAGGTTTTTCCAGTCATATGGTCACCCTGCTGACAAGGAGGGCGACGTGGAGGTGCCTTCAGAGGAGTGCCAAACTCCTCTGGCATGTCACCTCCACGGGCGCATCACCCTGGTGCACAGCGCACCAGTCACACTATTGTAACAATGTCCATGCAGTTCTGGAAGACTGAATGAAAGTGTAATACTAGGACCTGAACAGTTTCTAAATGATACTCATGGTGTTCAAAATGCAATTGTTATTATTTTTTTTCCTCTTCAGTGACTGTGAAAAGATAGTGGCTACAATCCTACACACACTTTCCTTGGAGTAATTCCAATTGAACATAATGGGGCTTACTTCTGAATAGGCATGTTTAGGATTGTGCTCAGTGTTACTTTCCGCTTGGCTAGTTTTCAGTGGCAAAAATTCAGTTCAAAATGTTAAAAGGTCTGAGATTTAAAATGCATTTTCAAGTTTTAAACTCGAGAATGGTTCACATAACTGCTTTACTGCAGAGTGAGACCTGATCCAAGTTTTTGTGGTTTCTGGAATGATTCTATCAGTGGACTCTGTAATTATTTCCTGCTTAGCTTGCTTAGTTTGCAGTATCTTCATCATTGGCTCGTGCGTCCAGTACCACTACCAAGAATCTGTCACAGCATTCAACACCTAAAGCTCCACCTGGAAATGTCTTTCCTCCAGGAAACATGAAACAGGCCAGTAGGTGTTGTATAACCTGACAATGCTGTGTCTACAGGCAGAGGCCCACGAGACTGGGCAAATGCAGATGGCAAGACACATCAGGGTCACAGTACCATGGACAGCTCCAAGGGATCAAGTTGCTCTGACAAGATGAACCTGAGGCATTAAATAGGTCAACACAAAATAGGCCAATACAAAATGCTACAGCTTTGTTGGGTGTGATTAGATGGCCCAGAAGAGGTAATTTAAATTTTTTTCTTACTTCCCCAAATGCCCTTTAATGGGTTCATTTGATATGTATCAGCCCAAAGATAATCCAGGAGGGGGTGTCCTGGGATAAAATCTAAGTGTGCATCTCTTCTGTTGCAGTCATCCAGCCCCAAACTACCCCTAGTTTCTGTCATACCCTGAACCACCAGGATCCTCCTCCAAGTTGCCCTAGCTCCTAACTACCTAATTTTGGCAGAGGTTCAATGGCACACTACTTTCAACTGAGGTAGTCCCAGTTCCCACATCATCAATAGCTGGCTGCCTGCTACTGATGTAACCCCTGGATGTTTGCACTGATGCCGGCTCTCCATAGCTGCTGCCTCGCTAGCCGGCTGCATAATATGATGGATCACAAGCTCTATCACCACATCCCACCCATAGGACTGGGCTGTTAGAGGTTTGTGCAGTGGTGGGATTCAAATAAATTAACAACAGGTTCTATGTCCTAATAACCTAAATTAACAACAGGTTCTATGTCCCATTAGTAACCAGTTCTCAGAATCAAGTGCTCATTAGCAAAGGATTCTATAGAACATGTGAGAACCCCATGAAGCCCACCACTGGGTTTATGTTAGCATTAACAATTCGCATGCACACTACTCTTAAAATACAACCTTGTGCGTAGCAGTAGCAGAAATACAAGTGCTTTGCAACATTATTGCTCGTAGTGTGTTCACTGATGGAGGCAGTGATGTTGTTTCATACTGTTTGTTAATTAACAATAAATGGGTAATGATGTCTTGTAATAAATTCTGTTCTTATTTGTACTTGCTTATGTAATCTTTACAAGTTACCCAAATGATCTGGTGGGCTGTATGTAGGGATATAAATACAAATTTTTCTTCACTGAATTTCAGCAGTTTAATAAAAATGCACTCTTTGGCTCTAACACAGCAAATTACATGAGAAATAGCTTCTGCTAGAAACAATATTGACTCTTGGCTGGCGTCATTTTACCGAAAGGCCATTACACATACACAAACACATACACACTGCGTAACTTGTACCTCAGACTTGGCACTTCCATCGCTGCTGAGCAGATTTGGCCTGTAGTTCATCCCCCACATGAACATTCATCTTTGCTTATAGGTCTAATGAAGTTTTCATGTCTTTTGGCTCAAATGCAACATTGTCAAATGAAACCCATTATCTGGGTCACAGTTTATCATGAAGGCATTGCTTGGAAGCACTCTTACTCTGTTCCAACTTTCTTTCTTTCTGTGTTTTGCTCCCTTCAGTTAATCTATTACAGTGTAAATCGAATTACTCTGAATGCTGACACACTGTTTCCTCACCACCCCCAATGACATGCTCCTAGGGGCATAACATGCAGAGATGGACAACCTATGCCTGTCTTTTCAGAAAGATTAGCCTTCAGAGTTTGCCTCCTACATGTTGCTTACACAACAACCTTCTATGCTTCTATTTCCTACTTTTTTGTGTGCAATTTTTTACGCAATGATTTGCTTTTTTCCAAAGAATTTAATTTTTGATGTAATCCTTGATGTTGAATTCACTTACCCTACAATCCAGAGTAACTACGGGAAGACATAAGAGGCACTTACTCTGCATTGCTCTATGCATTTCCCATATTTCCCTTGGGTGGCACCATAACTAAATTGGTGTAAAATGTCCTGTAGTTACTCTGGATTGTAGCCTAAGAGCACAATCCTAATCATGTCTACTCAAAAGTAAGCCCCATTGTGTTCAATGGGTCTTTCTCCCAGGAAAGTGACTTTAGGATTACAGCCATAGTTCGATCTAAAATATACATTTGGTGAGATGATTGTTTTTTCCTTGCAGGATGGTTAATGAAGATAATGAAGAGTTTGGCAACTGCTCAGTCTTGTCATCAGACACAATGTTTTTACAAATGCTTTTATAAATGTACAAATGTTATTCTAATATATTTTTCTATTCAAACTATGTCTCTCCCAAACCAAGCTGCTTTATAACAAATATTTTAGGTTAAGCCCCAAAATGCA
Organism: Cryptoblepharus egeriae; assembly: GCA_030015325.1. Lineage (NCBI taxonomy): Eukaryota > Metazoa > Chordata > Lepidosauria > Squamata > Scincidae > Cryptoblepharus > Cryptoblepharus egeriae. Next base: position 60,623,922 of record JAREYC010000003.1, on the reverse strand, counting down.
GGCAACAGTTCAGCTGATCGCCAAGCTTCAGGGCAGCACTGTGTGTGCGTCAACGATAGCAGACATGCAGTGCTGTCTAGAAGCTGGGCGATCAGCTGATCACCCAGCCTTAGGGCAGCACTGCGCGTGCGCCAACCTTAGTGCACCCACAGTGTGCCAGGCAGTGCTGTCTTGAAGCTGGGCAATCAGCTGATCGCCCAGCTTCAGGGCAGCACTGCGCATGCACCAACATTAGTGGACGCGCAGTGCTATCTTGAAGCAGGAAGACCAGCTGATCGCCCAGCCTCAGGGCAGCACTGTGTGTGCACAAACATGCACATTGCATGCACAGTGCGGCTGGTCGAACCGGTACAGCCGGTTTTCTCCCCCACCCTTGGCTACCAGATCGGTAGCTGGGGGGCAGAATGGACAACTGGTTCAGGCAATCCAGCCCAAACCAGTCTGTGCTCACCACTGATGCTCACGTCAAGTTAAGAATATATACTTTTTGTTCCATAGGCCTTTGTGTTTTCATTTTCTGGTTAATTGGCCATAACTTTTGATAGAATATAGATATTCCAATGAAGTTTGTTTCATTGCATACAGAATTAAATTATCTTAAATCATCTTATATAACATGATGGTGCTGTCATTCATAAATATCCCATTTTTCTCCTTTTAAGCCATAAGTGTTGAGCTCAGCTTGGTGCCCCCTGAAAGCTTGTAGTCTGGTGCAACTGCACCCACTGCAGCCCCCTAGCTATGCCTAGCTATGGGGTGCTATTTTTGTCTGTCACAATTGGCTGAGGGTGTGGTAAAATTTATTGGCTCATTAACTCACCGTCTTGATTTAGTTAAGCTATGAAATTGCTGAGGATAGCTAGATTTGGTACTCCATCTTTGGCTTTGCTCAACTTCTTTTCCCAAAGTCATTAGCCCTTAGGAGATGGGTGTGATCTCAAGGTGAAATTTTCAGCACCAGCATGGCGTAGTTCAGGGGTGTCCAATACGAGGCCCGGGGCCGCATGCGTCCCAGGACGAGGGTGGATGCAGCACTCCTGCAAAGCTGGCCAGCACCATTGAGAAACCCGGTTTTGTGGCAGCAGCCATTTTTAAATTTCGCATGCTTCTCTGCGCACTGCCCTGGGCGGCCGCCACAAAGCTGGTCTGGGCTGCCTGGCTCCTCCCCCTACCTGCCTCCTGGCACTCAGAGCGCTTCAGGCCCCTGCAGACCTTGCAGTGCTCCCCCACCCGCATCCCCCAAAAGCAGCCTGCCTGCTGCCCTTGAGGACTACTCAGAAGTAAGCCCCATTAAAGTAAATGAGGCTTACTCCCAAGTGGCAGTCTGACAGCCCAATGATGCATAGGATGGGCTGTGATCCTCTCCAAGCTTAACCTTGGAGATATGCTGCAACCCTAACCATGTCTACTCAAAAGAAACGCCCATTGTACCCAGTGGGTCTTACTCCCAGGAAAGTGTGTTCAGGATTGCAGCATATCTCCAAGGTTAAGCTTGGAGAGGATCACAGTCCATCCTATGCATCATGCCTCCTCAGAAGTAAGCCCCACTAAAGTCAATGAGGCTTACTCCCAACTTGCAGTCTGAGAGCCCAATCCTATACATGGCTACCCAGCAGAAAACCCCATGATCAGTGAGACTTACTCCAAGGTTTAGCTTGGAGAGGATCGCTGCCCATCCTATGAATCATGCCTACTCAGAAGTAAGCCCCATTAAAATCAATGAGACTTACTCCAAGGTTTAAAAATGTAGGACAAAATATAAGACATCCTACATTTGTCCTACATTTTTTTAAAAAGTTGTTAGTGTTTATGTGCGGCCCAAGCCAACTCGCCTTCTTCCAATGTGGCCCAGGAAAGCTAAAAGGTTGGACACCCCTGGTGTAGTTAATAATTCCAACTTTTGGAGCAGACATTGGAACATGGGGGGTTGATTACTTACATCTCAAAAAATATGATATTTGTGGCCTGTGGATTGTGGCTGTTTATCAACATTCCAGGAATTACTGACCTATTAAATGTCTGAGTCACATGCCTCTGGTGTACACCCAGCACCAAGTGTATCCATGTACACCAGAGGTGTCAAACTCATTTCATACAGAGGGCCGTAATAGCATTAATGGTGTCTCCCGTGGGCCACAATCCAATTTTTTGTCTACTCAGAAGTGCCCTCTTTCTCCCACCCTGGGAACCTGCTTCTGCTGTGCATGAGCCCTCCTTCCTCCTGGGTTCTTTCTCCAGCTCAAAATTAAGTGTGCTGCCACCACTACTGAGCTGCTTCTGGGGGTGGAGAGATCACTCGAGGGCCACATATGTGCCTGCAGGGGACATGTGTGCCGCCAGTTTGACATGCCTGATGTATACGACAGTCTTGTGCATGCTTTGAAATGTTTTATTTGTTTGAATTATACTTTTCTACCTAAAAAGGTAACAATGTCACAGTGTAGACTCTTGATTTGGACCCAGAAGTCTATTAGCAACAAATTCTGTTGATAAAGCAAGAGCGTAACAGAATCTTCTCCAGATGGGCAGCCACATTATGTACTAGCTGCAGCTACCAGACTGTTTTTAAGGGAAGCCCCAAGTAGAGTACATTACAATAAACCAAACATTATGTGGCAAGCCATATAAAACCATTACAGTTGAAGGGCACGTTCCAGCCAAAGCCAAGCATTTTTCATTCCAATCACTTTCATGTGCTCAAGTTCTGCCATTGACCAAAAGGGAAAAAAAGTTAAAATAAATCCTGCAAAGTCAAAATATGACAAATGTAAGGTTCTCGAAATTAAAAAATTCCTCCAAATAAAACTTGGCTTATGGTAGTGCAACATCAGTCTTCTTCAAAATACTTTCCAGTTAGGACTAGAGAGGATTATTAAAGCCAGCCTGTCACATTTAAATGTGAATCTCGGCAAGTAATTTTTCATTATGCAAACTGTTGCCTATTCAAGTATTTTCGTGAATAGCCAGTGTCAGCTCAAGTGCTGGGAAGAAATTACACACAACCCAGGGATGTGAATACTCTGCATTAACAGAGACTGCAGGCTAAAGACTAGCATGAACAGTTGGTCTTCCTTTGGTTTCGCTGACTGTCAGAAAGCACCTTGCTGGGTCCAATTGTGTTTGGACAGCCTGCTCAAATCTTCACTTGTTTGTATTCCCAATCAGGAGCTTGAATTTAGTCAGAGAAAAATACAAAACCCTTTATCCCAAGGCTTGAAAATGTGTCTGAACTGTTTCTTCTGGCTTGCACAAGTATTGTACACTGAAGCCAAGTTGTTTTTCAATGCGTGCAAAATTTGTGTTTAGCTCTACACAACATATCCCACAGCCCTTTTCAGGATGCAGACTGAAGTTATCATCTCCATGGAACAAATCTGCAACCCTGTGCACACTTTCCTGTGAGTAAGCTCTATTGAAGTACAATGGGCTGTACTTCTAAATAGACATGCATAGGATTGTGCCCTAAATTGTAAAAAAACTAAATCTGAAAAATAAAGTCCTTGGAGTAAAATAATGTCCAGATCCTATAAAAGAATGTATTACGGCAGCTGGAAATTGTTTCATTTTCTTAGCTCTCAGCTCAGAGAAGAGCAGATCTCAAGTTGTGTGACTGAAAGTGGTTATTACAAGATTATATATGGTAGCAGTAAACACAGGCAGTGTTCTATAATGAATTCAGCCCAGGCAAAATTCTGCCTTCTTTCATTACCAGGTGCTCATTTGAATAACGTAGAAGAAAACAAATGGATTAATAAGACAAGTTTACTTCCTGAAGCAGATCTACTAATTGCAGCTGTGAATGCCTGGAAAAATCTGCCGCCGGTGCCTATATTTTGTGATCTTTGTTAACCACTGACATACATTCAAGATGAAGCTAATCTAGTTCCACACTCTGCACTTCACTGCTTCTCTGCTTCCAGTAATGTCATTTCCTTGTCCCCTATAGAATAAAGGAACACTTATCCCATGATATGACTTCCTCACCCTGTGAATTTTTCCACACCTGCTAAAAATGAAATATAGGTAAGGAAACCCACAATATGAGGATGTCACATCATGGGAGAAATGAAGATGACACTTGGTAAAATATTGTGTGTCGATTAAAAAAAAATATTTGGGCTACATTTGCATGAAAGAAAGAAGGTTTAACATCCACGATGTGTATTGTGTATGTGTATGTCACAGGAAAACATGGATTTGTGAGCAGCAGTACTACCAGTTTGGGGGGAACCAGGTGCATACTGCAAGGTGCAATTTGAATTTTTTTGCCTCTGGCACAAACAGAGTGCAGGCTGGCCCTACAAATATGCATATTCATTGGCCCAAGATAAAACAGCAATGACAGTAGGAGGTTAAAAAAGCCTAATCTCTTTACAAGCCAAATGCTTAAAATCTCCTGGGTTTCCATTTCTGCTGATTCTGTGACTGCATTTAGAGACACAGCAAGATAACATGGCATTTCATTCAAAATCACTGAATGTGAAGTTATTCTGTTGCTGAGAGTAAAATAGCCATATTTGAGACCCAGAGTTTTTAATGGGTATTATTGGCCAAGAGCACCTCTGTGCTTACGCATGGTTTAAATTATTTGATAGGTCTCCAAATCAACATCAAGTTGCCATAAGAATCAAGGCCACCTCTCACTGACAAGCAAGAAGGCTTTGCAAAGCTGGCTACTCTATCTCTTGCACATTTATTCATGCCTTAGGTATAGGTTAATGCCTAAGTTAATTCAACTTAGTAGTAGACCCTAAAACCATTTATAATTCAGTTTTCTTTGTTTCAGCCTCTTACAGATAACATAAGGCTTAATATTACCTGTGTTCATTTTTAGTATTACCTGTGTTTACATCTAAAGTGTACTTTGTGGTATTATAAGGGATTGTCCCTGTTTTTCAGACATATGGCAACCGTAAAAAGGAAGTACTCTCTCTCTCTCTTTCTCTCTCTCTCTCTCAAATGTTGTTTCCTGCTAGGCTCTTAAAGGAATTCATTTCAAAAAGCAGTATCCAGTTTGAGACTGCTGAATAATAATCAAGTAGACCAAGTGAACTCTCTATCACTGGTCTGTACCATCATCCCTTGCCACAAAAATGAATTACTGCAGCAACCTGTCTTCACACATAGCGTGATTCATATTTTATACATCCTTATCTGCCTGAGTTTTGCTATTAAAGAAACCAATAAAACCAGGGATGAAGTATCTGCCAAGAAGACACAGCACAGAAACTGATTTGTAGTAAGGATAAATGTTACACTAAACAAGAAAATAATGCATACACCATATATGCAAAATAATAATTGCATACACCTTAAAATTCTTGGATGAAATTGATACACATTGTTCCCTCCTGCCTCCATTCATTGTTTTCCCCCTTCCTACAACCTGACCTGGCTAAAATGACATAAATGTTTTGGTCGTTTAAACTTCTGTGTGTGGTTGCAGTTGCTATTTAAAGCACAGGTATCACTTGTGTGTTATGTATTATGTAAAGTGAATCACATTGAAAGCAGCTTTCCAAGTCCTAGATAAGAATTATTGGCTCCAGAGTCTAACCTGAAGGTCTATGATGGAGTAACCTTGCTAAAGCTAAGCCAGTCTAGTTTTGAACAGTGCCTTGATAAGATACTTTCTTAAATGGAAGGAAGGCAGGAATGATAAAAATGAATATTATGTGCCTGGCCAATGTGGGAACAGACACATTAGTCCAAGTATTTTGCTGTGAGGTCTGATTCATTTATACCTTATTACTGTATTTAGGTATTCTTTAAATGTTTAAATCTTAAACGGGAAATGTTTAGGGCTGAACTGATACGGGGCTAAAATGATACCAACTGTGCAAGAGGTTACTTGGAGCAGCCACTCCTCTTTCAAATTGTCTTCAACGCTCTGTATAAAATTATCACAAAATATAATTGCTAATAACTCCATTTAAATAACAGGGTCTCCCAATTTGAGATTCATTTTTGACCTGTCAGACATTCTAGAGAAAGAGGAGCTGTTTCTTTTAACCCAGAGTTCAGGGATATTATCCACTTACATACCATCATTGGTAGCTCTCTGCTTTTGCCTATTTGCAGGAGAAGGAGAAGAACAAAAGAGAGGTATGAAAACTCTCCCTACACTTAATCAGGCAAGACTAGGCTATTTGCTAAGTGTCACTTGAGATGGATGTAATGTCACACCTTGTAGGGATGGATGAAAGCCCAGGCCCAAGAAAATGATGAAGAGAAACCAACAGCCCTTGAATTCAGTGAAGGCTTTTAGAAAGATATCTCTTCCCCCTCTTGTCACATGAAGAATGGTCTAAAGAAAGCAAAATTCAACAACACGACAGATTGATCATTCTCTAACACTGTTATCTTTTTCTCAAAGTATTAGCTAGTAGTTTGTCCTGTGAGTTACACATGAATGAAAAAGATCAGGGCCATGAAAAATAGCAATGCAGTATTTATTATTCCACATGTTGTTTTTCACTGTTTATTTAAAAACTCAGGAATAACATATTTATGTTACCGACCCGTGCGCAAATGCACGGGAACCCATCCCACTGCATTCAATCTGACTGGTGAACAAGCAAACAGGCATAAGAGTTCACCTAGATTTACTATTAAAGGGAAAAAAAACTCCTAAACCCCCCCCCAAAAAAAAACTCATCTATCACCATTTACTTGTGGTTTTAAACTCATTTCATATAGCGGCAAATACAGCTAAGGGATATTTCAACATGAATATGAAGCGGTAAAAAAAGAAGCATTTGATTTTGGGGGATGAAACATGAACATCAACAAATGTGCAAGTTTGCCAGTCCAACTAACTGCAGGATGTGGTCTTATGGGTATCTTCTGCAATTCTGTAAGGGATGTGCTCAGCATGCAATTTGGGCAGGGCACCTAAACCATTTCTCAATAGACAGCTTAACTATTTAACCTACATGTTGAGGGGTTACATGACAGAGAAGGTAAAATTTGTATGCCACAAGTCTTCCCAAAATAGTCTATTTTAGTCCATTATGTATTATTACCAGTTGCGGATTTGATCCGAGTGCCACCTGGGGGAGCAGCACCACAAAATGTCACCCTCACCCCACCCCCGTAAAGGATACTTGCAGTTTTTGCAGAAAATTGAAAAAAACTTTTTTGGCATTTTGAAGGCATCAGAAGGCAAATCTCATTGGTCCTTATGAAGCCATCTAAGCTTTCAAAAGCAGGCCTCCGTCAGTCTTGGAAGACTATGGTATCGTGCTTGGTGCTGCATACGCTACATGCAAAGCACGAAAGCCTGGGTTGGATTGTTATTGAGGATAGGCTGTTACCCAAGCAGCAAATCCCCCCTCTCCACGCCACTGAATTAGTCCAATGGAAAGGCAGAGCCAATACGATTGGATCCACTGGCGTCGCAGAGCTGGGCTAAGGACAGGAGCTCACCCTGTCTTGTGGGGCCGACCTGGGTCTCGAACCCTGGCCTGCTGGTTAACAGGCACAGTGTCTTAGCCACTTGCGCCACCCACAGCCCATAAGCTTTCAAAAACAGGCCTGAAAAATGGGTTTGGGGAAAAAATGTTGGCAGTGAAGGGTTATGGCAGCACTACCAGCTCACAAGCGGTGCTATCCACACTACATCTACATCTACATCTACAGTATTTATATACCGCTTTTCAACTGAAAAGTTCACAAAGCGGTTTACAAGAAAATGAAAAAAATAATAGCTAATTAATAGCTAATGGGTCCCTGTCCCAAAAGGGCTCACAATCTAAAGTGCAAAAAGAACACCAGCAGAAGCCACTAGAACTGACACTGCTGGGGTGTGTTGGGCCAGTTACTCTCCCCCTGCTAAATAAAAGAGGAACACCCACTTGAAAGAGTGTCTCTTGCCCAGTAAGCAGGGGGAGTAATCACTACACAAGAGATTATCACAGTATCTACATTCTCATGGCATTTAAACTTTTCACACTAAATAATACTAAATAATAATTTCACACTAAATAATATCTGCAGTATCAAAACATTTAATAAAGATGAGAGTTATGGTGAAATGTATGCCTAAGATCAACAATATATTTATTCAACTTTACTAGTACAGACTTCATGCTATATAGAGCAAACAAATGTGGCATTTGAAAGCATAAGTCTAAGAACTGGTTCTCAATTTACTCTTTGTGCTCAGCTATATATCACTAAGTCCACAAAAGGTATATAAATGTAAGTCCAAAATGCATGTTTGCTTTGAAATCTTGAATGGCACGTGTGCATGCACTTTGCTACTTGAAAAATACATTGTGCATGTAAGTTGAGGTACATGCACTGGATAAATGCTAGAGAGGAAAGCTTTCCACATTAACAGGTGCATTATTAATTAATACACAAGCTAATTTAAATAAATATAAGACTTTTTTCCCAAGGACACACAGAGTATACTGTACTGGCAGTTTTTTGACCAATCTGTGTAATTTGATACACTGAATGGGAAAAAATACATATAAATCAACAATTTAATAAGGGCATGTATAAGGAACTAACAAGCTAGTCCTATGCATGTTTACTCAGAAGTCAGACATGTTCAGATTAAAGTGCATAGGATAATACACCAAGCCAAGTTTATCACAGAGAAGATAACTTGGATCCAGACAATAGAGATCAGAAGGAGAAAGTGTCTCTGTGCTGTTCAAGGATCTCTTGCTGACACATAACAATATATGATGTGGGGGGGAGGTTGTATTACAATATAAGAAGCATGGAAATAAGGAAGACAGGCAGCCCAATCCAGAGCAACTAATCTGTCCACATAAGAGCCCTTAGGTTGCCCTATCTAACACTAGGTTGGAGCAACTGCAAGATGCTCCAGCCCAGTTACTCTGGAAGAGGCTTAGGGCAGAGCAAGGCAAGATAGGGTGCCCTAAGAGAGGTGGACCTGCTCTGCCCTAACTGGGGCAGCCTAAGCAGCTCAGGAGAGGCAAGTTGAGGGCATGTTGAGCATTGCCTAGGGCAGAGCAGTTACTCTGTATCCAAAGCCTGTTTCCAAGGCAGAAATGCCCTCTTCCAGCCCTCAGAGTTATACCACCTCAGGAGCAGGTATAGTAATGAGTAGACCCATAGGGGTCCATGATAAGGCCCGAGTAAGAATGGCAGTGCTGACCAAAAATCTGAGTTCTTGGCCAGCCTAGCTGCAACCCCTTCCTCTCAACCTCAGGATATGGAACAAACTATGGCTGCCCACAAACCTCAGGATACAGCAGGCCACTCCAAGAAGCCCCTTGTATTCACTGTAGAATGTACTGGCATCTCATCAGGGACTCCTTATAAGGCAGGCACCCAGTGGCGTCACCAGACTGGTGCGGCTGGTGTGGGCTGCATTGGGGATGCGCTCCGTATGGGGTGATGTGCCGGAGGAGTTTGACTGTCCTTTGGCAGGCCCTGGGCGTCAGCACACCCATTCAGGCCTGCTCCAAGGCGGAGAATCAGCCAGAAGCTGACACTTGTCTGAGGAGCTGGCCTGAACGGCCATCTGAGATGCACTGCGCAGAAACACACTGAGCATGCCGAACAGCTTCAGAGGAGACTTCCTTAGAGCAGAGAAAGTCCGCGCCTCTGCACAGCCATTCGGCCTCACTCAGGAGGCGGAGCGGCAGCCGAATGGCTTCAGAAAGAGTACTGCACAGGCACCAACTCTGACGCCTGCACAGTCTCCCCCGAAGCCAAAAGGCTTCAGAAAAGTACTGCGCAGGTGTCAGAGATGGTGCCTGCGCAGTACTCTTTCTGAAGCCAGTTGGCTTCAGAAACAACTGCGCAGGCGCCAACTTTGGTGACTGCGCAGTCCAGGTGGGGGCGCGCATCCCAGGGATGACGCACAGACTTCCGCACCAGGTGATGTGCAGAGTCATGTCACCACTGTAGGCACCACAGCTGTTCCTTGTTCAGTGTGATCTGAGGGGTGTCTCCTCAGGAGCAAGTCTTCCCCTTGTGTCAATTACTTAGCATGCTCTGGAGCAGTTAGGGCAGCCCAGGCTTCCTGACTCTCTGGATTCAGCATAACTTTCTGCTCTGGATACAGAATAGTTAGGAGAGTGCAGTTAGGTCAGAGCAGGCTGAATTTGCTCTGGATTGCAGCCATAATCTATCTACAGATTCTCTCTAAACTCCTAGGGACACAGCCGTATATATCGTGGCTGCAATCCTAAACACACTTTCCTGGGAGTCAGACCAATTGAATACAGTGGGGCTTACTCCTGAGTAGACATGGTTATGTCTAGCTCAGCGTTTCTCAAAGGGGGGGTTGGGACCCCTTTGGGGGTCGCCTAGAGCTTTCCTGGGGGTAGCCTAAAGACTCCTGGTGCAGGAAGCCAGGTCAGGCTTGCCAGACCTCCGGCTATAGCTGCGCGCGCACTGGAGCAGACTGACAGAGTCAGGGCCCAATCCTATGCATGCCTACTCTGAAATAAATCCCATTACAGTCGGCGGCCTTTACCCCATTTAAATGTGGATAGGATTGCAGCCTCAGGACCCAATCTTATGCATGCCTACTCTGAAATAAATCACACTGTGTTCAATGTGTGGATAGAACACACATTTCATTTGTAACAATGAAAATACATCCTGCGTATCGTATATTTACATTATGATTCATAACAATAGCAAAATTACTGTTATAAAGTACTAACTTTATAATTTAAGGTTGGGGGTCCCCACAACATGAGGAACTTACAAAGGTGTCACGGCGTTAGGAAGATTGAGAACCACTGGTCTAGCTTCTTTAAAAAGGTGTTTGAAATTTTGTGTGCTGGAGGGTGCCACTTGATTCTTAATATTGCTTGACATGTCAACTAGCTTGTACTTGCAGCTTCTCCAGAGTACAACCCAAATAGACATTATTCTTCATGAGCAGATGTTTAATCATAAGAAAAAATGGCCATCGCTCCTCAGTTCGAATTTCCAATTTCTTTAGAGAAAGTATCATTAGTGAGCAGCAAGTTGTAGCCTTTGCTCTAGGGGCTCTCTTCACAGTTCCTAGTAATCTATCACTAAATTTACATCTGCTCTCATGATTGTTATAGTCCCAATGAAGGGTAGTTCTGGAAGGTGACATGCTAGATTCAGTCATCCGATAGAGACTGCTCTTTTTCTTTTTAAAATGTTGGCTCAGTCCTGTGAAAATGATATATTAGCTGCCCCAGGCCAAAAGCTTAAAGAGCCGCACAATCTGGGCCCCGATATCCTCTGGTCATCTATTTATGAAGCAAAGCAGTTTGGCTTCTGCTGTTTCTAGCAGGTCTGGACATAACCAAGGCTGGAATTGCTGAAATGAATGGAAGGAACTGGAAAGAGCTTGTCACAAGGCTTTATTCATCACATATGAAGTGTTCAGCAAGTCATTCAGGGCACAATACTAACCAATTTCGGCCAGCATAACTCACCCATCTTCCTGTTCCCACAGTGGTGTGGAGAGGACAGAAATTCTGTACACTGGCCTAACCCGCTGCACCCTCCAGGAATGGAGCAGAAGTGCCTTAAGGCATTTTTATGAGATCCCCAGGCCAGCACAGGATGTGTGCAGGGACTTGTGCCAACCTAACCAGGGGTTAGGAATGCACTTTCAGTCACACTATCCAAGATCAATTTGGACTTACATCCCACTTAAGGACAAGGAGCAATCTGAAAGATAAATATCCCTAAAAACATTGTCACTTGGTTTACCCACCTACCCATTGGTCTCAAAGGCTTTTCCACCTATTCCTAAGTCCCATTCAGCCATTCTGTATCCAAAGAAGTGAAAAATGTGATAAGGTCTTCAGGATCACACAAAAAGAGCCCTATGATCAGTGTCAGGGTGGTGGGGCTGGTGCGGGCTGCCCCAGATGATGTGTCACAGGAGGAGGATGCACCAGAGGAGTCTGACACTTCTCCAGCGCATCCACACCTCAGCACGCCCATTCGGGCCTGCTCCAAAATAGAGCAGAGACCAAGCGCTGCTGCTCCACCTCAGAACGGCTGGCTATGGCACATGTCCAGGCCTCTGCCCAGCCATTCAGCCTTGCTCCAGGGGTAGGGCTGCTGCTCCACCTCTGGAGCAAGGCCAAATGGCTGTGCCCACTGAGCATGTCCAGAAGCCTGGACATGCACAGTCATAACCTCTGCCTGGCCATTCAGCCTTCCTTCAGAGAGGGAATAGCAGTCAGAAGCTGCTGCTCCACCACAAAAAAAAGCCCGACGTCTGGGTAGAAGTGCGGACTGCACATGTCCAGGCTTCAAGACATGAGCAGTCCATTCCTCCGCTCTAAGAAGGAGTAGATTGCTCCTCCTTAGAGCAGAGGAAGTCTCCTCTGAAGCCAGTCAGCTTCAGAGGAGACTGCGCAGGCATCAGAGTTGGCGCCTGTGCAGCACTCTTCTGAGGCCAGTCAGCTTCAGAAGAGATTGCACAGGCACCATCTTTGGCACCTGCACAGTCCCTGGAGGGACTGCACGCATCCCAGGAGCGACACACTCATGCCCCACACCAGATGTCTTGCAGTGTTGTGTCAACCCTGCCCCTGATCAATGACACATTAGTTTCCCTTGCCCTCACTCTTTATATTTGTGCAAATTTCACTGTGACACTGCTGTCTGATCCAGTGCCTTATTAATTGCAATTTAGAAATGCAATGTACTTTTACAGTTCTGAGCACCAGTGATGTTCACTGAGCTGAAAACGGTCATGATCTGTGGCAGGGGGTCTATGAGCATTTTCAGAATTATTTTCAGAATGTGCACCACTACATAACATGCATCACTACAATGTGCACTATCCATGAGTAAAGGACACTGACCCCACCATCTCCAAACTATTGTGTTGGGTGGCTGTACGTGTCTCTTTGTGTATGTATGTAGGTACAGTAAAAATAATATGTACTATGGCTAGCTGAAGATATTGGGCAACCTCAAGCAGGCAAGAGTGTTGCCACTCCCTGCTAGCCTTGTTGTCCTCTCTAGTCCCCACATCCCTTAACTGGCTCTTTCTTCTTAAAACAAAAAAGGAAGTGTGAAGGATCCCGGCATTGCTCCCAGCAGGCATCTCTTGCTTTTTTAAAAGAGCCTGCACAGAGGGAAGAGTGATTTTTTCCCCCCATTCTTCCACAAGGCACTTGAATCAAAGCAAAAAATGGAGAACATGCTTGGAGTCTAGAGAAAGAAGAAGTAAGACTGTACTCCAAGGACTGGAATTATCTCACTACTTCTGCTAAATGGGCTCTTTAAATAAAGCAGGAATGTGCTGCAGTGATCCTGGTGTGCCACGCATTTCCTGCTTTGATTAAACAATCATGAACACAATCCTAACCATGTCTACTCAAAAGTAAGCCCCACTGTGTTCAACGGGTCTTACACCCACGAAAGTGTCTTTAGGATTGCAGCCTATGTGAAGGAAGGGGCTGGTAAGAAGGTTGGCTCCATCTGTGATGGCAGATTAAGGTGGCCATAATCCTCTCTGCTGTGGTCCCAATCCATCAGCCAATGGTAAACGAACTTGTCGACTTCATGGACTGGCTGGCCTTGAAATGTCTTTCTGTCTGTCTGCATCCATGTATATAGCTTCTTGGTCTAATTTTTAATTATAACTATACTCATAAGAGGTGACAAAAAGTGCAAGTGCAAGTAGTAGGAGTTTGCATACTAAACTGATCCTCTCCCTAATACAGTTCAAATATGAAGGTCAAATGCTTTTGTCTACAAGTCACAACTCCTCCAACCCATTGCATTAGATCCTGCCAAGTTTACCAACTGAGCTGCGAGGGTAGATAAGAATTTCCTTGTGTGTTCTCCAGAAGACACAAGATAAATGCTGTAATAAATGTTCTTGCGAGCTAACTCCAGTACAAATCAGAAAGATATTGCTTCATTTAAATTCAGCTTATGAACACTAAAAAAATTGAAGTTACTTTGACTGCCAATTGCAAATATATAGAGATAAAAAAATGAAGAACATTTTTGGACTCATCTTGGTTTTTCAGGGTCTGAAATGTTGAAATGATGATTGGAATACTAAATAAAGTTTAGGGCTAGATATTGTACATAGTGTAGTATTTAAAATAATGATTTGGATCAGGGAAAGTGGCATAAAGGGTCATATGTCTCCTGTTTCTCATTTGATAACTTTCCAAAACACAATCACAATTTTCATGTGAAGCAACAAATTAAATATACATTGTCTTTTATTTTTGAAAAGGCTGAAGGAGAAGCATTTTACAATATCTCATGGTTAATTTTGTCGGTACATTTTTCTATGTAATATAAATTATGTATACTATGACTATATTATAAATATTTATAATACATTCACTTAACCTCAATCCATCAAATAAATTCAGTTATATATGAAGAACTTCCTGGGGAGGACAACAGCTTTGCTTAAACTGATAGCACTGTAAAGTTTATTGAAACTATCATGGTATTTCCAGGAAAAGAAGTTCATTATTCACCTCATTAAAGCCATATTCCACATGATAGGAAGGGGTGGTGTGTGTGTATAAAAATGAAATATAGGAATTAATATCCATTTAAGAAAATAATTACTTAGGTATCATTGCTGTAGTACAAGGAGCATGGGTGCAATCCTTACCAATTTAGACCAGCATAACTCACCTGACTCATAATTCCTGTGGTGGTATGGGAAGGCTGGTGCATGTGTATGCACTGGCCTAACTCCCACCTCCCAGATCTGTCATAGAAGTGCCTTATGGCATTTTTGTGACACACACAGGCCAGCACAGGACTTGTGCTGGGACTTATTCCAGCCTAACTGGTGACTAGGAGTGCAGCCTATAATTCCACGGATAAGTCGTGTATAGACGTCATTTGATAAGTCTTTCCTGAAATTGTCTCCAAAACTGAACATTCATTCAGATGAGAACATGTATATGGGGGAACTATACATGAACTGGGGGGGTTGCGATCCCCTGTTTGAGTATCACTGCTCTAGTAAGTGAGTTTAGGATTAAACCCATATAATTGTATGATCAGATCATTATTTATCAAGAAAATTTTAAAGTGTTATCAAAGTGTACTTTTCTTTCATTAATGGGTTTATTTCATAGTGTTTTCTAAGGAGGAAAAAAAATATAAGAGCTGTCTTCCAATCAGACAAACAAAACAGACAGGAATAAGAAGCAAATTAAGTCACACCTGGAAAATGTTCAGAGATCATTATGTTAATAAGAAATATGTTTCATGTATATTTACAAAACCAACTGTTCCTTCTGCTCTCTTCAAGACAATGTGGTTTTTAGACAGTTTTTTCTGTTTTGGTTTTCTTTCCATTTCTGTGCACTAGTAATTCCTTAATCAGGATTTGGTTTCTCTGCTGTAATGCTATCCTTTCAAATCTACTGAAGCCAAGTCTTCCTTAATGAAACTTCTCCTAAATAATTCACTGCTCTTCCATTTTGGTTTAAGGACTTGTAGTAAAACTCTATTAGGTCAGTGGAAAGTTACATGTTTGTCCAGTACTTAACAATGGCTTAGCAGACAGGTTGCAGGCATCTCTAATCAATGTTGATTGAGAGGTGATGTCCTCAAAATTTAAAGGTGGAAAATTCCCATTACTGTGTAACCTGTAGTCTCTAGGTCTTGCTCCCTTTGTGTGTTTTTAGTAAGCTGATGCTGTGTAACCCTGATCTTCATGTTATTTTACAGTCTCCGAACAGCAGAATTGCATGACATTTTGCAAATAGCACCTGGCAGGTGTCAGCTGCTACTCAGGACAGTTTTCGAATCCCAGTGGAGTCATGCAAGCTATTGCTTCAGAGATTTGTACTGAAGGGAAAAGAGGGCATCAACAGCAAATAAGAGTTCCCATATGGAAAGATGGTATCACCACGGGTGCATTAGAAGATATAGGAGCCCAGTGCTGAACTATATCTTTGCAATATTGGCCCATAAAGCCTGGCTTTCTCATCTGCTATAAGTCGTATGTGGATAAGAATAGAGAAGTGCAACTTCCTTGCTCAGTGCTCTCTCCTATCCAGTGCTACCTTAACTTTGAAAACAAGAATGCTGAATGCCTGGGGGAAATGATCAATGACAGTTTGGTTTACAGAAAATGGTATTTTGCTATTACTGATAAATTATATTAAAGGTAAAGGTATTCCCTGCAGTTTGCCCTGCTAGTTGTGAGCAAGTCAGGGAGTTGTGCTCATCCCTGCTGCCATAGAGCCAGCATTGTCAGAAGACAGCTATATGATCATGTGGCCCACATGCACACAATGCTGTTACCTTCCCACTGAAGTTGTACTTATTTATCTACTTGCATTTGCAAATTTTCAAACTGCTAGGTTGGCAGGAGCTCTGGAGCTGAGAAAGGGACAGAAGCTCACTCCATCTTGCAGTACTTGGGTCTCAAACTGCTGACCTGCCGATCTTCAGATTGACAGGCACAGCACTTGAGTCACTGAGCTACTGCAGCCCTGGTGGTATAAATTATAAATTTATATATAAATTATACCACCATGTTCCACAAATGATGTCAAACAAGCAGAAGCATGAGGCAGTAGAAAAGTTGGCAGGCTGCACCCAGGAAAGTTGAGTCTTCATCGGCTGGGGAAGTATCACCAGTGGGGAAGAAATTGTGTGTTGCCAGGAAGACAGTGAATTGCTATCCTGTGTCCCAAAGCAGCAAAGGGACCAGGTTGGCAACTGCCATGTTTAAAAACCAATATGTAAACCAAGCCTCTTTCCCAAATACTGTATTTGCTGGATCCTTTAAGTCAGGGGTTCTCAAACAGGGGGTCGCGACCCTTTTGGGGGTTGCACAGCACTTTCAGTGGGGTCACCTAAGCAGGCTGGACTTGGCAGCGATGTTTCCCCCTTGCTCATGCTGCCCTGAGCATTCCTGGGCATAAATTATGGAGGCTGGAGCTGTTCAGCCTCCGGCCACCAGGGGGAGCTCCAGCCTCCCTAGTTTATGCTCTGAGGGATGCCCAGAGCAGCACCTGCAGGGTGGCCAGAGCAAGATGGAGGGGAGGGGGTAGCCGGTGAACACGCTGAGGCACATGGAGGCTTGCTGGCTCTCCCCCTCCGACAGCGCAGCCTCGCCAGCAGCAGCAACCAACAGAGACCCACAGATGCCCAGGCTGTGCTAGCCAAGAGAGCCAGCAACCTCCCTGTGCCTCCCTCCCTCTCCAGCCACCCCACACTCTCCAGATGAGGTGAAGGTAGAATACTGTAGAAGGTGCTTTTTGTATGCAAGTATGCTTTTGTATGCTAGCTACTCCCAGGAAAGTCTGGCTGGGTCTGCTGCCTGAGATACTTATGCATGTCTACTCAGAAGTAATTCCCATTGAGTTCAGTGGGGTTTACTCCCAGGAAAGTGTGGCTGGGTCTGCTGCCTGAGATCCTTATGCATGTCTACTCAGAAGTAATTCCCATTGAGTTCAGTGGGATTTACTCCCAGGAAAGTGTGACTGGGACTGCTGCCTGAGATCCCTATGCATGTCTACTCAGAAGTAATTCCCATTGAGTTCAGTGGGACCGCCTCCAAGGAAAGTGCATAAGATTGCAGCCTCAGGGCCCAATCCTATGCATGCCTATTCTTTAAAAAAATCCCATTATTATAGTCAGTGGGTCCTTTACTCCCATGTAAATGTGGATAGGATTTATTTAGGGCCCAATCCTATGCATGCCTACTCAGAAGTAAGTACCACTGTGTTCAATGTGTGCATAGAATTGCAGTCTTGCATCTTTCACAATATATAATTAAATATTGTTTTTGTGATTAATCACTACGATTTAATTATGTTCAATTTGTAACAACATCCTGCATATCAGATATTTACATTATGATTCATAACAGTAGCAAAATTACAGTTATAAAGTAGGAACGAAAATAATTTTAGGGTTGGGAGTCCCCACAGCATGAGAAACTTAAAAAAAGGGGTCACGGCATTAAAAAGATTGAGAACCACTGCTTTAAGCGACCAGATAAATCCGTACCATATGAGGAGATAGTTGCATTCGGAGTAACTGCCCCAAGTTGCATTGCCAAGGCAGTAGGTACAGTGGCCTTTAAAGGCTTTCCTCTTGCCAGCTCAGAAAGGCACTATACTGGCATGCCCTTTTCATTATACCACAAAGTAGCATACCTCATTCTTTCCAGGAACATGCAAAATCGCCAATCATACTGTGCATGAAGCCACATGCTGGTAAAGTTGTAGGCAGACAGTACTGAGTTGTGGGGTGTCAAGAACATTGCCGTTTGGTCATAAAATTTTTTAAAAAAAATATTCACAAAAGTGCCAGAGCTATGTCCTGTTATCTATATTGTCTGAAGGTAAATCCATTAGTTTGAAATGAGATCCTCAGGCATATGATTCTTCCCCATTCCTGACATCCACTGGGGGAGTTCCCTTTCTATTTTCAAATGAAGGACACATCAAAATAAAAGCTAAAAACACTGATATATGCATAATGCTTTAATGTGGTTAATTTAAACACTACATTATTTTCTAAATTTAAAACTATTACATATAATTTATTAATTGCCAGAAAGCTATACTGTATGCTGTCTTTTCACAAGGAAATGGAGGAGAATTTTTTCTAGGACATAAGGCTAAAAAGAGGATATGTCCCCAAAAAAGAGGGTATACAGTCACCCTGAGTTGACAAACTTTACAACTTTGGTTCACACAAGTGAAATTTAATAACAGGTCTTTCAAGTCATGCTGGGTTAGGTGTTACTTCATTTTAGTTGCCAAATACGAGCATTATGGGATGTTAAAGAATGAGATATTGGATGGTAATGGAAAGAAGCAAAGGAAATGAGAGTTTGACAACCAATACTGCTGTATTACACAAAACTAGCCGTAGCTTATCACAAAATCTTCATAGAATGTCAAAATGCTGGCCTTTCAAAAATAAAAACATTAAGGTTGGATTTCACCTATGGACCTTACAGCAATTTTCAGCTTTGGAATATATATGACCAAGTTTCAGTATCAAATCTTAAAAGTTTGTACAACAAAAATACCACATTATTATTTCAAACATAAGTTTGGTGCTTACTACAAATACTGACCATTTCAGATATGATCTTTAGGTTGCATTCATGATGAACTCTTTCCTGCTACAAATAGCTGCCTTACAAATAGCTGCCTTAGCTGCCTAATACCATTTTTTTAGGAAAAAAAAATCACTTATCAGTCATTTATGAGACAACACCATGTTTTTATAGCAGTATCACTAATTAACAAAAATGCTTAATGATGGTTTGCTGAAACATCCGTGTTTTGACTGGATCCAAAGAGATATGAATCAAAAACACCTTTTGAGAAGGACATGTCATGTTGATTACTGTATAAAAAGCAATTTAATTAGTATTAACCTTGTTAGGAACAAATGAGACTTCAGAAAAATAAGTGTACTTCTTTGAAATGTACAAAAATGAAATGATAAACTGAAGTTGAGAAAATAGGATGTGGATGAAGGCATTTTAATGAGCAATTACCTGTGTGCAGGTTATATTGATTAGATTTGCAGACTGTCAGATGAATCAGACATGGACAAATTTAGTAAAAATAAATCTTCAGTCTAGCTGGAAGACAACACCACAGCACTGATGAAATGCAATGGATTTCAGTAACAGATTTTTTACAAGCCATCAATTCAGATTGTAATAATCATTCTGGATGGAAAAAAAATCAGATCAACAGCTCATCCATTAACTCCTGCTAACATGCAGCCATACCAAAGGAACACACACTGCATGATACCATTTTACTTGGTCTGAACATAAGAATTTAGGAGCCCTACTGGATTAGTCCAAAGACTCATTTAGGACACAATCCTTTACATGTCTACTCAGAAGTAAGTCTCATTGTGTTCAATGAGTCTTACTACCAGGAAAGTATCTTTAGAATTGCAGCCTAAGTCCAGCATTCTGTATCTCACAGTAGCCCACCATATGTCTCAGGGAACACACAAGACAAGAGAACTGCATCCTGGTGTCATCCCTTTGCATCTGGCATTCTGCTTCTAAAATCAGGAAGTTGCACATATGCATCATGACATGCAACCTATGGTGGACTTTTCCTCCAGAAATGTGTGCAATCCCTTTTAGAGGGAACTAGGCCAGAAGCCATCACCACATTGTGTGGCAAGGAGTTCCACAGGCTAATTACACACTGAATACAGATATACAGTCAAATCCAGAGTAACTTTACGTGCACCCGTATTTATTGCACCACCTAGTGAAAACCTATGGGAAATTAATATTGGAATCCAGAGTAAGTTGTTCTTACACCAGAGCAAGGTCTCCCCCTAGCTACTCTGGATTTTGCCCACAATTACATATTTGAGGCATCCAAAATGAGGAAATACTATATTTCAACATATAATAAAAATGAACCCAAAATGCTTCAAAATTTCCATTCACATTGCAGCTTACATCTCAAATGAGCTCCAATGACAGTCAAGCCTCATTGATTTACCAAATATTGGATATGAATTCTGGTTCCGCATAATTGCTGCTGTTTTACAATCAGTAGTCAAAATGTATCAATAAATGCTGATGAATTACAGCTTTGGTGGCAAACATGTCCCAAGTTGTTTAATTGGACACTCTGTGTCCTCCATCTGTTGTTTGCCAAAGAGACAATTGCAAGGGATATGTAGCCTTGCCAGATTATCTGTTTTATGTAAATCCTGACCTGATGTTTCAACCCCTATAACTTTTCTTTCAAAGAAAAGGGGGAGCCTTTTAAATGTCCATGCTAACATGATACAGCATCTCCTAATTCCTCTGTCATTCTAGAATTTTGCTCTTTTGTTTTCAGTGTGGATCTTTTTTCTGTCTTTTGGAGATAGTAGAGTTCTAGTCAGGCACATATTATCAGAGAGTGAAGACCTTATAAGGGAAACAATTGTTCCCATTATTAGAAAAACTATAATTCTTGGCAAAATGGTTTGAGAGGAGATGAAATGGTTTTCTTTAAAATTAAAAGAAGCAATGTTTTGTGTCTTATGTATCCTTTGAAGCATTTATTCATTGGCTAACTTTAATCCTATGACCTGAAAGTAGAGAAAAGTGAAAGAAAAGAAAATACTGTATGGGTGAAATCCGGAGTAACTACAGGGAGTCCTTGCTCCAGGGAGTCCTTGCTCCTTGTTCTAAATTGTAAGAACAATTTACTCAGTTTTCAGTAGGTGGTGCAGTAACTACAGGTGCACATAATGTCTCTTACATGCTCATGTAGTTACTCTGGATGTCTTTAGTGTTCCCTGAAACATCTTGTGCACAACTGTGAGATACAGGAAACTGAACTAGATTGGCCTTTGACTTGACCAAGCAGATGTCTTTAAATGCTCTTGAAAAGATCCATAGCGGTCCACAGATTATGGATTTTGCTTGTTATTAAAATCTCTTGTTTGCCAGGTTAATCAAGTACATGGTGCAATCTGGGGTGGGAAAAGAACCACGCAGAGCTGTAGTAGCCTTCCTTTCTAATGAGCAAGGCCTAAAATGAATATGGATAGTATTTGGGGTGGGGGAGCTGTTATAGAGAACCAGATCTAGTTCCGTAAAGAATCCATGACAGAAAATTGTACAACTTGATGTAATCTTTAAAGTGTCCAGATCTCCCTGCTTTCATTGATCTTGACATTTCTGTTCATGTTGATGTCCATATATCCTTAGGGTCCTAGCTGTGGTTTCCGAATACTGAAATGGAGCTGTAAATCCTAAATTTAAACACAAATACACAAGACAAGCTCAGTCTAACTGGTTAGGTAGGCTTTTAGACGTCTTGACTAACAAGAACTGTATCTGCAGTTCTTTTTTTATTTTTTATTTTATTTTGAGAGCCACAGGCTTCAGAGTTCAAACGATATATCCATGGCAACTATCTGAGGAAGGCTGGAGTAGGGAAGAAAAGAGTCACTAAAAGAAAGAGTAAGTAGGGAAAAAGCTATACCACAAATCACCAGCAGCATTTCATGATCTTTCATAGGACTTCATCCAAGATATTAAGCAAGAAAAGGAAAAATCCATTCTTTCATTAGTTTTTTTATTTTCCATTGTACTTTTCAACCAATAACATTTTCTTATTTTGTTTTTTAAAATAGATATCTCTCTCTCTCTCTCTCTCAGTCTAGGTATTTTTTATTTCTTTGGCTTCACACCTGATACTAATTTCAGCATTGACCCCTGGTCTTGCAGAGGCCATTTGCAGAGAGCTGCAATGTTTAAGAGGTAATGAGCTCTCTTCCATTCCCTCCCTCTGAATGACTGTGACATCCTTCTTCCCCATCATTTTCCAGCACCGTCTTTCAGTTATTCAGAACAGACAACTACATAATTAAGAACCATAAAACCAACAAGCAAATATAATGAACCTTCCTGATGGAGAAAAGAAAGTATGATAAGTATGAGTGCATTTTCTTTCAAATAATGGGCTGGGGTTTTTTTCCCTCCCCTTTCATATTAATTTTTGCTTATGAACAAAAGATTTTTTTAAGTCATAGAAAAGGAGAGGAGTTATATTAAATTTGCATTTTCTGTTATGTAAAGAGTTGCATTTTCTTGAATATAAAAACAGCACCTGACTTCCAAATGAAGAAAATCAAGTTTTTAAAAGAAATTAATTAATTTCCTGAAGCTTGGCTGTAATATCTAGGTTGGTGGAAAATGTCAACTCCTCATTTAAAGGTATCCTTTTCATTCTCTGAAGCCTTCTTTTCAGCTCTGGGTAAATAAAAAGTATCAAATTATTCCAGTCTCAGATATCTTGGATCTAGTTCAGTGGTTCCCAATCTTCCTAATGCCGTGACCCCTTTATAAGTTCCTCATGTTGCGGGGACCCCCAACCATAAAATTATTTTCATTGCTACTTTATAACTGTAATTTTGCTACTGTTATGAATCGTAATGTGAATATCCGATATGCAGGATGTATTTTCATTGTTACAAATGAAATGTGTGTTCTGTGCACACATGGAACACAATGGGATTTATTTCAGAGTAGGCATGCATAGGATTGGGCCTTGAGGCTGCAATCCTATCCACATTTACATGGGAGTAAAGGCCCCCTGACTATAATGGGATTTATTTCAGAGTAGGCATGCATAGGTTTGGGCCCTGAGGCTGTCTGTCAGCTCCATTGTGCGCACAGCTACAATCGGAGGCCTGGCAAGCCTGACCTGGCCCCTGCACCAGGCGTCTTTAGGCGACCCCCAGGAAAGCTCTAGGAGACCCCCAAAGGGGTCCCGACCCCCACTTTGAGAAACACTGATCTAGTTCTTTCAGCTTTCAGTTGATTTCCAATGGCTACAGAATGCCTCTATACTTCTATGTGGCTATCCTGTTTGCCCTCAGTTCACTGATTTCTGTTGTAAAATGTAAATTGTAAACTTCTCGGCCTTTCAGACAAAGTTGCAATCCCCACAATTGAATAATGAGTACACATTAAAGTGTGGGGATTGCAACTCTGTCTGAAAGGCTGAGAGGGTGTTCCTGGTCACTCTATAGACAGTATAACATTCTGATACATTATACTCAGTGATGGGATTCAAAGAAATTAACAACCGGTTCTATGCTCATCTGGCAGCCAGTTATAAGCGGCTATTTTTAAACTTTACATGTCCTATCTCTCATTAACAACCAGTTCTATAGAGTAGGTGCAAATCTGCTGGAGCCCACCACTGATATACTGCATGTTTGTTTGGGTACCAGCAGTACCCACATCCATACCAATCTACACTGTTATTCAATATACATTGTGGGACTGCATCTCTATCCTATACTTATTATACGTTTATGAGTGGCAAACAATTGTCATGCAATGCAGGAGAGAGGACTGTGTTCAGTTTCCATGATATCTGCTTCATTCAAAAATTCAACATATGCATGCTCTGATTCAGAATCCTTTTTGAGAAAAGGCAATAACTCCATGGGATAGAAAGGCATTCCAGTGTAGGTTGAAATAGAGACTGCTGCTTCCGAATGCACACCAACACACATGTTCACTTGTATCCCTGAATTGAACCACTGAGCAGGGCTGTGGTTTGGTGATACTGTAACACAGAAATTCATGAATACATCTAGATAGGGATATTTTTAGAATATTGTTAAATAGGATATTTTTAAGATCTCAATGGATATTTCAATCCATTGAGGTCAGAAAAAATTAAGCGAGTGTGGTAATGAGTGCTTTTGTGATAAAATCAAGTGAGTTGTGACTATATATAGATGAAATTAAATGGGGATATGTGAATCAATTATGTCACTCAGGGGTGCCCAAACCCCAACCTGGGGGGTGTGATGTGGTCTGAGACAAGCATCCATGTGGCCCACAGCAAGCCCTCTTCATCTAGCCCTTAGTCAAACCCTGTAGTCCTCTGGAGGTGAGAGGAGCTCTGTTTGACTTATTCTGGAGGGTATTCTGAGGGTCAGACTCTGAGGCTGCATTCACCTCCTCTCTGTGTTAGAAAGTAGTTATGAACTGATTTCAATTAATTCATAAGTTCCACCTGTAATATATTCATTTATGTACATTTATGTAAATTAATTCAAATTTGAAATGATAATTTTTTTCCTGCCCCAGACACAGTGTCAGAGAGATGACATGGCCCTCCTAATAAAACACTTGGACTCCCCTGGCTGTAACTCATTACTTCACAAACCTTTTAGCAGCACATCTCACTTTGTCAGCCATATTTGTCAAATGTGCTTTGTGAGACCATCTCACAACTTTTTTTGTGATCCATTAAAAATCAGCTTGTGATCCAGTGCTGGGTCACAACCCACAGTTTGGGAACTATTGCTATTACTCACCATGAACTTCTGGGACAAGGTCGGATAGAATTCCAAAGAAAAAATTAACATTCATAAAGTAGAACCTAGTGAGTAGAAAGTAGTGAGTTGAATTGTAATAAATGCTCCCTCCCTGTCAAAATACTCCATGCAGCTGTATCTCTCCTGATAAAGCTCTAGAAAAAATGAACACAACAGTATTGATAACTACATCACTGTCAATTACGAGCTCTGTGCTTTACCTCTCTGTAGTTTTCTGAGAAAAAACCCTCAAAGTAATTCAACAGCTGCACAATCAGAATGCTGCCCACGTAAATGAAAAGCAAAATTAAACATTAGTTTAAAGGCTGTGCATACATTAAGTAAATAAGGGCCCAATCCTATCCCTTTCCAGGCTGTACCATGCAGCACCACTGACAGCACTGCATACCATGGGTCGTTAGAACCAGCTGGCCCAGAAGCGGAAAATGACTTACTCCCACTCCTAGAAGTGGAATAGGATGTTCAAAAAATAGGAACTGTTGAATCCCATTCTTGAATTAACTGCAAGGTAAGGGAGATGATTTGACTGCTCAGTGGGTGCCACAAGTGGGTGGCGCAAGTGGTTAAGACACTGTGCCTGTTAACCAGCAGGCCAGGGTTCAAACCCGGTTCAGCCCCACAAGACAGGGTGAGCTCCTGTCCCTAGCCCAGCTCTGCAACGCAGCTGGATCCAATCGTACTGGCTCTGCCTTTCCATTGGACTAATTCAGTGGCATGGAGAGGGGGGATTTGCTACTTGGGTAACAGCCTCCATTTCAATCTAACCCATGCTTTCGTGCTTTGCATGCAGCGTATGCAGTGTCGAGCATGATACCATAGTCTTTCAAGACCGATGGATGCCTGCTGAATGCCACAGGATCCTGCAGGTGAGCAGCTCCTTGAAAGATTGGATCATTCATTCCCTTCTCCCCACATAAGCAGAGTAGCCTCACAATGGCCCAACTTGTTTCTGATACTTTGTTCTCTTGAGCTGGTGCAGAAATCAAGCCTCCATGTAAGGCTGAAACAGCCTCCATGGAGGCTCAGGATTTGGAAGAGTGGAGCTCTGCTCTCCCGGCTTGGTTAAGATATCAGTTACCCATTACCCATTAATTTTTTCATTTTCTTTTAAACCACTTTGTGAATTGTTTAGTTGAAAAGTGGTATATAAATACTATATTCAGGCAGGCAGACAGACAGACAGACAGACAGACAGACGTATGTATGTATGTATATATGTATGTATGTTCTGGCATAGCTGTTCCTACCCCTAACTGGACCAGATCCATCCTTCCCAGCCTCCTCCCTGCCCTCCTCACCCCCATTCTGCCTCTTAATACCCCTTCTGTCTTCCCCATCATATTACATCCTCTGGTAAGCAGAATAAATTATGATGATTGAGTGCACAAAAGTGGCACACTTTTGCAACTGATGCTGACTGCTTTATGGAAATTGGTACCAGCAGAAACCCTGATCCAACAATGGCCAGTAAGTTTAAAATTGAGTTCTTACTTGCACTATATTACTTGTTGGAAACAACATCTTCTACGTGAGAGGAATAACTCAGGGATAAGGTTGAGAGTTTTTGTTAAAAGCTTCTCCTCAAGATATAGTACAAGTGTTCTTTCTTAATTACCAAAAGTGATTTGTGAGTATTTGGAACAATTTTGAATGCAACCTGATTTTGAATCCACTCCAAGCCCCAAATAGACACCTATTTTAAAGGCACAGCATGCTTGATGTGGCTTTTTGCCAGGCAAACAGTTGTCAACTACTAGACAGTTCTAAACAGTGTCTGCTACCTTCTCTTTGCTGACAGTTTGACTGACAGGAATGGCTGAGTTGTCCAGCAGCCGCATGGCCAAAACACAAGACACATTTAGCAATGGGCACTAAAGAGATGAATGAAGATTCTCAAATCATGGATATAGGTAGATTATAGTATTAGTTCCATGAATTCCTGCCTTTACATTCCTAAATTCTAAGATAAAGAAAGCTTCGTAGTGTGTTTTGTCTCAGTGAAAGCATATTGAATAATGTATGCAACGACATTAAAAAATCTGCTTGGATTTCTAGTTGTGCAGGCAGAAATTTCTGATCCACTTTGGGCAAACAGTAGATTTTGACCCTTTAACAGTGTTGCTAGTAACTGGTATAAGAAATTAACTAGAAAGACCTGTTCTTTGAGAGATAAGGGTTGAGGTGCTGGGTTTTAGGTGGTGCAGTAACTACGGGTGCACATAATGTCTCTTACATGCTCCCGTAGTTACTCTGGATTGTAGGGTATGTACAATGGAGAACTCAATCAATAGTACATCACAGTAAAGTGAGTCTTTATTGCTTACCTCCCTAATTATCTGGTCCAATCCTAACAGTGTGCAACATATTCAAATCTCTCTTCCCAGGATATATTAATCAGTATAGATTTTTACCAACACTGTCACTAGCACAGGTCCAAATTGACCAGGGTGTGATACTGAGGATAATGGGGCAAGGGGAAAAATGTCCCCTTGTCCCAAGGAATCCTTCAGCAGCCAAAAATTCATTGCAGGATACAGCATAGTCTCCACAGGTTAAAGTAGCAGCCCACTAATTGAGATCAGTAAGTTTCTCTTAACTCTGTAATGTGAGGAAGACCAACTCTAGAAAGTGCAGGGCAATTGTAGTAAAATAGAAGATGGCCTACTGTGAAAGAGATCAGACTGTTGCAATCATTTTCAGAGGTGTCCAAACATTTTGGCAGGAGGGCTACAGTATCTGTCTGACACTGTGTTTGGGGAAGAAAAATGATTTACATTTCAAGTTTGAATACATTTATATATAAGAGTTATTAGAGACATATTCAGAGGATTACAAGGTTTACCCATGGACCAGATGGGGGAGTCTTGCCATGGGCTGCATTGAAGCTTGCCACAGACCGCATCTGACACCCCTTGCTTAAGGGATGATAACAACATTAAGTGTTCACAAACCAACAAGATTCCCTATGACTCTTTTATTGCTATATGTGTTGTTTCTATGTCAGTCAGACATTCCAGCTGCATGGCATTGGTTGTTAGCAGTCAGTTCTATGCAGAATTAGTGCGCTGTAGTTGTTTCCACGCAGGTATAAAGTCATGTTTTTCATAGATAGTGTTTATTTTGAAAATTCAGAAAACTTCAAATTTGGTCAATATTAACATTACAGATTAAAGGCACACTGGCCTTCAACAAACTTTAAGTTGCTGTAAACATCTCTTCTCCTCAATACGAAGTATGAAACTTTTACTGAAATAAATTGGTTGGTTTTTAAGCCTTTGAAGGCCATTTTTATTCCTATATTTTAAAGACATTCAAATATTACTAACACCCTTCCTTTTCACCGCCATTTTGTCATTGTAAGGTATTTTTCATATCTACAATTTTTTCCCTTAAAATTTGTTTCTTGGGGCTGACTTACACATGTTATTCCTTACACATGGTTGTAGTGCGGCCAAAACATTTGCCTGTGGTTCCTTATATCTCTCTGAACAAGCAAAGCACTTCAAAAACCTTTGATAATTTTTTGGCATTTCTCTGAACTCCTTCCAACCATTCAATATCATTCTGTTAATGAAGTGTTTAGAAAGAAATGAAATATACCACGTCTGAACTTATCACAGTCATAGAAAAGAATTTTGAGCATTTCATATAAGCAGTAATGTGTTTGTGGTGTGATAAGCTACAGTGTGACTTACTGTACTGAGTGGGTTTTGGAATCTGAATGGTGGTTAAATTTGTTGTTTCAAGGCAATCAGGGTGGTTGCCCGATGTATCCAGGGTATGTGACACAGGGTGCAATCCTAACCAATTTAGGTCAGCAAAACTCACCCATGTCCCTGTTCCTGCGGTGATGTAGGGAGGCAAGCGCATGTCTGTTCACTGGCCTATTCCTCCCCCAGGACGCATGGGACCTGTGCCAGCCTAAGTGGGAGTTAGGATTGCAGCCAAAGATATCATTGCAGTTACTTCTAAATCAGGGGGCTGCAGTTGGATAAATGACCTCTAGCAGAAAACCATCAGAACTGCCACTGAGCAATGGAAAATGAGGAGAGTGATTGGATGTGGCAGCATGTGAGTGCCATAGATCTCATCCCATCCCTCCACCTTTCCCTCTCCTTCTCTATCCAGAATTCGTCTATAACTTCCCCACCTCTCACCTCACACTAGCCATCAGTGACTGAGCAGGCAGCCTTGCTGTGTTTGCCAACGGAAGTGACATTTCACTAGCATTTTCTTCCCTCTGCGTGCGGAACATGTTGTCCACCACGACCAGGTAGAATTGGATTCAGAGTTTCTTTTTCCTTAATCTTTAACTATTAAGCATCTTTCCTTAACTAGTAAGTATTCCTTAACTTAAATTGTTAAACAAAGCATTTTCTTAACTATTAAACATTCTGTCCTTGCTTGCACTCGACTATCTGTAATGTCTATCTTTCTCGTTAATTTAAATGATCAAAAATTGTCAATCATTATATTAAACACAGACTTTCATTTTCCCCAATTTTTCATAAAACACACATAATGTCAGAATAAAGCAAAATGCTGTATGTGAATTACATATGCATGTAAGGATGCCAGGCTATTTTTAAGAACACTTCTGTTCATGCAGATTACATTGCTTATCCATAGATATCCTTAAGCGCTCATGACAAAGCAGGTGGCTATCCTGGAAATGGCTGTAATGTCTTAAAAGGAAGGAGGAAGACCATTGACTTGCCAGTGTACATTTGGTGTCAGGTGACCAATATATTTTCAAGTACTGCAACTGACAATTGGCTAAAGGTTTCAATTAATCAGTTAATCACTTTTTAGGGAGATCCTTTGTATATACAGTACACACTGAAGACAGATCCTTGCTGTAGCAATGACAGAGCAGAATGAAGTTATTATGTTTCCCCACATCCAGGGTTGCAGCAATCCTGAAATGGCAACCATTGCATTCAATGGGGCAGGAAAGCAGTTCCCTTAGGATAAGGGAACTTACATTGATCAATATAGTAGTTATTAAAGTGTCCCCAATAGGTCTCCTTGGATCTGCATCCACTGTTGAGCAGGTGCAGAAGAAAATTTATTTATTTATTTATTTTAAAAATTTATATCCCACCTTTCTCAGGCAAATTAGCCCGACTCAAGGCAGCTGACATAAAACATAATTGAAAACATAAATAGAACAATTTGGTAACAATTGATAAAAGGAGACCCATGCCAGGATTTGTGGGTCAGGAGGAGTGTTAGGATATGGTGGTAGAGCCTGTTGACATCTCTGCCCAATCCTGAATGTTTCGCTGCCTGGCACATGCCTACTGCTCCATGTGGCCGGTGACTGGCCCCTGCTCAGCAATGGCTCAGTGTGGGCTTGCACTGAACCGGCACTCATACTCAGCCAGCATGTTACAGCATTTTTAAAATGTTGCTTTTGAAACAGGAATAAGAACTTAATTTCTCCACCAAAAGTCTGTCTTATAGGAAACATCATGCAAAGCTGAAGAAGCACGGGAGCCAAAAAGGCACTCATACTTGAACTGACTGAGGAAGGGAACCCAGTTAAAATTTACTACAAAATAGTCTGGTGCCAGGAACCGTGGGCACACTCTCTCTGCTTCAGTTGTAGTTTACAGCTCACTGTCATCCACAAAACCCTAGTGAGTTTTGGGAGTTTTAAGTACTGGAAAATATCACGAGTGGGGGACAAACTGGGGGAAGGGGAGAAAAGATTAATGAAGAAAGGCTTAAGGAAGAAAGAATGCTGGAGACTGCATGTAAAATGTCTATCAGGCACAGCTGAGTTGGCTGAAATTGCAGAATGATGTACAGAGGAAGAGGGAGATAGGAGCTGTACCAACATCGGTACCGTCCCAGACCAGAATTAATGAGCTGTGATTGGAATAGACATAAGCAGTTCTACAGCAAACAGATTTTTCGTTGTTCATTAAATGTTTGAAAGCGCTTTGCTAAGAAACCCTTCCGTTGTGTCCAAGAAACTGTCAACTGGCCTTATCAGTACTGCCTCTCAAAACTTGACCCACTGCCCAGAAGTCCATGGGGTGACCTTGATCTCTGTGGCTTGTGGAGATACAATAATATCTATAAATAATACATTACAATGTATTTAATATGCTGGCATGATCCTTTTGCCAGATTGTTTCCAGTCTCCCAAGTTAATTTTGAAGAGGGGAAGGCCCTCTTACTGTGCTGCATTTTTATTTTATTTTATTGCTTTAACGTCTTTAACCTGAGTAACATCTTTCATCCTGACTAAATGTTAGATTTTAAACTTTTCAGTGAGCAAAGCAGCAGATACAGCACAGGAAAGGAATAATTTGGTGGAGAATATTGTTCAAACATGGGCATCTTTAGCTGCATTTGCTTTAAACATTGTTTACAGCATATTGTGTCTTAATGGTGCTTTTAATGTAACCCAGTGTTCAAAGTACTTTACAAAGCATTTAATTACATACACAAGAATACAGTTGTATACAATTATGTGCAAGGAAGGGGTGTGATGTCTAGCTAATACACCAAGCAACATTATATTCTTGGAATCCTTTTCTTCTTTCAATCTCCAGATTATTCCAAGTTATGCACTTACATTCATGTATGTCTTCCTTCTTTTTCTTTTATTTACAGAAACTGGGTTGCCATTTTTGCATGTTAGAACGGATTCTCTGCAATAGTTAACCAATTAACTCAACACATATTTTCAGACATAGCACCTGTTAATTTTAAGAATTTCAAATTGGAATATATTACAGCTGAGCTGAAACTTAGGGTACAGTCCAGAGTAACTATGGGGAGTGCTTGCTCCGGTGTAAGAACAATTTGCTCTGGATTGCAATATGAATTTCCCATAGGTTTTCACTTGGTCATGCAGTAACTACTGCATGACCTTATGTGCTCTTATGTGCACATAAGATCTCTTATGTGCTTATGTACATAAGGTCTCTTATGTGCTCCCGTAGTTACTCTGGATTGTAGAGTTACTCAGTGTTATCCTATGCATATTTACTCAGAGGCAAATCTCATTCTGTTCAATGACACTTTCACCTGGGTAAGTGTGCGTAAGATTGCAGCCAGTGAGTTTCAATAATTGTGACAAAATACACAAGTTTAGTGAGGAAGACTATTTGAAACTCCTGTTTCGGTTTGTTTTCAAAGCTGCTTCTGAAGTTTGGGTTCCTGTACACGAAGCACAGTTCACTGCAAAAGCTCCCAAAGGCTGGTTTTAAAGGCTCTAGGGAAGTGTGATGTCCCATGACCCTGACCCATGGGAGTCTGGAATCTCCACCAATGGCATTGCTAGGGCAGTGAGGGCCACAGAGGGGCTGACACCACTACATGCTAACATTTTTTTAAAATTATAGTGTTCTTGAATGATACCACAATGTTATATATCATTGGATGTGTAATTTTCATGCAAAATGCAATGAAACAAATCACATTAAAGAATCTAAATTCTATCAAAGTCTATAGCCAAAATGCCAGTGGGGCAGGGCAATGGTGAATCATCATGCCTCTCACCTGGGGCATCACTCTGTCCACTACATGGGAAGAGGTCCATCATGGGGGTGATGTGTTGATAATGCAAACCCTAGTGACCCCACTGATTCCCAGCAAGCTGTAGGGATGCTTTTTGTAAGCCATCTTTTGCCAACATATTACACATTCTACATTAGTAT
Source organism: Cryptoblepharus egeriae (assembly GCA_030015325.1). Taxonomy (NCBI): domain Eukaryota; kingdom Metazoa; phylum Chordata; class Lepidosauria; order Squamata; family Scincidae; genus Cryptoblepharus; species Cryptoblepharus egeriae. The sequence continues at coordinate 60,591,439 of JAREYC010000003.1, read as the reverse complement.
ATGTAATCATTCTTTTGTCTAATGCACTTACATTCATATTTGTTTTTACTAACTTTTACTAACTTCTGTTATATATCAATACATCTTATTCTTTCTCACACACATTGCCATCTGGCTTTCTTTGGTTGCTCTTTGAACCTGGTGACAGGACTCGCCTCTGATGTTCAGAAACTGGGGGACGTTGCCTGAATTGTGCCTGGTAGGTGAGCTCAGGGACTATCCAGTTCCCTATCTTTTGAGGTTTTTGCACATTTCCATCTCATGTCCAGAATTAGAATGAAAAATACCAGATAGCATTTGGAAGAGCAATCAAGTTCTATATAGAAAACATATATATAGTTTTCTGGGTTTTTTTGGTTTTTTTTGTTTGTTTGTTTTAAACACACACAACAAAAGAGAAAAAATAACTTTGATCTCAGGTATATAATTCACAAGGTCACAGATTTAACAGATTCAAAATGCAACAGCATTTTACAGGGGGTGATTTTGAGCAGATAAAGTAGCAACTGCCAGGATAAGCATCATTGCTGCCATTTTCACCAGGATTAGCTTTGAGAGTCTGAGCTAAGTCTGAGAGTCACCAGTAAAGATGAAAAAATAAAGATTGTACCAACTCTTCCCCGTTACAAGACCAAAAAACCAGTGTTGGCCAAAAATACTTTAGTGATCATATGGCCAGCATGACTGAATGTCAAAGGTGCATGGAACGCTGTTACCATCCCACCGAACTGATTCATATTTATCTACATGCATTTACATGCTAGGTTAGCAGGACCTGGGCAAGAGAAGGTATCTTGCTCTATCACCTGGCATTAGGGTCTCAAAATGCTGAACTTCAAACCTTCAGGTTGACAACCATGGCATCTTTAACCACTGATCCACTGCAGCCCAAGTCCCCAGACAACCCCCCTCCAAAAAAGCCTTGAAATGGCCATCGAGTTTCATAGCAAACAGAAAGGTGGGAAATTGGGAAGGAGTTCTGTTCCGGTCAGGTATTAAAGTAAACAAATTATTCCAAAGATGCTATATAGAAAGTCAACCAAGTCTATAAAAAACTTCTCGGACCTTCCCACCTTGGGGGGAAGGGCAGTGCAAACTATTTATAGAACAGTTTACTAGGAGTTGCATATCACTGTGTTGTTACATAATGTTTCCTCTTTTATCCCCTCTTTATTACTGTAGATATTTAGCTGTTAAGTGATGAGGCTCATGGCTTCACAGGTAGCCTAAAAAGATTAAGGGCACAATCCTAACCATGCCTACTCAAAAGTAAATCCCATAGTGTTCAATGGGTCTTACTCCATGGAAAGTGTCTTTAGGATTGGAGCCTTAAGGATGTTACCCAAGGTCATTCACGAATGGTCTGGCAAAGGTCATAAACAGCCAACAGTGAGTACGCATTGTGTGGTTGAAAAAGATGCCCCTTCTGCCAAGATTTTCAAAAGGCTTTGCCAAGCTTGGGTGGCAGTTCCCCATGTCATAATAAAATTTGGCCAGGGAGTCTAGTTTCATTTATCTTAATGATCTGAGAGACCTGTACAATTGTGCAGCTATCATTGTATATAAATGAGCATGCTATTTCCATCAGGTTAGATTTACCTGGGGGCCCACTTCGAATTTGGATAACTCAGTTTCAAAAATTGAGACCAGAGAAAGGCCGTAGCTTTGCACAGCCTAATCTTGAACTTCCTGGTGTCTGCTGGAACTGCAACAGTAAAGCAGCTGCTGTGGTATCCAGAGGTATCACATGTCTGACTTCTCAAGATTTTGGGTGGATATTTTGCTGGTGGAGATGTGAAAGAATATGTCAGCCCTTCTGGCCTCACATGAAGTTCAGGATTTAGTGGAAAAGATGTCCACCAACCCCTGATTCCCCTATCCCATCTTCATGGCACTTTATGGCAACCAGTGCCAGCAGTAGAGCTGAGTGCTGGTGCTAGCTAAGGTTAGGACTGGGTCCTAAGAGAGCTGAAGGTATTCTGACAAGCATTTTTCCCAAGGTGTGCGCACTCATTTTTAGGTTGTTGTACAGTCATCTCTGGTCAAACAGAGTTTAAAGTTTTTGAAGCACTATAGAAATCTACAAAATCTGTTTTGTCAAAAATAACGGTGGGTTTATGAAGTCTGTATTTGTTACACATTCTCTATGGCAGAGGTTCTCAAACTTCCTAATGCCATGACCCCTTAATACAGTTCCTCATGTTGTGGGGACCCCCAACCATAAAATTATTTTCATTCCTACTTCATAACTGTAATTTTGCTACTGTTATGAATAGTAATGCAAATATCTATGCAAGATGTATTTTCATTGTTACAAATTGAACATAATTAAAGCATAGTGAGTAATCATAAAAACAATACGTTATGATAGATAGATAGATAGATAGATAGATAGATAGATAGATAGATAGATAGATAGATAGATAGGGACTAGCTAAGAGGGGGTGACTGGAAGAAGGAAGGAAGGAAGGAAGGAAGGAAGGGAGGGAGGGAGGGAGGAATTGAAAGGTAAGTACCTGGGTGAGAGGAGGCCTCCAAAGGATTGGAATCTCAGGCAGCAGTGCCAGCCACTGTTTCCTAGGAGTAAGTCCCATTCACTATCATGGGACTGACTTCTGAGTAGACATGCACAGAACTGGGCTCTAAGGCTGCAATCCTCCCTGTACCCAAGGCTCCACATTGTCTCACAGCTGCTCAGAGACTCCTTCTGAGCTGCTTCTCAGCGGCTTCTTCCAGCCGGAGTGGCTCCAGCGTTTCTGCCAGCTTTTCCCACCTGGCCCCCTGCACCAGGAGTCTTTAGGCAACCCCCAAGAAAGCTCCAGGTGACCCCCAAAGGGGTCCCAACCCCCACTTTGAGAAACGCTGCTCTATGGGGGAAAAATATGTATCTGCAGTCTGAGCTTCACAATTCCAGACCCCAGAGCTCTATCCAGTAGATAGGAACCTATCTAGAGTTTGGATCATCCAGTCCAACATGTCACCCCTATGATGGATCTCTTCCTATGTAGTAGGAATACATAGGTGGGACAACGCCCCAGGCATGGGCATGATGATGTACCATTGCCACTCCACTGGTTTTTTTTGTTTGTTTTTTTGTTTTTCCTATTTTTGATACACCTATTTCAGTAGGTTTTATTTTATTGAATTGTGCTTCAAATTATTCACTGATTGATACATACACAGTGGTATTATTTGAAAATACCACAATTTTAAAAAAAATTTAACCAGTAACGGTGTTACCTCCATGCACGTTACACATTGTAAACTGTACCCCCTAATTATGCAACTGAACGTAGGTCTCTATCAAATAGTAGCAAAGCAGGCAGTAGGTGGTGATATTTGCAGGAACAAAAACAACGGACAGAAGAGTGTGCTTTGTAGTCTCCACTTGCTACTTTTCACCTTCATTCTTTCCCCAGTGAGCATACCTGATACATAGCAGACTAATGCTCCTGGTGTGGGAAGGGGAGAGATTGCTGAAAAAAATCAGAGGAAATGTGATTTTTTTTATTGCCTGCTGCTATTCAACTGCAAATCATGCCTTCATACACATTGTACATGAAAAGATTTGTACATGAAAAGATGGTACACATGAAAAGATGGTGTCTCACATACACACCACTTTGCAACAGTGCAGTGAATGCTGGATGTGAAGTGTGTGTTCACAGTGCACTGTGCACAGTGAACTGTGCAGAACCCTGAATGCTGAGAGCTGCATTGCCCAACATTTACTTTGGCCTAGACGGAAACATTAATCTCTTTGCATGACATCACAGGTTTCAATGAGAGATATTTTGTTAGCCCTGGCCAAACAGTGAAGAGCGAGAAGGGAAGTGTTGTTTTTACTAGATATACCAGCTCAGCTCAATGTCTAGGAATGATTTATTATACTCACAGACAATCCATATTCACCATCCTGCAAGTTTTTAGAAATCTTCACAGCAAATGTCATCATGTAAGTAGGATTTCCCCCCCCTCCATCTTCCCTTCAAGCTACATCTTAAGGTAACCTTACACAGACACACTGTTATCTCTAAAGCGTGCATACAGAGCTTGCTCCCCTCCTCCACTTCTGTGCAATCACTGGAAAGAACAACTGAGTCATTGGATTTGTGGTCCAAGTGGAAATCTCATTGGCATTCATCATTGCAAATCCCACCCATGCACACTCCACATGAGGCCTGCCGAATCTGTAAAGGAGGCAACTGGATTTTGGAAATCAGTCTTCAGAGGGAGGACAATGAGAATGTATTAATGCCTTCATAACATGAGTCCATATCTCAGCACACAGAACACTGCATTCCAATTAAATAGCTTTCATGAAAGAAATAATATCTGGGGTATCATATATACAGGTGTGTGTGTGTGTGTGTGTGTGTGTGTGTGTGTGTGTGTGTGTGTGTAAAATGAACCAGTTTATCCAGTCTTTCTGAATAATCCACATATAGCATAATTGGAAATTATGTTATTTTTCTCTGGTTTAAATAAAAAGAAGAGGGATAGCAAACTGGGGGAAGGGATCACCTTAATATATGATTTACCAAGCTGAGGTGCTACTGCCATCTAGTGAGACTTTGGTTGCCCAAGTTCTAGTTTCTAGAGTTGTGACAGGAAGTCAAAGCCAAAAGTGTAATCAAAACTGGGTAAGGAAAAAGATCTTGCTGCCGTAAAATACCAAAGAGCAGCCAAGATTTTCCTGGAGTATCTACTTCATGCTATTATTTATCAGACACAGCTATATTCCTTTTGAAGAAACTTTTGTGTTAGCAGTGCCAACTGGCCAGTTATGAATTTACCTGAGTTTTGTTTTTGTTTTTTAAATTCCAGTCAGACTTATTTGTTAGCTCCATGACTCTGATGTTTATTTGCAGTTAAATGTACAGATCAGGAATCTGTACATTTAAATGTACATTTCCCCCTCGTTGCCCTGTTACTCCACCACCACCCTCACCATTTAGGGTCCATCTTGGCAGCCTGCAGCAGAGGACTGAGAACACAATCCAGAGTAAGGGCAGTGAGGGGTGCCCCAGCTGGGCTGCCCCAACTATTCTGAATCCAGAGCAGAAAGTTATGCTGCATCCAGAGAGTCTGGAAGCCTGGGCTGCCCCTGCTGCTCCAGAGCATGCTCAGTAGGCACCAAGTTAGTGACACCTGGGGAGGACTTGCTCCTGAGGAGACCCCCCTCAGATCACAATGAACAAAGAACAGCTGTGGTGCCTACATTATAAGGAAGCCCAGAAGTTCTTGACAACCGGTAATAGCTGCAGCATGAGAATGCAATACAGCAGTACCTCTAGCAGACAGTGATTGCAGATATGCTGGCCAAGAACTCAGATTTTTTTGGTCAACAGTGCCATTCTTAGTCTGCCATATCATGGACTCCTACTCCTACTCTACTCTACTCATTACTATACCTGCTCCTGAGTCAGTATAACTCTGAGGAGCTGGAATACAGGTTTTCTGCCCTGAATACAGAGTAACTGCTGTGCCCTAGGCAATGCTGAACATGCCCTCATCATGCCCCTCCTGAACTGCCTAGGCTGCCCCAGTTAAGGCATCCCAGGTCCACCTGTCTTGGGGCAGTCTATGTTGCCTTAGGGTGTCCAAAGCCTTTTCTAGGGTGGCCCATCTAACTAGGGTGGCCCATCTTGCAATTGGGCCAGCCCAGTGATAGATAGGGTAGCCCAAGTGCACATCTAGATTGTTCCCTGAGTTGACTTGGTAGTGGTGTGATCATTGCACCATTTCAGAGCCTTTTTTACCACTAGAACACTAAACCTACTGTTGTAAAAGGCTCATAAGACTGTACTGCCATTACTAATTTAACTAGTGTTTAATTAGGAGAGGGCTGGGTTGGATGATGACAACCCAGGTCATTAGACAATTGCTGCTCAGCATACCAGAAGAACAGCATGTTGTGTATGCACTCCTTCTCATTCTTTGCGGGGGGTCTGATCAAACAAATCTCACCCAAACCAGCCCTGTGTTTATACAGTGGTACCTTGGTTTATGAGCATAATTTTTTGTTGTAATCCAAAACATTTGCATATCAAAGGGAATTTTCCCATAAGAAATAATGGAAACTCAGACAATTTGTTCCACAACCCAAAAATACTCAGATAAATAGGATTACAATACTGTAATATTAAAGAAAATACAAAATAGAAAGAAAAATAAAACAAATTAACCTGCTTAGGCTGCAATCCTAAAGACGTTTTCCTGGCAGTAAGATCCATTGAACACAATGGGGCTTACTTTTGAGTAGACATGTTGAGGATTGTAGTCTTAGTCTATCATTTCTCTCAGGCTGCAATTTGCCCCCTTTACACAGAAGTGAACTCCACTGATTATAATAGGACTTACTTTAGAGTAGACATGCAAGGCTAGGTCTCTCAGGTGCCTTTCCATTGTCCCCCTTACACTGAATGTAATAGGCTTACTTCAGAGTGCATAGGTCTCTCAGTTGAGCAGGTGCTAGCAGAGTGCCAAAAATGGCCACAGCATGGCCAGGTCATTTTTTTGCTTGTTTATCAGGACATTGCATGTATATCAAGTTAAAATGTATTAGAAATGTTTGCTCTTTTTGCAAAACAATCTCAATCCAAGATACTCTCTCAATCCAAGGTTCTACTGTACAGTTATTTCCATGTTCAATATATGTACAGCAATACACACAATCCATATCCTGCATCTGAAGAAGCATGTCCTTGGGTTGACTTTTCAACTTTTGACTTTTTTGAACACTTTTTTCAAAAGAGTTTACTTTTTTAGTGTAATTCATGAATGTTTTAAAATGTTTTAAAATATTTTATTGATTATGGGTGCAAATCAGAGTTAGGGTAGTGAGAATGGCCCAGCTGGGCTGCCCCAAGTAGGCTGCATCCAGAATAGAGAGTTAGGCTGAGTGTTAGAAAGCCAGGGCTGCCCTAGCTTCTCCATAGCATGCCCAGTAGGCACCATCTTGGAATTGGGGCAGCCCAGTGATATATAGGGTAGCCCAAGTGCACTTCTGGATTGCAGCCTATGTGTTTTTAATCTGTTATTAGCTGCCTAGAGTCCACTTAGCGGAGAAAGGTGGGAACAAAATCCATTAAGCAAGCAAACAAACAAACAAACAAACAAATAATTTTTAGGGAAATATAGGGAATCCAGGATGGATGTTGTTATATTGTACCTCTGCAAGCAACAGCAGTGGGATGATACTAGTATATGAATAGTTCTCTAATGTAGTGATTACCTGGGTCCGTGGCTGGGTTGGCCTTTCTGCCTGTTGACCATTCCCTCCACAGTGCAACCTTAATCTGTCAGCCTTGCTTCAAACTGAAGCATTCAAGGAGTAGATTAAAAAAATACACGCACAAGGTATTTTGTTCATTTATATTCCGGAAACCATTTGCCTGTAGCTTAGCAATTGCCATTACCCCTGTAGGGATCCTTCGGCAAATCAATATTTTTAAGTTTCTCCTGCTTCCTAGGAAGAAATATGAAGACCTGCAACGCACAAAGCACCATGACGAATTGGAGGAAGCAGGAAATTGAAAATAATAAACAAAAGTGGAAGAAATGTGCATTGCCTGCTGTTAAAAGACATGGTATCAATGCTACCTATTTCAGATCTCCTTTACATTCATCCCTGAAGAGCTATTTCTGAAAGGCCAGGGCTATTTATTATCTTGGGTGCTGAGAATGCTGTATTTTTCAGGCCTCGGTTGTCTTCCTGTGTAGTGTGAAAATCTCTTTTCCCATCTTCCTCAAAATACAAGGAAAAATTATTATCTCCATGACTCATACACTCACTAGTTCCTTCTTAGGAATACTATTTCTGGTCCAGAGCGATTGAAGGGTGCTGATTCCCCTCCACATGGCTGCCAGTTTGACACTTTTTGACATTTCTAAACAACTCATCCCTTCCCTGCCAAACTCCCCACTGCTTTCTGAACCTTTTAATATCCTCCAGAATGCAAACTAATCTACAGAGAGAAAGGCAACAACAAGGCTCGGCCTGACAGCCAAGCTGGAAATGTCAAAGCTGTGGAAACGATAAATATACCTGATACAAAGAAGGATGTTTTGGAGAAAGGAAAAGGGCCATGCAGGCACACTAATATGCCACTGCAGAAAGAGAAGTACAGAAAGGAAAGCCAAAGACGGTAGCACCGTGAAGGTTATCTATTATATGGACAAATTTAGTTGGCAGCATTATTGTAATGTCTGCAGAAAAAGGAAGGTTTAGGAAGAAGTTTAGTGTATAGATGAATTCCATTGTAAAAGAAAAGATGGGTATTTGTGGTATTTTTACTGTTACACAGAAAACAGGGTTCAAACCTATCCAAATTTCTGGTATTGATTAACAGCCCAATCCAGAGCAACTATTCCTTGCACATAAGAGGCCTTAGGGTGCCCTATCTATCACTAGGGTGGAGCAACTGCAAGATGCTCCATCCCAGTTACTCTGGAAGTAACTTAGGGCAGAGCAAGGCAAGATAGGGTGCCCTAAGAGAGGTGGACCTGCTCTGCCCTAACTGGGGCAGCCTAAGCAGTTCAGGAGAGGCATGTTGAGGGCATGTTTAGCATTGCCTAGGGCAGAGCAGTTACTCTGTATCCAGAGCCTGTTTCAAGGCAGAAATGCCCTCTTCCAGCCCTCAGAGTTATACCACCTCAGGAGCAGGTATAGTAATGAGTAGACCCATAGGGGTCCATGATAAGGCCTGAGTAAGAATGGCAGTGTTGACCAAAAATCTGAGTTCTTGGCCAGCCTGGCTGCAACCCCTGCCTCTCAACCTCAGGATATGGAACAACTACGGCAGCCCACTAACCTGGGGATACAGCAGGCCACTCCAAACATCCAACCTCCACTAGAGGAACTGCAGTTGTAACTGGTTGTCAGGAACTTCTGGGCTTTCGTATAAGGCAGACACCACAGCTGTTCCTTGTTCAGTGTGATCTGAGGGAGGTCTCCTCAGGAGCAAGTCCTCCCCATGTGTCAATTACTTAGCATGCTCTGGAGCAGTTAGGGCAGCCCAGGCTTCCTGACTCTCTGGATGCAGCATAACTCTCTGTTCTGGATACAGAATAGTTAGGAGAGAGCAGTTAGGGCAGAGCAGGCTGAATTTGCTCTGGATTGCGCCCTTAGTCATGCTAACAAGGTGTGTGTTGCAACCTATAGTGGGGGTAGGGGCTGTTGTGGAGGGTTCCTTACAGACAGAGAACATTTGTTTCCTTAACCTCAGGGTTGCACTAGGGTTGGAAATTTGGATAGGATTGTGCCTTCCTTATACCGAGTGAAGTCATTGATCTATCCAGCTCAGCTATTCTAAACTAAACCTACTTTTTTTGGTCATACTACATAGTCCTTCAGAAGCTCCTTTAGTAGCTCCTGTCAAAGATACAAGATGAAGAGAAAAACATAAAAAATTATTATTGTACACATCTTAAAATGTGCCAGAGTTCCTGATGGAGCTATATGGCTTCCATTGAAAATTGCTGAGTACATCCAGGTACAAAACAGGACTTTTCCTGGCCCTTTCAGAATGCTCTGGATTGAATCAGATCCTCTACCTGCAGGGCATGTGTGCTATTATAGAGTCAAAGGCTACTCTAATTTTTCTTGCAAGCTTTGCTAACAGTTTCAGACTGTGTCTTAACAATTCCAGAGACATATTTAAAAGCTTCACCATTATTTTTGCACAAATTTGGGGGAATTTCAGAATGTTCACATTTTAACCATCCCTCATTACCAACAACTGACCTGTTTCTGACTTCAGCTAATAATTTTCTTACATATGAGATGCAAAGGATGACACACACACACACACACACACACACACACACACACACACACACAAAACATCTCTGAAATATGAAAAGAGAATACAGTATTCTATTATCATGAGCTACTTTACATTGTGATCCAATTCAAATGTAAAAAAATTAAAAAGATATAAGCCCTGTGTCCATAAAGGCCCTTCCAAATTCTAGTCCATCCAATCTGCAAAACACAACCTCGAGAAACAAGATTTTCTTCAGTGTTCATGGCCTATCCATTAAATCCAGCACAGTACAGATGATCAAATGTGAGCCTTTCCACATCTTCTTTGCTCAACAGATGGCCAATGAATTTAGGAGGTGCCAAGAAATACAAATGTTATATTAGAAACCCAACTGGATAACATTCTTGGCTAGATTTTTGGAAAGAAAGAAAGAAAGAAAGAAAGAAAGAAAGAAAGAAAGAAAGAAAGAAAGAAAGAAAGAAAGAAAGAAAGAAAGAAAGAAAGAAAGAAAGAAAGAAAGAAAGAAAGAACATTTTGATCATCAGTTCTGGAGTGAACAAGAATAATCTCTCACACACAGCAAAATGCCTTGCCTGGATCCTATATAAATGAACAGAGTTATCCTAGGAGAAAACTAATAGAAAAACAGAACAAGGAAGAAAGAAATGATGGCAAACATCATACCTTCCTTTTAAATAAAGGCCTGGCCTTCCATTATGCTTTTCTATGGGGAAAAAAATCACAATTTTATTACAAGCTTTGGGATCTCATATTGCAAGCTAGTTTAAAGCTTGTAATAAAAGCTTTGCAGAACCAGATTCCTCATAAGGGACATTGCGATAAATCTTCTTGAATGCTATCCAAAGGGGGGGATGTTGCTTGGAGCAACATCTTTGCTTTCCATCTTTTCTGCAGCCTTCCAACCTTTACCAGCCCCAAGCAGCAAAAGCGGCTGTCAATTCAAGTCCTTTCCCACAACCCTTGCAGCCATCTGTCTAGTCCAAGCAGATACAATGGGGTATGAGGTGTGAGAGAGTGCATTAGCAACTACTGCCTATTTCACTGCAAAGCTGAAAATAATACTACATGCCACATTCATATTTAAACGTTGCAGTTGTTATCCAGGCATTATGACAGCAGCTTCATATATAAGCAAGTAAAGGTATGTCCAAAACTGACACCAATACAAACTAGGCTGAGGTTCTACAGATCATGGATGGACAGTGGTAAGCACTTCACTGTGTCACAATTTGATCCATCACAGCTGTGTATGTGGCAGGTTCTTCTCACTGCTGTCCTGCAGCAGGAACAGGAGCAGCAACAACTTCAGCCTAGCAGTATTTAATGACAACAACTGGTCCGCCCAGGGCAAGTGTCAGTAATGCCATCCGGAGGAGTTGGTCCTTAGAAAGTAGTCTGAGCTGTGTGCTTATCACACTTGTCCCTTGTGCCCAGATGTTTACCTCTGGCCAGTTTTAGCTGGTTTTTACCATATTAGTACTACCTCTTGGCTCAACAGCAGTATTTCTTTGAACATCAGTTAAAGGAGACCAATGGCGGGAGAGAAGCTTGCCTTTCCCTTCCACCTGTGGAACTTCCTTTTATGCAGCATATGGGCCACACATTGTTACAGTGTTCACAGTTACACAGTATTACACAGTGTTCCCACACTATGGGAAACAGGATGCTAGACTAGATAAACCTTTGTCCTGATCCGGCAAGGTATATTTACTGTGTTCTTAGATAGCCTTTTCTATAAGCAAAGAGAAGTCCTTTGTCATTATTAAAGAAAAATTTTCTCTTATTTTTCAATATTTTAAAAAAATTCTTCTGTTGATTGTGTGTTAATAGGCTAATCCATTTAAAATGAACAGTGAGAAGTGAAAGTCACTAACCAAGAAAAATTCTTCAATTAATTGAAGCTGAATTATACTGTATAAATGCGACTACATTTATTGTGGATTTCAGAGAAATGTATATTTTTTGTAATTTTAGGAAGCTCTCTTGAGCGGTACCATAAAATTCTGTGGAAGAAGATTGCTAATTGTGTGGTCCTAATTTGGCTCAGAATCCACTGTTGATTTAGCTTTAAAAGTGTGACAAATACTGTCTCACTTATATTTGTATGACAAATACTGATAGGTTTGCAAAATACCTTGGTTTGCATGTTGAAGTAAATGCAGGAGATGGTACCCCTTTAAGGATCAAACTACAACTGCTGAAGTAAAACTGAGAGAGTAGAAAGATGCCAAGTGGGGAGGGCAGGCTGTGAGCCTGGCTGGGCCAGATAACAGCTGTGGATGATTTTGAAGGCAAACACGATTGTCCCTTTTGGAAAACCCCTCTGGTGCTGGAATGCAGTAACAGCCCACACCAGATAACTGCATAGGATACAACTAATTTTTAACTTCTAACTTCCTTCCAAATCAGAAATGCAAAGTAAAATAGACAGGGTTTTACAACAGCCAACCATAAAATTACACATCACGCAGCTTTGCTAGAAACAACATCATGCAGGGATGATAATGCAGGGCGTCGTGCAGGGCAAGCATAGCAGTGTATACAGAGCCAATTGTGTTCTGTTTACCTACTCCTGAAGAGGCTATATGCCAGCTACAGCTAGATTACAAAGCAGCTGTGAGAGTTACTCCAGAGAAACTCCCTTATTTCCTTGGGCCAGGTCCAGAGATCTTTACCTGCAGGCAGTGCAAGCGACATTGCATGCGTGCCTTGTTTCTGTTTGTTCCACTGCTTGCAATGAGATATCAAACATTTGCTTGTGCCCTTGATCTCTACTACTTCCCAATTTTAGGGAAATTTTTACAGTGTCTAAAACTACTCTTTCTTTCTTTCTTTCTTTCTTTCTTTCTTTCTTTCTTTCTTTATTTATTTATTTATTTATTTATTTATTTATTTACAACACTTAAAAACATATGGCTTTGCATTTTCATTGCTATCATATAGATCCAGTGAGCGGAAAGTTCACCTGGTATTTTGAACTGTTCAGCAATGCTATGTGCATATTCCATGGTTTTCCACCTCAGGAATAATCTCAAGATACCTGTTATTTGTTTCTGTTTGCCTGTGTGTACGCGCTTTGTTGACATTCATATTGTTTATACTATATAATTGGATTTGTTAGCTATTATTAATGCTATCACACAGCCAAGCAGATTTGGCAAAGTGGCCACTTTGGAATCCTTTGGGGAGAAAGGCAGGATAAAAATACTGTGACATGTAAACAAATAAATTTTGTTGCATGTTAGGTTGTATTCTTCACCAAATGTGAAGGATAGGGTTATATGTATTGAGTTCTTTATGTTCTCTTTCGAAGCCCAAGGTGTTTTGCCATAGAAATAGAAAGCACCATAGAGGAGACACAATCAAATTATTGTACAAAAGCTGAAACATTTAGGTAGTTAACTCCTCTTTACAGATAACCATCTTGATAGACAGCAAAAATAGCACAGATCCATTATTTAAATTCCTGACTATTATAATGTTGCAAATACAATAATATAATCCAAACCAATTAGTCATTTTAAAAAGAGCTAGATATTAACACATCCCTTATCTTAGAATGTGCCATTTCCATTATTCAATTTAATGAAACATGAATTCATCAGGGCAGTAACATTCATGGAGAAAAAATACATATTTACAAGGGAAAATGGAAATTGCTAATATGATGATTAAGTTATTTGAGCAGTAATTATTTAGCTAAAGGGACCTGATTTCCATAATGCACTTCCAATGCATCACTGATCCCCCACAGGTCTTTATATGGTGCCCATTAAGGTGGCACTACTTATTTAACAAGAAAAATTATAAGTGTGTGTGCATTAATGCACACGGTGTTTTCATTGTTTCTTCCAATATTTCTGGCACTGTTCTCTGCCTAGTGGCAGAGAATACCCGCCATGCCACTGAGTCTTCCCATCACAACTGTTTCACCCGTCATGCCACCAAGGGCAAAATCCAGAGTAACTATAGGGAGTCCTTGCTCCAGTGTAAGAACAACTTACTCTGGATTCCAATATGAATTTCCCATAGGTTTTCACTAGGTGGTGCAGTAACTACAGGTACACATAAAGTCTCTTATGTGCTCCCGTAGTTACTCTGGATTGTAGGGTATGAGCCTCAGTGACTATCAGGGGTGGAGATTGATGTGATGAAAGAGGGGGCAGGTTTTCACTAGGTGGTGCAGTAACTACAGGTGCACATAAAGTCTCTTACGTGCTCCTGTAGTTACTCTGGATTTGGGATAAGACTTTCTGTCAGAACCGTTCTGGCCTTGCAGTGCATAGAAAGCCTTCTGAGGCTTCTCCTGCTATATTTTGTTCAATTGTATTTCCAGTCTAATTGTAGTTTAATTGTAATCCTGTTGTTCAAAACCATGGAAGAGACTCAGAAGATTTTTTTTTGTCCATTGTTAAGTGTCACGCAAGTCTCTATGGGCACAATCCAGAGTAACTACGGGGAGTCCTTGCTCCAGTGTAAGAACAATTTGCTCTGGATTCCAATATGAATTTCCCATAGGTTTTCACTAGGTGGTGCAGTAACTACAGGTACACATAAAGTCTCTTATGTGCTCCCGTAGTTACTCTGGATTGTAGGGTATGAGCCTCAGTGACTATCAGGGGTGGAGATTGATGTGATGAAAGAGGGGGCAGCATGTCATGGAACTGCCCCAGGGTGCAATAAGGGCAGATTCATTACTGTTCCTGGCCTTCGCATCAAAACCTAGGAAGAATACCATTACAGTACAGGGCAATTCCCTTTGATCCAAATGTCCATGTTCCCCAAGTAATTCAAAAAATTAAACAAACTAATGGGAAACCCCTACATGTCGATATGTCTTTGAGTGCAATAGAGTTTGGCCTTTCTCTTTTACATCAGTCAAAATTGGAAGGACTTGAGTTTGCCCTGCAGGAGAAGAAACCAGTAATGCCAGCAAAAACTACAGGATCCTCAGGGAGGACATCACATATTGAGTGCTGTGGGCTAAGTAGGAAGATTGAAAATTGTTACTTCCTCCAGTTTACTGTATCAGAGTCAAGGAAAAATGGAAATAGTAGCATGAAGGTACAAGAGAGAGGTAGACCTTTAAGATAGGAGTAAAATGATGTATTTGTGAAGGATCAAAATCAATTTTAAACATAACCAGGATATTTTTCCTTGCCTCTTTTTAACAAGTCTACCTCAGGAACAATTTTTTTCCATTTTTTTCCCCTTTCAGAAAAACTTTGTTCACATCCTGAACATTAACAAAACGTATTTTGAAAATACAGAACTTAGGATAAAAATTGGTGTGCAAACTTGCAGATATAAATCAAACCACAAAATAAATGGGTTTTCTGTCCTCGCATCCAAAAAAACATTACATTCAAAAATATCTTTTTTATGCTAAGCTGTTTCTTTTTCATTTTGTTTTGGTATATTACCAAAACGCATGAATTTTATGAAAACTTTGAAAAATGTATATATATTTTTCCTAATGGAAGAGGTCTAACCCCACGTTGTGAGCTGTAACATCTTGGGAAGCCATGGAAACCAGCCAGGGGAGCTGTAGAACCCTCACTAAAAATGTAATACCCTATACAATGAATAGGATTGTAGCACTAATGTGTCCCATGTCAAGGATGCTGCCAGTCAAAAAAGTTTGGGAACCACTGGCTTACCCTACAATCCAGAGTAACTATGGGTGCACGTAAGAGACGTGTACCCATAGTTATTGCACCTCCTAGTGAAAACCTATGGGAAATTCATATTGCAATCTAGAGTAAAGTGTTCTCACACTGGAGCAAGGACTCCCCCGTAGTTACTCTGGATTGCGCCCTTAGTCTAATTTCTGCTGTAGCAAGAATCCAAAAGAAAGAGATAGCAGACTGTATGCAAAATTTACTACTACTACTACTACTACTACTACTACTACTACTACTACTACTACTACTACTACTACTCATTCAGTATATATGTTATTTTTTATACAATAACATAGACCACCACTGCAGCCTGCATCATTCTGCTAGAATTCCTATGTGGGGCTATAAAGCTCTCTTCTTTCATCTTGCCATTCGATACAAGTAGTTACACAAAATGTGAACTTTGACTAAGACCACAGTCCTAACCATGTCCCTCAGCATCATTCAGGTGGTACGTCTGGTGTGGAGTGCACCAGGGTGATTCGTCTCAGGGGTGACACATTGAGGGAGTTTGACACTCCCTCAGCACGTCATCCCCTCTGAGGATGCGCCGCACCACTAGAGCACTCCTCTGAGGGAGAAGTAGCAGTGGCATTGGTCACAGAGCACTCTGGGGAGGGAGGAGCTGGCCGTACCTCCCTCCCCAGCGCACTCTGATACCACTGTGCAAAGGCAAACTTGCATGCCACTGAGCATGGTCACCCTTGCTTCGCCACTGACCATATCTACTAAAAAGTAAGCCCCATTGTTTTCAATGGGTCTTTCTCCCAGGAAAGTATCTTTAGGATTGCTGCCACACTTACCCACACTTACCAGGAAGTTAGTCCCATTTAACAGAATGGGGCTGCTTACTTCTGAATCACCAAGCATTGTAATTTTAACTTTTTTGTTCTTGCCCCAGTGAAACAAATCTAAAAAAAATTGATTTGCTTAAACTCATGCCTTGTAATCTTTGCCGTTCCCCTCCTTCCTCCTATAGTCAAAAATGACCCTCTCTATAAATAAGAACAATGACATAAGCAGAGAATCAAAAAGTCTTTGTCCCAAAGCATTTGCAATACAAATTTTGACAGTTGAGAAGATGATAGTGGGAAAGAAGAAAAGAATCGGGAAGAATAACACAGTACTGTACATAAGAACTTTCTGTTGAATAAATGTATAATAATATTAGATCTAACAAGGTTGCAATCAAATAAAACATATTTAGTTCAACAAGATGGGGAGTGACAGTGGTGAAGGGTTGCGGTCAGCGTGTAATTGTTGCACTGATAAATTGCCTTTGGTTGGAAATGGACAAAGGGGGAATAAGTGAAGAAGCAGATACAGCGAGACGCATGAGGGAGTTAAGTGTTTCATACGTGTCAGATGTATCTTGGAAACTGCCTGAAGTGATATATCAAATTCTATATAATCTTTAAGGCCAACAGCAGTGAACTTTACATAGTGTTGAAGGAATGTTCATCTCATGCATTTTTAAGACCCTGATTTAAATGCCGGTTGCTCAATAAAAACGCCACCATAAATAAAGCTTTGAAATTTTCAATTCTGTCTGAAACATATACAGGATTTTTCCAAGGTATGCCCGTGGGTGGCTGTTTCTGAAGCCCTCTGTTTTTATTCCTTCATGCTTTTCTTCCTTTTCCTGCTAAATCCAAAGAAAAAACGGATTTTGCAACTTTAAAAATAAAAAGTAGCATAGTTTAAGTCCCAGTTGTGTTAGGTATAAATTGTCTCACTTGCAAGATTGCAGAGTCATCATATCCTTATAATTAATGAGGAATACACAATTATAGAGTGTTTCTCATGGGGGCAGGACTGCTTGTCTGTCACTTAACTAGACACGGTTGCCCAAGTCTCTCAGGTTTTATTTTTAAATCTCAAATTCTATCTCAGAGTGCATAAGTATCTGACTTAAAGGGGCTGCTTACTTGGTTCATCATGTTCCCCAGAATATCTTTTCCACTGAGCAGAAAAAAGCCATCAAATCCTTCATGGCACCTTCTTAAATCATGGTCATCTATCTTTTAAGGCACCTAACCAATTTAGGCCAGCCTAACTCTCATGCCATATCTTCCCATGGTGATTTGGAGAGGTTGGCACATGTCTGTGCACTGGCCTAATCCCCCAGGTGTGGAGCAGAAGTGCTTGACATTACTTTTGTAACATCCCCAGGTCAGCACATCCCCAGATCAGCACAGAAGTTATGCCAACCTAACTGGGAGTTAGGATTGCAGCCTATTAGAGATTCAAAGTTTTTGGAAGCATATCTACCACATCCCAGCTGCCTGAGAACACAATCTTAGCAATGTATTGACCAGTGCAACTCTCTGGTGCAACTTTAGGAGTGTTACAAGTGTGCTGTAACACATGTTTGTGACTACTCCGGAGGAGGCTGGGCTGGCACAAGCATATATGAAAATAGTTAGCAGTGCCCAGTGGGATCAATGCCACTGACATAACCAGCATAAACATAAAGTGTTTCCAGTCCCTTTCCAGGCATGGATCCTCCACTATGAAATCTTATCACATTCCCTACCTCCCTATCACACTTAGCATTGCTATACACACCTCTCTCCACCTAAATTCATGTTTATAATTCAGGAGCCATAGCAGTAATAATGCATTCACAACCCTCCCCCTTGTATTTCCACCATCATTTGAAAAGCCAACCAAAGTAACAATTATTCAGTGAACTGCGCCACTGTGAAAATGTTTCTTTGCTGGAAATGATTTAGATTTGTCACTATGAAACCTCATTACTCCTTCCCATGATTTATAGATGTTACCAAGTTTGCCTTTCCTAGACGTGGAATAAAAACGATGAAAAATGAATGCACTGAAAAGAAAATCATCCTCTTTTCTCAGGTTCCTTGATGATTCCTTAAATGCAAGCATGGCTCAGTTTTACCAGTAATTACTATTTAAAAAATATAATTTGTTTTTCTAATACCATCTAGTGTATCTGGTGCAGAGTTGTAGCTAGAGGAGGGGCAAAACACCAGTGGCGTAGCTAATGATCATGTAGCCCAGTACAAAGCTCAAAATGTTGCCTCAGAAGTGATGTCACAACCGGAAGTGGTGTCATTCCCAGGTATTTTTAATAAGAAAATTGGGGAAAAACCTGCCTCATCCTCCTCAGCAGTTCACTACCCATTTGCTCTGCTAGTGGCATACTTAAAGCACCTATTTGCTATCAAAGCAGTCAAAAAAGATTTTGTTTGCCCCTTGCCCCTGCAACAATAAAATCAAATTTAAATTAGTAAAATTTAATAAAGTGAAAAAATGAAAATTGTGTCCCTTATTGGTTGGGGAAACTGTACTGGGACAAAGAGGAACGGTCAGTCCTCCGTCAGTCTTGAAAGACTATGGTATCGTGCTTGGCGCTGCATACGCTGCATGCAAAGCACGAAAGCCTGGGTTGGATTGGGCTGTTACCCAAGCAGCAAATCCCCCCTCTCCACGCCACTGAATTAGTCCAATGGAAAGGCAGAGCCAATATGATTGGATCCAGCTGCATCGCAGAGCTGGGCTAAGGACAGGAGCTCACCCTGTCTTGTGGGGCCAACCCGGGTCTCGAACCCTGGCCTGCTGCTTAACAGGCACAGCATCTTAACCGCTTGCGCCACCACTTAGAAATGCCTGTATACTCAGTTGTATATGGAAATGAAGCTGTTTCATATTCAGTGCAGTCCTAAACATATCTACTCAGAGTTAAGTCCCATTGTGTTCAATAGTACTTACTCCCTGGATAGTGTGGTTAGGATTGCAGCCATTAGCACCTTATTAGTTCCATACAGTATCAGAATTGCATCTTATTGGCTCTCACAGCAATAGGTATCGTGGGAATGTTTTGAGTTTAAAAAAATCCATAGGTTTTTGTATTTTCATTTTCTGGTTAGTTGGGCATATCCTTTGATAGAATATAGATATTCCAATGCATGTTGTTTCATTGCATTTTGCATTAAATTACCTTTCCAGTGATATATAACATGATGGTATTATCTTTCACACATACCCCATTTTTTACAATTTTAGCCACTAGTGTCAAGCTCAGCTTGTTGCCCCCCTAAAGCATGTAGCCAAGTGCAACTGTACCCCATAAGCCCCTTAGCTACACACCACTGCAAAGCACTAAGTTTTGCAAGGAGCCTCACTGCAGAGTGCAAAGGATCTAATCCCTCTAAGCCATTCCAGGCGGGGGAAGCATCCTGGAATGCCTCAGAGCATCTTGAACCTGGAATGGCTCAGAGGGAGAGGAGATCACTTGTACTGAACCATTCCAGGATGCTTCCCCCTCCTGGAATGGCTCAGAGAGGAGAGTGTCCCTTGCACTGCAGTAAGGAAAATTTAGGGCAAAATTCATAGCAGTTATGGGTCCACGCAGTTACATCACCCTCTAGTGTTATCTTATGGGAAGTCATCTTAACTGCTCCAGAGCAAGGGGCTTAATTTCACTTTAGGATATAGGCCTTAGTCTTCCCTTCCCCTCCACCCCTCTGGCTACAGCTCTGGTGTTTTGTTTTTTTGTTTTTAATAGTGGCATCACTTAGGAAGGTTTTTGACTTACCCTACAATCCAGAGTAACTACGAGAGCACGTAAGAGACGTTACATGTACCTGTAATTACTGCACCATCTCATGAAAACCTATGGAAAATCCATATTGCAATCCAAAGCAAATTGTTCTTACACCGGAGCAAGGACTCCCCACAGTTACTCTGGATTGCGCTGTTACACACTAACTTTAACCAAAGAAGTTCTGGGTGCACTCTATAAAATTAACCTGTTGTCAAGGTGGGTTAATTATTTGTCCTTGCTTGATTAATTACAACACTCTGAAGTAAATATCTCATCCAAAATCAATTCATTGTATGTGTATTATGTGTGCTTGGGTTAATTTTTTTCCACAATGCGAGGACTCTAAGTCCAGTGTTTTTTGTTCTTTTCTTTCAGGAGTGAATCGATAGACCAAGATCTGTTTTATGTAAATTAACTGTGCAATATCAACATCCAGTAAATGATGATTTTTTGAGTGAGTCACCTTCAAGTCTCCCAACTTTCATAAAGCTTAGAAGTGAAGGCAAGGAGGCAGAATGGAACAGTGGCCAGTGTAGTTGCTCACCCTGTTCCAGAACCAGGAACTCGCTTTGCACTGGCATAGCACTATACTCACAAAACCAGAATTTTAACTTAATACCCATCACTCTGCTCAGTGCACAGTATGTTGTAGACAGTGGTTCTCAAAGTGGAGGCTGCAACTTCATTTTAGGGGTCAACAAAAGCTGGGTGCCATCATCTTATGCCAGTATCTGGCAGTATCTGGCACTGGGCAACACAGATAAGAGGCAGTATCCAGCTTCTTGTGACTCCCATTAAATGAAAGGGATCTCCTCCAAGAGGAGGGTGGTTTTCGGACTCAGATGTCCATGGCAGCCTTTCACCACTCAAAGGCCCAGCTGTCTACCACCTGTTTGGCTGGCCAGCCAGCCAGACAGCATCTGAAGCTGGTGGGGGAAAGTCTAGAGTGGCCAAGTGCCTCTTACCAGATCCTTCATGCTGTCATAGCATGAGATTTCACAAGATCTTGTATGACTCAGGATGCTTGGGCGTACTGGGCAATCACCCTGCTATGACAGGATTCAGGATCACAGTAAGTTTGGGAACCACTACCTAATGACTTTGCCTCTGACCTCAGATAGATGTAGTAGGGAGCCTCTCATTCATGAAGTGACTTGGGCCATTAAACTTTGTTAATTAATTATAAAAAATTATAAAAAATTAATAACCAGGGCTGTATTAATATCAGTTGTTATGCATTTGAATCATTTTAAAGAAGTCCTGGTCTTCTCAGCAACACAAAATCAGCAGCAGTAGCAGCAGGAGGATGCCCAGTTTTCTAAATCAGAAAGTGTTCTTATCCATAACAAAAGGTATATAGGGCTGCGGGTGGCGCAAGCAGTTAAGACGCTGTGCCTGTTAACCAGCAGTTTGAGACCTGGGTCGGCCCCACAAGACAGGGTGAGCTCCTGTCCTTAGCCCAGCTCGGCAACACCAGCTGGATCCAATCGTATTGGCTCTGCCTTTCCATTGGACTAATTCAGTGGTGTGGAGAGGGGGGATTTGCTGCTTGGGTAACGGCCTATCCTCCATAACAATCCAACCCAGGCTTTCATGCTTCGCATGCAGCATATGCAGCGCCAAGCACGATACCATAGTCTTTCAAGACTGACAGAGGCCTGCTTTACTCATATGTTCAACTGGGGGGAAAAATCACAGATGTCTTTAGTCTCTTAAGACTCCAGTTATAAATGTCCCTATGTTATCCATTTTCATCTCAATAAGAAACCCATTTTCCCCCTTGGGAAACCGAAAATTTAGTTAGCTCTGATATTCTTTTAAATGGAAAAACATTTTTACTTACTAGAAGGCAAGACAGCTTTCAATATGCGAATATGTGAATATGGTTTGTACTGTAAAGCATATATCTTAAGTGTATATATATATATATACACCTAAGACATGTTTGCTTCAAAAAACTGGGGGAAAAGACTGTAAACCATGACAATTATAAAGCACTCAGCATACTAAGTATGATAACATTGTAATCGTCCAAGGGTTTGAACAATTTGGACTGATTTTGTATAGTGTATAATTTACAGTGAAGACAGAGAAATTGAGAATGCACTTTTCTTGTCTTGAGAACCTCTTTCATCCTTAAAGCTGCAGCCTCCTTAAAATTGCTTATTTCCATCAAAGATAAGCATTGTGATTCTAATTTGACCCAGATGAAGGGCAACGTTTGCAAAAATTGAATACACTTTTAAAAATTCATGTTTTCATCATCATTAATCAAGCATTCTCAACCTGTTAGCTGGATTCAATTTGGTCTTTGCAGTGCTCAGTACAGTGACCTCAATAGGAACTCCATGCAGTTAGTTAGGAAAAACCAAAATATACACACACTTGCATGACTAAGGCCTATATCCAAAAGTGAAATTAAACCCCTTGCTCTGGAGCAGTTAAGATGACTTTCCATAAGATAACTCTAGACAGTGACATAACCGACTGGACCTGTAACTGCTATGGATTTTGCCCTAAATCGGAGAAAGGAGGATTTTCTTCCTTGAAACCAATCTTTTGAAATCAGTCTCTAGCCCTCATTTAGATACAGACGTCTCCCACTTTCTGATGGTTCATTTTCTGATGGTTCTACTCTTTCAATACCTTTCAATTATACCCAGGACTCATTCATTCAACACATGCTTCACTCTTTCAACCTCTCTCTGCTGGTTTAAAGGCTAAAATTGTCTTCTCTAATCTTGATTTGCATGAGACACAATGATCAAACTGTTTTTGGCATTTCCTTGTGACTTTCTTCAATAAATAACCATAATTCAAAACATAAGATATTTATTACCCCCCCCCCATGCCTTTGTTCATTTTACTGTAATTTATTCTGTATTTTGGCTATTAATAAATATTTGTTATTTATGCTTTTGCAAGAGATATTTACCGTATTTACTCAAATATAATGTGCTATTGAATATAATACACACCCTCTACTTACAATAAAAATACTGTATTTACTCATTTCTAATTAATATCAAATCTAATGCACATCCCGATTCTGGAGACTGAATTCAGCTGAAAAAGGTGAGTGTTATGTATTTGAGTAAATACAGTAAATACAGTTTATTTGAGTAAATACAGTAATTTTTTGGGTGGTTATTTTGCATTTGCAAGCTGAAAAACATTGCGTTCAACTTTCAATGGTTTTCACTTTTGGATGGTGCAAACCCATCCATAGTGGGGGGGGGGTGGTTATGCTGCTTTCCTTATTGTTGCTACTGCTGTTGCTGCTTTCAGGCTAGGGTATGTATGCAGCCCTCTCTAGCAAATGTAGAGGCTCCACAGCATCCCAGAAGGGCTGGCTGCTGTTGAGATGGTTGCCACCAGATCTCTTCAAATGCTTGTTCCTCCTCATGGTGCACTGTTATAATTCGCACATTTACCAAAGTCCTACACAAAATAGATCAAAGCAACACTAAAAAAGTGGGACATTTAGGGTAAATAAAAATGTATTTCCTGCCACAGGAGTGCTGAGCACAATACTTGTGCTGGTCAATACCCGATAGCCCACCTGGATCCTCCATCAGTGGAGAGCCTGCCAGAGAGCACTTTGTCCTAGCCCCTTTCAGACCCAGAGATAGAGCCACAACTACTCATGGAATACAATGCTGCAGTCTCTTCCTGCTGTGTTATAGGTTGTGGAACTATTTTTAAAAAAAAATATGCAAACATTTTTAAAGTAATTTGAAAGTGGATGGGAAGGCTTTTTCAAACATAGAAGAGCATGCTTTGGAGCTCTGCTCACCACCTACTGCTATTTGTTGTGTCACATTCCTGGTCTTACTGCTGGGTGGCGGGTGTCCAGGGGTCCAGTGAGTATCACCAAATAATTACCACCTCAAGTACCATTGATGGTACCTGTACATCTGGTTAAAAACAGTGCTTTAATACAGTAAGTCATCTGGTCTGTCATTCTCTTTCTGTTCGCCAAATAACCTCCCTTTCCTTCTTTAAATTGCTCTACAAGATCAAGCTGAACCACAACAGTCAGACCATTTTCATTATTGCATTAAAAAAAAGCAGGCCTCCGTCAGTCTTGAAAGACTATGGTATCGTGCTCGGTGCTGTATATGCTGCATGTGAAGCACAAAAGCTTGGGTTAGATTGTTATGGTTAGGCTGTTACCCAAGCAGCAAATCCCCCCCTCTCCACACCACTGAATTAGTCCAATGGAAAGGCAGAGCCAGTACAATTGGATCCAGCTGGCATTGCAGAGCTGGGCTAAGGACAAGAGCTCACCCTGTCTTGTGGGGCCGACCCGGGTCTCGAACCCTGGCCTGCTGGTTAACAGGCACAGTGTCTTAACAGCTATTACTCTCCCATTTATCAATTCTTGCTTTTTCCCCCATCCTGGTCCTGACCCTCCAAACAGTCAATACTTCTCTAACTCCTGTGAGCTGATGAATGCAACCCAAAAATTTCCAAATCTCTCTATACAACTTTGGGGATGACAAATACACATTTTTTAAAAAAATTTTGGAAAAAGTTGAGATACTTAGGATGGTGTTGGCCCTGCCATTTACCCCATCATTTCTCACTGTGTTTCAGCAGTCCAAAGGGCAAATCCACATCATCCTGTGAGTATTCTTCAAAAGTGGAAGCGGGGGGGGGGGGGTGGAAGTGGTGCAACAAGGGATGCAGTGTGAGGTTAAGCCAAGAAGCAGTGTGTGAAACATCCCAAAATAAGCTAATTAAAATGCATTTTCCATAGAATGGCTTGGGTAAATGCATTTTTCCTTAGTTGAGAAATAGCACTGCAGTGTTGAAAAATAAACATGGAAGGTCTGGGCAGCTTCTAATAGGTTTTATTTTCCTATCACCATTAGAAGCCAACATTAGTTTCCAAGTGCTCCTAGTTTAGTTGGGAAGGCTTTCATTTCCAAAGATCTATAGTACATTGTATTATTCTCTGGAATAATTTTTTTTAGTCAAAGACCACAATGCAATGCAATGTCAGCACAATTGACCTGAAAGCAATAAAAGCTCAGTCTTGCCTTTTAAGCTTTTGTTCCACTCCTACCACCTTGCTGTTAGAAGTGATTGATCAAAAATAAATCAAAAGGGCAAGCAGGTTGGGCACTGAAGCTAACCAACACAGGTTCACAGCTTGGCGCCACTAAATGGAAATTGCAATTTGCATTTTGGTCACCAGGAGTTGTAGTAACTGTAGATCAACTGCCAGAATGCTTTGAAGCTCTAAAGTTAAGATCATTAAATGGATAAGGTATTTTTATGTGCTTTCACCTGCACATAACTTGACACAGAAACCACCACTGGTCCAATGAGGATTTTCACCAAAGGTTCATCAGATGTGACAAAGTGTTGGCTCCAGAAAGGGCAAAAACTTTGATTGAAGTTGTACTTACTGTATTAAAAGAATCACCACAATGAGCTCAGGTTTGAATCCAGGAAACATTCTCCCAATTCATGGGATTTTAATTATAATGCCATATCCACCTGAGCATCACCACCCCATTCTTCAAACTTCCAATACTTGCCCACTAGAAAAAAAAACTTGTGTGGTTTTGTGCGCATTTCATGACAAAGAATAGCCCACAATTGAAATGATACCTCTCACCCTAAACTGCTATTTTCAAATGCAAATGTTAAACACTTCAGGGCAAAGTCCCTTTTCAAAGTATTTTACATTAATAAATTTCAGCTACCTTTTTAAAAAAAGGCTCTATTATCTTGACAACTAGAGCTTCTGTAGGTTTTGAAATGGATTGTTATATGCCTTAAACGGATAAAAGGGGAAAAATTTCTGAGGCAGGTAGTATCGAAATGTTTCACAAGATAAATGCCTTTTCAACATTATTTCCCCAATTGGCCTCTATTATTTAACACTTAATTTCAAGTAGCTTTTGAGGCCAATGACTAAGTTAAGTACAAATGTATAACAAATACATATTACACTTTAAAATGCCTGAAAATAATTGTGTTGGTTGTCACATTTGCAACACATTTGGAGATGACAGAAATATATTGGTGGTTGCATATCTCTGTCTAGTAGTATGTTAAATAGCTAGAAGTATAAACAATGCAACATTATCAGCCATTTTGAAGTCAAAAAAGAAGGGATTAAAATAAATTATTCCTAAACCATTATTATAAGCTGTAGTTTTTACTTTATAGTCTTCATCTGCTCAATTGCCTGCCGTGCACAGGAGGATTAAAAGGAAGTAATGTTAATCATGTTCTTTGTCAGAGATTTTTACAGCCAGTTGCTAGTACCCTATTGCAAATCTATTGTGTATTAATAATTCAGGGAAAGAAGGATATACAGCCAAGGAAATTCTTGTGCCCAGCCATGGCTTGCAACAGAAGTGGTTGGGATGGATGAATGTTGGGGCAAATGGGAAAGTTGTCAGGCTCCCCATATCTATGACCCTACAAAGCCTGCTTCAGACTATTGCATGGATGGGTCAGTTTTGCACTGGAAGTACTTAAAGTGATGGGCTGATTAAGTGATTAACTGCCTGTTAATTTGCACTGGATCAGGCAGGCAGACATGCCTATGTTGAATCCAGTTTGAGGCTGCTACTATGCTAACGCAGAACAAGGTAACATTTTTCCCTTTACCTTGGGTAATGCACCAGCAGCCCCAATGGGTCTTCTCAGATCTGCCACCAATTTCAGTTGCACAAATCTGAGCTGCTCCAGAATGCTACATGCTGCTTGGGAACAGGGCTAGAATCTGTCACAATGGATGGGTCCTGGTACCTCCTCCTGTTCCCTGCCCACAATCCTATCCACAACCTATCCACCCCACACAACAATCCAGCCCCAAGATGGGACACAAACATTCGCTAACCTTGAGGAGGTCTCCATGACTGCCCACCCCATAATTCATCATACATCCCACTTGCATGGCTGCATAAGAGCTAGAAAGTTGGGCCCTGAGAAGGGTTGCCATAATTCTCTTCCACAAACTGAGACAGGACACCGTCAAACTTGCCAGTAGGTAAATGCAATCCTCCCCCCAAACTGGGACAGTCCCTGTTTTCCTGGACATATGGCAAACCTAGCCCTAAGTGAACACATACAGTGTACACATACACTGTACACACCATCCCCTCCGTTTCTCACAGTAAAGCATCTCCTTTGCAAGGGCTCTCCTAATCATCAATCAGCTATATCTTATGCTTCGGATATAGCTTATGGATGGTGGTGTGTTTGTAACAATATAGTCTTTGGGAATAAATCTACAGGGCATTTTGGCATCATTTGCTCCTGAATGTCCTATGCAGACAAACTCTGTACACATGCTGGGTAGGGCTTTGGGAATAGATGGGCATGTGGCAGGATTTCCTGGTGCACTGTGGTTACAATCCTAACTGGTTTAGGCCTGCACAACTCACCTCTCCCCGTTCCCTTGATGGCCTTGGGAAGCCACACTTGCCTGTGCACTGGCCTAACTCCCCCTCCCAGAGTGCCCTTGCAGAAGTGCAGAGAAAGGATAGCACTGACACTAGCAACCAAAAAGCAACACTGGCCACCTGTATATTGTGCCATTACTCTTAACATAAAACATAAAATAATCTGATTAGCAGAAAAGAGCCTATTTACCAAAGAGTCTGGGGATCCCGAAACAGTCATTTGAATATTTCTTTTCTGAAAAGAAAAGAATGGTAAAATTGGTCTAAATTGTGTCTCTCTAGCATATTCTGGATGAATTCCTTGTGCCACCCCAAAGTATTAACACTAGATTTTTACTATCTTAAAACTAGGTCCCAATTTGTATTCAGGTGTAACTGTATATCAAGTTCATTTCAAGAACTGGGAATAAAAAACTCAGGAAGAAATAGTGATTTTTTTTTCCTCATCTACACTTTTCATTCATTTGAAATGTTATTAGGAGCAAAACTATCTTGTGCTTCTTATACTATCACAAAGAAATAAGAAATTGAACAGAGAAGTTAACTATCTAATCCATTTCACATCCACTGAACCTATCTGGTATGAATCAATATGAAGAGTTTTGTATTTCCATTATATTCTTCCATTTTACTGTCAAAACCTATGCTATTTGAATTCTCACCACTTTCCCCTTTGTAATAATATTGGGATCTGAATAAAGTTCACTTGCTTGATATCCTTGTAACAGGATATTTTGAAGCTAAGAGCTTTCATTATGTATGGGGCTTTAAAAAAAATGCCAGACTGAAACCATTCTGTAATCTGAACATTTGAAAACATGTTCTTGCTCAAAACTACAGTGCAAAGCAATCGGTTCCTACTTTTTGTTTTGATGGCAGTAACTATTTTTTTAGAACACATTCTTCAGATCAAATTATGAATTATTTATTTTTTACGTATTGCAGCCAAATGTTATATAGGGTACAATCACATAACTCACCTGGCATATCTTCCCATGATAGTGTGGGGAGGTTGCCATATGATTGTTCACTGGCCTAACCCCCACCAGGAGTGGGGCAGAAGTGTCTAATGACCTAGGTCAGCATAGGACTTATGCTGGCCTAACTGGATGTCAGGAATGCAGCTATAGTTTCTTGCTGTAGTTTTGTTGCAACTCCAAAACAAAAGAGGCCACCAAAAACAAAGAGATACATTTTCTTCAGTTACTATGGTGCTTTTCTAACTTTTCCAGTTATCAATGTCTTAGATTTAGGCTGCAATCCAGAGCAAATTCAGCCTGCTCTGACCTAACTGCACTCTCCTAACTATTCTGTATCCAGAGCAGAAAGTTATGCTGAATCCAGAGAGTCAGGAAGCCTGGACTGCCCTAACTGCTCCAGAGCATGCTAAGTAATTGACACAAGGGGAAGACTTGCTCCTGAGGAGACACCCCTCAGATCACACTGAACAAGGAACAGCTGTGGTGCCTACAGTGGTGACATGACTCTGCACATCACCTGGTGCGGAAGTCTGTGCGTCATCCCTGGGATGCACGCCCCCCCCCCCTGGACTGCACAGTCACCAAAGTTGGCGCCTGCGCAGTTGTTTCTGAAGCCAACTGGCTTCAGAAAGAGTACTGCGCAGGCACCATCTCTGACACCTGCGCAGTACTTTTCTGAAGCCTTTTGGCTTCGGGGGAGACTGTGCAGGCGTCAGAGTTGGTGCCTGTGCAGCACTCTTTCTGAAGCCATTCGGCTGCCGCTCCGCCTCCTGAGTGAGGCCGAATGGCTGTGCAGAGGCGCGCACTTTCTCTGCTCTAAGGAAGTCTCCTCTGAAGCTGTTCGGCATGCTCAGTGTGTTTCTGCGCAGTGCATCTCAGATGGCCGTTCAGGCCAGCTCCTCAGACAAGTGTCAGCTTCTGGCTGATTCTCCGCCTTGGAGCAGGCCTGAATGGGGGTGCTGACGCCCGGGGCCTGCCAAAGGACAATCAAACTCCTCCGGCACATCACCCCAT
Organism: Cryptoblepharus egeriae; assembly: GCA_030015325.1. NCBI lineage: Eukaryota > Metazoa > Chordata > Lepidosauria > Squamata > Scincidae > Cryptoblepharus > Cryptoblepharus egeriae. The sequence continues at coordinate 60,561,964 of JAREYC010000003.1, read as the reverse complement.
ACGGAGCGCATCCCCAATGCAGCCCACACCAGCCGCACCAGTCTGGTGACGCCACTGGGTGCCTGCCTTATAAGGAGTCCCTGATGAGATGCCAGTACATTCTACAGTGAATACAAGGGGCTTCTTGGAGTGGCCTGCTGTATCCTGAGGTTTGTGGGCAGCCGTAGTTTGTTCCATATCCTGAGGTTGAGAGGAAGGGGTTGCAGCTAGGCTGGCCAAGAACTCAGATTTTTGGTCAGCACTGCCATTCTTACTCGGGCCTTATCATGGACCCCTATGGGTCTACTCATTACTATACCTGCTCCTGAGGTGGTATAACTCTGAGGGCTGGAAGAGGGCATTTCTGCCTTGGAAACAGGCTCTGGATTCAGAGTAACTGCTCTGCCCTAGGCAATGCTCAACATGCCCTCAACTTGCCTCTCCTGAGCTGCTTAGGCTGCCCCAGTTAGGGCAGAGCAGGTCCACCTCTCTTAGGGCACCCTATCTTGCCTTGCTCTGCCCTAAGCCTCCTTCAGAGTAACTGGGCTGGAGCATCTTGCAGTTGCTCCAACCTAGTGTTAGATAGGGCAACCTAAGGGCTCTTATGTGGACAGATTAGTTGCTCTGGATTGGGCTGTTAGAGGCTCTGTGCTCCAGATTCATGCATTAGCACAAGTGAATAACCTACCTCCAGAATTATATAGGATGGTCCTTCTCCCTCCCATTATGTTGGGATACTGACATCACAGTGGCTACCATAATTAGTGCTAGAAAACACAAGTCCTTCCATCTTGAAAGATCATGGCTGCAATCCTAAAGACACTGGGAGTATGACCCATTGAACACAATGAGGCTTACTTTTGAATAGACTGTGTTCCAAGAGTCAGCCCCTCTTAGGTCCAATCCATCCTCCTGCTGTCCTCCTTCCACTCAGTTCTGCCCCTACTCCACTTTCCCCTCACCTTTCACTTACCCAAGAAGCCTCCCTGCTGAGTGGCAAAAACACTTACTTTGGGATGCTCATCTTCCACATAATGCCGATGTGGTGCCAACTACCACTGGTTTTCCCACTGGTGATGTGACTGCCATTGTCTGGGCTGGAGCTGCAGTGCCAGAGGTCGGCACCATAGGAATGGGCCCTTAGTCACCTGGGACAAAATTACAAATCACATTACCTACAAAAAGAAATGTCATGTGGAAATAAACCAAAAAGCTTTTCAAAGCTCTCATTTGCAGATCCAACAATCAGTAGCTAAAGCTGCAATCCTGGACTCTTGCCTGAGGGTAAGACCCATTGAACACATGTCTGAGTAGACATGGTAAGGATTGTGCTCTAAGTTTCATGAAAAGGTAATGAAACATCACAGAGGGGGAGTGAATATCAGGTATAGTAAATTAAACAGGGATAAGATAATGTTCTTATTTTATTTTCATTGTGTGAATACACAATTCAGAAACTGAAGACAGACAACTTTGTTGGAAGGGTGATTGCTCTCCTACACAAACATGTGTTAGCAAATAAAAACACACCGACCAACAGTAGCTGGGTAAAATTTTGTTGATACTTTCAGATTTTCTGAAATAATGTTTTGAAAGCCTTTCAAATAAAGAGATATTCTCCCTTTTGTTGCTGTTGTTGTATAATTTGGTTGGACAGTTGAGAATTAGTAATAACATCTTACCTGTCTGTTGCTGACTAATGTGCCAACTGTTGCATTTGCTTTCATTAAATGAGAAAGCATTTACTAGTGGATTTTAGTTTGGATTACAATGATTTTTGTTTTCTAAATGACTTTGCAGGTGGCAGTTACAGCCATTCAGCCCTGCAGTAATTCAATCTGGCAAAGACATGTGTAACAGCTACGGCAGGGCTTGCTTCCAGAAGTAGGTCACTGTCAAAAAATGCTGCTGCAGAAGATTCTGTAGGGAAATGTTCCTGAATACAGACTAACACCTTGTTTTCAGGTTTGAGTATCCTCCAGAGTTCACAGAGGTCATTGCATCCGAGCATCTTTGAGAACCTTAATGTCAAGATCTGAAGACTTAGCAATGAAATGGGAAGAAAAACTTGAGAAATGGTCAGCATGAAAGAAATCTAACTCATAGTATTAGAGCTGATATTTGGTTAGAAATACTGTTGCTTAGATGAGCTTGGTACTCTTGCAAAACAGATTTCTGCAATGTATTCCTGATAAATAATTTAACACTGGAAGCTGAGAGCACTACAGTGGCACCTCACATAAAGAGCTTAATTCGTTCTGGAAGCATGCTCTTTAAGTGAAACGCTCTTTAAGTTAAGCAGATTTTTCCCATAGGAAACAATGGAAACTCAGAAGATTGGTTCCCCAACCCAAAAAAACCCCAAATTCATATAAAAATATTAACTGGATGTAAAAGTGACAAAACACCGTAACCAAATTCAAAACATGCATTCAGTGTGCATGATCCTATGAAATCTACTTAGGCTGCAATCCTAAAGACACTTTCCTGGATGTAAGACCCATTTAACGCAATGGGGCTTCTGAGTACAGATGGCATGGGGGACTGCAATCAAAGACACTTTCCTGGGAATAAGCCCCATTGAACACAATGGGGCTTACTTCTGGGTAGACATGGGGGCTTACCTTGCCTGGGGTTGGGTCAGGGAAGGGAGGTTCTGGGCTTCTGGAGGGAGGGAAGGTGTTTGGGGAACTGGGGGGCCTTCCTAGATGACAATCTGCTTTCTAGGAAGCCCCTCCAACCTCTGTATCTCAGAGAACGGAGATGCGCCCTGGGAGCTGTCAGGGGAAATGGTGCTGAAATCTCCCATCCAGGAAAGAATGCACTGGATCTAAACAATGCATTCTTTCCTGGATGGGAGATTTCAGCACCATGACAACAGGCTGTCTAGGAAGCCCCCCAATACCCCAAGCACCTTTCTACCCACCAGAAGTCCAAACAAGGTAAGCCCCCAGGCAAGGTAAGCCCCCATTGTCTCCTTAACAAGGGCTTGCTGGATGCCTTTTAAAGTTGAAAGGGCAGCCAGCAGGTGCTTGGTAAGTGAATCAGCCTCATTAAGCTAGGCAGAGGCCCTGCATTACAGAGTGCTCATTAAGTGAAGCACTCATTATGTGGGGCACTCACTAAGCAAGGTACCACTGTATTTGGAAACAGGTGGCTAGTAGCTGTAACTGTCCAAGGCTCGCTGATAGACATTTGCTGATTATAATAGGCTTGATAGGTCTTACCTTAGAGCAGACATGCAAGGCTAGGTCTCTCAGGCTCCTTTCCATTGCTTTCCATTTCCATTCCAAGACATCACTTGTATATCAAATTAATATTTATTAGAAATGTTTTCTTGTCTTGAAAAAACACTCAATCCAAGTTACTGTCAGGATGCAATCCAGAGTAACTACGGGGAGTCCTTGCTTTGACATAAGAACAATTTACTCTGGATTGCAATATGAATTTCCCATATGTTTTCACCAGGTGGTGCTATAACTACATCAACATAAATGTCTCATACGTGCTCCCATAGTTCCTCTGGATTGTAGGGTTATTCCAAGGTTTTAATGTATATACCTATCATGGCCAGTATTGTTTGGTCAGATCTAAAAGCTGTGTTCTCTAGTCCGCAATAAGATGGGTCTTGGAAGAAACAAGTTAATCATAAGCACACAGAATATGAACCAAGATGTAAGACTTGAGTCCCAGTCTTATGAACCACTTTGGTACTCCCTCCAGACACAGCACAAGACAACACAAGACAAGTTGTACACAAAGACAACTGAAGTGCTCCATATATAGGAAGAATATCAGTCTCTTCCCTCCTTTTCAGAGCATCCTATGAACAATTTGGTCCCAATGATGACACCATCAAGGCTTTTATACTTAAAATTTCTAAGTTCAGCTGGTATAACTGAATTTAGTATTGAAACTCCACATGTGTGGTAGATACCTGAAAATTGAGAATTTTTGTATCTGAAAAATCAACTTTTCTATTACAACATTTCCTCAAAGTCTGTTATTCTCTCAGTTTTTTTTTAAACTACCTTTTTAATGATGTATTAACATTTTCTGGAAATGTTGGCTCATTTCCAAAGTTTGGGGCATGTTTTTAGAAGGGGAGAAGAAAAATCCCTGCTGTATTCCTGTTTTTCCATGCTATTGGTCTTGATATATTGCTTTCCCCTTTGCTTATCCCTATTCCTCTCCATCTTTAGTACTAGAGTCTGCTGTGCTAAAAGAGAGCCTAACAGAAATAAACAACACTATTAAAAATAATAATAACTCACTGTATATTACAGCATGTTATCACCAGTGGCAAAAATAAATAAGTTAATCGGCAAAGACTCAAGAGAAGTAAGTGTGCAGAAGATCCTGTTCCACACATGTGGAATTTTTTAACAGAATGATTGATCTCTCCGGTATAATGAGTGACCCTTGGCACTGGCAATTCTATATGTGTTGCTGAAGAAAGATTGCTTTTCTTTCCCCTAGCATACAGATTATTCTGTGCTTGTCTCTAGAGTTTAACTGTATCCTACGATAGGACAAACCATGAAGGACAAAGAAGGCCTCAAACCTTTTTTTTTAACAATAGCAGCCTGCCAACCTAGTGGCAACAATGGGATCATCTTCTTGTAGGGTTTTGGAGTGTTAGATTTCTCTGTTAGTTGGCACTGTACACGATTGGTTCCCGTTCCCACCTCCCTCCCCATCCATCAGTATCAGTACAGTCAATATATCAAAACGCGTGCTTGTTTTAGTCAGTGTATTGCTGCTGCCAGCTGGGTAAAAGAGAGACAAGAAAACTGCATAAATTTCCCTGTAGCGGTACATAAAGACATGTACATACAAGGCTGCATACAAATTAGTGGAAATAAATGCAAGTTTCAATTTCAATTTTATTACTAACAAGCAAAATCCCAGTAATTATGTTATACAGAGATTGTGGAGGAAATCTCTCTCTCTATTGCATGAGCTCCTCAAAAGGGTTGTAAAATGTCTTGGTATATTCTGCACAAAAAAGACAGTTTACACCATCACATATTGTTTCTTAGAGATGGCGGTAAAGGTATCTTGTGCTAGGACTGGATGAGGGCTTTTGCCTCTACTGCAGTTGCTATTTTTGTGTACATGCATGAATGACTGCAATATGAAAGACAGTAAAGGGGAGAAGTCAAGAGCATCATTGATATAACAGGCTAAACAGGCTACTGTTGACTCCAGTGTCTAGGGCAAAGTTCAGAGCTTGCCTCCATTTAACTATATTCCCAATGGCAATCTTTTTTATTTTATTCCACTCAACTCCTGTTATCATATTTTGAAAATATTCAGATGCTAAATGACATTATCTCATTCTCAAAATACACATGGAATATTGACATGCGGCTTACAATGACAAAATGGATCTAGTTCTGAAGTGTGACTTGCTTCATTGTCAGCTGGGTTGACATATAGGTACAGTGGGCAGGTAAACTGTAGCATTCCACAAGGTGCAAAACAAATTAAAGGAGAACAAGTGTCCCTGTACCTATTAAAAGTGGTTATGGATGATGCTGGGCATGGAAATGGGAAAGCCATGATCAAATTGCTACTTATCTCTGAAGTGCACAGGTTTTGGTTTTGGTTTTTTTTGTTTTCGTTAGCGACAAGCTGTAGCAAAGCAAACAATCAGCATACACATTAGATGCATAGATATTAAAATATATTTCCATACACAAATCAATTAAAACTATTTGTGACCATAATCTTGTATTCCCTACAATCCAGAGTAACTACGGGAGCACGTAAGAGACATTACGTGTACCCGTAGTTACTGCACCATCTAGTGAAAACCTATGGGAAATTCATATTGCAATCCAGAGCAAATTGTTCTTACACCAGAGCAAGGACTCCTCGTAGTTACTCTAGATTGCACCCACTGATAGCTACTGCTAGGAACTTTGCCATTTGTATTGTACCTGTTTACCACTATTTAAAATTATGCCAGTGTAGAATGTATCATGAGACTAACACAGGCTTGGGATACTGAGGACATTTGGCACCCTGGACCATAAATTTTGGGGCAGGTGGAAGTAGTCCCAGGGGTACTATGGAGGAGAGCAGGAGGTGAAGCCAAGATCCAACATTATGACAGATCCCAATCCAGCTTCCCAGGCAGGAGGGAGTGAGGCATTGCTGCTCATCTCTGCTAAGACGTGCTTAGAGGTGGCACAAGTCTGAGTAGACCCAAAGAGGCTGCAACAGCCTTACAGTGGGGAAGAGTATGGGCTTTCCCTTCCCAGGGTATTGCAGCCGCCGCCTCTCTAATTTGTGCTGGATACATCAGCGGCACAACAGCCTGCCTGTTCCAGTTCAAGTCAGGATTGTGCTGCCCGTTTGTCATTAAGTCAAGTTTCAAGATGCAGATAGATTAATCTGGATTTATGCAGGTTTTTCTTTTATTGAGAATCAGAAAGACACAACAGTCCACTTGCCAAGTCTGGATAGGAATCAGAGATGTACCAACACATTTGCTAAAATGACATATCTGGATGAATTTGGAATTATTTCTTGGGTGAAATAATGGAATTATTTCTTGGAATTATTGGAATTATTGGAATTATTTCCATTATGGAAATAATGGAATTATTTCTTGGGTGAAATAATGGAATTATTTCTCCCAAGAGATTCTAAAAGGAGCTAAAAGACTTTCAGTGCGATGATGAGACTGTGCTTCTTTAACAACTCTCCAATATCAGTGTACTGACTCTGCCACACTGTCTCACATCCCAACTGCATATACAATAAAAGCTGCCTTCTCAGATGACAGACATCATGAATACACAGCAAAGGAACAACCCCTAGAGACATGTTACAGTAGTGCAGAAGAACAAGATGTGTGCATGTCTAATTCAAAGAAATCAGCATACCTGCCCTTAGGATTTAGGTCAATTCTGCTGTGGAAGCCAAAAGGATATTCCTGTTTTGTTTTTAGTTTGGTAGCCAACAAAGCAATATAATATGCAGGATTCTGTCAGGATGTTTAATCTGCCATTATGATTTTCTGCACTTCTACTGAACATACCAAGAACCTGAAACAGAGTAACATCTTGTAATCAGTAGGCACCCCGGATGGTCAGGATGTTATTTTGGACTGGTTCTCTCTTCTTTTGATTATTGATTTATAAAAAAATAGCATCTTTGGAAGGAAATTAGTAACATCAGCAATGCCAGTCAAGCAGAGATCTTGCTATGAATGAGATGTCCCAGTGCTATGTGGCCAATTAATCTAACTATGCTGTGATGCTGCAGAGAGTAAATAAAGATAATTGAGACATTTCTTTGAAGAAGCAAATGGATTATCCCTGCGGATCATGCAGTGCACGGGCTGGCATGTTAGACCTGAACACACCACACTTCCAATAAGATCTGGCAACATAATGAAAACTTTGAGAGAAAACAAGACTGACAGTCTAATCTTATCCAGGACTGGTCTATACTACTGTACATAGTGGTGCGTTAAAACAATGTAACTCCTACTGCTATAGAATGGCTCTGATGGAATGATGTATTGGTATACATTGGGTGCTCATGGCTACAAGGTGCAGCAATGCCACAATTCTGTTGCTAGACTCCACCATACCTGCCAGACTGGAAAAGGCAGTTGTAGAGGCAGGTAGTGGGGGGAAAGAGGGAGAAAGTGGTGTGGGAGCCAGCAAAAAAGGTGGATCTGGACAGACAATGATACATCCAATGCCATCCATTGGGAGACCTCTCACCATAGCCATAGCTGGGGGAGCAAACAGCTCCTGAGCCAGCAGATTTTCCCCCCTTTTCAGCCTCTTGTCCTTCAAACCCTCCCCTCGAGTTGCAAAACATGGGAGAGAGGTGGGACTCCTGGGAGGAAGAAGCTTGAACATGGCAGTCATGTCCACTCTAGGGTTCCAGAAGCAACTGCTGGTATATGGTATGGCATCGGTTGGGGTGATTTGGAGCCCTTTTTGCAATGGAGCCCTTTTGGAGCCTTTTTGGAGCTCCTTCATGCACAGGAGGAAAGAAGGTTTGTTGCAGGATAGAGGAGAGGGAGATAGTGAGTGTGTGAGTGTGTAGAGTGAGTAAAACTGGATCTTGGGGGCTCCTTAGAAGTTATCTGGTAACGTTGCTCCCATCCAGATAATATGGAGAGCAGCTAAAAGGAAGGGGGTTGCTATTTCTTCTATTATGAACCATGCAAATTATTTCTAATCTATTGCTGTTGGGGGTGGTGCAGTGGGGAGAAATGTTTCTGTTTGGAGAAATCATGGTTGGGTTTCTGCTTTTGGATATATTTTTAAAATTAATGGCTGCACTAGGAGGCAGACAAATCCTTTTCCTGAGGGAGGAGGAAACACACATAGGAGATGGGGGGCCTGTGGAGTTCTTTTAATTCAGGGATGGCTGCTGGGGGCTGGCGTGCAAAATGCAAGGATAAGTTGCATGTTATTTCTATATACATATTGCATACAAAGATGCATTTATTCCATGCAAATTATTATTACATTGCTTTACAAATAATGAATGTGTCTTTCAAAACACTTAAAAATATTTTCCTTCATGAAATTAGGTCTTTGTTACCTATCCTTTCATTTTGTATATCAGAATAAATATCCAACATAATTGTCCCCCATGGAAATTTTTTAGCCCGCCCCCCAACCTCTAGAATCCTGGCTATGGTCTGTCTCATGTATGTCTTCTCCTTAGACATACACGAGCTACAGAGATGATGAAAGTCAAGGAAACCTGTTAGCAAGTGGGAAATAATTCTCCTTATCCTTCCAAATCTCCTAATCTTTCCCCCCACAGCAGTGGAGTACTGCATTGGCAGGGCAGAGGCAGGAATAGGACTTTTAAAAATCATTTTAAAATAGGACCATTTCAAAAAATCACAGTAACCCACTGCCATCATACAGTGTGGAAAAGGACAAGTGAAGAGGAGTAGCAGCAGAGTGAACCATTACTTTCCCACCTGCTCCCTTGGGGGTTGAGGAAGGTGGAGGGAGTCAGTGAGTAGGGAGAGCAGAGTAGGTATTAAGGATCTTCAGTCTGTAGTAAATAAACCCTACACCAAGGATTGTTCCTGGCAAATATCTGACCATACCATTTGCAGACTTTAGCTCTAGTAACATTATAGGCAGCATGTTCCTATCCTTTTCTCAATATCCCACTGAAATGGTTCTGTTTTCTCTGGGAGGGCACTTCATTTATCTAAATGCTTTTCTCTTTCATTTTTTCCAATGGTATAAATCTTCCCTCCGTTTATCAAAGAAAAAAGGCAACCTTTTGTCTATAGCCTGAGGAGAACACATTAGGAACAGCCCTAATGAGAATGGCAGCCAGAAGCAAGGACATGTATAAAAGATAATTACTGCTTAGATTGTGACTATCAACTTTCTACTGACACGAACAAAAAAATGATCTCAGAGATATTATATAAGCATTGCCTTTCACAATGCAGTATGACAGGACCAAATTTAACTCTTGGCGCCTTGTAGTATCAAATTATACAAGCTGTTCTTTCATCACGGAAAATTATAAAGCTGGAAATGAGAAGATATGCAAATCTTATTCACATTAAGCAAACAAGAGCTGCATTATTTTTTGCTTTCTAGGATGATGGAATGTGACCCAAAGGCTAAAAGCAAACCAATCCAGCACAGCAAGAAGGGTATGGGGCAGAGGTAATTTATTTTTTACCGTGCCCTTCTGACATAGTGAAACACTGACAAGCTGCCTATGATGGATTTTAGATATTTCAAGAGCTGCCATTACCAGCAAAGGTAAAGTCACCCTTCTTCAAACTTTGAAAATTTCACCCCCACCCCCCAAAATCACTGCATGGTCTATTCCATTTCACCATCTGCAAATGGACTGGAGAAAATGGGGAGCCATTCAGACCAATTCTGCAACATCTTCAAAATCAGTGCATGGTATTCTAGTCTCTCCAGGCATTTTTAGGGTCATAGGTATTGCTGGCTCTATTTTATATTAGGGCTTAAGAAATCATTTTCAAGAGCTCTCATTAGGCCTGTATAGATCTAGTTATGTGTCTAACACAGCAGCAGCAGTGGATGCAATGGAACTAACATGTCAATCAAATAGAATTCATCCGCATTATTTGTTATCATGGCCTGAGGAACACAGCACCAGACAAGATACTTCATATTGTTTGTTACATAATACTTACCTGATTTTGAATTACCAAGGAGTAAATGAGGAAGCATAAGTGACACATGCACAACTGTGTAATTACATTGTGTTTGTTCACTAATTAAAAAAAATTTACTATGCACTACCATTTCAATAGGGGCTTGATTTCATTGCACTCATATGAGTGAAAACCTAACTATAACAATATAACAAGCAAAAACATACCTGCATTGTGGGAGTAAATTTCCCCCAGACGCCATCCCTCCATTGCACATCTGCCCCCCATGCACATCAACCCCCATGCACATCCACTCCCATGCTCAATATCCTCCATGTTCATCCACCCCATGCAAATCATCCCCCCTATGCACATCAACACCCATGTGCAACAAACCCCATGCACAACAACCCACCATGCTCATCAACCATTCATGTGCATCAACCCCCCATGCACATCAACTCCCCATGCGCATCAACCCCCCAATGCGCATCAGTCTCCATATGCAGCTCATTACCCATGCACAACATTCCCTATGCACAATATTCCCCTTGCGCAATATCCCCCATGCACATCAAACCCCATGCACATAAATGCCCCCATACGCATCAATCCTCCATGTTCATTCAACACATGCGCAACAACCCCCCATGCACAACAACCCCCCATGCGCAACAACCCCCATGCTCAACCACCTCCCATGCACAACCACTTCTCATGTGCATCAGTCCCCCATGCGCATCAATTCAGCCATGTGCATCAATCCCCCATGCGCATCTACCTCCCATGCACTGCATCCCCCCATGCGCAACATCCCTCATGTGCAACAACTCCCCATGCACAACATTCCCACATGCGCATCATCTCCCCATGCACAACATACCGTGTGCATCAACCCCCAATGTGCATCAAACCCCCATGCGTATCAATTCCCCATCCGCAACATCGCCTGCATGAGCAAGCATCATTCCCTCATGTGCAACAAACCCCATGAGCATCAATCCCCCATGCTCATCAATCCCCAATGCTCATCCACCCCCATGCACATCTACCCCCATGTGCATCATCCCCATGTGCATCATCCCCCATGTGCATCATCCCCATGTGCAACATCCCCCATGTGCATCATCCCCCCATGCGCATCATCCCCCAGGTGCATCACCTCCCCAAGCACAACACACACCCATGTGCAACACCCCCATGTGCAGCATCCTCCCCAGTGCAACTCCTTCCTCTGAACAATTTCCCCCTCCCCCCCACTGCACCAGGCATCGAGCACCAAATTGGCTGGTATTGGTCAGTCTTCCATGTTAAGTATAGGACAAATCACGTTGCATCCCTTTTCAGCCACTTAAGGCTTAAATTTCTCAACATCGGTTCTGGGTGGGTGTTGATGTCACAGAAGGAACACCCACCCCAAATTTCATTCTTCTAGGTCCAGGGGTTGAAACAGAGCAGTTATGTCAGGGATTCTCAATGAAAGTATAAGAAGGAAAACACATTGTGCTCCATTTCACCCCCTTCTGGTTGGAATTTCCAAAAACCAGTTCTTAGTGGGAGCCTCCATCACAGAAAGAACACCCTCCCCAAATTTTATACTTTTTTGTCCTATACTTGAGGATTGATTAACATCCAGCAATTTAGTGCCTGTTGCCTAATGTACTGAGGAGGGTGCACTGGGGGGATGTTGCGCATGGGGGGGGGGTGATGTGCATGGGTGTTGATATGCATGGCAGGATGCTGCACTTGGTGGGTTGATGCGCATGGGGGTTGATGCACATGGGAGGTTTGATGTGTGTGGGGGCTGTGCACATGGAGGACAGTGCACATGGGGTGGTGGTGTGGAGGTTGTACGGGAGGGTGTTTCGAATGGAGTGATGATGTGCACTGGGGGTTGTTGTGCATGGAGGATGTTGTATGGGGGGGGTGTTGCGCATGGGGGGGATGAAGAGCATGGGGGTTGTTGTGCAGTGGGGGAATGGCATGTAGGGAAAATTTTACTCCTGCAATGCAGTTCTGTTTTTGCTACTAATATAACTATAATATAATAACTAATCTAACTGTAACAGTATAACTATAATAAAATATAATTTTTTCTCCAAGAACTGGAAGTGATTTAGGATGCAGTAATATGCACAGCTACTTGTTAGGAGAAAGCTCCAATTGGTCTGCACAACTTCTGAGTTAAACAAGGTTACCGATCAATTAACTCTCACAGTTTACCTAAGCTGAACAAGTAGAAAGGTAGAAAGGTAATTTTAAGGCAAAATAATGACAACTAGAAATATATATCACATACATCTAGAAGTTTTCAGAGAGATTGCACTTAGAGTTTTGAATGATCAATAACTTGTAAATAAAAGTTTTTCTATTATATAAGTTTTGGCTATAACAAAAAGAGAATGCTTTACTATATTTTGTTTTTCATCATCTGCAGACATTGGAGGTGTGTCAGATCACAACCCATCATTCTTCAATAGCAAACTGAACTTAGAGCTTATTAAAAGATTCAGTATATCAGCCTTAACCACAATGAGAGCTATCTGTTTACCATTCACTTCTAGCTTACTAGAAAAAGGATGACTTTACTAGTCATCCTAAAGACAGCAGCAGACATGAAAGGTGAAGCACTGTTAATGTGCCCTTGAAAAATTAACTTGTTTGAGTTATATAAAGAAACAAGACACCACAAGAATAAATTGTGAGATCTCTCCAAATGGCTTGCCAATTATGTGACAAGAGAGACCTAACTACCAATAGAGGTGAGAAGGTCAGAAAGTCTCCGTGGTCATTCACTCTTTTACCAAGCCTGCAATTTTGGGTGCCAATTATCATCAAGTCTGAAAGCTAAGCCTGCCAATTTGTCCCTGGAGAACTGATTTTGATACATTGCGCTCATATCCCCAAAATTATTCAATAGCATCAGATGGTAGGTAGTGACCCTAGGTCACTCACCAATAACCCAGGTTGGTATTTAAACAACTGAAGGATACCATGCCATACTGACTTCAGTTATCTCTTCTAATTGTGTCATTTATTATCCAAGCTCATGCTGTTGCAACAATTACTGTATTTGTCCATCTCATGGTAGATTAATAAACATCATTATGTTATGCCAGCAAGAAAGTTCTCTGCAATTTCATTTTAAAGCTGTAAGAAGGCAGTAAAAGCCACATTTATAGGCTTATACCTCCTAAGAAAATGTCTTTAGGATTGTGTCTTTAGGATTGTAGCCTCCTAAGTGTCTTTAGGATTAAGTCTTTAAGATTGTGTCTTCAGACTGCAGCCTCCTAAGTGTCTTTAGGATTGTGTCTTTAGGATTGCAGTCTCCTAAGTATCTTTAGGACTGAGTCTTTTGGATTGCATCCTAAGTAGACTTCATAGGATCATGCACATTGAATGCATGTTTTGAATTCAATTCCAGTGTTCATGAAGAATTCATAAAGCCAGTTCTGCTTGAACAAGACGGTCTTGGGAATACAACTTTTTTGAGGCATTTCCATGTTCCTCTTGGGTTTTGTGAAAGTGATAATCTAGCTCCAAATTGAAACTGGCAGCATCCTGGTTCAACTGACTCGACATCCCTTGCAGTCTCATCTTTGTTGTCACATATGGGTTGTGTTGATTGCTTTTACAAAGTGAAATGGATTTTCTTCATTAAGCGCTGCTTTAACATGGCACTTCAAACACATACACCCAATTTAAAACATGCAATAAAATCTATCACGTGCAGTGCTGTATAATTAATTTAATGAAGATCAGACAAAATTCAATCCACACCAACAAATCAGAGGCAGTCTTTGAGGCACAATTAAAGCAATACTCAAGGTTAACAAACAAACAAACAGACCACAATTCTAATTCTTGCCTGCTTATGCTACAGAGAAGCTGATACAATACAATACAGCACAATAAGAAGGTTTCCATTTCTCTGGAAGTCCTCTGTGAACCTGTATTGATTTAGGTTAAACATTTAACTCCCTAGCTTACTGTCAAATGTAATGGATTTTGACACACATTGATTTTTACAATACAAAAGAAATGAACGTTGTGAAAGGTAGAATTTCACTCAGTAGGAAGGAATAGGCTTTAGTGGCAGCAGTGTTACAAAAGCAGGCTACGGTGACAATCACAAGGACTGTCAGGCATTTGTGCATTTATGTACACTCTTTAGACCACTCTTTGAAAGATCGGGTTAACAGCATTTAAAAACCACCATAGTGACACTTAACTATAACAGTTTATTTCACTGTTTCATCTGTCGTTAAGATAACTCCTTGGCTATTCCCCAGCCACTGAAAATCATTTCAAAAGTTCAGTGAGTGCAAAAGGGATGGGGAAAGATGAGGGTCACCATGTCCTTAATCTCCATTCTGAGTAATCTGAATGTCTGAATAGGGTATGCAACATGCGTACAAGTTGTATAATGTGAAAAAGGCAATGGCTTCCAGAATACAGGCAGAGCATAAATATGTGTGGTATCTGTACAGGCTGTGTGCAAAGAGCAAGAATGATCCTGATTTTTGTGCTTGTACACGCAATCACTCATGCACGTAAGAGTATATGTAATTGGAATGTACATCCACAAAATGTTATTGGAACCCACAGAACATAATTTTCCATATGTTTTTCAGGACTGCATTGTTTCCAGGTTATACTGAAAATATGGTGGGTGCAGTTCCAAGAAGCCTGCGAGGTTCCATTTCTGGATGGGCTGTGTTTCAGTTCAGAACATGGGCTGTGGGCTGTATATGGGCTTAAGGCTGCAGCAGCACAGGATAAGCCCAGGCTGGCACCACTGGCAGTGATGTATGGATTCCAGAAGTGCAGGGGCTCAGGCTGGGTCTGAGGCTGGCATTACATTTCATGTGGGGAGTTATTCATACACCTTTACTGTGCTGATTTCAGTTCCAGGTTCAAATGGAATGAAAAGTATCAACCCTGGAATTAAAAGAGTATTTTTGTTTAGGGGATTATTGCCACTGTTGATAGTTGACTGCTGCTGAGTTATATTTTAACTATAAACACAGGAGATGCTACTCCAGATGGTCCCTTTAAAAGATGCTATAAATTTTAATAAAGCAAATAAATCTCTAATCATTCTAACACCAGCACTGCTGAGAATCTCTTTACACTTAATACAGCAGAACAAGAAAGGAGCATGCAGTCTTTAAATAAAAGCCCAGGAATTGTAATATAATTTACTAACTTTTGCTAGCAGCACTCTTAGTGCATGTTCCTTGGTCATCTGTGGAAGTGCAGCTGCTGCAGTTTCCATTTTTTTAATGCACACATACACAAACTCTTTTATTGTCCACCAGATGTCTAGGTTTATAATACTTGCTGGTATATTTCAGGTCACACAAAGTTCAGACAGATTTATAAAACATTTTTCCTTGATACATCAGATAGGAACAATGTGCTGGATATACTCAGTCATGTTAATGATTGTTGTCAAGTGGATAAGAAAGTTAGACTAAATTTTTTTTTCCTTGACACTTCTCAAGGAGACTTTCTTATTCAGTAGGCCAAAAAAAGGAGGAGGAGAAGAGAGATTTCAAACAATTTTGGGCTTTTGTGGGGGGGGGCATGTTTTATATTTTAATATCTCATCGTAAGAGCTGTGAAGAAAATATGAAAGTCATGAAAATATTTTTACCTGCATTCATAAGATGCTTTCAGAAGGAAGGAGGGAGACAGAGACTTCCATAGTAAGACATTTGGCCTCATTGTAGCCCCAGGGAAATCCAGTACTTGCCAATCAAGGATAACTTTCATACAAGTAAAGAAGGCTGTGCTCTTTGAAAACTAATGCAACAATAAGTATTTAGCCTTTTCAGTGCCACAAGACTCATACACTTACTCAGCCACTTACACAGTCCCAATATGAAAGTGCCAATTCTCATTAACAGTGGCTTTTGCATATGCTCCAGCTGCTTGGGAAATGAGCATTATACATGCAAACCAGACTTACCATATTATATCAAGATGCACAAATGCAGCATTTTTCTGAATTTTTTCCCCTTGGAAAGATGACACTTCTTTGTGCACTTTTAAAAAATATTAGGGGAATCCTATTTTATGAACCAGGAGGGCAAAGATCACTGTTTTTTAAGAAAAACACAGAACTAGAATCGATTGCAGTGTATTCCCCATGATGGTAATTAAAAATAAAACTTTGGCTGCATGCCTAACCATTCTACTCAAAAGTAAACCCCATTGTGTTCAATAGATCTTACTCCCAAGAAAGTGTCTTTAGGATTGTAGCCTTAGGCATACTTTTTATGATAAGTGAATAGACTTTGTAATCCACTTTGATTGAAGGTCTTCATTAATGGGTAAATCAGTTATGGAACATACTGGCGCAGAAATGCAGAGAAATGCAGAAAAAGGAGTCAACATTTGCAAAGTGAGAAATAAGCAATCCTCTGTCTTCATGAAGACTTGTGTTTGCAGCAAGTGGCAGAAATACTGTAGATAGTTTTCTTTTTCTGCTTTGTGGCTGCAGCAGGCAGATTATGGAAAATATGATGATGTGCTGTGACAGTTTTAGTGCTGTGTCAGTGTGCCATGAGATTTATAGACTGAAAATTGCTGCCTTCATGCTTTGTACAGGGCATTCACAAAATCAAGGAGTCTCCCCCCCCCCATGACATGCTCTGGGAGATTTTGCAAGAACTAGACTACTGCGGTGAGTTTAAAAATGGTTTTAAGAGAGATATTCTTGTGTCATGTCATGTTCCGAGAATTATTTATATAAGGACCTATGCATCAGCACCCTGGACAGTACTGTGAAAAGTTACCAGTATATCTTTACGGCCATTGGTGAACATTCTCACCAATACTTTTACAGGTACAGTGGTGCCTCACATAACCAGTTTAATTCGTTCCGGAACCATGCTTATGAAACGCTCTTTATGTGAAGCGGATTTTCCCATAGGAAATAATGGAAACGCAGACAATTGGATCCACAACCCCAAAAATTTTCCTAGAAAAATATTAACTGGATGTAAAAATGATGACAAAACACTAGAATTGAATTCAAAACATGCATTCAATGTGCATGATCCTATAATATCTACTTAGGCTGCCATCCTAAGTGTCCTAAAGACACTTTCCTGGGAGTAGAACCCATTTAACATAATGGGGCTTACTTCTGGGTAGACATGGTTAGGAGGCTGTAATCAAAGACACTTTCCTGGGAGTAAGCCCCATTTAACACAATCTTTTTGAAAGTTTTTTTAAAGTCATTTTAAAAAATTAAAATAAATCCAGAAGATTCCTTATTTGGGGGCTGTCGTGCCCCTCACTGTCATCACCAATTGACACCTCCACTTCAGACCTGTCATCTCATCCCTCCGCCATCTTTTCCTTAGTCTGAACGTCTCCCAGAATAAATCACAGACGCAGGTAAGTTCTGATCAAACAATAGTTGTTTTTATCAACGTCTCAGGGTAAGGGGGAAGAAGGGGGAAGGATGCAGGTAGCACAGACTGTCTTGGGATTTTACATTAAAGAGAACCACAGTTATTAACAAAGAATGTCCCCGAGAGGCCCTTCCCCAGGCGTTGATTCTCACAATATTTCTCCACCTATATCTTTCCCTTTTTCATGAATCTCCCTCTTTTCTTTACAGGTGCAGGAACCCTATTTTGTCCAGGTGAGTAATCCTCTCGGATATCAACAACGTCCTTTAACAGGTAAGTCAACTTCAACCAACTGCTAACAAGTAACCTGAGTTCTCTGTTTCCTTTCAGGTAAGCCGGTCAGGCCAGCTGTCGGACAGCGCCAGCGCTGGGTGATCCTCCTCTCTCTTTTCCTATCTCCAACGACTGTCCTCCCGCGTTCTCCACTCCTCCTTATATACACCTCCCGCTCCCCCTCCCTCTTCTCTCTTCTCCTGGACCCCTTAGTGGCCCAGCAGAGTGGGAGATGCCGGGATTGGCCCAGGAGGTAATGGGGTGCCCTGGGTAAACCCCAGTGCGCCCTGCGCAATACAATTGGAGGAGGTCCCACCACGAGTCAGACCAATAGACTCTGTCAGCCTCTGTAGACTCAAGCACCTTGTCCCAAGGAGGTCTAGGTCGCACACGCACTCCAGCCATTCCTTCTTCCGGGGTTGAGTCGACCCCACCACAGGGGCTGATAGGGAATACAAGCAGGAAGAACTAAAGAAACAAAACCAGATTTTGACTTGTCTCTCAAAACATACATTTCTGAAATGTGTTAACATCTTAGCTGGAGTGGCAGCTTCAATATTTTGTACTTTCAGGCATGGATATCTATATCCTAAATAGGGTCACACTGGACAGTGTACTCGCTCTGGAGATTGGAACACCTGCCTGTAATACATCTACTCTTTCCTGTTTAATTAGCCAAGGCCTGCTGTATCTTTTGTTAGTTTTTGATACACACAGAAAGAGGTCTTTTCATTCTTTTTTATCAGTGCTTTCCAAAAGCCTAGACAGGTGCCTGGGGATTACATCTAGTTTTTCTTCCTTCAAAGAAAGGGAACTGACGGAAATATCAGACCTCAACGACACTAAAATCTGAGAGGAGGGAGCAGGTGCAGAGGCGTTCCAGGCAGCTACTTCATTTACCTCACCATGTTCGGAAGGGGTCCGAATATTAGCCTTTTTGCTTCAGAGTGACATTGGCAGCCAGTGCAAGGCCTTTATAAAATACTATCTGTTTAATGCCAGGATGGCAGCTTTCAACATCATGGCTACTGTGGTAACCAGACCCTGCTTCTGACATGGCTGCCTTTGTTGGCTGTCAGTGATATGAAACCAAGAGCCACTTGCTTGCTGTTCCAGTGACACACGTACATTAAAAAATCCTATCTCGGCTTATCGTAATGAATTAGTAGTTGCTCCATTAGAGAGGAGAGAAACTGCAGCTGACAAATAGCTGGTGGTTTTCACTGTTCAATAAAATACTCACTGCCTCCACAAAAAATAGCTTCAGTTGCATTGCAGGGCCAGCAAAATCAACTGAGGGTTTGGAGGCAATTTCTAGAAACTGTTTTCTTGAGTTTTACTATTTATTTTTTATGTACAGGTCCAACCATGATATACATGGATTTTTTTATATGCGGATTTGACTCAACACGAATGGCTACTGCAAATTGCAGTTTAAAAACTGCTTTTCTACTGTTGTAGAGAGGTAGTCATGCAAGCAATAATTCAATTCTTCAATTCCAGAATCAAACCCCTGCAGATACTGAGACACTACCCTATTCTTCCACTAACAGGAAATGGGTTTTTAAGGCTGCAATCCTAAACATATTTTTCTTGGAGTAAGACCCAGTGAACAAAATGGGGCTTAATTCTGAGTAGACATGATTAGGATTGTGCTCTTCATCTGGTTTTCCACTTTTTCTATCCACTGATTTTTTTATCCACATGAATTTCCAGAATGGAACCCTGGTGGATAACAAGGGATACCCGTACTGGCTTTTTAAGAGGCTAGCCCAGAAGGACTCAGGATGAGAAAGGTATGTGAGAGACCTGGGATTGCATCAGTTAGTTATTCAGCAGAAGCCTACGAATTGATCAGTCCTAGGCCCAGATCAGCTTGAATCCAAAGATAAGTTTTCCCCCAACTAATCTAAGTGTTGTGCCCTAGACAGGCAGCTCAATCCAGAGCAACTAATCTGTCCACATAAGAGCCCTTAGGTTGTCCTATCTAACACTAGGTTGGAGCAACTGCAAGATGCTCCAGCCCAGTTACTCTGAAGGAGGCTTAGGGCAGAGCAAGGCAAGATAGGGTGCCCTGAGAGAGGTGGACCTGCTCTGCCCTAACTGGGGCAGCCTAAGCAGCTCAGGAGAGGCAAGTTGAAGGCATGTTTAGCATTGCCTAGGGCAGAGCAGTTACTCTGTATCCAGAGCCTGTTTCCAAGGCAGAAATGCCCTCTTCCAGCCCTCAGAGTTATACCACCTCAGAAGCAAGTATAGTAATGAGTAGACCCATAGGGGTCCATGATAAGGCCCGAGTAAGAATGGCAGTGCTGACCAAAAATCTGAGTTCTTGGCCAGCCTAGCTGCAACCCCTTCCTCTCAACCTCAGGATATGGAACAAACTACGGCTGCCCACAAACCTCAGGATACAGCAGGCCACTCCAAGAAGCCCCTTGTATTCACTGTAGAATGTACTGGCATCTCATCAGGGACTCCTTATAAGGCAGGCACCCAGTGGCGTCACCAGACTGGTGCGGCTGGTGTGGGCTGCATTGGGGATGCGCTCTGTATGGGGTGATGTGCCAGAGGAGTTTGACTGTCCTTTGGCAGGCCCCGGGCGTCAGCACCCCCATTCAGGCCTGCTCCAAGGCGGAGAATCAGCCAGAAGCTGACACTTGTCTGAGGAGCTGGCCTGAACGGCCATCTGAGATGCACTGCGCAGAAACACACTGAGCATGCCGAACAGCTTCAGAGGAGACTTCCTTAGAGCAGAGAAAGTCTGCGCCTCTGCACAGCCATTCGGCCTCACTCAGGAGGCGGAGCGGCAGCTGAATGGCTTCAGAAAGAGTACTGCACAGGCACCAACTCTGACGCCTGCACAGTCTCCCCCGAAGCCAAAAGGCTTCAGAAAAGCCTTTTCTGCAGGTGTCAGAGATGGTGCCTGTGCAGTACTCTTTCTGAAGCCAGTTGGCTTCAGAAACAACTGCGCAGGCGCCAACTTTGGTGACTGTGCAGTCCAGGTGGGGGGGGGGTGCATCCCAGGGATGACGCACAGACTTCCACACCAGGTGATGTGCAGAGTCATGTCACCACTTTAGGCACCACAGCTGTTCCTTGTTCAGTGTGATCTGAGGGGTGTCTCCTCAGGAGCAAGTCTTCCCCTTGTGTCAATTACTTAGCATGCTCTGGAGCAGTTAGGGCAGCCCAGGCTTCCTGACTCTCTGGATGCAGCATAACTCTCTGTTCTGGATACAGAATAGTTAGGAGAGTGCAGTTAGGTCAGAGCAGGCTGAATTTGCTCTGGATTGCAGCCTTATACAGTTAGTTGTTAGCAACAAACCTGAAAGGGGGTAGAAGAACAAGAGACATGAGACATAAGACAAGAGACATGAGACATGAGACAAGAGACATGTCAGGGAATTGAAGAATAAAGAGGGGAAAGAAGAAAGACAAGTGATACTGTAAAAGAGCAAATAGTATTAGCCCATAAGGTCTCACTATATCAAAACCCAGAGGCGGATCTAGGGAGCTGCAGGGGATGCAGACTGTGGGGGGCAACAGAGTATGGGCGCCTCAGGGCATGAGTTTGCAACTCCTTTGGTGCCACCCCCTCCTTCTGGGACAGGCAAGGAGAGCGTTGCAGCCTCCAGCAGGCAACATCAATTCCTCCAACAACCTGCCTTCCTCCTGCCTCCTCCCTGCCCCCCTACCAGCCTGAAGATGGACAGTCTGTTAGCCACACTCCTCAGGAGCAGATGCCCCAGTTTCTGCCCACCAGGTACTAATCCTAACCATGTCTACTCAGAAGTATGCCCCTGGGGTTTACTCCCAGGAAAGTGCAAACAGTGGTTTGGATCTGTCTCCAACCACACACAGCAATTCCCAGTCCCAGCAATCCCAATTCTGACCATGTCTACTCAGAAGTAAGCCCCATAAATTATATGTTATACACACATCCTCTTTTTTTAGCCTTGTGTCCTGGAAAAAAATATTTCTTTTCCTTATGAGCAGTAAGCATGTAGCCTTCCTGTAATTAATAAATTTAATGTGATGCTTTAAATTTAATAAGAGTGTTTAAATTAACCACGAGAGCAATATATATGAGTGTTTTTATCTTTTATTTTGTCATGTCCTACATTTATTTTATTTATTTTATTTTAAATATTTTTATATCCTGCCTTTCTCAGGCAAATTAGCCCGACTCAAGGTGGCTGCCATAAAACATAATTAAAACATAAAACAATAAACATAAAAATAATGAACCAAAATAAAAAATAAAATAAATAAAATAAAATAATAAAAAACAAAAAAACATAAAAAAGCATTTTACTTGGCTGTCCTACATTTTGGAAGCGTTGTCCTCTCAATTAGTTATGGCATATGATCACCCTGGATGGGAAAGGCCACCCCATGATCTCAGGGTGACCATATGCAATAACCAAGAAAGAGGACAATGCTCTCAGAATGTAGGACAGCCAAATAAAATGTAGGACATGACAAAATAAAAGGTAAAAATACTCATATTGCTTTCATGTGCTTAATTTAAACACCTTATTACTTTTTATTAAATTAAAAACTGATATGTATAATTTATTACATATATATTTATTAATTACAAGAAGGCTGCAATCTTCGTACTTACAAGGAAAAGGAGGACATTGAAGATTTTTTTCCCCAGTACACAAGGCTTAAGTGCAGGACATGTCCTACAGACTGCCTTCTATGCACCACATCCCCAACAGAAACCCCCACTTCCCTCCTAACTGCCCCCCAAGATGAGCCTCCCCACCCTTCCCTCCATGTTGCCAGCCCCCTTCCCTCCAGTGTGTGTGTGTGTGTGTGTGAGTGATAGAACATATGCTTGTGCTTGGTGCAAAACATAATTCTGTGCTTGGTGCAAAAGTCTTCGTCTGGTCCTTTCATTACAAACGTTAGTGCTAAGGTCTGTCTGGTCATTTGCAGGGGTCTGGATTAGATTACCTAAGGGGGTCCCTTCCCCCCGTGTGACTCTATGATTGTTGCAACAGTCTGTGTTTGGTCCTTTGATTGCAGACATTAGTGCTAAAGTCTGTCTGCTCCTTTGCAGAGATCTTTTCCTGCTACATGCTGGGGGTTGGACTAGATGACCTAATGGGGTCCCTTCCAACTGTTTTGATGGGGCGAAATTTCTGTTCTTGCTATGGGCGCCATTTTGCCTAGGTACGCCTCTGTCAACACCTATGTGTGGAGTCCTATAAAATTGCAGAAACAGTCCTCAGAGCCAGAGGAAGTATCTGTGTGGGCTTCTTGCTTGGTTCTCACATGGACACAGTATTCTTTTTCATCAGCTATCTTAATTTTTTATTTCTGTCCCATTCCCATTTAATTTATTTATTTGTTGGATTTTTATCTTGCCTTTCTCTGCAGAAGCAGACTCAAGATGACTAACAACACAAATACCAGTAAAACACTATGCCATTTTTCCTGTCTTCCTGTTTCTAAAGACCATCTTTTTATAAACACAGTGTTATGCAAACAAATTGAATGCTGCTTTTCAATGTTGTGCACTATGTCTTCAAGAGTCAGGAAAAAAGTTTCAGCACTGCTACAGAGGTGTTTGGAGCAGGATTTGAATCTGCTCTCCTTTCAACTTTAGAGTCTAACAGCACAATCCTAAACATAGACACTCAAAAGTAAGCCCCATTGTGTTGAATAGGTCTTACTCCCAGGAAAGTGTTTTGAGGTTTACAGCCTAACTGCACAATCCAGAGTAACTACGGGAGCTCTTACATCGACATAGGAAAAGGCACTCTGGATTGCTCTATGAATTTCCCATAGGTTTCCACCAGGTGGTACCGAAACTATGTTGATGTAAATGTCTCTTAAGAGCTCTAGTAGTTACACTAAGAGCACAATCCTAACCATGTCTACTCAAAAGTAAGCCCTGTTGTGTTCAATGGGTCTTGCTCCCAGGAAAGTGTCTTTAGGATTGCAGCCTTAGGGCACAATCCAGAGTAACTATGGGGAGTCGTTGCTCCAGTGTAAGAACAATTTGGTCTGGATTGCAATAAGAATTCCCATAGGTTTTCACTAGGCGGTGCATTATCTACGGGTACACATAATGTCTCTTACATGCTCCCGTAGTTACTCTGGGTTGTAGGGTTAGTCTCCAATCCTATATGCACTTGCCTGGGAGTAAGCCTAATTGAATACAATGGGACTTACATTTGAATAGACATGAATAGGATTGCACTATAAGGCCAAAAATAATGAAATGTAGACACTTCAGGTTATATATTTAAGAATTTAAATAGATTATTTGTGTTAGTGGTACAATAAATAGTGATTTCTGGAAGCCTGGAGTATAGCACCTCTTTCATTAGCAAACATATCAGCTACTGCTAAATCTTGAGTTGCTTCGCATAACAAGGAGAACAAAATAGCACATTTAACATTGACTGGATTGCCAAGGCAAAAACAAATTACATAGGTGGCCATGAGACCTCCCAATCCCCTGAAGCAGAATTACCTCTTTAAGCCAGCCAGCCCATGGCAGACATGTAGGCAACTGCTCACTAGGCTGCAGCCAGAATGAGTTAATGAAGTGCACCGAAAGCTCTGAATGCACTAGACATAATATGAAATACACTACAGACAAAAAACCTAATTTTTCAAGTGAACAGGATACTATTCTCTAACAATTTCACATACAGGAACTATAGGGCTTGAACAAGGAGCTTCCGAATCTGTCTAGTCCAGTAGTCTTCAATCTTTTTTGAGCCATAACACCAATAAATATTATGAGACTACCATCACTCCCAGATCATTTCCACCCACCCCATCCTAATTCCATCCTCCCAGCACTGTTCACTATAACCAAATGTAAGAAAGAAAAAGCAGGAAAAGTCACAATGAAGCCTTGCACTAGTGAAAGCTATTTCAGCACAATTGCTAAGATTGTGAGCAGGTTTGTGAAACAATCTTGTGGAATCTGAATGGGGTAAACTAAATGCCTCCCTCTTTACCTGGCCACAACCAAGTTGTGGTTGCCACAACCATCTCCAGATTCCACTGCCCATAGCTGCAATATGACCTTTGCATTCTCTGTACTTGACCTGGATGAAATGTCATGTTCAGTGATGAAATTTCATTAGCACATACTCTGTACTAAGGTGTTGTTTGCTAATATCAACATTATAGGAGCCCTAATTTGTCTGGGTCTCTCCATTGTTATATATGGCTTTACCCAACTGTAGAAATTTTTAAGCATCATAGCCCACAAAATATTGTGCTAGTTGTAGTGGAGCACTATATATGTAATTCAGTGCTTGATCATTATGGCTCTACAGAACATCTACCATAAAACGTCTTTATTTTCCCATGTGTGTAGTTAGAATACAGCAATTTCAAAGCGTTACTAGACTTTATGATTATTCCCTAATGCAACATCAACCATTCACATCATACAAAAGCTCCTCCCTTTTGTTACCCACATAACGGAAGAGCCATGGATTCTCCAAATGTATCCTTTAGTGAGATCTTCGCCTGGCTAAAACCAGTATCAACAAAACTCCCATTTAAATCCAGCATCAACAAGACAAGAAAAACTGGTTGTACATAACATCGACTCCCATTTAAACAGATCTTTATCAACAGAACTTTGATTTACGTTCTCTGATTTCTCTAAATAAAGACTATTTAATAAAATATGAATATTTTAGACCATTTACTAAAAATGAATTATTTTACTTTAATATGACTAAATACGATTTAAATTATCATGATTAGCTCATAAGGAACATAATGAGGTGACAAGAAATTAAACTTTGAATCATCCTTTTTGCTGATGCATTTTTCCTAGCCTTTATATTTCAGGTGAATGACTGCACACTTTCCAGTAATTGCAGGTTTCATGAAACATATCTGTTGCTATGGATCATACGAGGTGTGTCCAGACAGTAATGAGAATTACTTTCCTACACTCAAGAAGTGTTCTGTGAAAGGAAAAGCTTATCAAAGTCAATTAATTTAGGGTGCAATCCAGAGTAACTAGGGGGAGTCCTTGCTCTGGTGTAAGAACAATTTGCTCTGAATTGCAATATGAATTTCCTATAGGTTTTCACTAAGTGGTGCAGTAAATACAGGTGCACGTAATGTCTCTTACATGCTCCCATATTCTGGATTGTAGGGTTAAATTCAGTGTTTAAATTATCTGCTTACAATATTTCCTAAATATTTCCCAAAATACATTTGGGGATCTTTCCTCCCTTTATTGTATTTTCATCAACGGTCCGATTGCTCCTAGACGCCCTTAAAGTATCTGGTTAAAAACTGGGTCCTGATCTCATTTGCTACTTCTATCCAAGCACAGCTGGGCAGTTGAGTTCAATCACATCCTAAACCATCTATCAGATATTGATGATTGGCTGAAAACACCTGTTTTGCTGGCACCACAAAAGTTTATTCCATCCAGTGAAACACAGGCTATCACTCACCACCACCATTAATAAGTGTTTAAACTTTGCTAATGGTTAACTTTCAGCTGTACTGTCCTCCTCCTTCCTTTTGCTTGCTGCGTAGTGAAAGATGACAGGTGGTACTTTATTTCAGCCACCTGTGCACTAGCAAAAGCCAATATTTACCTACAAGAGGCAGAACCTACTAGGAAGTTCTCTTTCACAAGTCCCATGGGTGTGCTTAACATGGGTGAAGTACAAAACAGTTTAGTCTGTGAAAATGTAGGATTTTATACAGGGTGATCTATCTAGCCATTTGGGATTGTTTATTTCTTCCATTCTCTTTCTTTGTAAGAACTGCAACTTAATGGAGTTCCTAAAATCATTTGTCCCATCCAACAGTACAATGAGTAGAACAAACACCTTGACCTCATTCAGGTGTAACAGGGAACCATGGTTTGTTCTTCTTTGAAAACAATCTTTGAAGAGCTGGGTTCACATTCACTCTTCTGCCTTCCTTTGTGTATTTGAAGAAGAAAGTGAAACATTCTGCTTCCAAAAGGCAACTTCTTCAGCATTTTTCCTGTGTGGCAAGAGTCAGCAACCTTTCAGCAGTGTTATGCCAAATCAATGTTTCAATGTTATTCAGTGTGCTGACATGATTCTATGTGCAGACAAGCCATATGCTGACATTATATATACCGGTAATGGGCAGCGGGACTGACAGCCACCAGCAGGCACCACGAACGAGCAGCATTGACTCACCAGTGTTGCTTCTGCCCATGCTCTAAAAAGCCCTCCTCTCCACCTGAGCCTTTTACTGGCATTTGTCATGCCACATCTGGCCTCCTGACCCAGAAGAAATTGACAATGATATTATCACCAATTACTTCCAGTGGTACTTCAAACAAGTGGACCACGTGAAGTGGCATGACTAACTCTGAGACACTGCTCCAGTTGGTTAAGAACTGGTTTTCTCCCTCACTGGGGATCTTTAAGCAAAGACTCAACAAGCACCTGTTGGACGTGCTCTAGGAGGGTTTCTTGCTACAGGCAGGGGTTAGACTTGATTACCTTTTAGGTCCCTTCCAACTCTACAATACTAAACTTCCCTTAGTTTGAAGATAATGAAAAAATTGCAATTTGTTGTTAAACTGAAAGTGGAACCTTTTACTTTCCATGATAAAGGGAAGGGAGACTATGTAAGCCAACAGTTTTTCAAGGATCATCCTTGTAATGGGAAACCATGGTTTTGTAACTGAACCAGGCTCTTGACTCTAAATACTAACTGATGATACTGGAGGGCAACAAAGGATGACCTTGCAATAATCACACATTTGCTATCCATATTTGGTTTGGCAGAACTCAAGAGGATAATTAAAGGACTGGAACAGGTTACTGGCAGCAAGTTCAAGTCATTTAGGTTTCAGCCACACAAAAAGGGAAAGATTCATCCCCATTTGGCAACTATCAGAGCCCCTAATGATTAGATGACTTAACAGAATACAATTTCTTACTTCTCTGTTGCAAATAAGGGTTACAGCCAGATTATTCAAGCCATGACCTGGATAGCCTCAAACAGGGCAACACAGCAAGATTCAATAAATGTCTCTCCACAGATTGCTCTTTCCTAGAAATGTAAAATGGATTAAAAGGGGGCAGGTGCTGACTGTCAGACGTTCCCCAGCATCAGACTGCTTGACTCTCTTCCACCCAGCTGCCGTTCTTATACAAATGAATGCTGCTGTCTCCAAGAATAATTTTCCTCATTCTCCCTCATGCTATTGGCTATGTCTGCCAACCAACCACCAGTTTCAGCTTGCTCGGGATAATTCATCATTGTTATGTGCACAGTTTTAAGTTGTGAGGGCTTCTAAGCAATATATTGGTAGTGCCTAGACTTTCTGACTTTTTCCTTTTTTCTCAAGCCATTTTTCTAAATGCTTTTGAGTAGGAGAAACATAGTGAGCTTGTTGCTAAAGTTGTCATCCACAGCAAAAAAAGACAACCCCGTAAGTCCAATACTCATGAAATCTACTGTGCCAAAGATAGCACTGATGGAGAACTGCAGTCAAGTGCATTTCTAATTCAAAATAATAAATATTCCAACTGATTATTTGCAGACCTTCACTGACAAGCAGGCTCAGCACTTGAAGTATCTTAGCAAAGGATCTTTTCTAGTGTCTTTCCTGAAAAGGGGGCAAAATCAGTGATGGAATTCAAAGAAATTAACAACCGGTTCTATGACCATCTGGCAGCCACTTTTAAATGGCTATTTTTAAACTTTATATGTCCTATGTCTTGTTAACAACCAGTTCTATAGAGTAGGTGCAAACCTGCTGGAGCCCACCACTGGGCCGCAAAACACTTAGGTTTTTCAGGAGGAGCTACACCTGTGTTGTGACCTTGTCTTCAGAGAAAGTCGCAACTGCAAAAGCCTTTATGTTCACAGACATTACTGACTCTGGAGCAAGGGGGAGCAAGTCCTTACTGGCTTTATACCAGTAAACATTGTAATGGTGCTTTACACAGGTGTCACTAGTCCTGAAAAAAATCAGTGACTTGCCCCAGGAATACCACTATCTTTCCTAATGGAGGAGTTATTGCAAGTAACATCAGGCTGGGTTTGTTTCAACCAAACTATACATTCACATATTTCTCAGAGAATGCCCAAATGTTCAATTTACCACTAAAACAAGTGTCTAGGATCTAATACTCTACCTTACTAGGTCAGCAGTTCCTTCTTCTGTTGACAAGTTGCACCCTGTGCCACTTATTTGTATGGCAATTCTTTAATAAAGGTACCATAAGTGTTCTTTCCAGTAGACTTTATCTGAAATGTGAGAGGAATAATATAACTGCACACAGCAGATAAATACAGAATTATACCAGCAGTTGCAGAGAATGTCACAGAGAGATATAAGAGGCTGAATTCTACATGTGTTTTAATGTGCATTCAAAGTGAATGTTGAATTGGACTGCTCAGGAAAAAAGGGCATGGTCCCCTAGCGAGTCTGAAGAGTCTGGAGTGAATAAGCAACCTCTGTTGTTCCAGTGGGGATCAGTTGGTCTCTGTGGAGATTTCCAGATTACCATTAACCCTGTTTTAAAATTCGGTATTCTTTGCCACCCATGGCTGACATATTTGCAGGACTGTCATGGGGGAACAGTTTGGCAAGCCTGATCTGTCACAAGCTAACTCGCAGATAGAAGTTAATAGAAAACTTCTATTAACTAGAAGTTAGAAAAAAATATTCTATTAACTAGAAGATAGAAAAAAATATTCGAAAGTGTACCTCACCCTTAATACTTCAAAAGGGATGCACCAAAATAACAGATTAGTGTTTAGTATTGTATCAATTCCAGCTACCTGGCACATCAATTAGGAGTAATCAAATGGTAGGAGTGGCAAATTCCTCCTGCTGCAAGTAAAGTGGTTTCACAGCCCAGCAAGTGGCTCACTCCTTGCCTGCAGCCTTTGGGTCATACTATAGAGAATTTTTGTCCTGGTCTTCCTTTGCAGCCTGTACCTTGGGTTTTTTTCTCTTTTTTCCCCTGATCTCTCTCCTTTCCCCTTCCATTCTATCACCTATAAAGTCCTGATTTTCCAACTCAGTTTCCCCTGGTAGCATCTTGATTTTCCTTATTTTCTGCTCCCTTTCCTTCTGCTCCATTTCTCTATGCTTTCAACATTAAGCCCTTGTAAGGATATCATCTACTTTCTTCTTTTTGCCTAAAAACT
This sequence comes from Cryptoblepharus egeriae, assembly GCA_030015325.1. NCBI lineage: Eukaryota > Metazoa > Chordata > Lepidosauria > Squamata > Scincidae > Cryptoblepharus > Cryptoblepharus egeriae. The sequence continues at coordinate 60,531,979 of JAREYC010000003.1, read as the reverse complement.
ACTGAATATACAACACTGCTTTTTTCCTGTTCCATATAATTGTATTATTATCCTAGAATAAACGTTCTTCTTGTTGAACCTATACTGTTGCCTCCATCTTTTCTGTATAGTGTTCCACAGACTTGAACCACTGACCACAAAATTCAGTTCCTCCATACTTAGGGCACAATCCTATCCAACTTTCCAGCACTGATGCAGCTGTGCCAACAAGGCACACACTGAAGTCTTTGGTGGGAGAGCAGTCATTGGTTCCTGTTTTCCTGGGCCTGAATTGCAGCTGCATTGGCCCTTGAAACATGGATAGGATTTTGCCCTTAGTAGACTGACTTTGCACAAGTCCTTGCACACCTTGTTTCAGCACTGCTGTTAATTCAGTTAAGGGAGAAAGGTGGATCTCAGATCTGAGAAACCTAAGTCCACAGGTTCTGATCCAGTATCCAACATGGATGAGATGGAAATCCCTGCTTGCCATCCCTGCTTCAGTGGGGGCATCCCTACCAAGTGTTGCAGTCTGTCGCATAAAACAGAACACAATACATTGTTATACAACTTCACAGAAAAGCAGCAAGAGCAACCTGTTGGCCCAGGCTACATGACAATAATATGGAAGGATGTAAATCTAAACATGTCTAACAGGATTCCTTCCACAAACCTACTGGCGTCTTGCACTTCCTAATGAATTCTGCTTAGCTATGTTGGATTGTGTTAAAATGCTTCAGGGACTTTTGTTGTTGAGCTGAACAGTTGAAATATTCTCTCCTTTTGTGTGATGTATTAGCTTGTTTGCACACATGCCAGTGTCTGTCTTACTGGAGAGAGGATCAGACCTTTTCAATTATTTACACATTAAGCCCCTCTAGGTTTTTAGCTGCCTGCAATTGTGCATCTGCTTCATCATTTCATTTAGAAGAGGTTTCTCTTGCCAAAGGTTATAAATTCTATTTTTCAGCCTAAGAAAGATAGGAGATAGTTATCCCTCTATGTTCTGCAAAGAGAGCAAAAAAATAAATTTATCATCTGAGCTTCTCATTTTTACTGCTGAGCTTCTCATTTTTACTTCTGAATTAGAAATGTGCATTTAAAACCAATTCATTCATAACTTTTCAATCATGGACATAATTTTGGCCATGTTATGGTATCAGAGGAATTGTAAAGGATGAAAAGTTCTCATGGTTTGAATTTGCACTGCAAAGAGGATCACAACTGAGAATTGGGTTGCGATCCTGCTGTCCTGAATGGACAGCAAGGTGCAAAACGTCCCATCATGTCATGTATAATCCAACTCTGCACACCTTGGCAAAGCAACTCTGATGCATGCAGTGTTCTAGTTTCCAGTGCTGCACTTCTTAGAGCAACTCTAAGAGTTGTCCTTATGCCAGAGACGGACAATTGATTAAGATTATGCCCAGATTATACTAATTTGGTGAAAGATCAAATACTCATGTGTGCCATTTCTCCTTACATCATACAATGCAATTTGAAAATGAATTGTAGGTGAGCCTTGAATCTGGAAAAAATTGCAGCTAGGCTTGGTTGTATTCTTTGCTGTGACCTTAGTTTCCACAAAGAAGAGGAATTTGGGGGTTTGATTTTGCCCATTAGTTCCCTACTTTTCCTTCACACACATTACTAAGCTATGGAAGCAATGGATACATCAAGGGACCTGTTGGGGTGTGACACCCTGCTGATATGCAGGGCTTAGCAGAGTAGTTGTGCAGAGGCAAACGGGCAGCAGCACAGAGTAAACACGACAGCTGTTTATAGTTAAAGATAACTATATTGTTTAAAGGAAAGGCAGAAGATAAGTCCAGTAACACAGTCCAAGGTCAGAGCAGTAGATCAGTCATATACATACATCCAGTTGCAGGGTTTTCCAATCTCAGTAAATCCAGTTAAACAGTCCACAAGTCAGTCCACAGATACAGTTCAGTCTTTCAGAGTATCAACACAGCAAAATACTCCTCCTCAGTAACCCACACGTTGCAATAATCTCACACACACTTAAATTTAGTGGAACACCAATCAGTAATAGATATTACAGTCAGGTGACCAGTGACTCAGCACTTCCAATTATGCTGACTCATGCTGTAAGAGCAGTTTGCATCAGCTAGATTGCATCAGCCTTCTTCAGTATTGCATCAGCCTGGAATCAACTTGCCTGAACAAATATGTTTTATTATTAAATTCAAATACTAACAGGACCTACTGGATTGATATAAACAAAAATAAATAGGTGGATGGTGACATCTGTAGAAACCCAGTAGCTACTGGCTAATTCAATTCCATCTACACATTTTGACACTGACTTCAAAATGAGAAGAATACAAGGTGAAAATTAGGTGAATACTCACCACTACTCACAATCCCAGCTGGCAGCTTTAAAAAGGTCTCCAAATATTTCTGTATGCAATTAAACTGAAAAAAAGAGGAAAATGTTCTTCCCTATATTCGGCACATCAAGCATCTGAATGTTTAAGGTGAGAAGGGAAGGAAAGATTGCCTATAGCACTGATTCTCAGTTCCATCGTGTTAAAATGTCAAAATAAGATTTTTGCCAGTGGCATAAACATCCTCAAGAAACTTTAGGGAATGCATGTGTTTATGTGTATGCTCATTTTTGTTTTTACAACCCAGGGAGAGGGATTATTTTGCACACAATAAAGAAGCTGAGAGGGTTTCCAAGCCAGCCAAGATTTTCAGCATAGAGGCATATAGTCAGGGTCAGTCAGACACACAGCTTCTCCTTGTGCACCACCTTTATTTTTTCCACCCATCCCAAAATAACCAGCAAAGCTCAAGCTCAGCATTCTGCTTTTATGTTGGAGGTAAATCACAAAAGGGCTGTTTATCCCTCCCTCCCTCCTCCTTTTCTTGCCCCATCCCCCACTCTCGATAGCTTTTGTAATCTCGTGAACTGAGCTCCCAAGTGACAAAAGACAGTTGCACACAGAGAAACGTGATAGATCACAGCAATACCAGGAAGAATTCAAGGGCTGATCCATTTTAATAAAAAGATGTCATTGGGGACCTGTGCGTGCTACATGAACTTACATGAGTGGAATGGTGGCAATTATGTTATATGGGATATTAAATCAAGAAGACACTGAACGCCTGCAAGAGTCCGAAGCTCTTCTCCCACCCATCATAGGTAGTATAGTTCAAGAAACAGTCTGATGGCCCTTTTTTGACTCTCCGTCATATCCTTACAAACATATCCAGAAAATATCAGTCTTATTAGAGAAGGATAAGGAGGAGCCAGAATATGTAGCCCTGAATTGAATATTAAAGGCATGTTCGGTTCTCAGAACTGTTTTCAAAATGTCCTGGTAGTCTGAATTAATGATCAGAACTCCATTTTTATTTAAAAGGTTTTTTCACTTTCAATATTGTTGCTTTCAATATTATCGAGAATTATACAATATTTTGCAGTTTAAAATCAAATCACCTTCCCCGTATATTCATCCTACAAGTTACACCAGCTTTCTTTTTATATTTGCCTTCATCACCAGTACAGACACTGATAGACAAGCATTAGACAGAAACAATTAAATCAGTGGCGATGTGCAAATATTCCAGTCAGCAATCAGATCAGTCAAATGAAATGTCTGAGCATATCAAGCAACTTGGTAAATCTTATAATCTACAACGAAGTCTTATTTAACAAGCAATATTAAGACAAATTTGCAAAGCGTAAGCAATGCTAGGAATTGTCCTGCTTTAGCAGTGTCACTGTTATATTTGGCTCATACTGATACCTATAATATTTCATTTAAATGGAAGATATGGATATTTTGCTATTAATTTAGAATCCTTATGAATAATTGTTTAGCCATACATTAGTTTATCTGTATATAATATGTGATCCTTATTGGTTCATCAGTTTGACTACATAGTTCAACGTTTGGTATCATTAAAAAAACTCACAGTGCTGCGGACATAAATGAACTGATGAATCTTTTCAAACTACAATGTGTCCCTGTATTTCTCTATAATAAGCCCCTCAGGCTTTCAGCTTGGAAACCATAAAATGTATCACAGCTTCCTCCTGAAACATTATTGTATTTAGGGCCAGTGCTACCTGACTGATGAAACCTATACCTGAGCAGTCCTGTATCAGTTAACAGGAAAAGGGTTTCAGTGTTGGGAAGAAAAGAGACAACACCGACCTGCACATTTCAAAAGCAGGCAATGAACCACTCTCTGCCCTTATGGACCTCTCTACCTGTCCCCTCAGTGACCACTGCAAGAGGAATGATCCTCTCTCTCTCTCTCTCTCTCTCTCTCTCTCTCTCCAGGTGTGAGCACAGCACATGGCTTTCCACCAGGGCCCCAAACCCACATGCAAGCAGGAGCAGCTTTAGTGCTTCTGGTCCATTCAAGTGTAAGAAAACTGTAGTCTTCACCAGATGCTGTAAATATGAGACTTCATGATTTGTAAGTAAACCTATTCTAAAGCTTGATTCTGGTCTTGGTCTTGATTTTTTGCATGTGCCTAAGCAAACAGCCAGGGTGGAGGGAAAGGCATCTGAACCACAGAAGGGAATGCTCTGTGTTCATCACTCTGCTAAGTTGATTCACTTTCCAATATTCAGGGCTAAATGTGCCTTCATTTAAAAAAAAGAATTATGATTTTCTAATCTCTAGTTTTCTATACACAAAGAATTTTTAGTCGCATGAGCATAATAACTGGAAATGGTTATTTCCAACAGAGTTTTGTTCATCTGCTATTAGTTAGCATCAAGAATACTGGACTATGGGGACGTAATGGCTATTTTATCTTCATGCATGCATGGTACAGTGACCTAGAATAGACTTTCTCCCATAGTAATAAAAATGTCTAATTTTAGATGGGGCCTCCGTATTCATTGATTTGGTATCCACCACTTTGACTCACCAAGGCAAAAGCACGAAAATCCAATTTCCTACCTACTATTAAATAATCATAATGTAATTCCACTACGGCGTAAGTGGTTAAGTCACTGTGCCTGTTAACCAGCAGGTCAGGGTTTGAGACCTGGATCGGCCCCACAGGTCAGGGTGAGCTCCTGTCCTTAGCCCAGCTCTGCAATGCCAGCTGGATCCAATCGTATTGGCTCTGCCTTTCCATTGGACTAATTCAGTGGCGTGGAGAGGGGGGATTTGCTGCTTGGAGCCTATCCTCCATAACAATCTAATCCAAGCTTTCATGCTTCGCATGCAGCGTATGCAGCACCGAGCATGATACCATAGTCTTTCAAGACTGACGGAGGCCTGCTTTTTTTAGTGTCTGAATGCAGTATAGTGTTTGCATCAATGCATTCTGTGTGACAACAGAGAAACCTGTAAGTAGGATGTTAAAGCTATTGATTTGGTAACCACTGATTTTAAAAAAAAAATCTACTCAGAGTTCTGGAAGTTAACATCAGTGGATAATGAGGCATGACCTGTATTCAGTGGCATTGCAGCATCTCAGCCAAGTCAAAGGACATGACAACAAGCAGCCAGTTTTTAGTGTACTATATAAGATCAAAAAGTCCAGGCTTGCAGCATTTGTCAAGGAAGCAAATGAGTGCTAAGAAACTGGGTGTACTGACAGTTGCACAACATCATAAATCAGCAGCCCTTTTGGGGCCCTACTTTCTCTGCATTAATTGAACATAGGTACAGAGAGTATGGCAGCTAGCCACACACCCTCTGCTGATTCATTAGCTCCCCCCCACCACCACCAAGATCCCCATTTCCCATTTTGATTTTCTCATGATCAGTGAACACATGAAGAGTAATTCCTAAGGAAGACTGCAGGATCGTTTTTCCCCCAGGATCAAATATTATGACATTTGTAGTGGTACACTGGCATTGTTATGTTCTTTATGCTGCAAACCTAGACACCTTCCTGGTAGTAAGACCCACTGAGCACAATGAATAGGCATGGTTAGGATTGCAGCCATATTTGGAAACAGAGTTACAAGGTTCTTGGAGAAAAACAACAGCAAGCCAACCAGTTGGTTTTTTTGGTTTTGTTTTGTTTTTGGGTTTCCTACTAATCTTCTGCTCACCAAGAATATTTCTTCACACTTCTGCCCCTACCCCACCTCACTCCAGATGTATCCAATGTGCTACGGGCTGATCATATACACCTTGGAGTCATTTTATCCTATGGTCCAATCTCACTGAAATCCACCATCTAACTGATGCAGGTATGCCAATAGGTAGTGATGGGATTCAAAGAAATTAACAACCGGTTCCATGCCCATCTGGCAGCCACTTTTAAATGGCTATTTTTAAACTTTCTATGTCTTATCTCTTGTTAACAACTGGTTCTATAGAATAGGTGCGAACCTGCTGGAGCCCACCACTGCCAATAGGGCACTCATAGGGCACCCCCACCATAGGAAGGGGTAGTTGGAAAAGTCTTCTTGGTGAAAGTGAATTTTTGCTCATATCCCAAGAGAAAGCCTTCACTGCTGTCTTGGGACTCTGAATCACTCCTGCAGTTTTGCAGGCATAAGTCTGAAGCACGTAATGGAAGTGGAAAGAGAGATGGAAGAGGCTAGCATTTTAGTATGCACAAGTGTTACCAATCCTTCCTGTCTTCGTCCCTACCCCGACCCTCCTGGTAACTCCCTGTTCCACCACCCTCCCTGTCCCCATTATGTCCTTGCAGCCATTGGACTTACCTTTCCCAGTATGGCAATGAGCCTCCTATGCTGCTGCCAGTTGCACCAGCATGTAAAAAAATGGTAACTGGTGGGGTGCTGCATGTGCAGCCAAAAGCCATTTTATGACTATGGAACTCTGTCCTCCATTATAAACCCATTTGCACACCTTTCTAAGTCTGGATAGGATTGGGCCATAAGTTGTGACAAAAGCCCATTGAAGTTGTTTGGAAACCTGTATATTGTGTGGAAAGGGAACAAAGAAGTGGTGGGATTCAAATAAATCAATAACAGGTTCTATGTCCTAATAACCTAAATTAACAACAGGTTCTATGTCCAAAGAACAACAGGTTTTATGTCCCATTAGTAACCAGTTCTCAGAACCAGGTGCTCATTAGCAAAGGGTTCTATAGAACCTGTGAGAACCCCCTGAATCCCACCACTGGACAAGGGTCATGACTATGGTCTTGTGCCCCTCAGACACTGGGTTGTTTCTGTCTTTGTGTAACATTCTGTGAGGAAACATCCAGGGAACCACCAAGAGAGGACCTTCGTTTTTTTACTTATTTATTTTTAATTTTATTTCCAGAAAAAGGTTAGAGACAAACAACAAAGACATGGGGAATACAAAGCACAAAAACAAAACAACAACAACAAAAAACAAATAAGGTCCTCCATTATACAACAACAATTAATTTCTAATCATCTGAGAGGAACTTCTTGAAAAGCATCAACCCTAGTATGCTGATAATGGCTTCTGTTAGATTGTGGAAAATTTTCTTTCCTAGATAACCAAAAATAATTGATTTTTTGTTATTAAAGAAGCAAGTGTCATCTAAACAACCTGAGTATTCCTGCCATCATGAAGAGTCTGTTCCCCCCCTCAGTGCAACAGTTTGGTGAAGGACCATCATGAGGCAAAAGCAAATACAGCTATCTGATTAATTGACTCTGACCTCATAAATATTATACTTTGGGGGGCTCTAATGGAAGTTCCTGAGGGTAAATTGCACAGTTCACCTCATTCATTTATATCTCTGGCTGACAGATGTGCATTATGAAATGTCACTGAATATGCTTGGCAATGAATGAGGTTTAACATTAGCATCTTGATTCTGTTTTCCTGAAGGAGTACTTTTTGTTAAATGACTCCAACTTACTAAAAACATTATTCTCCACCATATACTTCTGCTTTCTGTCTCAGTTAGTCTCAAAGCAGCACACAGTAGCCTTTCGAAGGAAGGGAATGGGGGGAGATTTGGCAAATTAATAAAACAGCCTGCTCTTTTGTTGTATGTACTTCCATTGTGCATGGAAGTGCCAACAAACCATATTGTTGATGAATATTAGTCAATGCAAGTATTTGATATTGTGGCCATTGTGTTTATTATCTCTACTAGCCATGGCATGAAATGTAGTTAATTAAATTACTGTGGAAAAAGCATCACCCCAACACCTCAAAATAAGGAGAAAGAGAAGGCGGGAAGTGGGGGGGGAGAGAGAGAGAGAGAGAAGCTATAATTGATGGCAAGAGACAACACACAGTTGCTTCCTGACCCTTCACATGTATTTAGAGAGAAATTTTATTGCCATTTACAAAAGATAACATTTTGCACTGAGTTTTCAAGAAGACCAGCAAATATACATAATGTGTGCACACTGATGAAATTATGCACTGCAATGCATTTGAATAAAACATGCCATTACATGCTGTACAAGATATAACATTGTTACTCTGGTCATGAACAGAAAGGATGCGGACTGCAAACATAAAATGTAAACATAAAATATTCCTTCTCCAGAGAAATATCAAGCAGTAGTATGCATTAGTATTGACTGAGGTGGTGCTACTCTGGCACCACAGAGGAGAGAGTTCTTTAAAAGGCACCACGTCATCATGGGGCCTTTTAGGGAAGCTTCCTCGGACTAGCATATGCACACTCCACTCATCCTCCTGCCACACTTGGGACCCGGATGCTCCCGTCTCTGAGCAGATGGTGGTACTAAGCGAAGAGCTCTTAGACCATCCCATTCTAACCTTCTTCAATAAATGGAAAAGGTGGAAAGAGGGAACTCAAGAAGATGAACCTGCTGGAAATGCTCTAGAAGGATTTCCTACTACAGGCAGTGTGTTGGACTAGATGACCTTTTAGGTCACTTCCAACCCATACTGATTCCATGCTCTTTTCTCAACATTGCCAGAACAATGAGGGAAGGGCATTCCAAATCATCCCTTTGCTCCCTGCCATATACTGCATACTTTTATTATATACTTTTAGCCATCTACCAGATAGGTACTGATTAAGCAAAACACCTGCAGCAACAAAAAAATTGCTTCAATCATGCCAGCATTAACATTCAACCAAAAAGGTGAAACACATAGGCATTAGGCATTGCCTAATAAGCAGAGATGGCTGAATCCAGAGTGACTTGACTCGAGTCTGTTCCCTGCAACTCAACAACAATTCCTAACATGTTGACTTTCTGAGCGATCCTGAGCTTTTTTTCCACACAAAAAGACATGAGTCATGGATCTTTCCCTTTAAAAACAAGCCAGCGAAAAAGTGTCTGTGTGTATGTGTGCGTGCACATGCATCAAAGTTCTCCTTAAACACTCTCCTGCTGTATCACCCATCCCATCTGTAAACAAAAGCTGTGCTGAAAGCAGCATTGTAGAATGTGCTGACATATCTTTGCTCCTGTACAGTTCCAAACCAGCCATGAAAAAACCCATTCAAACTTCACATACTGGACAAAGTAAAGGTAGAGGGAAGGAGGATTCATCCCAGTTCAGTAAAACAAGAGAGGACAGGGAGTAACATGAGCAATCTGATACCTTGGACTGTTTCCCTCCACCCACAACCCTCCTTTGCCTCTGACTGAACACCTGCTGCACAGATGAATGCCTGGTTTCCAGATCAGTTCGTGAGATTTTTCAGGTGACAAGAAGTGGTGCAAATGTATCGGAGGAGCTGATAGCACCACAAGCCATTTTGGGGCAACTCCATTCAGCAGCCCCAGGCTCAAGTGTTTGCCCAAGTGCTTGACATGTCTCAAATCTGCATGAGTCAGCAAAAAAGTGTGCTTTCACAACACAGATGCGAGTCATCTGACTCAAGTTCCCCTTCCTGCTGACAAGTGTGCAGCTTACCCGACAAACGGGGAGGGGGATATGCAACATATTTTCTTCTGACATGTCTGGATGTCAAACATGGACGAAAAGACCACTGCAACTGCAACTGTCTCCCCTTCTGTTGCCCAGGAAGCAAATGTAACAGACAAACAGAGCTCACCATTGTGCCACTACTGCTGCAGTTTCTTGGGCAGACGCTGTGCAGGAATGAGGGCCCCTGAGGTCCTGGGATTGATGTCAGGCAGGAACTTGTTAAAGAGAATGCTGACTTTAGACTAACCCTACAATCCAGAGTAACTACGGGAGCATGTAAGAGACATTTACGTTTATTTACTTAACAGCACCACCTAGTGAAAACCTATGGGAAATTCATATTGCAATCCAGAGTAAATTGTTCTTAGGAGCAAGGACTCCCCATAGTTACTCTGAATTGCGCCCTAAGAATCACTCCTCAGGAGAAACTCTTGAGTGAGCTTTATTTAGTCCTAAGGACATAACAATGTTCTCCCTTGCACTAAAGAAATGCTTTCCCCCCATTTTTGACTGCATCTTACATGTAGATTGCAGCAGGTACTTTAAGGATTACAATATCATTTCCTTGGCATTTTCATCACCAAGCAGTCTCCACTAAAAGCTATGCCAAACTGTGATGAATATTTGTACTGCTGTGCTCCAACTGTGCTGCCAGGAACACGGGCCATCCAATCATTCAGGCCTGAGTTCCTCTCCTCATTGCTCCCTGCTCAGAAAGCCAGTCTGCATCAGATAAAAACCCAAACTTCCCAGAACAAAGGTGGCATTTTCTTTTTTTTTGAAAGACACTAATTTGATCAGTAGTGATTAAGGTTATTTACAGCTCCTGACAACGCTGGCTGGTGTCTGATACTTGGGCACCAGTTCTGCAAGGAGAGTTCTCTTTGGGAATGACATTCCCATCAAAGGCAATTTAGAATTTGAGTAGGTCTGTGAAAGTTCTGAAATGTACTGTCACTGCTCTTGCATTCAAAGTCGGTAGGATGCAGTCCACGCGCTCCTGTTTGCCCACAGCATAAGGCTTCCATTTTTCTTGATGACAAGAAGGTACCATTGGGAGTTTCGTTTGCTCTCAACTGTGCCACCCAAGAAATTTTAGTCAATGTCAGTCACATACTGAAGTTTGCCATCTAGTGGGTTTAAAACCAGCCCCCTCCTTTCCCCTTCCATTGTTTTTTTCCATATTGTTAACAGAAGAGCCCTGCTGGAAATCAGATCCATGCCAGTTTTTCCTTTAGTTGCCAACAACATCAGTCAAATGTCTGAAAAGTACAGTGCAACAGAAGTGACCCTGAATCCTTGTTCATTTCCAGAACCTTGTGTTATTCCTGAGACTGACATCAAGGTTTCACTTCGCTATCATGTTTAATATCTCCTGAAGTTTTTCAGGAAGAGTTAACATTCAATGATAACAGTCAGCATTGACAAGCATTTAACATTTCAATGCATCTAAATAAGTGCTGCACCCCTGGTTAGACAAGTACAAGTCTCATGCTGGCCTGCAAAAGTACCGTAAGGGTAAGGGTACTGTAAGGGTTCACATGTAAGTGAACAGACATGCACCAGCCTCCTCACACCAATGCAGGAATGGGGAGATAGGCGAGTTATGCTGGCCTAAATGGTTTAGGAATGCACCCTGAGGGTATTAAATGAGAGGTTGCTTATCCCCCCCCCCCCCCCAAATACTGACAAGGAATACATTAGAGTTTAGAGACAAAGGCTGCAATCCTTAAGATATTTTCTGGAAGTAAGACCCATTGAACACAATGGGGCTTACTTTTGAGTAAACATGGTTAGGATTGTGCACAAAATAATACTTTCGTTTAGAGGTGATTCTAAGTAGTAAATTAATGAAACTGAAACTCACCCACTTCATGTTTACTATTCAGCAAACAGCAAGTTGCATGGAATGTAATTTTCTTGCACAATGCACAGGTGCAGCCTAAGTTTTAATGCTTGTATTAAAGTTAATATGATCCAACAATGGGATCCTATCCCAAGGTTTTATACCAATAAATAGTCTATTTCACATATAAAGCAAAACATGGAATTATCCTCTATCAAATTGAAGTCTAGGAAATCAGCATAAATGGTTGTGGCAAAAAGAGCAAGGAAAAGCATAGTTTTATGATTTGTCTCTTGCAGGTATACACATGTTGTGCGGTGTGGGGCGTAAGGGGATTTGACTGAGCCTGGCAGAGCTACTGAAAATCCTGACAAGTAACTATTTTACTTACACAACACTATTCTAGATGCATCTACTCTCCTGCTAGAAGTAGCTTTGTAGTATTCACACTTTTTCCCTAAAAAAGTGTGAATATATTTGCAGTTTCAGTCTAACCTACAGGTTTTGTGAGAACAGTACACTGTTCCGATGACCAAATTAGATGTAAAAATTCCATAAGAACTCCTCCCAACTGTCTTTCAAAAAGCAGCTCTAGTGTGGTATAATTTGGATTGGGGCCATAGAAGGATCCTTAATCTTTTGCCAATTCCTCACTTCAATTATCTTCCTAAGCAACTCTGACTCATGGCAGGAAAAATATAAGGGCACAAAAATAGTCCACCTGCCACCAAAGCCAAATTCACCAACCCAAAGTCACTCAAGCTTTTTGGAAATGTGATTCTGACCCTCTTAGAGCAAGGACAACATACAAATAAAACACAAATACAAATACAAATGAAAGGACAACATACAAATGACATTTGCATTCAAATGTCAAAAATATGAGCTTTAATTCGAATATTCATGGAGTCTTGCAAAATAAACTCACCATTCAATTCTATCCATATCTGCTCTGAAATAAGTCCCACTGTGTCCAAAATGAGACTAAACTCATGGGTAAGTGTGTACAAGATTGCAACCTCAGCCATCATATGCATGTCTCTGAAACAGATGAGAGACCATTTTAGATTAAATATGTCAGACTTGTGTTAATTTTTCAGTGGATGCAAGTCAGCATTTTATTGATTGTTGCGCAGCACATAATATCAAAGTTTTTAGATGGTAATGGGTAGTAATTAATGCATGATTTTCCATTTATGTTAAGCAAAGAACTAGCATGGATGCCATATTTGAGAATATTTTTATTTAGATTTATTTTCAAAAGAATCAACTAGTTTTTGTCATTAATTTTGGTTTTTTTATTGGAAAAAAATTGCCTCACTCATGGAATCATAACTTTGGGCAAAGGCTGCCCTCCTGTGGAAATCTGAACAGCAATTGGGTATTAGTCATCCATGAAGACCATTATTCACTGAGAGCTTAAACCACAGAGAAGCAGCAGAGAAGAAAATCTATACTGCACTGCTATACATCATTGTACTCCAGCTGTCTCACTAAGCATTTGGCAGGAGGAAAAATGCCTTTGGTGTCACTGTTTTTATCCACTGCATTCAATTGTATGGACGAGATAACAAAAATACTGCCATTTCGAACATCAAGAGCATGCACTCTATTAAAAGGGTCCGCATGATCCTCCTAGAATTCTTCCCTACTCTAGTCAAATAGATACAATGGTATGTAAATACCACTGTATGTGCTATCAAGCTGGCCCATCCATTAGGCCAATAGAGGCAGTCACCTCACAAGTTTTGAGGGAAGCTCCCACCTGTGTCCACCCATTTGTCTTTGCTGCTCTTCCTTCTGGATTTGTAAAGTACATAGTACATAGTGTAAAGTACATAGTGTCCCTCTATGTGCCATCCAAGCCATTCAGGGCAGTGTTGCCAACACACTGGGGCTTGCCAATTGATTAAGGGCTGGCATGCTGCGGTGCCTGCAGTAATTTTGGGGGATTGTGTTCCCATACTGACAAATGGGACAAAGGGTCCTGTCCTGATTTTGTGGAAGAGAATTATGGCAACACTACATATAGAACCATGTGTCTCTATGTGCATTATGTTCTGAAATATCACCTCTAAACCCCCCCCCCACACACACACACATACACATACACAGGCCACTCATCATAACGATGGGAATTTCACTATTGACTTTTTTAAAAGTTTCCAAATACAGTGGTACCTCTCATAACAAGCATTTCACATAACAAGCATAAATTTCCAAGAAACCTTGATTCACATAACAAGCTCCACTTCACTTAACAAGCAAGCACACTATGGGCATGCATACTATGCAGCCCTGATGCTCTGCGCAGAGGCTCTTTAAAAGGGCTGCTGCCTCTAACTGCCCACAACTTTGTAACTTTGTAAGCCCAGGTAAGCCTCCCAGGAAAGTGTCTTTCTTTGATTGCAGCCTCCTAACTATGTCTACTCAGAAGTAAGCCCCATTGTGTTAAGTGGGACTTACTCCCAGAAAGTGTCTTTGATTGCAGCCTCATAAGTGTGTCTACCCAGAAGTAAGCCCCATTGTGTAAAATGGGCATTACTCCCAGGAAAGTGTCTTTAGGATTGCAGCCTAACCCTACAATCCAGAGTAAATATGGGAGCACGTAAGAGACATTATCTGCACCTGTAGTTACAAAACCAGTGAAAACCTATGGGAAATTCATATTGCAATCCAGAGCAAATTGTTCTTACACCAGAGCAAGGACTCCCCATAGTTACTCTGGATTGTGTTCTAAGTAGACTTCATAGGATCAAGCACACTGAATGCATGTTTTGAATTCAATTCTAGTGTTTTGTCATCATTTTTACATCCAGTTAATATTTTTATATGAATATTTTGGGGGTTGTGGAACCAATTGTCTGAGTTTCCATTATTTCCTACGGGAAAATCTGCTTCATTTAAACAGCGTTTCACCTAAGGAGCGTGCCTCCGGAACAAATTAAGCTCTTTATGTGAGGCACCATTGTACAAACTAGCATTTGGGAATTTATGCAGTTCATCTTGAGAGGTATATTTCATGCTTGACTAAAAGCCTAGAAGAAGAGCATCACAGGGTAAGCTCACTGAAATGCCTCTGGCTAAGTATGTTAGCATCTTGTGTCAGGGTGACTTGTTTGTCAATAACTATGTCTAGACAGTAAAGACTGCAAGTGCAGGTCTCACTTCAGACATAAGCCACAGAACCATCAGTCAAAAGCCTTTGATTATATAGCACATCATGTCACAAGCTCCCGAAAAAATAACCCCAAATAGTTTTCTGCCTGCCAGAGATGACACTTAGAATATAGTGCAGTACTACATTTCAAAAAGAAGAATGATCAGCCATTCATCAGGACTCTTCAATGCAGTGAAGCCAACTCCTTTCATGCATGTGATTACTGCTACACTGTCATATTCTTGGATAGATGTAAACAGAATAATTATTATTGCTATTTTCACCAGTGGGAGCCAGATATTGTGGGAAGCTCTCAAGCAGGACATGATGCAGCAACCCTGTTTTTATCTCCCCAGTAGCCAGCAGTCCAGCTTGTTGTTGCTATCATAAGTTGTCAAGGAAATGTAACAAGCGAGGGAAGACAAGCTGACCAAGGGGAGTAACATCTAGTGGTCAGCACATTCATGCCCTTTCTTGTGCTGTGCTTTTTCTCTACTTGACTAGTAGCTTAACAGGAGGAAAAACCCCTTCAAGATATGGAACCAACAGATATGATTTGTATCTGCTGCCACAATTCCAGGAAAACGAGACCACGAAGAACAGGGCAATTTGAGGACCACCCTCGACCCAATGGATAAAAGCTTTCCTATTCCAAGAGGGTTCATGGTCTATAAGACTATACTGCAGTGATTTTCAATGTTTTTCATCTCACGGCATACTAACAAGACACTGAAATTTTCAAGGCACACCATTAGTTGTTTTTACCATTAACAAGGCACACCAAGCTGTTCAAATCCCCCAATTTTCCTATTAACTGTCAATCTCTGAATTCCCGCAGCACACCTGAAGACTACAGTGATTGGAAATCACTGCTATACTGAAATGAAAGGAGTCGTGTCAAATGCCAAATCTGCTGGAAGAGGCAAGGTTCAAGGGGAAATGAGACTGAAATAGGGGAAACCTATAGAAGAGCAGAAAAAAGAGCAAGGAGCGAGCCTTTGCTGCATAAGGAGGAAGAGTGAAGACATGGATAGAACTAGCTTTCTAAAGCCAGTAATACTGGGACAAAAACATGGTTGGGAATGAGTTCCAACTAAATCATGGTTGGGGTGTATTGAGTTGACTGTCAAGCCTCTGAGATGGGGCTAAAAGTACCAGATTGAGGGAAATTTCCTCTTCAATATAAGTCTTGAATCCAGCAGGCTCAGAATTCAGACTAGATTGGAGCCTCCAGTCAAGAGCACTGGTTATAAGGGGACACAAGAAATGAATCTCTGGTCTCCAGCCATGTCCAAGGGCACGATAGAACGATGATGAATGTTGTGTTGGGTAAGGAGCCACAGCTTATGGTTAGGGAGGAATAGAATGGAGAATCATGCTTCATTTTAATATGTTTATACATCTAATAAATTTAATATATTCATACAGCATGCTTTAAAAAGTCCTTTAACCTTACATCTTCGCAAGGTGGCTTCTAGAATAAAAAAACCAATAAAACAATATAATAACAGTACTCCCCACCCAGCAGCGTGACCAAATGCCCAAACCTCAAAAGGAGGACAAGGTCTAGGATTCCTCTCAGCCTGGCCTTGCTGGGGGACAATGGCATGTTTGCCTTCTCACAAGTAAAGTCACGATATTGGGCAAGATATTGGTTTAGCTTATAGGTAAATCCAGCACTGGGCCAGCATTCTTGCAACCTTGCAACCTATTATGCAAGCACCACAGCATATAGGCCATTGCCAATATCCCCTTCCAAACCTGAAAGGTCAACACAGACCTCCTTGGTTCTGAGCCTGCTAAACAGTAAATGCCCTTTGCTAATGGCAGAGCTTGATATGGTGTAAGGGAATAACTGTTCCCTCTTCCTGATGTGACTTATCTACCCTGGTCCCTGCAGCCATGGTATTGATGGGTGCTGCGAGGCCATAGGATTGGGCTGCAAGAAGGAATGATGCAGATGGGCTATATCACGTATGAGTTGAACACTATAGGCTTTTCCTAACTGGATCCTACTTACTGTTCTCTTCCAATGAACAGGCTTACAACTGGACAATGTATTGTAGACCAATGGTCTCAAAGAGGAAATCCTCATGGCAATGACCAAATGCCCTGCTGATATGAGGTGCAGAAGAGAACTGTGGTGCGCCACAACCAGTGGTGGGCACCAGCAGGTTCGCACCTACTCTATAGAACCGGTTCTTAACAAGGGATAGTACATATAAAGTTTAAAAATAGCCATTTAAAAGTGGCTGCCAGATGGACAGAGAACCGGTTCTTAATTTCTTTGAAGCCCATCACTGGCCACAACCTGTGTTGATGCATCTGGTGTTCGGTTCCACATGCTTGGTGGAAATTGGTGTAAGAAGCACAACAAACTTGCATTTGATTCAATGACAGTTTTCTTAATTTGAATTTTTAAAAACTGCTTTGATTTTTCAGAAGAGTGCATGTGAGGACACATAAAATAAAACTTCCTCTCCTCTGCCACAAGGAAGCTAATTAACTTTGTGCTTAATGTAATTGTGTGGGATTGTTTATTCCTCATGATCATCTGTCTGGTATTCCTGATGACTAATTCAATCGTATATTGCTAATTATTTTCAGGGCCACAAAATGTAGTAAAATATTATATAAAACTTTCAGTTTATGATGAGAGCTCAGCCACTTGCAATTTTCCTTTTGTGCTCCAATAACCATGGGAAATTGGAAGATAAGAAAGCTAACTTAAATTCTGTGCCATGTAAGTAGTGATCTCCTATACAATCTTCTTTGTACAATCCACAAATTATGCCTGGTGTTCACCAAGGAAGCAGTGACAAGGACCATGTTCAACACTGTGTATTAGTGCTTCTTTCCAGATCGCAATTGCCCTGCAAAATCCATAGGCTACAAATTTTTGAGAGGCTCAATGTCACTCAAACTGCAATGCTAACCCCTAATAAGGCTGGTAGAAGTCCTGCGCTGGCCTGGAGGGTTTCACAAAAGTGTACATCACTTTAAGGTGATGAAGAGAAAGTGAAAGTGTGGCCATTGCACTTTTCTGACATGTTTTTGATGTGTCTTTTTGATTTTCTCTTATTTTGGCTGCAATCCTAACCCCAGCTAGACCAGGTTATTGCAAAAGTGTTTGCAAGGTCAACACAGACCTCTTCTGTGTTCTGAGTCTGCTAAACAGTAAATGCCCTTTGCCAATGGCAGAGCTTGATATAGTGTAAGGGAATACACCTGGAGGCCTGGAGGTATTGAAAAAGTGTTGTAAGGCACTCTGTGCCACTCTTGGGGAAGGGTTAGACCAGTGCACAGACATGCACCGACTTCTCCATGCTAACTTCTCCATGCTGAGAGATGGGTGAGTTAATTGGTTAGGATAGGGCCCTCAATGAGTTTTATAACTGTGAGAGAATTTTATCCTTCTCACAAAACCGAGCCCAACCAATTATCATACACTGGAATCTGTATCAAAATCATGTGTATTCCAAAATCAACAAGTGTAGTTTAATCTAGTTTGTGCCCTGGCTTTCCCTGTGAATAATCCAAGTGCTTCAAGCAATCAAATGATAATGATTTTATGAAGAAAACTATTTTAATTCACTTAGGGTGCATTCCTAACCCTAAACGCATGGTTCCCCATGCCTGTGGTGGTGTGAGGTGGCTGGTGCATGTCTGTGCACTGGCCTTGCCTTCCAGGAGTAGAGCAGAATTGCCTTACAGCAATTTTGTGAACCCCCCTGGGTCAGCATCCTGGGACTTGTGCCCGGACTTATGCCAACCTTACTGGGGGTTAGAATTGCAGCCTGAGGAAACAGTCAGGTGACAGCCATGTTTGTTGAGAGCAAACTCACTGCCTCTATACTCTCCGAAAGGCAGGCATGCTATTATTCTGACAGCACATACCCCTATTGGAAATGACAAAGAACTACAAGCCAATATAAACAACTACAAACAGATGGATTTTCTTCAAAATTACAATACAAAATAACATACCTTAGAAAATTGAATTTTGGAAAAACAGTACAGGGAATATCAACCTCAAGAGAACGTCTGTCACCTTGACTCAATTCTGGGCACAGACTGTGTTAAGAAAACAGATAAGAGTTTAAACTGCTGTTTAAACCATCATTTTTCAATGGCTTTACATCCAATTTTACAGACTACTGGAAGCCAGTCCCTGGTTTATCCGTGCCAAATTTAAAGAAGTCTGGATGAAGGGGTTGTTTTTTATGAACGACGCCACAATATTCAATGGCTCATAATGGTGAAATGCTGTTATTCCCCTGAGCTAAACTTTCAGGCATGAGAGTGTCTATATGATATGGCTATTCCTAGAAGAACTGTTCACTTACCGAAGGGGAACCATGCAGTTACTTATTTCAATTTATTAAAACTAAGTGCTCCCTGAACAAACACTATTGTTGTTTTGAAGATTCTTAGGAATAATCTTTTTCTAGACATAGCCCAGTGCTCCCCTTTTCATTAATGGGAAAATACATTAGCAGAAGCTAATTATTGCTATGGGAATACTATGGTGATGTGTCATGTACAAAGATGATCATCCTTCGAAGTTTTTGTATCACTTCATTGCTTGCTTCATGCTTGAGACCCTGCCATGGCCCTTGTGCCTTGTTTTCTCTCTCCCCCCCTCTTTACCCCCACCCAGTTGTTGCTCTAGTCTAGAATTTCATCTCTTCAGTTCACCTTAAATAAATCTTTATGTATAATGTGTGCACACACCTCCTTCTCCCAGAATTGTATGCTTAGCATTTACCAAAATTAATGGGGGGGAAAAGAAGTGGAACAGAAATAACCTCTCATAACAAGTGCCTCATATAGAAAGCATTTCACATAACAAGTATAAATTTCCAAGAAATCTTGCTTCACATAACAAGTTCCACTGCACTTAACAAGCAAGCGCGCTATGGGCACATGTGCTATGCAGCCGTTAGGAGGCTCTTTAAAAGGGCTGCCAGCCAGCGCTGCTGCCACTTATTGCCCCCAACTTGGGGGCAGTTGCCTGGGGATGCCAGAGGCAGCTGCTCCCAAGTGCCCCCAATGACCACCTTGAACCTCCAGCAGCAGCCCAGGTAAGCATCCCAGGAAATTTCTTTGATTGCAGCCTCCTAACCATGTCTACTCAGAAGTAAGCCCCATTGTGTTAAATGGGACTTACTCCCAGAAAGTGTCTTTAGGATTGCAGCCTAAGTAGACTTCATAGGATCATGCACATTGAATGCATGTTTTGAATTCAATGCCAGTGTTTTGTCATCATTTTTACATACAGTTAATATTTTTATATGAATTTTGGGGGGGGGGGGGTTGTGGAACCAATCGTCTAAGTTTCCATTATTTCCTGTGGGAAAATCTGCTTCACTTAAACGGCGTTTCACTTAAAGAGCATGCCTCCAGAACGAATTAAGCTCTTTATGTGAGGTACAACTGTACATAGTTATAGTTCCACTTCTTTATATAAAGAACACCAGCAGGTTGTACCAAAACCTGTTTGGGATTTTATATATAAGGTGATGCTGATCCAAGGGGATTGGGGATACATGAAATGATACTGTGAATAAGAGTAATGAGAATACCCAAATTACTGAGGCTATGCTATGTGGAATACTTTAATTTGAGTTGTCTGTTCACCTGATTTACTGTGGTCTGAAATGGAATTTGAACGTTTGCTAGCATTTTGGGGCATGGATCTTTTCATTTTATAAGTAATGGTATAACTTAAATATCAGCAGATTTTTCATCCTTGATTTTATCTCAATACAAATGTGGTTGGCCCATTAAATTAAAAGATAAACATCTCTTTAGGTTTAAAAATAGCCGACTTACCTTCCTAACACTACAGTCAAGCATCAGTCATCCTTCCTCTCCCTCTGGGAGGCAGATCCAGCCTTCACCTGCCTCCTCTCCTGCCTGGAGAAGGCAACAAATGTAAAGTTACTGGGAAGTTATTAGCACTTTGCATTCTTTCGTTCTGGGGAGGTGGGGGGAGGAAGAGGGGTCTGTCTCCCAGCTGAAAAGAAGCTCTTCTAAGCCCAGGAAAGGAAGGTTTAGTTACAGGTTAACCAGACTATTTTTAAAGGGGTCCCTGATCTTTTAATGGCTTTTGTTTAACATGAAAATATGCATCCACAGACCTTCCTAGAATGGAACTCTTGTGGATGTCAAGACTCAAAATGTACCTAATACTCTTTTTGGAGTGATGGTGGTGGTGATGAGGATGATGAGGATGAAATGCAAAAAAATCAACTTAACTAGGAAGTATGTAAAACTGTTGATAATTAGAAATGCTGGAAGAAATAAAATCACATACAGAAAGACCATACTTTTTCAGCTTTGTTACAGTGGAATAATGCAGATTAATACAAGAAATTTTAGGGCTCACATCCAAGGCTGCCGTATGTCCTGGAAAATTGGAACTGTCCCTGTTTTGGGAAACTGCATTCATATATTGGCAAGTTAGACAAAGGGTCCTGTCCTGGTTTTGTGGAAGAGAATTATAGCAGCACATCTCACAATATAATAATACTTCCTTATATGAATAAGGAAGCCACAGCATCCTATATATGGTCACAACATACTTAAGGAGCAATTCCTCTGATATTTCAGTAGTCATCTGATTTTCCCATGCTAACCCTACAATGCAGAGTAACTATGGGAAGATGTAAGAGGCACTTACTCTGGATTGCTCTATGCATTTCCCATAGGTTTCCCATAGGTGGCACCATAACGACGTCAGTGTAAAAGATCTCATAGTTACTCCGGATTGTAGCCAAAACTACTTTCAAGTGTTGGCACTGAACCACTTTCATTCCATTTTTCAAGCCAGAGAAGATGTACTTAAAAGATAGAAGGCCATAGTGGGTCATGAAACAAAGGCTCCTTTCTGTCCAGCTCCTCCAATGTTCCCCATTCTCATTCTCCTCCGTTTCCTCCTGTGAGTTAGGATTGAAGATTCTCTGATCTCAGAAGACTGTGGAGGAGGAGGGGAAAGGGATTGTGTTAGAGTGTTTGGAAAGCCCTGTACTTATCTCTTGCAGCCTTACAACTTTAAAATATAACACAATATCTCCAGGTTACAACCTGGCAATACTCTTGAGTGGGCTTGGCATAAGGACCCTGAACAAACTGTGTCCAACTATAACCACAGTTGGACCCACTGACTTCTATAGCCCTCTAAATGCACCAAACTAGATTGAGGATTCTAGTCTGGAGGCCTCACTTAGCTCCCCCTATCACTACCCCCAACATTTTAGTAAACCAGTTTCCCTCTTTATTTTGGTCTTGTCGCAAGTTCCCCAAACAGTTAATCATACCTCCTGCCTTTTCTTGCATCTCTCTTTCTCTTGCTAGTCCCAGGCATATTTATCCCAGCCCATAATGTATTCTTGTCAGGCCATAACCCAGCAGCAGATAGTTTGTCTCTTTGAAATGTTATTTTGCTTCCAAGGAACTGGCAGTGTTCCCTGCTTAGTTTTAATCCTGACTCTGTCAAAGCCCTTATGTGAACCCTTCAGTATGTCCTTGTCTGTACTATCGTTGCTCTGAAGAGGCAACTAG
This sequence comes from Cryptoblepharus egeriae, assembly GCA_030015325.1. Taxonomy (NCBI): domain Eukaryota; kingdom Metazoa; phylum Chordata; class Lepidosauria; order Squamata; family Scincidae; genus Cryptoblepharus; species Cryptoblepharus egeriae. The sequence continues at coordinate 60,509,606 of JAREYC010000003.1, read as the reverse complement.
CTATGTACACATCAGCATATGCCTGTAGACTAAGTAATGTCTGTTCCCAATTTCTAAGAAATAGGTTCCAAGAAGCTGATTGAGTATGATAATTTTGCAAGCGAAGAAGCAGAGTAAATGGTTTCCTCATTATCAGGATTTAGCTAGCAAAAATGTTGAAACCTCTGAAAGCTAAGAGGCTAATGTCTCTTAGAACTGACATTTCCCTTGTTGGGGTAAACATGAAATCTAGCCAAGAGTCCTAGATACAAGTGATGTTTTGTGACCCACAGAACCCATTATCCAGCATGGTGGAACCAAATGCCAAGCTTCATATCAAATTGCAACAGTTGTCAAGAACAGTTTGTATTAAAAAGTCTTCATTTAGGCCAACACAAAAGGATGGAATATCAAATGTGCCCAAGTCCCAAACATCATGTTGGGTACCCTACATCATGTTGGGTACATTGACGTGCATGAAGGAATACGTTGAGCAATGAGGCTGACTGAAACAGCTTAGTTTCAGTTTAAATTTGTGTTTTGGAAGTGTCAGACTGGTGGTCAGTGCCCATCAACCAGAACCCATCATCCAACTTGGCCTGCTGCTTGTTCAGCTGCTTCACCTGCCTGCTGCCCCATTTCCCTCTTGCCCCGCTACCATCATTTCCCAACCTCTTTCCTGGACATTCAACTGCCTTCCCTGCCTTGTTGCTTCTTCTAAAGTGACAAACTGAAAGGATTTTTGAGAGCAGAGAGTTCAGTCCCAGGATACTTCTGGCTCAGCATTTTACAAGTTGCGGAAGAAGCAGTGGAGGTATAGAAGGAGGAGGTATAGAGCTATGACACCAATGAGGTTTATGCTAGTGTATGCCATGCTGGTGTATATACCAGTATAGTGGTATCTTGGTTTACGAGCATAATTCATTCCAGAACCATGCTTGTAATCCGAAATGCCTGTATATCAAAGCAAATTTTCTCATAAGAAATAATGGAAATTCAGATGATTTGTTCCTCAACCCAAAAATATTCCTATAATAATGATTACAATACTGTAATGTAATACAAGATAATAAAGAAAATAGCAAAAATAAAGAAAAATAAAAAATTAACCTGCGCTTTGTCTCTCAGGTCTCTCAGGCTGCAATCTGCCTCCTGCAATCTGCCCCTCACATTATAAAAGGCTGATTATAAAAGGGCTTACTTTAGAGCAGACATGCAAGGCTAAGCCTGCAATCCTAAAGACACTTTACTTGGAGTAACAACCACTGAACACAATGGGGCTTACTTGTGAATAGACATGATTAGGATTGTGCTGTAAGGGCAAAATCCATAGCTGTTACGGGTCCACGTAGTTACATCACCCTCCAGTGTTATCTTATGGAAAGTCATCTTAACTGCTCCAGAGCAAGGGGTTATCAATTCTTCCTGAGCATCAGCAATACTTTCCCATTTTTCAGCACTGAAATATAATGACATACAGCACAGTCCTATTCCTCTCATGCTATATCATGCAGCCATACTAACAGAACACATGGAAGGGAGGGAGGGAGGGAGGGAGGGAGGGAAGAAGGAAGAGCACGCCCAAATTTGTATCATGCAAAGGGTTATTCCATTAACCTGTAGAAAATTCAGTGGCTTCACACTTGGGGTTTACCCAGGCTCAAGGAACTACATCTACTCTTTTGTTTTGACTTTTCCAACCCTTGTCAAGGTTGTCATGTTCAGAGTGGCGGCACGCTCCAACAAGAGATAACACGTATAGCTCTTTCTTTCTTGGCACATGTTCCTCTGGGATCTCCAAGGAAGCCCACGGCAGTACAGTTGGCACCAACGTTTGGACCATCTCGCTGCCAACTGATGTGGCAGTCAACACAGACATACGTGGGTTAGATTACAATAAACAGACTTCAAGGAGCCGCCAATATAATTACAGCTCCGTACAAGGACGCCTGTCCTTTAACCCGCCTATAGGAAGTTTCATTATCTCCGCATTATTCTGCCCACAGAAAGGATTTCCTGAAGATGACCTTTTTGTAGGCAGTAGCTATAGCAACTAGTTTCTCACTGCTCAGGGTGCGAGGCTGCATGTGAGCCGGAAAATGTGACCGAGATGTGGAGAGTTGATGTTTGCGCTCGCCTGCTTAGTTATAGAGCAATGCCAATACACACCATTTCAAGTGGAGGGAGTTTCAAGGAAGTGTGCCGCCCTCTTCGCTAACTAATTAGGACAGAAACTCCCACATCATCTTCTGTGAATCTTCAGTAGGCCTTCTGAGGCCTCAGGAAGACCTTTAAACCTTGCTTTCGTTTTTCAACCAAATATAAAAAGTAGGGTTTAAAGCAAGCCCATTGGATGGGGGAAGTGACACCCTCCAGTCCTGTCCCCAGAAGCACAGAATTTTACAAACTATTAAGTATGAATGAAACTTCCAAGAGAAACATTTTTCTAGAGGAACATTCAAATTAATCAAATAAATAAATAAATGACTTCTATGACGCTGTTAGTATTTAAGTCTCGATGACACTACATCTCACAAGCAATTCTAGCTTTTCAATTTATTTATTTATTTATTTTAATTTATTTATTTCTAGCTTTTATTTGTTTGTTTGTTTATTTATTTATTTATCATGTGGCACACAGTACACGGACTTATGGTTAAACAGATGTTAATGGGCACAATCTAGAGTAACAACAGGAGCATATGAGAGACATTACATGCGCCTGTAATTACTGCACCACCTAGTGAAAACCTATGGGAAAGTCATATTGCAATCCAGAGTAACTTGTTCTTACTCCAGAGCAAGGACTCTCCATAGTTACTCTGGATTTCACCCTATGTCTAGTCCAGTGATTTTCAACCAATGTGCCATGGCACATTGGTGTACCACAGATAGTCCTCAGGTGTGCCATGGGAATTTTGGGAGAGTCATTGATTAATAGGAAAATTGTGGGATTTGAACATCCTGGTGTGCCTTGTCAATGGTAAAAACAACTAATGGTGTGCCTTGACAATTTCAGTGCCTTGTTAGTGCGCCATGAGATGAAAAAGGTTGAAAATCACTGGTCTGGTCCATCTTCTCATTCCCAATCTTTTCAGTAATAATAACAGAACCAATACCTGGTCAGTCTAAAATTTCTGACTGGTTTCTACTCAAATTTGATTTCATGATGCTGCAGCCATAAACAATACCTTGGCAGCCACACAGAACTGAAAAATAGCCTATCTATCAGACTTTACAGAAAGAGATGTATTGCAAAGCCTTCCAGAAACTTCTGTTCAACTCTGCAGCACAGGGGTTGGAGACCTGAAAAGAAGGGGAGAGCCTTTGCCCTGAGTTGGTGCTACTGGACTAGATATAGCTATGGCCTGGCTCAATACAAGGCTGCTTAAGCCCCACTAGTACAATCATGCCAACTCTTCTGAGCCATGTGATAAGGCAAGTTGTAAGAGTTGATAAAATACTTTATCCCTTAAATAAATCAGCTTCCTGGATGCACATGCAGCAATCCAGCTAGCCTGGCTGTGAGATCCAGAGAGTGAATATCAAAGAGAACGGGGAGAGAGAGGGAGGGCTCAGGAGACTTGCTTGCAAATGGGGAGAGCAGCACCAAAGCTATCCCGAGGAGAGGGAGGAGAAGAAGCAGAAGCAGCAGCAAAAATGTCACACTGAAAATTATTAAATTACCCCCTGTTGGTTGGTGTGAGGGGCCTTGTTGTTCGTTTTCACTTTATTTTGTTCATAAATGGGCTAAGAGTTAAAAGGAAAAAAATAATGAGGAAGCTGCTTTTCTCCACTTATTTTATTATGTCTGGAGGGAAAGCGTAAAGTTGATTGGAGAATGTGCAAGAGGCTTGTGACGGGAGAAGAGAAAACATTCAAAGGACAAGGCAAGGAGAAAAATCCCCTGTTTCCTTGCAGGCCTCTCCCCTCCTCCTTCCAGCCCCAGAAGTGTTATTACATATCCAGCAAGGAAGGCAAGCTGTGCCTGCACACACAGCAGGGGATCATAAAGGCAAAGCAGAAACTCTAGAATCAGGTTGATTGTATCCCCTGGCAGTAATGACAGTGGTAGCAAGAGCAGAGTGGGAGCCCCCACCCCAGCCCTCTCCTCCAAGAACGCTGTCTTCTTCAGCCACAAAACAACAAAAGGACGGAGGCGTTTTGCCGGCATCTGACATCAGGGTTGTCTTCCTTCCTCTCCATTTTCCAGCAACTTATTTTATCCCAGTCTCTTTCAGTAGTGTTCCCATATTATAGGGCTGTAGAATAACAGCCACACTGACTGCGTTGGCTGAAAACATTACATTTTTATTAAGCTTACAGGGCAAACATAACCCAGTGTCAAGAATGCACTATGATTTCATTTGGCACAATGATTGTACATTGTTTTTGGTTCCTGAATGACAAAAAAATATTTGTTACAGGGAATTATGAACATTTAATGGGGAATTCTTACTCCTTGAGTGGAATAAAGGGGTTCCTTCACAAGCCTAGCATTCCATCAAAAGGCTGTAAAGGATATGAGACTAGGAGTGCTCAACCTCTGAGCACAGTGGTGGGATTCAAATAAATTAACAACAGGTTCTGTGTCCTCATAACCTAAACTGACAACAGGTCTATATCCATAGAACAACAGGTTCTATGTCCCATTAGTAACTGGTTCTCAGAACCAGGCGCTCAGTAGCGAAGGGTTCTATAGAACCTGTGAGAACCTCCTGAAGCCCACCACTGTCCGAGCAGCAATCTCTTCCCTCAGTTTCTTCTTGGTGACAATTGGGTGCTCAGGTTGCACTCCTAATCCCCAACTTGGCAGGCTTAAATCCTGGCACAATTCCCATGCTGGCCTGGGGATGTTGCAAAAGTGTTATAAAGCACTTCTGCAACACTCCTCGGGGTGGAATAGGCCAGCGCACAGACATATTCAGGCCTCCCCAAACCATTATGGGAATAAAAAGTGGGTGAATTATGCCTGACTAAATTAGACCCTCAGCCCCACAGTTGAGGGCAGTAAGCTCTGTGTGGTATGACCACATAACCTTGTGCCTTGTTTTTTAATTCATGACCTGTAAAGAATTGTATCTTTTTCGTGAATGGAAGACTGATAAAATGAAAGATTTCTAAAGGTTGATTCGGAAATAGGCTGAATTTTATTTCCTCTCAATCATGACCATCTTCTGATAAATGCATTACATTGTGTAATAGCAAAATGTTTTTTACAAAAAAAATTATTTTGTGCGCTCCACACAAAACTGTCATCACACATTTGAGTTTCCTTACTTTTTTTGCCCAGGTCTGTTCATTGACTTGTGCTCAAAGAATGCATGTTTTGTTATAGAGTGTAAGAGGTGAGCTACATGACACCTGAACAAAGAGTACATACCAGACAATAGGTGCTTTTGCTTGTTATATTAACCATCAAATGGATGAAGACCAGATTCTGTTTTGAGAGTTATGATCTGGGGCAAAACCATTTAACAACAATGAAGGCTTTTAGAAGAATAAAATTCTGTATAGATTTTGAATTGAAAACAGTGACTTCCATATGAAGGGCTTGGCTTGGGGTCAGCTGGCATATTGTACTCACCATGGGGGAAAATTGAATGGAACCAAACCTGAATATCAAATGCAAACTTAAAGGATGGGGTGATAAGCAAGATTTCACTGTGGACAGAAGTGGTTTGACAGAATATTGTAATACTAGCGAAAAGCGTACCCACATTGCGGGTGTAACATTTCCCCCTATGCCATCCCCCCATGGCACGGAAACACCCCATGCGCAACGTCCCCCCATGCGCAACGTCCCCCATGCGCAACGTCCCCCCATGTGCAATGTCCCCTCATGCGCAACTTCCCCAATGCGCAACTTCCCCCATGTGCAACTTTTCCCCACGCGCAACTTTCCCCATGTGCATCATCCCCCCATGCGCAACTTTCCCCCATGCGCAACTTTCCCCCCATGCGCATCATGACCCCATGTGCATCATGTCCCTATGTGCAAATTTCCCCCATGTGCAACTTCCCTGTGCACATTACCCCCCATGCGCATCATCCCCCCATGCGCAACTTCGACCCATGCAAACTTCCTCCATGCACATCATCCCCTCATGCGCAACTTTCCCCATGCGCATCATCCACCGATGTGCAACTTCTCCCCATGTGCAACTTTTCCCCATGCGCAACTTTTCCCCATGCGCAACTTCCCCCCATGCGCAACTTCCCCCATGTACAACTTCCCCTCATGCGCAACATCTGCCGATGCGCAGCTTTTCCCCATGCGCAACGTCCCCCCATGCACAACTTTCCCACATGTGCAATTTTCCCCCATGCGCAACTTTCCCCATGCGCAACTTTCCCCCATGCGCATCATGACCCCACGCGCATCATGTCCCCATGTGCAAATTTCCCCCATGTGCAACTTCCCCCCCGCGCGCATCATCCCCCATATGCATCATCCCCCATGCGCAACTTACACCCATGCACAACTTCCCCATGCACATCATCCCCTCATGCACAACTTTCCCCCACGCGCATCATCCCCCATGCTCAACTTTCCCCCATGCGCATCATCCCCCCATGCGCAACTTTTCCCCATGCGCAACTTCCTCCCATGCGCAACATCCTCCCATGCGCATAAGTCCCCCATGCAAAACTTCCCCCATGTGCATCATCCTCCTGTGCACAATTTTCCTCCATGCGCAACTTCCGCCCATGTGCAGCATCCTCGCCAGTGCAACCTCTTCCTCTGGAAAACATCCCCCAGTTCACCAGGCACAGAGCACCAAATTGGCTGGATGTTGTTCAGTCTCCCATGTTAAGTATAGGACAGAAACATGTTGTCCCCTTTTCAGCCCCTGAAGGGTTAAATTTCTCCAGATGGTTCTTGGTGGGAGTTCAGGAGACAGAAGGAACTCCCAGAATTCCATGCTTCAGGCCCAGCAGTTGGGGAGGAATGTTGCTGAGTCAGCAATTCTCAATGCAAAGTATAGGGAGGAAAACGCGTTGCGCCCCTTTTCACCCCCTTCCAGTTGGAATTTCCGAAAACCGGTTCTTAGTGCACCCCTCCACCACGGAAGGAACAGCCACCCCAAATTTCACGCTTCTAGGCCCAGTGGTTTTGGCAGGGCGGTGATGAGTCAGTGAGTCAGTCAGTGAGTCAGTGGGTGACTTTTCTCTTTTATATATATATAGAAGAGCTGGAGGACAGGTTGTAAAATAGGGGAGAAATTTTAGTAGTCTTAAGATTTGTTCTCCTTTCTCTCCCCTTCTCCTTTCTCTTTCTCTTTTACACCTCTGTTCCTTGATAGAAATGAAAGCTCCAGTCAAGCTTCCTTTGGGCTCACTGTGCAAAAACCTATGTATTTTTAACCAGAAGTAGTAGCTCCAATTCTGTTCAAAGGACCTTACCGCTTTTCAGAAATTAGCTCCAGCATTTCAGTTTTGTTAAGCTGACACATCCTATTTCCCCAAAAAGTCCACCTTTGCTGCAAATGCTATTCCCTCCACTGCCCTAATTTGCCTTGGCAGCTATGAGCCAAGAAGATCCATTTAGGGGTGACAAATCGGGTCCAAGAATTGCTGGTCACCAAATATATCTTGGACAATCATAAGGGCCTGGCATTGGAGCCTTACAGCATAAAACACTTGTCAGTTATATTTAAAGCCTATTTTAAAAATAGCCTATTTAAAAAAAAAAAAAACAGACGATATCATTATAAAGAATTCAGGCTTGGGAAACCTTCCCAGCAATGATCCAAACTTACAAAAGCTGGACCCAGTAGTGTCATTTCCAAAACAATATTGAGTCCTCAATAAAGGGGGCCTGTTCTATTTTAAAGAGTTGGACAGAGTATTATGAAATGTTTGAACTCAGGTCATCAGTCGCTCACAAAAGTGATCAACAAGCTGTAGCATTATGCAACCAGGCTTGAAAATAAAAAGATGCTGTGGTACAAAAAAAAAGCAGGCCTCCGTGAGTCTTGAAAGACTTTGGTATCGTGCTCGGCGCTGCATACGCTGCACGCGAAGCACGAAAGCCTGGGTTGGACTGTTATGGAGGATAGGCTGTTACCCAAGCAGCAAATGCCCCCTCTCCACGCCACTGAATTAGTCCAATGGAAAGGCAGAGCCTATACGATTGGATCCAGCTGTGTCACAGAGCTGGGCTAAGGACAGGACAGGAGCTCACCCTGTCTTGGGGGGGCCAACCCAGGTCTCGAACCCTGGCCTGCTGGTTAACAGGCACAGCGTCTTAACTGCTTGCGCCACCCACAGCCAATGCTGCATAAGTAAGAGGCTAGGCTTAATCCCTGATATAAGTGGCTGAATTAACAACACAACCCTACAAGTTACACACCATAGGTGGAATCCGATTGTTACTAAGGGTGCAATCCTAAGCATATCTACTAGAAGTAAGTCCCATTGAGTTCTATGGGTCTTACTCCCAGGAAAGTGTGTGTATAGGATTGTAGCCTTAATCCCTTTGTTCTAGTAGTTTGTAAATGTCACTTTGGTGGGGTGGAGGGACTGCCAACATAGCAACACCTTTTTACCAGCCAGACTTTGTTTAAGGGAGAAAACTTGGCAGTGTTCCATTATGGTGAGGGATGGTGAAGTTAGTCAGAACCTGACTGACCAAAAGGTTTCTGAATGCAGTCCATCTTCATATCAAAGTTGTATCAGTTCACACCATCTTGACAAGCATGGCCATCCCAAGACCTCCTGGCACTTGAAAGAGCATGCCAAATGCAGTTCCCCTTACCTGAGTACATGCCAGTGTCTTCTCCTTCTCTGATGTTCTAGCTCAGCACTTCCCTTCCCTCCACATGATGCTGCTCCTCTTGAGAGTGAAAGAGGAGCAGTGGAGCCATCTAGATAGACTGAAGTGCGCATCCCCTACAAATCTTCTGCCAGAGGCAACCACTTGAACTGGCCTCATAGATAGGTAAGCCTATCAATTTATGCTATGTAAATAGCAGGCATACACTGTTGTGATATAAATAACAATATCATATTGGTAGACGAATTAGTCCTCGGTGGTATGAATGGTCACTGCCCCAATCTTTTTTTCCTCTGGGCAGGTACACGTGGGTTCAAAACATACACACACACCAACTGATAATACTTTCTGCATCGGCTAAGGTGAAGTCTTATCCATAAAAGCTTCTGTTGAAGAAATTTTATTAATCATTAGGATTCCACAAATGTTGTTAGCCAACTAATATAGGTATCCTTCCAGAACCTGTTACGATGTCCACAAAACCTGTTTTATGATATAGTAAGAGGAATATATGCACAGACATACAGAGAGAGAGGGGGATGCACAGATATATTGTATTTAAGGTATACAAACAATTGATTTTTCCAGATTAGCCATTAGAATTCTAATTGAAAATGGTTCTTTCCCCTGGATAATAGCCACTGAAGTCTGTTACATCCTCTTGAGAGGGAAGATGAAGTGTTCCTCTGTTCAGCCTTCCATCTGGCAAATACTCATTAGACACCCACATTTGCATTTTGAACAATGAGTGATGAACTGCTTCTTCCTGCTTTACAAAGACAGAAAATGACACGAGATGTTTACAACCTTGTATATTATCAGTGCCAAGACCTAATCATCAGGTTTGGGGATTGGCCTTAACCAAAATAGTACGTTTCCAGATTATGTCAGGCTCTGTAAACAGAAAAGCCAAGAGAGGTCTCTTAGCGCAATCTATCTATCTGTCTACAGTATTTATATACCACTTTTCAACTGAAAAGTTCACAAAGCGGTTTACAAGAAAATGAAAAAAAATTAATAGCTAATTAATAGCTAATGGGTGCTTGTCCCAAAAGGGCTCACAATCTAAAGTGCAAAAAGAACACCAGCAGAAGCCACTAGAACAGACATTGCTGGGGTGTGTAGGGCCAGTTACTCTTCCCCTGCTAAATAAAAGAGGAACACCCACTTGAAAGAGTGTCTCTTGCCCAAAATGGGTTTTCCTGGGAGTATGACCCAATTAAATGCAGTGGAACTTACTACTGAGTAAACATGTATGGGATTGCACTGTCTTCAACAATATCTTTGTGGCGTTTACCAACCCCTGGCCCTGATTGGAGTAGCATCTCCCCCGACTCCTCAGACTTGCTCTACCAAAATCACTAGCCTAAGACCAAGGAGATCTGTTGTGGGTTAGGAGGCTTATGCAGGGTAAGGGAATTCATTCATTCATTCATTCATTCATATCCGCCATTCCTAGGCTAAAGCAAAAGCAAATGTGATTTGAGCCTGGATCCTCCAGGTCTCAGTCTAACACCCTCACCATTACACTATCCTGGCTCTCCTTTCCCTATTAAAACTTCCCAATCTACCCTATCTACTGGATTCAAGGCACGATCCAGAGTCAGGACAGTAAGGAACGCCCTAGCTGGGCTGCCCCAATTATTCTGAATCCAGAGCAGAACATATGCTGCATTCAAAGTCAGGAAGCCTGGGGTGCCCTACCTGCTCCAGAGCATGCCCAGTAGGCACCAAGTCAGTGGCACCTGGGGAGGGCTTGCTCCTGAGGTGACCCCCCTCAGATCACACTGAACAAGGAACAGTTGTGGTGCCTGCCTTATAAGGAGTCCTTGATGAGACTGCCAGGACAGTCTACAGTGAATACAAGGGGCTTCTTGAAGTGGCCTGCTGTATCCCCAGGTTAGTGGACTGTCTGAAGTTGAGAGGCAGGGGTTGCAGCTAGGCTGGCCAAGAACTCCGATTTTTGGTCCACACTGCCATTCTTATTCTGCCTTATCATATACCCCTATGGGTCTACTCATTACTGTACCTGCTCCTGAGGTGGTATAACTCTGAGGAGCTGCAAGAAGGAATTTCTACCCTGGATACAGGCTCTAGATACAGAGTAACATGCCCTCAACATGCCTCTCCTGAACTGCCTACGCTGCCCCAGTAAGGGCAGCCCAGGTTCATCTGTCTTGGAGGCTCAAGTTGCAGGCCCATTGTGCCTTAGGCTGCCCCAAGCCTTTTCCAGAATAATGAGGGTGGCCCATCTTGCAGTTAGGTCAGCCCAGTGATAGATAGGGCAGCCCAAGTGCACTTCTGGATTGTGCCCATTTTTGGCAAGTTTGCAACAGTGGGAGAGAAGTGAAGAATAGAATTGGGCTTTTGATTTATGTGTGCCAACACAGGTCAGAAAATGGTTTGTAACACCAATAGCTGCCCAAGAATTCTGGCAAGAGAACAGGACATAATGTTCTCAGTCAACTACTAATAATGTACTAACTTCTTCAAAGAAGAGCCTATGCATCGGTGCCTTTAATTGTTATCCATGATGATCTCACTAGAATGTAACAGATGGTTTTAGACATTCTTTTGCATTCTGTTGCATTTATTTCAGAAGAAAAGTAGATATCTTCATCCCCCTGGTGGGAAAAAAATTAGTAGAAGGACCTTTGAATCTGCTGAGTTGTTGTGGTGAATTTGGCTAAATTCAAATTAACTTGAATTTATCTGTTTGGAACCTTCCAAGATTAAAATGGATACCAAATAAATATTATTGTTACTGAGCCCAGCAAGCCCAGCTCTTATCTTAAACACAGCAGGTCACATTGTTATCTTAATTTAAAGTTGATTGTCCCTTTTCAGATTTCTCACCGGACTTTTTCATTATGTTCAGCAACTGAGATCAAGGGTAAGTAATAGAGTTTGACAGTTTCAGTAAAAAAAATACAAAAGGACTATGACTGTACTCTGTGTGATAAACTGCTACTAACAAGCACCTGTGTGCAATATGATTTCCATATAAATGTGAAATTTGACATTCTGCTGCAGCCAGTGATGAAAGTATTCCATTAAAACTCCACAAAAAGAGCAATCTTTAGCAGTGTCTCTCCCATTCTCTGAGTGAAGGCTGGTTCTTCTTCATACAACAAGTGCTAAGCTTGCTCTGTTTCTCAATTCTTTATAACTGTAGGGAAAAAAAATCAATTTCTTTATACTCACTTTATTATTAAAGGTTTTTCTTTTGATACTTGAAGAGTATCAGCGTTCAGGAAGATGGCATTTTGACCATCCATAAAATCTTCCTCATTTTATCTCTAGTAGCGAAATCACTGAAACATTGAGTAAAATCTACTGTAAGGACAATAATGGGTGAAATTATTACCTGATTGCCTCCTCCTGTTTTCCTACTGGGTGTGAGAAAAGTGGGCTGTGGGTGGCGCAAGCGGTTAAGACACTGTGCCTGTTAACCAGAAGGCCAAGGTTCGAGATCCGGGTCCCCACAAGACAGGGTGAGGTCTTAGCCCAGCTCTGTGATGCAGCTGGAGTATTGGTTCTGCCTTTCCATTGGACTATTTCAGTGGCATGGAGAGGGGGGATTTGCTGCTTGGGTAACAGCCTGTCCTCCATATCAATCTACCCAGGCCTTCGTGTTTCGCATGAAGCATCAAGCACGATAACCTAGTCTTTCAAGACTGATTTATGCCAAGTTTAAGTGAGAAAACTGGCCAGCCTGGAGGAAGCAACAACAATGGAAGGAGAGGGCTAATGAGCATAACAATATTTTTAAAAGGGTGAAGCATATTTGTGTGTGTGTGTGTGTTCTGTGAGGTGCTGATGCATTGGATGTGATACACATACTATGGCAGATGGTAGTTTAATGGGGGGTAGCACATTAGCCATCCATGTTAGCCCTCTCTAAAACACTGCATTCTATATTAAACTCCAGCATGACTGCCATGCCTCACCAGTACTTTGCATTTGATTGCAGGGAATACTATAGAACGGTTTCTAAATGTTTGCCCACCTCTCTAGCATTTCACTTGGTCCAAATATAGGAAGAACCACCAGACGTAACTGATGATGATGTCACTGCCAGTTACTTTGTGATTGAAAGGACAGATATGATGCAAGAAACACCAGTAAGTGACTTGGAATGGATGGGATGGCTTTTTTCAAAATGCATAAAGCAAACTTGGCAGCACTGCTAATCAAGCCAATCCTCCTGCCACTGTTGGCCATGTTATATCACTGATTTCACTGCCGGGGCAGGTGTCCGCAAGTCCTGTACACCATCTAGACACCACCTAGAGTGGTGTCAAGTATCTGTGGTGGAACTTATACCACTGCTTGAGAAACACTGCTCTAGAATAAACACTCAGCACACCTACAGAATTGACCAGGTTCATAGGCACCTTAGTGTAACCTTCTACAGATAGAGAAAGAGAGAGAAAGTGCAATAGTGTTAATGGTTGGCCCAGTCAGGCACCATCACTGGCACTGAACACATCATTTTTTGAACACATCAATGCAGATGTGGATGAGCTCCCTTTCACAGAGGGATTCACTTATGTATCCGTTTGAAGAGCCACCCACTAAGGAACCCATACATTCTCCAGAGTACATTTTAAAACCTCTGACCTAAGAAATACAGTATTTATTTATCCAGTACAGGATCCTTACTTGAGGACCTCAGTGAGTCTTGTCAGCCAAGCCCTATCACAGTCACTGATATTACTGAGGAGGGGGTGTAAACTAAAATGTATATACTGTACAGTATACTTTACCCTTTATTGTGAAATCTTCTTATGCAAGAACGCCATTTTCTTTTAAATTAAGAAATGGCTTGCAATATCAATCCTGCTCACCAGATGGCACTAAGACAGAGGCCAGAATATTTGCTATCTACTCTGGAATAGATGAGAAAACAGAAAAAAAAACTACAATGCTAGTGAAAAATTGATTGATCAGTTACTGATACCTAATACTGATACCTTGACTTGATGATCACAACAAGGTTTATGCTTTTAGGACACAATCCTAAGAGATTTAGGCTGGCCTAATTCACCTGGCCTTATCTCCCTTTGGTGGTGTGGGAGGTTTTGGCACTTTTATGACACCCCCAGGTCAGCACTGGCCAGCACACCTTGGGCTCAGTCTGGCCTAACTGGAGGTTTGGATGGCAGCCTTAATGTTCTAGCATTGTGCACAATTTTTTTCAATTTTTACAAATTCTTCTCCCTTCAAGTAAGACTCAAAAGGATCAAAAGGCTCTTCTTCACGTTTCGCTCGTGGCAGAAGTTATGTCACAAGAAAAAGGCCTCTCCTGTGATAGCATCGAGGTCATGAAACCCCCAGAATACCAAGTCAATCTTAATTTTGTTGCCATTCTGGCACTGAATACAAATTTTCTGCTTCTACTCAGGCTTTGCTTTGTGAAACTTGGCTTAAATGTGTTGCTGAAGTTTTCTGGAAAGGTCTTTTTTGCACAGTGATTAAGCAGGTCAGGGCAAAGAGGAGAATAAATTAGCACTGAACGATTCCAGGAATAAAAAATACAACCATTTCCAAAGAAGCTGGCATTTTAGAAATTCTGTGTCAGTGTATGAATCTCCAAGAAAAATATGGGGTTAATAATTGGTATAGAGGTGGGGGGTATAATCCATCCTCTTTCCAGGCATTCCGGTCACCTCATCCCTACTGTAAATTTTTGGGGATAGAGCAACCAAAGTATGTACAATATTTCAGTTTACAAATCTGGATGCTCCAGAGGATAATTAAGTCATGCATTGTATGTGCAGCTTTACTTTCAGTCTCTTGCCCGAAAGTCTCAAACACTGAAATGGCCCTTTTCACAGCTCCAATACGTTAGTGATATTTGTATATGAATATATGTATGCTTTGAAATGTTTTTATATGTTTTCTTATTGAATGTTTTCATTTCTATTTGTTAGCCACCTTGAGTCGGCCTTGGCCCAAGAAAGGCAGGATATAAATTTACTACTAAATACCGTATTTCCCGGCTTATTACACGCACCGGACCATAAGACACATCAAAGTTTAGAGGAGCAAAACAAGAAAAAATATTCTGAAACAAATGGTGTACTAATATATTTGATAAAATATAGCAGAATAATATTTCAACTGTAAAGTCAACAGTGGTATTAAGAACCATTATCACTGTCATTAATAAATGAGGAAAGACTTTAAGCTTCAAGCACTCTTCTAATTTCCTGGTAACCCCAAAAACTCATCATCTCCAGTGTCAGTGATATGTGACTTTTTGCACAAATCCCATTGCAAATTCCTACCCCCAGGGCAAAATTCCTATCCCCCAACCCAAAATTCCTACCCGCTTAAAAAAATTGCCAAAAATGTATTTTTTATATTTTTTTTATTTTTACTTTTTTTGGCCATAACTTTTGATAGGAATCAAAACTGATTTTTGCATTGGATTTTGCTCTTCAATACAAATCCAACGACACATGACATGATGGGGTAAGGTGCTCCAGGGTTGGCCCTATCACTCTATAAGACGCATAGACATTCCCTCCCTTTGGGGAGAAAAAAGTGCATCTTATAAACTGGGAAATACGGTAAATAAATTTGGTGAACTTTCTCCAGTGACCTGAAGATCTCTTTCGATGGTGGTTTGTGCCAATTTGGTGTTAAAGATTCTCAGCCCAATTAACATGAATCTCCATGCAGCAGCGCTGATGTGGGCTATACTGCATCCAACAGCGAATTTTTGGCTGCCAGATGTTTCTTCAGGAAGGGGGATAGTTAGCCCCTTCTCCTGGCGTATGCTGTAGAACCTGCAACAGGTCAATTTGGATATGTGCAAACAGTGGTGTAACAAGGTTATAGTGTGGGATGCTTTCTTCATGGGCGCCAGAGGCCACCACTTTAACACTTCTCTGGCAGCCACTACAGCCCCCCCCCCTTGCACGCCTGAAGTGCCTGGAAGGAAGGCTGTCCTCCACCCTCTCCATAGCCACATGGCTTCCCCTGCATGGTCCCTTCCTCGCTGTGGCTTCTGGATGACCTACTAGGGTCCCTTCCAACTGTTTGACTCTATGATTGTTGCAAAAGTCTGCATCTGGTCCTTGGATTGCAAATAGTGCTAAAGTCTGTCTGGTCCTTTACAGTAATCTTTCCTGCAGGGGATTGGACTAGATGACCTAATGGGGTCCCTTCTTTGATAGGGGTGAAATTTCAGTCCTTGCCACGGGCACCATTTGGCCTAGGTATGCCTCTGTGTGCCATATATCTCACTGACACAATTCTGTGTTCATCAGAGCAAGTGGATCAGGGCCAAGAAGATTTGGATATGGTGTACACTAGCACCACCAATCCCATCACCTTCCTGGGCCCGCACCATCCACTTTTGGCTTCCCCTATCCCATTCAACTCTCTCTCTCTCTCTCTCTCTCTCTCTCTCTCTCATCCTCCCCCTGCCCTTCTACTGAACTTACCAGCTCCATTGGGCCTCCTAACCACCACCGATGCCAACAGAAAGGTTCTGTCCTTCTCACCAGCACTCCTGGACCTTTCTATGGTGTTTTTTGACGGCACATGCTGGTGAAGTGTGTCTTCTCTCAGCACAGGCCTTCATTAGGATTGGGCCATATGTCTTATAGTTTCCTAGCAACTACAACCATTTTCCCCCTTTTCTCTGGCAAAATGGCCATCAAGGGGCTGAGGCACAGATGGCTGTCGTAGGCAGCAGGTGCTCGGAAAAGGAAGGAGAACTGCCTGCTGGTTTAAGCAACACTGGAAAAAGATAGCACTGAATTTGCATGGCCAGGAATTATCCCAGTGGGCTTATGTGCAAAAAGTCAAGGTGAAATGTTTGCAGCTTGTTCCGTTCACCGATTCTGGATCAATGTCATTACATGGGGAAAAAAATCACAAGGCCAGCTATCATTTTTTCCTATGTGCAAAGTTTATGTTTGCCAGACATTTTTTATACTGTATTCAAAAGAAAAGTCAGCGCAGTGGAAAAGAAACCATCAAAGGAAATGTGGTTTGACAGGAGGGAGAGAAACCCATTTAAAAGCCTCATTGGGGAAAAAGCAAGGAAATTAAACGAGTCAATTAAGAAAAAGTGGGGGACTCAAGAAAGGAAGTCTTCCCTAGGGCATCATACAACTAACTGGCAATGGGGCCAGAGCGTTCCATGGGGTGCTCTTTCCTAGACGTTTGCAGTTTTCTAAGATTTCAAAGTAGAAACTAATTCCTTGCTAAAATCTGCAACATCAGATCTCTCAGGTCTGCTTAAAATAAAAAGAAGTCATGAGTAGAAGCCAGACGTTTGCCTGTGGCAAATTCAAAGATGAATTAAATCTCATTTTAGATTTCAAAACCAGCTTCTCGTTTTGCAAAACTATTCAAAGCCACACAGCTGCGTTTTCCAACCATCGTGCTACAGAATATTGGTGTTCTGGGGATTATCTGCTGGTGTGTCATAGGAGTTTGTTGCCCATTTATTACTATGGCTATTGGGAGATACAAACTTTCCTCCCCTCTGGCATTGTGGTGCTCCTTGACAATTGTCAAAAAATTGATGGGATGCTTAACCATTTTAGCACTTTGTCAGTTTGCCCCGAAATGTAAACAGTTGAGAATAGCTGCCATACAGTTATTAGGCTTTGCTTCAGAAATCTGAATGATCACTCACCCAAGTTTGCATGGCCACTTTCTGAGTTTATCTGGGAAGGACCACTCAGGTTGACCATATAGAATGGCTCAGGGACCAAATAGAATGGAGGACAGGGTTCCTCTACCCTTAAGCATTGTATAGAAGAGGGACTTTAGGTAGGTTTAACTCAGCATAGAAGGGTTTAAAAAGCAGCACCTGCCTAAATTCCCTCTTTTATACAATGCTTAAAGGCAGAGGCACTCTGTCCTCCATTCTGTATGGTCACCCTGGGCCCCGCTGCTCCTGCATATTCTACCATGAAGAGCTGTCTGTCACTGTGAAGATAATGGATTTAACCCAAAAGCATGCTTAAAATTGGGTCTATTGACACACAAAAAGTGCAGGGTGTGATCTATTTTCTTGTCAGGTTCATTTATATAACTATGTATATAGTAATTATGTGTAGAAAAACCATATATAAATCCAGATTGACTGAACAGTAGATTCTTATGCACAGAAATGCTATCTGTCATCCTAGGAAGCAGCCCTGAAAATAATTAGATGACACCCTGGACACAAAAGGTGCTACACTTTTATCATTGGTGCTCCTTCACCCTCTTCCACCCTGTCTACGGCATTTGCTTGACATGAGGACTTCTGAGGAATGCTTCCATTGTGTAGACAGGGTGCCAGGCTTACAATGGTGGCACGTGTCTCTCATCTGACTCTTGTTACTGCTGCCATCCCATCCAGTTATGGGATTCAAAGAAATTAACAACCGATTCTATGCCCATCTGGCAGCCACTTTTAAATGGCTGTTTTTAAACTTTATATGTCCTATCTCTCGTTAACAACTGGTTCTATAGAGTAGGTGCAAACCTGCTGGAGCCCACCACTGATCCCATCAGTACTGGGAGGATCATGAAGTCTGCTCAGCTGGATGGATCCTTGATCTGGATGAAGCCCCATGACACTCCTGGAGCTAAACATCTGTTCAGAGGACAGCAGTAGAGATGTTACATTCACACCCTGAAGAGATCAGCACTTCTTTCAGTTTGATCTCTCCCACTCCATATTCTTTCAACTGCAAATGGCTCAATTTGCCTACCTGGTTGTTTTCCCATTTCTGGGGCAACATCAAAATCAGGAACTCATTCATCTCATTCATACATCATGCATGAATTCCAGATGAAGACACAGTCCATACATCTTTTTACAATAAGCATACAAAAATTCCAGTTATCAACATTACACTGGAAGCCCTCCCACCCTAAAGGAAAAGAAAGTAAGATCCTGCTCCTCTGCCACTTCCAACAAGGTCCAAAACCACTCTATCTAGTAACACAGGGATGCACAGAACATCCAGCTAATGGACACAAAATACCTAGCAAATATTTTTCACTGTAGAAAGGAAAGGGAGAAATAGCCTGATTCTACAAATAATTTTCTTGTTGTGAGTGCACCCACACTTACAGCCCATTCCTACCTAACTCCACTGCAGGCACCAAAGCAGGCACACCAATGGAGTAAATGCTGGATCTTAGGGTGGGGATGCAATTTTGTTTACTTGCCCGGGAGAACATCCCACTTTCCCAATGGGTGATCTATTATGCTGGCATGGAATAAGTGTAAGGATGGTGGAAAGGGAGAGGAAGACTAGAGGAAGACTTGACTGTGTGTGTGTGTGTCCCTAAACCCCCTCTCCATATTTTATTCAGTTCTCTCCCCACCCAGAAACTCCCCCATTTCTCCCCCTTCCCACTTTGGTGTGTCCACTGCCTTCCCTGCCCCCCAAAAACCAACACCAGTGGATATCATACCTGTCCAGTGCATCAGCATCAAACTTCCAGAAGTTTAACTGGAAGTCTCACAGCACTCAATTTACTAGAGAAAGTGGCATTCTACAACTAGGGCAACCCAAAAAGACCAAGCTTTTGATCTTCTTTTTCAGTATCAGCATCTCTGGAAAGTTACCCTACTAGACTTCCCTGCACATTTCACTTACTATCTCACCTTCACTGACCCTGTTTTTGCTCTTGGAGTCTGATTTGGAAAAGAACGAGATGAGCTGATCCTTCAAGCCTTTGATCAGAGGAAAGATCCAAGACTGAAAATGTAGCTAAGTTACCATAGAAGAAGCAAATATTGGCAAGAGTTTCAATGTTAACAATATAGGAGTCATTACACCATGAGAAACAATTAACTCTACAGTTATAGGAACTATTTTAGTACTAATGAAATAATATGAATTCTGACAATTCTTTTTAGTGCAAACAGAAGCGTCAGCCCAACACCTGCCATCTCCTGAGACAGCACATCATGCCCTTGACCCCCTTTATTTCACTGCTCCTCATCCTTCTGACTCAGAAAAGGAAGCTAAAAGAAATTCAGCATTCAGAAAAAGAAGAGAGGAACAGTATGGAAGTGTGGAGGAGACATGTATCATCTCAGAGAATATCAACAGTACTTCAGCCACCATTCTCATCCTCTCCACATTTCCATTCTGTTTCATTTTCACTTTTTGGATCCAAGAAGAAGGTAGGCAGATGGAGGCAGGTCCCTCAATACCAACCTGTCATCCGAAGCAACCACCTCAGTAGGTCTTATGGACAGACATCCTGGTAAATACCCATCTTATCAAGATAATATCTGAGGGCACAATCCAAAGGAACCATTTGATGATCCTTTCTCTCATTCTTCCTTCTTTCATTTTTTCCCCATGCTGAAGGATGTCAAACTGTAAAATCACCATACAAAATGTTTCCTGTGACTCTATCCCTGGGAGCAATAATTTTTACAAAGACATTTCAAGGCAAGGGATGATTCATTGGAAGCACTTGATAATGCACATTTTGATGAGCTTAGTCACTCAGCTACTTGGGAAGAGAAAAAGCAAAAGCACAATAACTGTACTCATTCTTGAATGACAATATTATACAAGTTCTCCAAAGACTTTTTTATTCGTTTGGGCTTTATTAGTTTTGATGACTTATTTCCGACACCTCCAAAAATGGCATAGTCTTTACCTGACTTGCATAAAAGATCTGAAGCAGGCAGGAACAAAATATTCTGTTTCATGAAGGGGAAAAAAGAAAATCCACCACATTTTCAATATTTTAAAATGTTGGATTAGGCTTCAAAACACAAATTAGTCAAGCAGGAGAACTTTAAATCATGGATGATTCACACAGAGATGACCCCATGGGCTGCATATAAACCCCAAAGAAGCTTTATTTGGCTCCAGAAAATCCTACCAAAACTTTAATTCATGTGTGATCAGTGCTGTTCAGCCTAGATTCCTTGTTTTCCTTTCAGAAGAAACCTTGTGCACTTACTTATAAACTCGATTGATATCTGTCCATGGTGGAATTCACAGCAGTGTCCATTTGGTTCCCAGGTGTTTTCTCACTTAAACACTAACCAGACTTGAACCTGCTTAACTGCAACAAGCCAACTGCATCATGTGCCTTCAGATCACATCTTTGCCAAAAGGGAGTAACAATTTGGCAAAGCCCTAAAGGGAATTATCCTAGTGGAAAATGTGACTCTTTATCCTATGGGTCTCATGGACCAATTGTTGACCCCTAATTTCTCAAACCCATTCTAATGATTTTGAGCTTTGTTTACATAATACATAGGACAGGTATAACTAAGTTGAAAACTTCTTATGGTCTACCTCCAACCCTAAGAATTAGAGTCACCTCTACTAACCTGTGAATGATAAAACTGTAAGATTGAAATACTAAGGACACTTGCCTGGGAGAAAGACCCATTAAACACAACGGGGCTTACTTTTGAGTAGACATGGTTAGGATTGTGCTCTAAATCTAACTAGCAGAATCTTTAGAAGAAAAGTACAAAGACAGTTTGAAACACATGCAAAAGCACAGGTGGGCAGATGCCGGTTCAGGCCTACTCGCCCGAACCAGTTCTTGCCCCCTGGTGGATGCTGGCGAGCCGGTCAGAGCCGCGGCTGCCAGAACCGCGGGGACCAGTACGCCAGCAGCCGCCATGCGCAGCATGCATGCGTCCAGCTGGATGCACGCGCACTGAGTCTGCTGGGGCCACACTCCAACAGACTCAGCGCACGTGCGTCCAGCTGGACGCATGCGTGCTGAGTCTCCTGGGGCTGAGCTCCAACAGACTCAGCGCGCTTGCGTCCAGCTGGATGCAAGCGTGCTGACTCTCCTGAAGCTCAGCTTCAGGAGATTCAGTGCGCATGCGCCAGGGCACTAAGTCTCCTGAAGCACTAAGTCTCCTGAAGCACTAAGCTCAGCTTCAGGAGAGTCAGCGCGCATGCGCCAAGCCTGGCACACGCGCAGTGCGGCAGGGTTGGGGCCCGCCCCCACCCCCAGCCCGCCCCCTAACCCCAGCCCCACCCCCTGACCCTGGCCTGCCCCCCAACTTCCAGCGAACCGGATCTTGGGGCTGGCTGGGCCCACCCCTGATGCAAAAGGGCTTTATATTTTAACAAGATAATCCTAGATGTTAAACTGCATGCTAAACAAAAGAGTAATAGTTCTTCCAGGTAGCATTCATGCTCACACAAGTATGCACACCTGCCTGGCCAGGGCAATTAACTAGTAGTTGTGGTGATGAAGAGAAAGTGAGAATATGGACAGTGCACTTTCTGGTGTGTTTCTGATGTGTCCTATTGATTTTCTCTTATTATGGCTGCAATCCTAAAGACACTTTCCTGGAAGTAAGACAATAGGACTTACTTTTGAGTAGACCTGGTTAGGATTGTGTTCTAAGTGAACTTTGCCACTGTCTAGTCTTTTGACCCTAAAAGTGGTGCGTTCTCCCAAGAGATAGAATAGCAAGGGAACTCTGGGGTGATGGTACAGATGCTTATAATTCTGAAAAGTTCCATCTGAATCCATCTCCATCTGATGCGGCATGATCCTCCCTACTTCAACAGCATTCTCAGTCAAGGGCTCCCACATTTATCAAGTTTGCTCCCTTAAAATTCCCACAAATTTTTATATAAAACTTTGGTACTTGGTTATACAACAAAGGCACATTCTTCAATAGTTTGGTAACTTCAGTAGTAGGGCAATTTCTCTATTTCAGCTTTTCCTATGGAGCCAAGGAAAACAATAAGCAAAAATCATTCCTTTGCTCAAACAGCACTATAATTATGGCACAGCAAACATTATAATAGACATGCTTATCACAAATAAATGTGTGTGTTTTTTAATTGGGACACCAAACATTATCTCTGCTGCTTCCTTGTATTCCTTGTATCTGTATTTCATATTTATCATTATTACATTGCTGTCTTCAAATCACTGTGGCACATACATTCCATAAACATAAAATCTGTTAGGAGACATTGAACCCAGCAGACAGGCCCATGCTTGTACTAGCAGATATCACAAGATCATGGAACTAGCCAAGACAGAAGGCACAGGTGCTTTCACAGTGCACCTGAAAACATGTCACCATTCTCTGAAAACTACTGCACTCTCACAAAGGGCATCTCCTTATCCAGACTGACTATAGAATAGCAACGTCCATCCTTCACTTTGAGACCTATCCATCTTATATCCTGCTAAATCCCCTATGAGAATTTTTGCTTCCAGAGGGAAGCAAAAAAATATTTTTTTTTTACCCAGGACAAGCCCATTAGCCTGGTGGATCTAGTTTTCTATACCAGCTACTGTATATTACTAGCACTAGTCTATGTGGACTTGTTGAAGACAAATCAAGTTCAGGAAGGGGGTTTGGATTCAGCTGACTGTCACTTCACCTGTCTCTTTCCTAATCCTGGTTCACCCACTTCCTCACCCTGTTGCCACTTCTCCCTCCTATCCCCTGCAAGTTTGCCAGATCCACTGGTACATGGAACCAGCCAGTTCTGGTGGCAGCCAGCCCCAGTGCTCTGAAATGTCACCTTATGTGACAGCCAGAAAACACCTAACACTGCTTGAATACTTATTTAGGCATATAGCTAGACACCAATAGGATTGGCTTCAAGCAACTGTTTAAACCCTGGCTGAAAACATGACAACCTTTCCATCAGTATGTTACAAACCAGACCCTCTCAGAGGAAGATCAGCTGCAGAAGCAGATCATCCCCTTCCTCACCCCACAAACTGCAACCAGATAAAGGGATATGTGATCTGAAAACTACTCAGGGCGGATGGAGGCAACTAGACCTGATTAGACTGCACTGAATACAAAATACATCATTATTCAGTTGTTTTCTTTCCATCAGTGTGAAAGGTGCCCTTTTAATTTACTCGGTTCCTCCATATTTGCAACGCTGGTGCGGCAAACCTTTCTCCTTTCCAAAAAGCTCCACTCCCTCAGCACCATTAATCATTTATTTGGACAGAAAATCCAACCCCTGGAAAAATAAATAACTGATAGATTTGCCTTCTGAGCTGGTGAGTCAGTTTAACATTTTATCTCTGAATAGTCAGCCACATCAATAGTGGGCATAAATGAGCTTTACATTATTAGATTCTCTACTCCAGACATACCCTACAATCCAGAGTAACTACGGGAGCACGTAAGAAACTTTACGTGCACCCGTAGTTACTGCACCAGCTAGTGAAAACCTATGGGAAATTCATGTTGCAATCCAGAGCAAATTGTTCTTACACCGGAGCAAGGACTCCCCGTAGTTACTCAGGATTGCGCCCATAGGGAACAGTAGACTCAACATAGAGAGTGAAGGTCAGTGGTCATAACTGGTCAGTGGTCATAACATATATCAGTGTTTTCTAAGGTAGCTTCTGTTGATACAGAAGCCAAAACCAGGTGGTTTTTTTAATTACTGGTATACACTGGATCTTATCCTCTCTTTCAGAAACCTGCCTGACCCTTTCCCTTCTTGGAATATAAGTGGCATATGCCCAAAGAAACCTATAGACAGCCCCTTATATTCTCTCTTACCATCAGCTTGCTTTCAGGTTGCCCTCCCACCATAGGATGCACTATGTGCCATTTTGGCATGGCTGCATTGGAGCTGGTGGTGGAAGTGGGTACCATTGGGTACTTAGAACAGAAAATATTGGAGGAAAACAGTCAGCTAACCAACCCAGGGATGTCATCAGAAATGCTTGTTTTAATTCTACCATAGAAAGAACACTCACTTTTGGTAGGATAGCCTTTCATGGCCAGAAAGTCCTAAAATTCGTGTAAAGGCCTGCCTTTTCCAGCAGAAGTTAGGATTGCACTGTTCCTTTATTTTGAGTAATGAAAGAACACATTGAGATAATATCATGAAACAGGTTTCCTCAAAATAGGGTTCCACAAGGAGCACAAAACAGTCAAATTTTACCTATAGTTATGAATGTTACCTATAGCTTATCCTCTCAGCAGTCACACATCTTGAAAGCTTTTTTTTTTCAAATAAGGTCCAGTAACTTCATTTTACAAGGTGACAACTTTAAAAAGAGGATGAAAGTTTCCCCATTAGTCCTACCTTCCTCTCACATTTTGGAAAACAGCATGAGAGGTTCCTTACAGGAAAGCTGTTTGCAAGATCATTGCTCTCTTAATGGCTGCTATTTAACAGCAGGACTCTGTTAAAATATCAGCGCCGGATGTTGAAAGAAACTAGAAGAGAAATCTAACATTTCAAAATGCAGAACTCAAGCTGGGCGCATCCTAGGCCAGGATTTGATCACAGAAAACTAAATTGCCTCGCAATCTAGGATGTTTATTTCTAGTGGTCTCATTTGATAGCCTGGTTATCCGACAAAGTTTTATCACTTAAACCACTTAAACCACACGGCCATTGTTGAAAGTTGGCATTGATAGCAGTTAACTATCCCACTTGAAACTGAATGCACTTCCTATGGCAAGAATCCTTCACAAAGCTGAGCAACCCAGCAAATCAAAGAATTAGGGAAAAAAATGTGTGACATAACTGAGAGAGCAGGGAGATCATATGCCCTCTTTTCCAGGACACGTCTTCTTTTTTAATGTTGTGTCCCAGGAAAACTTCATTGTCCTCCTCTTCCTTATGAGCAAGCAGCAAGTAGCCTTCTTGTCATTAATAAATTATATGCAATAAATTATATGTAATAAATTATATGCAATAGTTTAAAATTTAATAAGTTTTATTTTAAAATAACCACATAAAAGCAATATATAAGTCGGGCAGGGAAGGCGAAGTAACGGGATAGGGAGACTGCAGGAGGAGTTGGATCTCATGGAGGGCAGAAAAATTGCCACTCAGGGCTATTCCAGATTATCCCTGGTGGGTTTGGTTGCCCATTTGGTAAACACATCCCAGTCTCAGCAGGAACCAGAATGCTTTGTCTCTGGGGAATTCCAGACATAATGCTGCAATACTAAAGACACTTTCCTGGGAGTAAGACCCATTGAACACAATGGGGCTTACTTTTGAGTAGACATGGTTAGGATTGTGCTCATAATAGCAATACATCCATATTGTGTCATTTGGCTTTTCTATCATGACACTGCGTTAAACACCACAAACAAGCTACTGATAGAAATTGCTCCGGTTACTTTTACGTTGCTGAAGCTGGAGTCCTAATCCCCACTTAGACCAACATAAGTCCTGGCACAAGTTCTGTTCTAGCCTGGGGGAGTCCATAAGGCACTTCTGCACCACGCCTGGAGAGTTAGGTCAGTGCACATACATGCGCTGGCCTCCCCACACCACCAAAAGAAAGAGGAGTGGGTGAGGTGTTCCAGCCTAAATTGGTTAGGACTGCACCCTGAAATAACACAGAAACCTTGGTGGAGAGGTGAAAGCTTCAAAAATAGGGGGAGATGATTCATACCACCTCACAACAATACGTCTGTTCGCAGGCCTTAGTTAAGCACTATTCTGGGGCACTGAAACCAAATAAACCACCTTGAAAATAAAGTCAGAGAAGAAATCCATTGACCTGAAAAGGCAGTCCTGTATATAAATACATGTGTGTGTTTGTTTGAAAGTGTGAGATAAAATATTATTAAAATGTATTAATACTTCATTATTAAAACCTTGCTAAATGGGCAAAGTGGCACAGAGTCTCTCTTCATTCCAGCTTTGTGATCTCATGGCTAAGGTGTTAGCCATTTCCTTGTGTTTCTTCTACATCTTTTTAGACTGGGAATCATTTTCAGACTGTCACTGAGTTATCTGATGTTCTCAGTAAACCACTTTGTGAACATTTTTGATGAAAAGAGGTTTATAAATATTCTTTAATAATAAAAACCCTATTCTTGCAAGAGCAAATGCATTTTTAATCCCTCGTTCTTTGTTAGTAACAACAGTGACACTAGGGTAACCATTGCCAAGGTATTGCCCCATGCAGTGGGCATGGTGATGTACTATCACTCACCTCCGCTGGTTTTTGGCTATACATCATGATGTTTCATTGTATTCTATATGAATTTACACATTGAATGATATAATACCATGGTATTATTTGACCATACCAAGATTTTTAAATATTTTCCCTGTAGTGGTGACACCCCCAGGGGGATCATCCAGTGTGGCCTTTATCCCCTGAACCCCTCCACCAGTGATGCCACCAGATAGTAATATTATTGAATTAGCCACTTGAGTCAACTAGGTCTGTATCCATCATGCAAATTCAGGCTAACCATTCTGCCAGTTACAAAGGAAGATAGAAAGCTGTCTTCTGCTGAATTGGGCATGGGCTCCATCTAGATCAGTTCTGTCACCACCAGCAGCTACCCAAGATTTCAGACAGAGGTTTACCTAGCAATATCAGGGTTGTATTTGGGACTTCCAGCATATAATCTTCCATTGAGTTTTGGCTCTTCCCCAAATGCTGAGTGGTAGGTTTTGATTATGGAGATTTTTTTGTCCAACTCTATCAGTATCTTCCCAGGGTGTTATCTAAGCATAGAGTTGCCATAATTCTCTTCCACAAAATCAGGGCAGGACCTGTGATGGGATTCAAAGAAATTAACAACCGGTTCTCTGTCCATCTGGCAGCCACATTTAAATGGCTATTTTTAAACTTTATATACCCTATCTCTCACTAACAACCAGTTCTATAGAGTGGATGCGAACCACAATCCCCCCAAATCAGGATTGTCACCTATTTAAGTGGATATATTTTTTTGCATCAAAACACCACAGATTTAGTGGTGTTCCTTTGAATAAAGCTCAATGTGGTGTTCCTTTGAATATAGTGGTGTTCCTTTGAATATAGCCGTACATGTATTATATGTAGCCATGATATATGTATATGGAAATGAGAGTTTGAATCCCAGCCATCACATTGTAACAACAAAACCAGGGTTAATAAGCAAACAAGAATGAAATGAAATGAAGCCTGTCTGCAGATGCGCTGACTATACGGAGTGCAATTATGCAGGAATACGCAGATAAGATCCAGCTCCTTAATGTCTAGAAAATAAAAAATGCAGTGCTCTTGCAGCTGATTGGTGTGCAGTGAGAAGCAAAACAGACACAGCTTCAACACACACCGGTGGCCGTTCTGTTAATGCATTTCAGCATCTCTAAACCGGGGACCGAACGAGCCGGCTCTGGCTGCCATGGAAACTGACAGAAAGTTTCTAATCGGTGTTACTTAAGACACACTGTGAAAAAACTGCACAAAATTGGTTGACGTGAAGTCCATTGTGTCAGATGCGATAAAAGTTGGTTAAGAGCCATATTACATCTTGATCCAGTGGTCGGAAACCAAAAGATGTGTCCCATCCTTCCCCCCCGCCCTGACCGTTTCTTATGTAAGATGTTTGTTACATCCATAACAGCTTTGTATGCCAGGCTGGTGTTGAAATGATCTTTCTAGCCTCTGTGGGATTTTTCTATGTGTTTTATTTTTTCATCATAACATGGATCTTTTAGACTCCAAGAATAATTTTATAACTTTAATACGGTGTCCAGAATTTCTTTGAAAAAAATCTGTAAAAGCCTGTGAATGCTCTCCGGAGCTTGGTGTGACTTTAATTAAGGCACAGTTTATTTCGGTGGCTTCTGCCATTCAACACTTCATTGGGATTCAAATGGCAAAGTGGCAGAAAATCTTTCATTTATTGCTTCGTGGGAGTTTTATGCTGGATAGAGGAGCAATAATAAACCTAACAAAGCAATAAAGCAAACTAAACCTTGTGTGTTATGGATGATCCAGATGATATCTTATCTGGAAAGAAATAATATGAAATTCATGAAGATCCAACAAAGAAAAGTTTATTAGCAGATTCAAAAAATCTGCTATGCCAACTGGCTATGCCAGCTTCCTACTTTATATAAGGAAATCTCAATTCCCTTCAAAATCTCAGTTTATTCTGAACTAATGGGATTATCTATTTCTGAAATGTACATGATAAATCATGATGTAGAGATTTCTAATTGAAAAGAGACTCTTCTGCTTTTGATCTCACTGGAGTTGAGATGGAATTAATATAGTTTATATAATGAACTCCAAGATAGAGTTAGAGCACAATCCTAACCATGTCAGCTCCATTGTGTCCAATGTAAGTAAGCCCCATTGTAAGTGAGATTCAATGAGTCTTACTCCCCGGAAAGTGCCTTTAGGATTGCAGCCTTAATATAGTTTCAGCAGATAGTTAGAAAACTAAATACATTTACAGCCCTATCCTATCCCCTGCGATGCAGCTGTGATGACAGAGCTCATGTGGCATGTGATGATGGTACTGGGTGATCAGATTCAAATTGGCTGTGCAAAGCAGCTTTTTGGCTATCCCAAACTGGTGAAAGAGGGAGGATTAGGGTATGATCATTAGTTAACGTGCATTAAAAATTTGTTATACAGTGGTGCCTCACATGAAGAGCTTAATTTGTTCCAGAGGCATGCTCTTTAAGTGAAATGCTCTTTAAGTGAAGCAGATTTTCCCATAACGGAAACTCGGATGATTGGTTTCACAACCCCCAAAATATTCATATAAAAATATTAACTGGATGTAAAAATCATGACAAAACACTGTAATTGAATTCAAAACATGCATTCAATGTGCATGAACCTATGAAATCTGCTTAGGCTGAAATCCTAAAGACAGTTTCCTGGGAGTAAGCCCCATATGGGGCTTAATTCTGGGTAGACATGGTTAGGAGGCTGCAATCAAAGACACTTTCCTGGGAGGCTTACCTGAGCTGCTGCTGGAGGTTCAAGGTCGTTGGTAGGGGCACTTGGGGGCAGTTAGGGGTAGCTGCCTCTAGCACCTCCAGGCAACTGCCCCCAAGTTGGGAGCAGTTAGAGGCAGCAGACTGGCAGCCCTTTTAAAGAGCCTCCATGTGGTGTGTCAGGGCTGCATAGCATGCATGCCCATAGCGCGCTTGCTTGTTAAGTGAAGCGGAACTTGTTATGTGAAGCAAAATTTCTTGGAAATTTTTGCTTGCTATGCGAAATGCTTGTTAAGCGAGGTACCACTGTACTGGTGTCTTCATTACAGGTCACAACATCCACCTCCATCCAGCCTGCAATTTACCAGAGTTCATTCCCTCTTTCAAACCATAAGACTGAGGGATGCCAGTGCAGAAATATAAGAGGAGCACCACTTAGAAGTGCTTATATACATAGCTAGCAGGGTAACTGTATTATGATATATGTAGCCATGATATATGTATATGGAAATGAGAGCTGATTCATATTAACAACTTATTACTTCCATATAGCATCAGATTTACATCTCTTTGGCTCTCAGAACAATCAGAATCATTGGAAAGTTTGAATTAAGAAAATCCACTTTTTGTTCCATAGGTGTTTGTATTTTCATTTTCTTGTTAATTGGCCATAAATTTTGATCAAATACATTTATTCCAATGCAGTTTGTTTTGTTGCATTCTGCATTAAATTACTTTTCCAATGCAGGCCTCCGTCAGTCTTGAAAGACTATGGTATCGTGCTCAGCGCTGCATATGCTGCATGTGAAGCACGAAAGCCTGGGTTAGATTGTTATGGCTGTTACCCAAGCAGCAAATCCCCCCTCTCCACGCCACTGAATTAGTCCAATGGAAAGGCAGAGCCAATACGACTGGATCCAGCTGGCGTCGCAGAGCTGGGCTAAGGAGCTCACCCTGTCTTGTGGGGCCGACCCGGGAATCAAACTCTGGCCTGCTGGTTAACGGGCACAGCGTCTTTACTGCTTGTGCCACCCACAGCTCACAATGACATATCTATATAAAACATGACATTATGACATTATTCCTATGACATATCTACATAAAACATGTTTTTCATACCCTATTTTTCAAATTTTTAGCCACTAGTGTCAAACTCAGCATGTTGTCCCCCCTAAAGAATGTAGCCAGGTGCAAATGCACCCCTCCCTAGCTACTCCACTGGTCCTGCACATTCCAGTGATTAAAGAAGCCTACCAGGTTTTTCTGGAGCATGTTACAGGCCTTCACAGTCCAAAAAGGAAGCCACCTACTGAGACTTTGAAACACCTGGGGCATGTCCAAGTGACCTTTGTAAAGCACTGTACATGATCCACAGAATGATACCTAAATAATTTGTAAATGCTAGCTTTGATTGCAGCATGAAAAAAAAATCCATAAACCTCCCACTTGGATTTCCCCCTGTGCCCTTTCTTTTGGCAGAAGGCCCAGTTCTGGAAAGCTTAATCACATTGTGCCCTGCCTGAGAATTCTTACTTTGACTGAACTCTCCCTGTAATCAGTTAGAATATTAGTGAAGCGTGTCGTTTATGGAGGATTGATTCCATAATCCTATGAGCAGAACGGACTCATTTTAGACCAGCATGGGTGGCCTTGCCATAAAACAAAGTAAAGTAGCAATAAATCTAGGACAAGCACAAGTGAGCGGACCTCCCAGCATAACATATAATTAATGCCTGGAAATTGCTGCCAAAAAGGGGGTGACAACCATTAAAACTCAAATGATTTTAAACAATATACCAGACCTGAAGTATCCCAGATATTTGTTCCAGCTTGCATTTTAAGTCGCAAAGGAAGAAGAGTCTACCAGGATGATGACTGACAACATGGTCCTGTGATAAAGTGTTCCTCTAGATCTAAGTCATTCTCTGTTTTGCCTCGGCCACCTGCTACTCAAATAGCCGCTGCAGCATCCTGTTGGTCAGCTAGGGACCAGGAGAGGTAATTAATGAAAAAAATTTCCTTACCTCTCTGGTCCCTTACGAGTCTATGAGAGATCTTTTACACACATATATATTTTTAGGGGAAAGATGACATATCAGGCCTGAGATAGGGACGTAGGAATCAATGGGTGTCACTGCTGCTGAGATCCACCCCTGCCTTGCCCCATATCTACACCTCGTCTGCTCGACCCAGTCTCCAGATCTATCCACGCCATGATCATATTAATAACCAGTATGCATGATGATGATGCATGTCCTATATGTGCTCCTTGAAGCATCTGGTGGGCTGCTGTGTGATACAGGAAGCTGGACTAGTTTGGCCTTTGGCCTGATCCAGTGGAGGCTCTTCTTATTTCTTATGATTATGTGGCCTTCTGGCCTTTACACAGGGAGCAGTTGTCTGCAGAATGATAAGTTCTGCACATATACTGCAAAGAAAGGATTGGGTCCCAAGAAGTAAGTATATCTCCCTGTCTTT
Organism: Cryptoblepharus egeriae; assembly: GCA_030015325.1. NCBI lineage: Eukaryota > Metazoa > Chordata > Lepidosauria > Squamata > Scincidae > Cryptoblepharus > Cryptoblepharus egeriae. The sequence continues at coordinate 60,477,695 of JAREYC010000003.1, read as the reverse complement.
TCAAATAATTGGTTTTGATTGTAAACACTCTTCACAGCAGGGGACTTCTAGGAAAAGGCACCATGCAAGGCACAATAGGCTTCATGCATACTAAATGCAGACCTGTCTCCATGACTGCAGATCTGCCTATTGAGCTGTGATGTCTCATGGTCTGCTGGACAAATGTTTGGGGAAAGGACACATAGGCACCCTGGGGTGCTTTATCAGGCAAAATCTGGGTGCATTCACTGTCACCAGAAAGGGAAATTTGCAGCTTTAAATCTGAGATAAACCTGAGATACTGTTCCTCATCCCACCTCCTGCTTAACAGGATCTCTCAGTACAGAAATCAGTGACTAGAGGAACAAGAACGGGAAACTAAGGAACATCCAAGTCCTTAGGCATCACATTATTCCTTGGAAGGGGAAGCCTATATTGCCAGTAATCACAGTTCGTGGTCACCACGAGTCACAGTTCGTGAGCTGTGGGTGGCACAAGCGGTTAAGGAGCTATGCCTGTTAGCCAGCAGGCCAGAGTTCAAGACCCGGGTTGGCCCCACAAGACAGGGTGAGCTCCTGTCCTTAACCCAGCTCTGCGACGCCAGCTGGATCCAATCGTATTGGCTCTGCCTTTCCATTGGACTAATTCTGCAAAAATATATGGATTGGGAAACTATCAACCACAAAAATACAGAAGGACAAGTTATACACATGAGCAAAAGCACCATGTTGTTATGCCAAGAACACTACATTAAAATCCAAGAAAATTACCACTGAAGTATAACCTGAAGTGAAAATTGATTTTTCTCCTTCTTATAGAAGACAGGGCATATGCTCAACAATGGGATCTTCTATTGATAATACACTAATCCTAACTGATAGTGTACAGAGGTGGGTGTAATCCTCCATCCTTGCATGTGGTCACAAATATATCTTAAAACGCACTGCAACAGCACACCATCTGGGCCCATCAGCTGGTCTGCTTTGTCTCTGCCTTGAAACTGATACATATACAATTGATTGATTGATTGATTGATTGATTGATTGATTGATTGATTGATTGATTGATTGATTGATTGATTGATTGATTGACTGAGTGAGTGAGTGAGTGAGTGGGTGAGTGGGTGGGTGAGTGAGTGATTGATTGATTGATTGATTGATTGATTGATTGATTGATTGATTGCAAAACAAGAGCTCTGAAGATGTGAAAAAGTGTCCTGAGTAACTGCAGGACATGTGGGGGGACTATCTTGAGCTTATCTGCCATCACCTCATCAAGTTTTTCACTTTGCTTCTGATCAAGATATGTATCAAATAAGCAACAATTTGATGTACATTTATTGTAAATCTTGTGTAAACCACAAAATTATGTCAGTTACGTGAAACTAATGGCATATTCTACCAGAAACAAATAAAGACAAGGAATTAAACTGAGAGATGCAATACAGGAAAACAATTTTGATTCCTGACACTAGCAATTTGGTGGCAGGGCAGCATCTTACAAATCTCATATTGTATCTCCAGTTGTGACTGAGGAAATTTAAACTATTATTGTACTTCTGTGGTGAAGAGTTTGAGGTCAGGGTTCTGGGAGTGGGAGAGTTTACAGTCAACTATAGCCCAAATCCAAAGAAATATGAATTGATCATGAAGTGAAGAAGGTGTTGTGATACTGATGTTTTATGAGGTCCAGCCTGCAGTCCTAACCCACAGTGAGGCCAGCAGAAGTCCTGGCTCAAGTCCTGTGCTGGCTTTGGGGTGCCACTCCTGAGTGTTTAGGCCAGTGCTCAGGCAACCACCAGCCTCCCCACTTGACCACAGGAACAGGGAAGAACAGGGTGAGCCTACATTTGTAATAGGAATGAAGTAGGTATCAGCAGGAAAGACCCAGGAGATGATGATGCAAGCAAGAGATATCTTTATTCAGAGCTCTGGACTCAGCCAGACAGAGTTTTCTATCTTACAAAAGACTGAGTCCTTTGTCCAAATTGACTAGACCTTTTATAGCACAACTGTTTCTCTACATAATAAGATGATTCTGTTCATAACAAGAGGATTTATACAATTAAAGATTTTATCTTCAGTGGCTTCCTGAGCTGAGATGGAAAAATGTGTGGCAAGACATGACATTACACATCAGTACAATGAAGCAATCAAGCACGTGTATTCTGACATTGGTTGATCTATCTGAGTTTCCTTTCCCACAGGAAGAAGAATTAAAATTTTATTTTAATTTTATAATTTTTGGGCTTCTTTATTATTGCCACAGGATCAGGTGAAGACAAAGAGTTTCCTGTCTTAGCTTTGGCTGGCTTTACAAGCCTTAAGTGGCTAATCACTGATAACCATCAAACCCCTGGGAAAGGAGAAGGGGCATTGTGATGTTATCATCTCCTCTCCGGGGAGCCTGTGAATGTTGATTGGAAGCATCTGTCAGGGAATGTGTGTCTGCAGCCTTTGCCAAGCGTGTCCTTTACTATAGGCAGCCCACAGAATGATTTCAAAGGTATCAATTAATTTCAATAATTCTAATAATAATTCTAATAAATTCTGACAGCTGGTTTTGTCCACCATACATTGGTTGGGTTTTTTGCTGGAAACTAATAAATTTCATAAAAGAGATAGAACTCTGAGTTCAGCACTGGCACGGTAACATTGCACGCTACTCAGAATAAAATAAACCCTTGCATAGTGTTATTAGATGTGTGCCTTTTCCTACATAAAGAGGATCGCCATATATGATCACACCGAATATGAAGAAACTAGCGAAAAGCGTACCCACATTGCAGGACTAACATTTCCCCATACGCCATCCCCCCACAGCGCATAAACACCCCATGCGCAACTTCCCCCATGCACAACAACCCCCATGTGCAATTTTCCCCCATGCGCAACTTCACCCAGGCGCATCAACCCCTATGCGCATCAACCCCTATGCGCATCATCCCCACATGTGCAACTTTCCCCCATGCTCATCATCCGCCCATGCGGAACTTTCCCCCATGTGCAACTTCCCCCATGCACAACTTCCCCCATGCACAACTTCCCCCATGCGCATCCTCCCCCATGCGCATCCTCCCCATGTGCAACTTCCCCATGCGCAACTTTCCCCCATGCGCAATTTACCTCCATGCGCAACTTCACCCAGGCACATCAACCCCCATGTGCATCATCCCTACATGCGCAACTTTCCCCATGCACAACTTTCCCCCATGCGATCATCTGCCCATGCACAACTTTTCCCCATGTGCAACTTTCCCCCATGTGCAACTTTCCCCTGTGCGCAACTTCCCCCCAGGCGCAACTTTCCCCATGTGCATCACCCCCATGCACATCAACCCCCCATGAGCATCAACCCCCCATGTGCAACAATCCCCCATGCACAACAACCCCCATGCACATCAACCCCCCATGCGCAACCTTCCCCATGCGCAACCTGCCCCCATGCGCAACCTTCCCCCCATGAGCAGGATCCTCACCAGTGTAACCTCTTCCTCTGAACAACATCCCCCCAGTGCACCAGGCACAGAGCACCAAACTGGCTGAAGGTTGGTCAGTCTTCCATGTTAAGTATAGGACAGAAACACGTTGCCCCCTTTTCAGCCCCTGAAGGGTTAATTTCTCCAGATGGTTCTTGGTGGGTGTTCAGGTGACAGAAGGACCTCCCAGAATTCCATGCTTCAGGCCCAGCAGTTGGGGCGGAATGTTGATGAGTCAGCAATTCTCAATGCAAAGTATAGGGAGGAAAACGCGTTGCGCCCCTTTTCACCCCCTTCCAGTTCCAAAAACCAGTTCTTAGTGCACCCCTCAGTCAAAGAAGGAACACCCACCTCAAATTTCACGCTTCTAGGCCCAGCAGTTTTGGCAGGGCGGTGATGAGTCAGTCAGTCAGTGACTTTTCTCTTTTATATATATAGATATACTGACATATTTCTTAAACCATATTAGAAAAACGGTTGCAATCACCCTATGATTGCAACTTGTCAGACATTTTGAGGACTAGTTGTTTACCTGTTTTTGGGAACAGGCAAGTTGGCCTCAGATTCCCTCCCAGATTCCATCCATCCACTTCTTGTTCTCCCAGGAAACCCTCTTGACACCTGATGAGGTGCTAAAAGCCTGCCAGATAATTACCTCTAGTAATCCAATTACCTTGAAGAGCATAATTATCCCTTCACTGCAGAGCTAGATTAAACTGTGAAATTCCAAACCTACTGGACTTCTCTGCAACTAAACAACTTATATTCTTGGAGCAGAAATGATTGCGTTTGATGGAAGGAATGACCTAGAAATACGAATTGCCTCAGAAAGAGTGGCTGGCTGCTACAGTTAACCATAGTACCCCTTAGGTCTTACCACAAGTCTGAAGTCATCCTTGACCTGATCTTAACAAATCGTGAAGAACTGGTTGATCAGGTCAACATAGTGGGAACTTTAGGGGAAAGCGATCATGAGCTGCTGGAATTTAGAATAATGTGGGAAATAAAAAGAGTGCAGAGTGAAACTTATATGTTGGATTTCAGGAAAGCTGATTTCAACAGGCTTAGAGGAGTCATAGGTGGGATCCCATGGGTTGATGATCTAATGGGGAAAGGGGCCCAAGATGGGTGGGAGCTCCTTAAGAGGCAGCTTCTACAAGCACAGTCAGAAACAATTCCAATAAAAAAGAAAGGGGGGAAAATGCTGAAAAAACCAGGTTGGCTCCACAGGCAACTTGGGGATCAGCTGAAGTTAAAGAAAGAGAAGTATAGGGAGTGGAAGACTGGAAAGATCACCAGAGAGGAGTACAGGCAGGTAGCCCGGTCATGTAGGGAGGGGGTCAGGGATGCTAAAGCTCAGTATGAGCTGAGGCTGGCCGGGGGAGTCAAAGATAACAAAAAGAGCTTCTTTAGATATACCCAAAGGAACAGGAGGAGAGACGAGGGGCTGGGGCTGCACTTGGACAAGGATGGACAACAGGTGTCTGGAAACCAGCAGAAGGCGGAGCTGCTCAACTCCTACTTTGCATCCGTCTATTCACAGAAGGAGGGCTGTGCAAATGGGGGTGCGGGATCATTGACTGATTCGGGGATGTGTTTACATCCCCAAAGAGGTAATGAAAACATGGATGGTGCAGAACAGCAGATTAAGATTGACAGAGAACTGGTTCGAAACCACTTAACTGGCCTAAATGAATTCAAGTCATTTGGACCGGATGAGCTGCATCCTAGAGTTCTTAAGGAACTTGCAGATGTCCTTGCAGAGCCTTTGTCGATCATCTTTGAGAAATCCTTGAGGAGTGGAGAAGTGCCACTGGACTGGAAGAGGGCAAATGTAGTCCCAATTTTTAAGAAGGGGAAAAAAGAAGACCCGGGAAATTATAGACCAGTCAGTTTGACTTCAATCCCGGGCAAGATATCAGAGCAAATCATAAAACACACAATTTGTGCACATCTAGACAAGTACTCCGTGATCAAAACAACCCAGCATGGATTTACCAAGAATAAATCTTGCCAGACAAATCTGATCTCCTTTTTTGATCGGGTTACGAGCTTACTGGACAGTGGCAATGCTGTGGATGTCATTTATCTTGACTTCAGCAAAGCATTTGACAAAGTCCCACATGACATTTTAATTAGGAAGTTGGAAAAATATGGGCTAGACATGGCAATTGTTAGGTGGATCTGCAACTGGCTCGATGGCCGCTCTCAAAGGGTTTTAGTAAATGGTTCTGTGTCAACCTGGAGGTCAGTTTCTAGTGGGGTACCCCAAGGCTCTGTCTTGGGACCGGTTCTCTTTAACATTTTCATCAATGACTTGGAGGAAGGGATACGGGGGAGCCTGATCAAATTTGCAGATGACACCAAACTGGGAGGAGTAGCAGACACATCAGAAGATAGGAGAAACTTCCAGGAGGATCTGGATAAACTGGAATCCTGGGCTGTAACAAACAGAATGAATTTCAACAGGGAGAAGTGCAAGGTTCTGCACTTAGGCAATAAAAACCACAAACATAGGTATAAAATGGGGGATACTTGGCTTGGCAGCACAACATGTGAGCGGGATCTTGGAGTCGCCGTGGATCACAAGCTGAACATGAGTCAGCAGTGTGATGTGTCTGCAAAGAAGGCAAATGCCATTTTAGGTTGCTTTAAGAGGACTGTAGCTTCCAAGTCGCGAGAAGTTCTGGTTCCTCTTTATTCTGCATTGGTGAGACCTCACCTTGAGTACTGTGTTCAGTTCTGGGCACCTCACTTTAAGAAGGATGCAGCCAAACTGGAGCAAGTCCTGAGGAGAGCGACAAGAATGATCTGTGGGATGGAAGGGAAGCCCTACGAGGAAAGGTTGGGGGAACTTGGGATGTTCAGCCTGGAGAAGAGGAGGCTGAGGGGAGACATGATTGCCCTCTTCAGATACCTGAAGGGCTGTCATAGGGAGGAAGGGGCCAATTTGTTCCTAGCTGCTTCTGAAAGCAGAACTAGAACCAATGGTTACAAACTGCAAGAAAGGAGATTCCGGCTGGAAATCCGGAAAAAATTCCTGACTGTGAGGGCGGTTCGGCAGTGGAACAGATTGCCAAGGGAGGTGGTGGACTCTCCCTCACTGGGGATCTTCAAGCAGAGGCTCGATGAGCACCTGTTGGAGATGCTCTAGGGGGAATTCCTGCTGCAGGCAGGGAGTTGGACTAGATGACCTACTAGGTCCCTTCCAACTCTATGATTCTATGATTCTATGATTCTATGAAGTCAGCAACATAGGAAGTTGGCCATTTGTAGCATCTTCCCACTATTGGGGTCTGCAGATTGAACCCTGGAAGGCATTAGGTTTATTTCTAATGGAAGCAGAAACAGTTCTCGTTCCATATTAAATGGAGCTTCCCAGTCAAAGTGTAGTCGAGGTGAAGCTCTGGGACTTCTCATACAGCAAGAATGGGGTTGTCATCAGCATTAACATCATGTTCAGAGGAGGCAAACAGAGGAGGATACTTAAGGCTCATGTTAATTCCCAGACCACTGTCTTTTCCAGCTTGGCCTGCTCTCCACCCTGATCATCCCCAATCTCCCCCAAACTATCACTTTACCAGCAGCACCCTAGGACTGCAGTGGTTCTACACTTATATTCTTGGAGCAGTGGTTCTGTACACTGTTGTTTCCCACATATAGCCTCTGACCATTTGCAGTGGTAGCAGTGACCATCCATGACTTATGGTGGCAGATCATGAGATCCACCACTGTAAACCCAGATTAGTAGTGGCCATAATGCGACAATCCTATACAAATTTACCTCTATGTGTAATTTCTAAGTACAAAGTAAATTATTTCTAATTAAACATGCAAAGAAAAACTTTACAACTCCAATTCTACACATACACATCTAACGGCAATTTCCATTACATACAGTCAGACATACCATACTTTTGAGTAGACACAGATAGGATTGCACTATAAAATACCTTGCTTTTTGTCTGGATTTCTCTTGTACTGTACTGTATTTTTCATTTTTTAATTATTTGTTTTAAACCACAACCTCCTCAAGAGTTTGCAATGAAATGAATCCTAAGTACTAGAACGTTTTACGTGACCGAAAAAACAAACACTCTTGACAAAAAAATTCCAACTTGATTTTTTTTTTGCTGGCTATTGGAAGAGGGAGTCATGGTGAGCTCCAGCAGTTACCACTATATCACCACTAGTAACAGCTACCTCTGCCTCTAGTAGTATACCAATACTATTCGACTAGTATACTACCAATAGTAGTACCGCTAGACTGGTATAATCTACCATTATATCAACATCCCCAATTCTTGAAATACTTTGGGCTGTGGAGGAAATGTGATAGGAACAGGTTCCCTCTTTACCTAAGGCTGGACCCATAAAAAAGAAAACCTTCCAGTCCCAGTGCATCAAACAGCAACGGCTGCAATCCTAACCACACTTTCCTGGGAATAAGTACTATTGAACACACTAGGACTTACTTCTGAGTAGACATGCTTAGGATTGCACTTTAAGGGATGAAAGACTCTGAATATGCTCAGATGTATTTTTCTTCATTACATTCACATTTTGTATTCCAAGGGAAAGGCCACTCATGTGTGACTCATGTCAGAAAGAAGCATTTGGAAAAAGTAAATGTGCACAGAATTCCAAATTTAAATGCTGCACTTATCATGGAGTTCACATTAATTCAATGAGACTTGCAGACAAGTATATATGCGCAGGATTAGGTTGTAAAATATTAAAATGTAAACACCATTTCAGGAGATTATAGCTTCAAATGCGTCCTCTCTGGATTAGTCACCCAATTATTGAAGAAGCCACCAATCTAGGAGTTTTGAGGGCTGCAGTTTATGACAGCTTGATGGTTTGTGGAGTCAGAGGCAAATATTAATCCTGATTCCCCTGAGAAATCGAGTTAAGCTTTATTGGCCTAGAAAAAATGCAGTGTCCATTTTATTTTGAACATCGATGACTCAGCAAGGAGGAAACGGTTCCCAATTATAGTCTGGGACACAAGCAAAGAGATGCATCACAAAGCAGTTGTGATGCAGGCCTTCCTTCACATCACCATCAAATAGTCAGAGCAGAGAGAAAGACAGAACAGGTTCCTAGGAGGAGCGTGTGCAAGCACGGCTGGCTAATAGAAGCCCTGCAATTTTGCAGGGGTGCATAATAGGGCAGTGGTGCTCAGTAATTAAAGATGGTGTGCTTGTCAACCCGGAGGTTGGTGGCTCAAGATCAGAGAACCACATGATGGAATGAGCTTCCATTACTTGCCATAGCCTACCAACCGAGTGGTTATCCTAACCAAAGCATGAAAATGCAAGTAAATAAATAGCTACCACTTCGGTGGGAAGGTACACTGTTCAGTGCACTTTTAGCATTTGGTCATTCATAAGAAGGTAAGAAGTGCCTCCACTGGATCGGGCCAAGGCCCATCTAGTCCAGCTTCCTGTATCTCACAGCAGCTCACCAGATGTTTCAAGGAGTGCATAAGACACCTGCATCCAGGTGCCCCTCCTGCATCTGGCATTCCAGCCACATGACCACAGTGCTGTCTTTGGACAACGTTGATACTTTGGCTTTGTAATGGAATGAGTGTTGCCTTTAGAATCAGTCACAATTAGCAGAGGACACCTCTACCTTTTACACAATATCTTATCTAATAAAGATGTTCCCCACTAATTGGATGGGTTAGGGACCAGAGCACCATCCAAAAGGGAAAACTGTTGAAAAGTGAAACCAAGTTTTTTTTCAGCTTGTACACACAAAATGGCCACCAAAAGACATAAATATTACCTGCAAAAGCCTAAATAACATATTTATTAACACAGAGACAAAATGCATAACAAATTACAGTAAAAGGAACAAAGGCATGTGTAGACAATCAATATCTTACGTATCTGAATGTTCGTTGTTTCCTGAAGAAAATCAGAAGGAAATGCCAAAAACAGTTTGATCACCATGTCATATCCAAATCAACATCAGGGAAGACAATTTTAGCCTTTTGGCCAGCAGAAAGAGGTTGAAAGAATGAAGCGTGTGTTGAATTAATGAGTCCCGGGAAAAACTGAAAGATGCTGAAAGAGTGAAAAATGAACCATCAGAAAGTGGGGGATGCCTGAAAGTGGGGGATGTTTGTAGTCATGTGCCACCCCTATCTCACACCTACCAAAGAGTTTAGCCTTTATCTGCTGCCACAAGTGCTGTGCCTAAACAGAGCTCCTCATCTGGCCAAAACTCCACTGTAATTGACCCCCAGATTGATGAGGAGCCATTGATGAGGACTCTTGTGTATAGTTGTCCAAGCAGCTGCCCTGTGAGCCAGTGCTGTGTCATGATTGGTGTGTTGAACAAAGCCTGAGAAGACCTGGGTTCCAATCTCCGTAAAGCTCGTTGGGTTGACTTGGACCATTCACACAGTCTCTGCCCAACATAACTCACAGAGGAGCTGTGAGGGAAAGACCTTGGGTCCTTGGAGGAAAACTTTGTGGTACATGTAGTGTAATTTAGCATTAATAATGAATGTATTAGTCTTTAACATTAGTCTTTAACATGTTAGCCAGAAGGCATTTTGTTGTCCTTGCTGCAACAGATGTATACCACCACCCCCCTTTCAATTAAATGGTAAAAGCTACTTTTTTCGCCAGTTTTTTTTTCCAGAAAATGCCTCTAATCTAGTAGAAGGGACTAAATGTCACTTTGTAAGAATTAATCCTTTGCTAAATAATTAATTCTTATTTTGAACATGAGCCTTAATTGCCTCATTCCTGTATGGCAAATTACATAGGAGAAGTGGGGACCACAGAGAAACCAATTAAATTCTGGTGTTTGAAGGCCTTTATGGGGGATTACTAACAAGGGGAAAGACTTTGCTTGGCTGAGGAGTATTTACTGTCATGCTTTGACTATGACCAGAAATACAACAGAATCCCTTTGTAGCCTGGAGTGTGAAAAGGAAGAGGTTTACAAATATTTTCATAGAGCCATTAATCTGAAAATGGCCAAATGGCCACCTGGTCTAACCCCCTGCCCAGACAGCCCCAAATGGACAAATAAAAAAATTTCTTAACTCAGTGTGTAGTTGGTCTGTGGAACTCCCTGCCACAGGATGTGGTAATGCATTTGCCTCAACGCCTTTTATAAGGGATTGGACAAATTCCTAGAGGAAAGGCTCATCACAGGTTAGGAGTGATGAAGGGTGTGTGTAAATGTGGACAACTTCAAAATGCCAGATGTGGAAGGGGGTACCTGGATGCAGGTGTCACATATGCTCCCTGAAGCATCTGGTGGGCCACTGTGTGATACAGGAACCTGGACTAGATGGGCCTTTGGCCCAATCCAGTGGAGGCTCTTATGTTCTTAAATGGGGGGAAGGGGGCAATTGCTCCCCAGAAAAGCAGCTCTGTGATCCCTCAAGGGAAGACATTTTTCACAGACTTGGAAAGCTATTCTTTATCATCATCAGTCAGCATCCATGCCAGAGCATCCAACATTTACCTCTAAGGGGGATGCAGTACAATGCTCCCCGAGGGTAGCATCTGTGGATGTAATTGGTGCCAAAATGATGATAACACCACCAATTAGTTCCAGTTCTGCACAAAAGATTTCACATGGAAGAACACTGCATAAATCCACATAAGGGATGCCCTCCCCCCATAAAGCTCAGCCCTTCCAAACCTCCATGCACATGGAAGAACCTTGCATAATCTACATCAGCCCTTCACAGTCAGCTACTCCCCTCAAAAGCAGAAAATGTACTTGCTTGTTACAGATGTTACAGATGTGAATCTGGAACCTGCAGAAGGCCCCTGGAAAAGAAGGCCCCTCTCTCCTCTCTCTTGCTTCTCCCCACCCATCTTGCCAGTTTCACATGGCATTTAGGGGCTCGTAAGATTGGCTCCTCCACTTGGTTCCAATGCAACAGCAGTCTGAGGATGCTGACTGGAGGATCCTATGCGCAGAACTGAGCTTAAAGGAAACATAGCAGATCAGCCAAAATGCAGGACAATGAAGCCCTTTTAGAGGAGACCCAGAGAAAAGTTTTTAAAAAAGAGGACATGTCCGGGAATTTCCGGTCATAAGGTCACCCTGTGTAGTACACATGGAAACAACATTAAAACAACATTAAAACCAGTCTTGTGACAGTTGACAAGGAGTATGGCAGGCAGATACTCAAACAGTTTGCTCTCTGAGCAAATATTTCAAATATTACAGTATCTGAAATACTGTAATAGCCTCAGATTTTGATTGCTCAAGCAAAACCCAAGATTTTGATTGCTCAAGCAAAATCCAGGTATCTAGATCTGCTAATAACCAATTCTACAGAGAACAAATAAAGTGCATTTTTTCAGCAATGAACTTTGAAATGGCAGCTTACAAAAATTCATAGCAAGACATCATTTGGGATATACAATTTCGATGGCAGTCTGTGTATCTGAACTAAGAACAGATACATCTCTATGTTTCATCTATACACTTCTGTGCTACAGAGTAGGGTGAAGGAAATCACCTAAGGCTGCAATCCTAACACCCAGTTAGGGCAGCATAAACCCCAACATATGTCCTGTGCTGGCCTAGGGGTGTCATAAAAGAGCTGTAAGGTACATTTGTGTCACTCATTGGGAAGGAATGGCCAGTACACAGTCATGTACAGTCATGTACAGTCAGTACACAGAAACCACAGGAATAGGAAGACCAATGAGTTGTGCTGGCCTAGGTTAGGACTGGACGCTTAGATTCTCAAACATATCAGGACATTCTGTGCCTACAACATATTTTAATATTTCTCTCACAACTCTTTCCCAACAAGGCATTTGCCAAGATCATCTGAATATTTTACCAAAACATTTTTAGTTCCTCATGAGTAATGTGACTGGAGGCAAATGGAAATTATTTTCCATTAGGCAACTCACATAGGTTTGATACCAAGACACTGCTATTGACGCAGCAAGGGAACTATTTTTTTGAAAGTCTTTCTTGGAGAAGACCAGGACACTTTTCAATTAAAGGACAGGACACTTTTCAATTAAATTGCACTTTTCACAGGACACAGTGCAATTAAAGGACAACTAGTAAACTGTTTTTGGCATGGATGGTCGTTTCCCAGGAAAAGCTACAGTACAGGATTCTATTTACTGTTGGGCTTGTTAAATCAATGTCACCAAAAGTCTAGGCATGTTTTCTAGAAAGTAAATACAGTAATTCTGAAATCAATGGATCTTGTATCATCTATAAACTGTATACATAAAATCAAAGAGTCACTGATTGACTCACTGACTGACCTAATCAACCACTGGTGCCCAGTAGGCGTGCCTGTCAGAGCCCACAAATATTTTTTTTTATTTTAAGTATTTAAAGTAAGTTTAGGTAGCTCAGCTAGTTCATCTAAACAGTTCAAATAGTTCAGCTAGTTCAACCAAATAGGTAAATTCAGCTAGTAATAAACCGAAGTATAGCCTTAGAGCGACAAAGGCTGCAATACTAAAAACACTTTCCTGGGTGTAAGACCCATTGAGCATAATGAGGCTTACTTTTGAGTAGACATGGTTAGGATTGTGCTCAAACTGTTCTACAGATTTGGGTTTTTCCCTAGAATGTTTCTGAAGTCAATAAATACTGTTGGTGATTGATTGATTGATTGATTGATTGACTGACTGATTGATTGACTGACTGATTGATTGACTGATTGCGCACTGTGGTGAGGCTCCCTTCTAGACTTTGTGCTTTTCACCCCCTAATCTTGCCACTTGGGCCTTTAGTATAATCAGCTACACCTGTGATTTTCAACCAGTGTGCCATGGCACACCTTGTGCTGCAAGTGGTCCACATGTGTGCTGTGCTGTGAAAATAAATTCAAATTTATTTGAATTCATTCAAATAAATGAATTTGAATTCATTTATTCAAATAAATGAATAAATAAATATTCATTTATTTATGAATAAATAAATTCATTCATTTATTTATTAAATAATATTTATTACTAGGGCCATTGAGAATCACTGTGCTACACAAACAACTGCTTCACATACCACTGAGTCCAATCATTAATTAAGCTTTGTTTTCAAAAGAATTGTTCTAATGAACATATGTATTACAGGTCCAACCTTGTTATACACAGATTTTTTTATACATGGATTTGACTCAACATGAATGGCTACTGCAAATTACATTTTTAAAAACTTATTTTCTCCTGTTGTAGAGAGGCAGTCATGCAAGCAGTCATTCCATTCTTCCATCCCAGAATCAAACCCCTGCAAATACTGAGGCACTACATTATTCCATTAGGTGCAATGGAGGAGCAAGAAACCTGGAATTGGGTCATTAAACCTATTTTTCTCCATTGTTTTCTTTATACATTTATTTTTTTATCCATGGGAGGTTCCCTGGTGTATAATGAGGGACACCTATACTCCGATAGAATTGCAGGAAAAGGTCAATGTGAAAAATGACATCAGAGTGCTGCATTTCCATTTATTCTGCATGGCCCAATCCTTTAACATGGCTAGGGACAAAAGAAGTCTGCCATCCCAGGTATGATCATACAGTAGGTGGGTGAGAGACAGGTGTGGGCAGAACAAGGTGGTGATCAGTGTGGATTGGGACTGTGAAGGGGGTTGGTGGCAGTGACACTGCTGAATTCAAGTCCTCATCCTGGGCTCAATCTGTCTTTATGGGTCCACAAACCCATAAAGACATTTGCTCCAATGACATTGCTGGTGCAGACCCAAGTACACTTTCTTGCCCAGAAAGGACTTGCCCCAAGGACACCTCTGGAGGCAACTTCCCTATGTGATGCAACAACTGTCTTGTTGGCATTGCTGCATTGGGCTGCCCATCTTCTTGGCCAAACAAATCTGATATATCACCTAGCTTGGTTGACATGAAAGAAGCATCACTCATGTAAACAAAAATTCTTCCTCAAAGGAATACGGTAGTTTGAGAGGCAATGGCTGAGGAGCAATATTTAAATTTTCAATTCACCTTCACCAAAAAAAAAATATGCAGTAAGTAAAAATATGTTGAATGATCTCTTCCTTTGAAGGTTTGAGGACAATTTCAAAACATGGAATTATTTTCTGACATCTTTAAATACCAGCTGTACATTTGTCTATTAATCCCCCTGATAGTTTAACAAAACAAAAGAGAAGTTTAAAATAACCTCTGTGCATCTTGTCATATGAACAAGAGTCTTGCTAATTGTAAATCAAACTTTGAAATTACTCAGTTATGAATTAAACAATTCAGCAGAGAGCTGGTGTAATTTGTTTCTCAAAAGCCCTGCAAAATAATCCTATGCACATTTACCAATAAAAAGCCTTATTGAACCCAATAGGACTACCTTCTGAGTAAACAAATACAAGATTACACTGTTACAGTGCAATTCTGTCCTTGAGACACAGTAGTGTATCTTCATATATGTAGGCACAATGAGAACCTCTAATGGATGTGCCATGGACTCAAATGCAACACCAGAATAGCACTATACCAACATAGCTGTCACAGCCCAATCCTGAAATCCCCTGCCTCCCCTGCAGCAACACCAAAATGGCTACTACTTTATCTTGCTGGGGGTAATCCAAAAGGTCTCTGGATAAGGGAACATTTGTTCCCCTTCTCAGGCTTGATCCACCTGCATGGATCAATGTGGACTCACACATATCACTGGCACAGAGCCAAGTTGACCCGTGGAGGCTGCTAGCACCTACCCAGGGGTCATTTGTCCCTTACCCCTAGAAGATGTCCAGCAGCCTAATTTCCCTGTGGATACAACATAGCCTGTACTGGTGCCATTGCATCACAGAAGGGAAATTTAGTTAGGACTAGTGGAATTTACTCACCGTTGTGGGAATAAAATTTCAAGAGTATTTGTGGGCCCTGAGTACAGCTGGACAATGGCAGGCACTGGTGGGCACCAATAGGCACTGACAGGCACCAGAGGAAACCAGGAGGCAGTGGCAGCCAGCAGTGGGCACCACCAGACAGCAAGGAGCAGTGGGCACCAGACCCCAGCAGGCACCACCGGGCATTCTTACCAAGCACTGGGCATCCTTACGAGTTACCACTGGGTATCGGACACAACTGCGCACCACCGTTCATTGGGCAGTGGGCACCAGCAGGCAGCACTAGGCACCACCAGGCATCAGTAAGCAGAGTGCACCACCAGGCAGGCGGTACCACCGGGAACACATACCAGGCACCACTGAGCACCACTTACCAATAGGCACAGGCAGTGGTGGGCTCCAGCAGGTTCGCACCTACTCTATAGAACCGGTTGTAAACGAGAGATAGGTCATATAAAGTTTAAAAATAGCCATTTAAAAGTGAGTGCCAGATGGGCATAGAACCGGTTGTTAATTTCTTTGAATCCCATCACTGGGCACAGGGTACCACCAGACACCAGGCACCATAGTGGGCACCAAGCACAAGGTACCACCAGGTAGCAGGAACCACTGCACACCACTAGGCACCAGCACACAGCAGGCAACTTCCCAGTGGGCACTGGGCATCCCTGCTGGGCACCAGGCACCAAGCACCACTGGGCACTAGTAGGCAACACAAGCCTACACACCTCCTCAAAAGCAAGTCCAGCTCTGCAGCCCTACACCCAATCCTATACAGCGGTAATTTTTAACCTTTTTCATTTCACGGCACACCTGAGGACTATCCATGGCACACTGGTTGAAAAATCCCTACTATACACTCCACTATACAGGGTGACCATATGTCCTGTTTTCAGATTTTATCCCTGTGTCCTGGAAGAAAAAAAATCTTGATTGCCCTCCTTTTCCTTGTCAGTGGCAGCATGTTTCCTTTTTTAATTAACAAATAATATGTAATAGTTTTATGTAATATAGTGTTTAAATCATACACATGAAAACAATATTTATTTTATGATGTCCTATAATTTTCTTGGGTGTCCTACATTTTTTGGGGGGTTCCCTTTTGGAGGGTTATGACATATGCATGCCTACTCAGAAGCAAGTCCCACTACAGTCAGTGGGGCTTACTCCCAAGAAAGCCTGTCCAGGAGTGCAGCAGAGAGTCTCCCCAGCAGCCTGTGTGTCTGGGGGCTCCTCCTCCGCGGGGGGGGGGGGCAGTGAGTGCGCAGGCCCGGCCAGAGTCTGGAGAGTGGAGAGTGTCAGGCTGGAGCTGCGCAGAGCAGAGATGGGGACCGAGCGAGAGATCTGCGGCTAGTCCCGCTGGCTGCATTTGCTCACCCGGCAAGGAAGGCGCGCCGCAGGAGGAGCAGGTACTCTCTGGGCTGTGCTGGGGAGCAGCAGCAGGCAGGAGGGAGTCTTCCTTGCCAAGGACAGGCTGGGCTGGGCTGCTCCCCCCCCGCCCTGCAGGCTGCACCTCTCTCCTTGCAAGCTGCAATCCCAGCCACTCTTTCCTGGGAGTAAGCACCATTGACTTACTTCTGAGTAGGCATGCAGAGGATGGGGCTCCCATTACATCCTCTCCACACTTTCTTGGGAGTAAGCCCCATTGACTTACTTCTGAGTAGGCATGCAGAGGATGGGGCTCCCATTACATCCTCTCCACAATTTCCTGGGAGTAAGCCCCATTGACGTACTTCTGATTAGGCATACAGAGGATGGGGCTCCCATTACATCCTGTCCACACTTTCCTGGGAGTAAGCCCCATTGACTTCCATGGGACTTACTAGGCATGCAGAGGATGGGGCTCCCATTACATCCTGTCCACACTTTCCTGGGAGTAAGCCCCATTGACTTCCATGGGACTTACTAGGCATGCAGAGGATGGGGCTCCCATTACATCCTGTCCACACTTTCTTGGTAGTAAGCCCCATTGACTTCCATGGGACTTACTAGGCATGCAGAGCATGGGGCTCCCATTAAATCCTGTCCACACTTTCCTAGGAGTAAGCCCCATTGACTTCCATGGTACTTACTAGGCATGCAGAGGATGGGGCTCCCATTACATCCTGTCCACACTTTCCTGGGAGTAAGCCGCATTGACTTTCATGGGACTTACTAGGCATGCAGAGGATCACGCTCCCATTAAATCCTATCCACTTCGTACTGGGAGTAAATCCCCTTGACTTCCATGAGACTTGCTTCTAAGTAGGCATGCATGAGAGGAAGGGCAGCACAAATTTAGACAAGTCTACGCAGAAATAAATCCCTGATATAGTCAGTGAGGCTTACTCCCAGGAAGATGTGGACAGGATTGTAGCCATTCTGTATAAATTGAAGGAACCCAATCCTATGCATACCTACTCAGAAGTAAGCCTCATTATAGTCAGTGAGGCTTACTCCCAGGAAAGTGTGGGTCGGTTTGCAGCCTATGAGGGTGCCTGATATTTGCAACTTGCACTGGGCTTTGGCCAGGAAAGCTGATCTTTGACGACCTTGATTTAATGGTGAAAGTGATAGAGCAGCCCTGGAGTAGCTGCACAGTAGCCCTGGAGTAGGCCTGGCTATGAAACAGAGAGCCAAAAGGTAAAGTAGAGCATGCAGGAGGGGGCACTTTGGGCAGGGTGACCTTATGTCCTCTTTCTCCAGGACATGTCCTCTTTTTTTAATCTTGTGCCGTAGGGAAATAAATCTTCATCACCCTCCTTTTTCTTGTGAGCAGGCAGCATGTAGACTTCTTGTAATTAATAAATTATAGTATATAATCGATAGTTATAATAAATTATATATAATTATATATTACATATATTAATAAATTATATATAATTAACAATAAATAATATAGTGTTTAAATTAAGAACATGAAAGCAATATAGAAGAGTGTTTTTAGCTTTTTTCTGTAATGTCCCACATTTTTCTTGGGTGTCCTATATTTTAGAAAATCCTCTTTTTTATGGTCACCCTGTATTGGTGGAGAGGAAGAAAAGATAAAGCTTTCCTTTGCCCGGCTTTGTTTGTTTGTTTGTTTGTTTGTTTGTTTGTTTGTTTGTTTGTTTAAGGATGGGATCAGGATTTAAGGAAGGCTGAGGTCAAATTGTTTCTTCAAACACTTCTTAAAACCATCCTAAATAAATAATGAGGCTAAATAAATAGTTCAGCACCATGGAGAGCACACCAGGCTCAGCTACAGGACAGGCCTGAAGGACAAAGGGTTCAAATACCTGCTTCTGAAGCTTCCAGACTGAATATCAGAAATCCTGTTTGTTTGTTTGTTTGTTTGTTTGTTTGTTTGTTTGTTTGTTTGTTTGTTTGTTTGTTTGTTTGTTTGTTTGTTTGTTTTAGCCTTTCTCAAGGCCAGGAGTTAATTAACTGTCATCACCCCTGTTTTAAAGGTCTACTTAGGGTTACTTTTTTCATTTTCGTCTTGGTTCTGTGGACTGGATCCGGAAAACAAAAATGCAGCCCTCAAAATGTTTACTCCCAGTCAAAAGCAGATAATCGGATCAAGAATGCAAATTGTTCTGCTGAAATGGAAAAAGGAATCTTACATTTCTGAAAACATGGCCTCTGCTGAAAATTGATTGGATGTCATTCTAGAACCTTAGTAGAAAAATAGCCTTGCAATGACATGTCTGCTCATAAAACCAAAACCAACAACTTTGAAAAGGGGATGGATGCGGGAGCATAAGAAAGGGATTCCCCCCACAGGAAAGGGATTTCCCCCCACACTGCTGGGTGGTGCATTGTAATAATACATTGCAACTTGATGCCATAATCAAGTGGCAGGTGCTGAGATTCTTTTTTTGCAGGCAGCCAAACATATGGCTGCTCAGCCTATAACTTTCATTTAAGTTAATGTGTGAATTATTGCTATTCATCTCATGCAGTTGATGGCAGTGGACTAATGTGGCCTTATTCTAGATAAGATGGGGAGCCTAGATAGATATGATTCCTCAGTTATTGAATGGGTTCCTGATGCCCTTTGGCAGAGATTTTCAATCTTTTTCATTTCATGGTACACTGACAAGGAGCTAAAATTGTCAAGGCACACTATCTTTTTTTACCATTGACAAGACACACCATGCTGCTGGTAGGGGGTTCAAAACCCCCAAATGCCTATACCTAGGTCCCACAGTACACCTGCAGACCATCCATGGCAGACCAGTGTGCCATAGCATAGTGACTGAAAATCACTGCCTTAGGGAAATGCAGTGGTTCTAAGATAGGAGACTCCAAACTCCAGCCCATGGCCAGATGCAGACTGTGGTGAGCCTCTAACCAGCTCATGGCCAGCTTCTGGTCCCCTAAGAGCATCTGACCCAGTTGATCAAACACAACTGTATCTGTGATGGTAGGGTGGGGAAAATGGGGGTTTGTTTAAGTGTGTTCATTATTTTTGTGCTGTCTGTTGGTGCTTGCAGAAATCCTGGAAATTTGAGCCCATTTATTTATAAATCTAAGTTCCAACTTAGTCTGGTTATTTAAATTTTATATTTAATTTTTTTGAACCCTCAACACTGCCAGATCTTTGTTGTGGCCCTTTGGCCTAAAAGGTGAGAGACACTGTTCTAGGATATTGCACTTTCACTGGCAATTAGAATCAGTAGTGGGCAAGCAGCACCAGTTCCCTTTTCTCAAGGCCTATTGATGTTAACACTTTTCATTTACTGCTACTGCTGCTACTACTATTTTTAGTACCATTTTTAGTACTTTTTAGCTACTTCTACAACAATAGTAATTTCCTGCCCTTTTAGAAATCTTTTTTTTCCCTTTGGGGGGAAAATATTTTCATACTATCTGTCCCAAATCCAATGCTAAACTAATCTCCACATTTTTATTTGAGGAAAAAAAAAAGAATGGGGAAAATATTCCCCATTTGCTGTCCATATGTATACTGCTAAGGGCTGTGGGTGGTGCAAGCAGTTAAGACGCTGTGCCTGTTAACCAGCAGGCCAGGGTTCGAGACCCGGGTCAGCCCCACAAGACAGGGTGAGCTCCTGTCCTTAGCCCAGCTCTGCAACGCCAGCTGGATCCAATCGTATTGGCTCTGCCTTTCCACTGGAGTATTTCAGTGGCGTGGAGAGGGGGGATTTGCTGCTTGGGTAACAGCCTATCCTCCATAACAATCCAACCCAGGCTTTCGTGCTTTGCATGCAGCATATGCAGCACCGAGCATGATACCATAGTCTTTCAAGACAGAGGCCTGCTTTTTTTTTGTATACTGCTATTGCCTTTTGAGGTAACATCCTGTGGTTAAGACCATGTCTTTGTATTCATCTCAACAGTGGACACTCAAATTGTTAAATGTTTTCAATGAGTGAAAGTGCTTTAGATGGGTACAATATGGTAACAATACTCAGAAGCCACATGTATTAAAATGTATGAGTTCAACCTTTTAATTTTAAATAAGAAAAAAGTTCACTAACCATTTTCTTGTATGTTTTAACACATTTTAAAACCAATGCTAAATTAAGAATATCACTTAACACGTTTGACTCATCATTTTCTCCAGAATTGTATATGCAAAATATATAATTTTCATAGTTTTGTTATAACAGTTACCTGGACATAATGGACATAATAAACTTTCATCAGAAGGTAGCTAAAATAAATATTTCTTACATGATGATTTGAAATGCACATTCATCACTCATTGAGGGGAAGGTGGTCGTGATTCCTTAGAGCAGTGGTCAGGGAACAGGGTAAATTACCCAAGTGGGGTAAAAATGAAATTCCTGGGGTAATGGACGGTTGTGCTGCCAAGACACAGCCGGGCATGCATATGAATCTATGTGAATCTATATTATTTCCTTCCTTTCAAATCAAGGGGGTAACGTCAGCGTTTCTAAATACGTTTTGGGGTAAAAGGTAAAAAAGTTCCCTGACCCCTGCCTTAGAGGGTTATTTTCTGGTAGTATCCAATGTATGGAACTCCCTGCCAAGGGAATTATGTAGATTTACTCAGAATGTTCCATTTCTGTCTGAATTTCTTCTAAAATTCTGTGATTTTTGCATTGACTCTCTTTGAATTGTTTTAGTGCTTTTGTTTTGGAAATGGTATCCAGTATTTATAGTATTTCTATCCTTTCCTTGTTAGCAACGTTCAGCACCTCCAGATTGCTGAAGAAATGCAGGATATAAAATAAATAATTAAAAATGTTTCCGTGTTTGAGCTTTAGGGAAATCTTATGAGCAAGATTCAAAGTAAGACATTTCGGCCCAACACTGCATATACTCAACAGGAATGAAATGTGTGGACTGGGATGAAATTGGTTAAATTCAAATTCTAGCAATCCTTAAAACTGTTGGGTAGTCCATTGATGATGATTTCTTCTTCTCTTCCATGGGAATTAAATAAATGCACAGGCATTCTGCATAGAAAATGAGGTGCATGTACACAGCCAATGTCATTTACTAACACTGCAAACAAATGAAAAGATTGAAGTGGTCTTACCCAGTGATGGGCTCCAAAGAAATTAAGAACCGGTTCTCTGCCCATCTGGCAGCCACTTTTAAATGGCTATTTTTAAACTTTATATGTCCTATCTCTTGTTAACAACTGGTTCTGTAGAGTAGGTGCGAACCTGCTGGAGCCCACCACTGGTCTTACCTTGAATCATAAAAGAGATGCCTCTGTTCTGCTTAAGAAAATCATACTATGAAACATCCATGTATTCCAGTGTTATTGGCACAAAAATGCACTGCTTTTAGAATTTTAGTTTTTGACCAGGAAATAATCCATCTTCTGATCTAGGGCAGAATGAGAATCATTCTAAGGCATTAAATCCAAGATATCTCATTTGTCACCTTTCCTTATACTGATACAGGCAAGCCTATCCCCCCCCCCCCCCACTGCTTGTGTTTCAGTACAATGTGCATAGTAAACTTTCTCAATTACTGGTGGAAAGACCATAAAATGGATTTAAAGATTCATTCATGCCGCAATGTTCTCATCATTAATCTATCTACTCACAAATCTGATCACCCCTGCACTGTACTACTGGAGTGTAATAATGCTCAGAAGCCACGCAAAGCAGTCTGTGCCATGGAAACAGAAGTTGCTAAGGGATTACCTATTATGCAGCTGCATGTCCCAAAGAACTGATTGTACATTTTCTTTGTGCCTGATGATCTTCCTCATAACACAAATCTAACTGTTCTGCTAGGAAAACTTTCACTAGGAACTATAACTTTTGGAGAGCTAAATCTCACCAAAAGGAACCATTTCATATTTACCTTAGGTAATCTTAGGGCCCATACCCTACAATCCAGAGTAACTACGGGAGCACGTAAGAGACCTCACGTGTACCCGTAGTTACTGCACCACCTAGTGAAAACCTATGGGAAATTCATATTGCAATCCAGAGCAAATTGTTCTTACACCGGAGCAAGGACTCCCCGTAGTTACTCTGGATTGCGCCCTTAGTGTCCAAACCTGGCCAGTGCTGTCACTGAGCCCTAGTGCTAATGATGGGTGCTGTAAATGTGCCCTAAAGCCATAAAAATAGCCACTTGCAATTCAAAATTCAGCCAGTTCTGTTTAACTGTTTGTTTTCCAATGTTTTTGTTTAAGCAACAACCTAAATTATATTGCATATTTTGTTTTTGCTAACGGTCATACCGCAGCATGGATTTTGTGGTCTTTAATCTTTGTACAGTCAATATTTACAGCCAAAAGATGGTGAGGGCAATGTGTAAACAGAAATAAGCCTCTTTGTTTGCATGATCTAGTAAAGGGGTGTCAAACTCAAATCAGCACAAAGGGCCAAAATCTAAAACACATCTAAGTGGCAGAACAGATTGTTATGATTAAACATTTATTGAATAGTCTCAAATATGAATTTGGAAATATGAATTTATAGTCACCATAAAATTCCCATGGGCCTTGAGTTTGACACATGTAATCTAGTACCTTAGCAATGGTTTATGCACAAGAGCATGACTACAAGCTCTGGATATGCAACAACTGGGGCAAACCACATGGCTTCTGTTATTCAGCTGAGACTGATGAAGTTTGACAGGAAATGGCTACTACTGCATACCAAAAGAAAAGGGATCCCTTGGTCAAGGTTCAAGGCAAGCTACATCTATTGATCCAATTCCAGATAAGAAAAAAAGAATCAAATGCAGGAGGCATGGCCATGGATATATGAAAAGCTAGGAATAGAATCTCAAACAGAACCTAATGTCAGTGACTTTTATAAGGTGCAAGCCCAAGTCTCTGTTGGGTTAATGGAGTGTGGATCTGGCTCTGGCTATTATAAATGTGATGCCACAGCAGAGATCAGTGACTCTCTTGGCCTGTCCCCATCTGTCCATTAGCAGAGATAAGGAGTTAAAGCAGTCCCATGCACAGTAAAACAGACTTTAGGAACAGTACTGGGAAAGAAGGAACTGCAGCCATTGTTACAAAGGCAGGAACAAAAGACAGAGCAAAAACAGCTAAACAGAAGTCCCACCAAAGTAGGAGAAAGCAATCCTACCAGCCTTAACTTAGGCAATTCTGTATATTGGTGGAGGTCAACATTTATATACTTGTTGACCATAGACATGAAGCAGTTCTGCTCACATGCTGTCGCTCTTTCAGTACTGACCTGGTAACACAGGGAATTAAGCAGCACACTCCTTTCCATTGGACTAATTCAGTGGCGTGGAGAGGGGGGATTTGCTGCTTGGGTAACAGCCTATCCTCCATAACAATCTAACCCAGGCTTTCGTGCTTCGCATGCAGCGTATTCAGCGCAGAGCACAATACCATTGTCTTACAAGACTGACGGAGGCCTGCTTGCTGCCAGAAATGTTCACATAGCATTGTGCAGGTGCACTGCTGGTGAATGGCCAGCAGCATTCATTTGGGCTGGTGACAACATTGGCCAATATCTGCATGGGATATAGTCATTCAACAGCAATGAACCTGACAAGTTTTATGTTGATCTTCTTTGGCTGCCTCCAAAAAGTATCTGTTCTTTCTCAGTCACTGCTCAGAGATAGCAGCTTTTA
This sequence comes from Cryptoblepharus egeriae, assembly GCA_030015325.1. Classification (NCBI taxonomy): domain Eukaryota; kingdom Metazoa; phylum Chordata; class Lepidosauria; order Squamata; family Scincidae; genus Cryptoblepharus; species Cryptoblepharus egeriae. The sequence continues at coordinate 60,453,361 of JAREYC010000003.1, read as the reverse complement.
ATGGCTTTCTGTCTCTATAGCTGCTACTTTCCATCTCTGTTTTGCAGCTGTAGGTTGTGCCACACATACAGCACCAAACATCAATTGCCTCTTTGGTGGATGGAATGGGGAACTGAATTAAATAACGAACTATCTGAACAAAACTCAGAAAGAAAGAAAGAAAGAAAGAAAGAAAGAAAGAAAGAAAGAAAGAAAGAAAGAAAGAAAGAAAGAAAGAAAGAAAGAAAGAAAGAAAGAAAGAAAAAGAACGAACGAACGAACGAACAGGTGGCAGCAGATGCTGTTAGAAGGAAAGAGAACAATGTCACTTTTTGATTAATTGCTTGCTTAGGGAGAGATATCTTTCTCTTCCAAGCATGTTCTAGCTTCAGATTGTAAAGATATCCATATAGCTGTTCTCTCACATAGAAGCCTGGCAATTGATTTTCAGTGATAGCGTTCTGAATCTGTAGGACAACCCTTTTTATATTTCCAACTCATTTCAATTCCATTATAAATTTGCCATTGTTGCAAATTAAAGAGGGACTCAAAGAAATGATATGCAAAACATGGGAAAATTATGCACACAGCAAGAATATCATCTGCTGTTTCTGCTGTAATTACTCTTACTGTTGAAGAGTTATGTTTCCTTCTAGGTTTCATAAGTGAGTAGTCTTTTTCTGTTTACATGCTATACCAAACTGCCAAGAAAAACTCTGTCTATAGTTCTGGGGCATGTTCTGAGTACACATAATAAAGCCACCTTGTTGTAGGACTGACCACATGGCCAGTGTGGTCATTGACCCCATGTACATATGTCTCCTTGAGTTCCATGATGGAAGAAAGTTGAGATATGAATGTAAGAAACACTTCTATTTTTGTGGCTCTTCCCAATATGTGTATGTTGGCAGGCCAGTATGATTCTGTTCCAGCCATGTTGGATGGATGGAGCAGTTCTTGTGCCCCATTCTCACAATCTTCCAATTGTTGCTCATTGACTAGTATGTTCAAACACAATATTGGGCCATACATTGCCTGCCCATTCAAATGACAGCCCATAAGGGGAAGAGGTCAAGACAAAACATTGCAACAGACAGTAACCATCAAGGAAATGGTGCACTTGAGATTGTCATGCTTAAAATAAGCTGATCTTCTCTCAACCTGGTCTGGGGCTTGTAGGATATTAAAAATTATTGCTTGCACATCAAAAAATATAGTCTTGGAGTCTTACAGCACAATTTCAGAAAATACAATGACATTCCTAAGCTAGCAGTAAAAAAACCCATCTCAGCAGGCAGGGGATATACATAATGTACCTTAACCCAATCCTTGGAAGAATGTAGTCTGAGGGATTTAAGGATTGTTTTCATAACGATGAAGATATCCACAGCCTGTATATTCCTGAGTCTGTCATTTTAATGTGATTTCCTACATATTTCATTACCATTTAAATGAGAAGGTTGAACATTTTTTCATCACAGATAATATATGCCGAACTGGTTTACTGTATCTGCTTAATGGGAGAGGAGCTGGAAGTCTTAATTCACTATGAGAACATTAAATTTAGAAACAAGAGTTGTAGTGAAAGATCCTTGCTTGGGAACAAAGTATATCCATGAGCTCTATAATAAGAAAGCACAATCTATTTTTAGGAAGCCAGGTAAATTATTCTGGGCTGACGCTACTCTTACTCATGCTTTCTCCTCCTCAGATGCACTGCAGGAAGAAACGTCAATCTGGACACTCTTGATTACCATTTGCAATGGCTCAGTGCCATGGGTGTTATTATAATGCCATCGTACCTTCCAAAGCTCCCCTACTTACAAACAAGTTAGGTTCCAGAAGTCTATTCTTCAGTTGCTTTATTCTAGAATACAACATCAGTATTATCTATAGTGATTAAGTTGGGAAATATGGAAAAAAATTTGTCCCTCTATTAGCTCCATTCAGGGCCCACTTTTCTGCTCCCCCTTGCCTGGTAGCCACCCTCAATCAGCCAGCCCTTGCAGTATCTTGCAATATTTCCAAGAAGCCCTGACCAGATTTGGTAAGCTGCAATCATAGCTTGAATTTCCATAACATGAATGTATTGTACATGAATGTACATGAATTTCCATAACTTCTCTTTCTTAAGTTGGGTGGCTTTTGTACATTAATTAAGGCAAAGTTGTGTCTAAAGTACCTCTGAATTTTTTTTACAAGAATGTTTCTTTACTAGGAAATAGGATATTCCACATTTGAATTTTCCAGACTTTTCCAGTTAGGAGGCACTATTTGATTGTTAAGATATGAGTTATTTGTCAAGCAAGCTTTATCAGGGTGCTGCTGTCATATGAGGCCATCATCAGCTCAAGTTCTTTGCAGAGAGGACTTCTGAGTGGAGGTGTTATAGGGTTTCCATAAATGTAAAGTGTGCAAAGACTTGACATCCAGCCTCCAAAATGTGGGAAATTGGGATTGTATGCCTTTACCTTCAACTGAGTCAAATGTTGGTCAGTTTAGGCTGCAATCCTAAACTCACTATAAAATAATCCCCACTGAATGCAGTGGGACTAAGGTCTTAGGCAGAGAAATCCTTTCTAGCTCTGTCTGATTTGTCTTCATGATCTACATGCAGATCATAACTATACATAAAATTGGAGGGTTTTCTTCGTGGATATATCATGAGATCCTCTCCTATCCCAATTTCCTTTCCCAGATGGTGGAACCAATGACTTAAACCAGTTGGCTCTATTGTCTGATCTCTCTCTTTGCAGGTGGGAAGAATGAGTGCATATGCTGACATCTGTGCATCAAAGCAAACACAGCAGGGTACCCCAGAGGGTGGCTACCAGCGCTATGGAGTTCGGTCTTATTTGCACCAGTTTTATGAAGACTGCACAGCATCCATCTGGGATTATGAAGATGATTTTCAGATCCAGAGATCACCCAGCAGGTGGAGCTCTGCATTTTGGAAGGTATAACTGCTCCCCAATAGATGTCCAGAAGCAGGTCTGCAAAATTATTTACTCAGAAAGGAGTGATAAGAAACAGGCCAGAAACAAATCTCTAACAAGAAGCAGTCTGATTTTACATTGCAACAAACTCAAGTAATTTAAAAACATTCATCACAATTATTTTCATATTATACGATAACAGTGTTTTTTGTTGTACTCTGTACTTTGTACATGTTACGCAGTGTAGTTTGTTGAAATGTAACCTTGACCATATCAAAGAGTGAACTACTGAATTTTGCTGTGAATTTTGCATCCCATGCTACAACATCAAAAGGTCCCCCAGGCAATATTTTATAACCTATTCATCCTCCCATAGCATGAAATCAACAACTTGGTGAACATGCTTTCTGCTTCTGCACACAACTCTGCAAAACCTTCATGACTGGTTTATTCATTGTAGAAGCAGTTAATCTTGTGAAAATCATTGGCTTTTTCTAATTCTATGTGATGGAAGCCTTCAGGGACATGCGGGGTCTCATGTTCCTGGGAAGAGATTATGACAGATGTCAGTGAAATGTCAAGTAGATTTAAAAGCTAAGAATTGGGAAGGGGGTGAATATTACAACAATGATAGTGTTGATTTCAGAAATGTTTTTGTTTTCTAGGTCGGGCTCGTCTCTGGAACGCTGTTTATGCTGATAGGGATAACGGTCCTTGTAGTAGGCTTTCTGGTACCCCCCAAAATTGAAGCACTGGGAGTAGTAGATTTTGTGGTGGTGGATACAAGTGCTGTTCGGTTCAATCGAGCCCTTGATGTCTGTAAGCTGGCAGGAGCGATCCTGTTTTGCATTGGAGGGACCACGATGGCAGCCTGCTTGCTGATGTCTGCGTTTGCAAAAAGCTACTCCAAAGAAGAGAGGTACCTTCAGCAGAAATTTAAAGAGAGAATAGCAGACATAAAAGCCCATACCCACCCAGTCACGAAAGCCCCAGCACCTGGAGAATCCAAGATACCTGTTACTTTGTCCAAAGTTCAAAACGTCCAGCCGTTATCTGAAACCTGATGTTTCTTCTTTCCTAACTTACCACCATGTGAATTTGATCAGGTCAGCTGTGGCCAGTGTATGAATACGTATATGTTTACATTACAGGCTCTCTGCACTCCAAATCCAGTAAGGAAAGGAGCAGATAGAAAATGCGATCCGTGAGTGATTGCGAGAGAAAGGTGAAGGTTTAGCCATTATTGGTCTGAACAAAGCATTTAAATGCTTAAAATGAATAAACTGGAATTTATTTTTATTTTTTAAGGGTGTATTGGACTACCTTGACCAAAAGACCCTACAAAAATGCAATTATTTTCCCACTGTCACGCAATTTGTTGTTTTCCATAGTTATTTGTATCTGTTTTCATGATGGACAGTGTAAGTTATGCTTTGGTGAAGAACATTCACCCAAATCCAGTAAAGCTACATGTATGCAGATTGAATAATTGCTCCAGCAGCAGGAGACATGAAGGGTCCCTTGTGTTAAATCACACCACTGCAGAGGCAAGCTGTGTTGTAAACTGGAAAACAGCTGAAAAAGTTTTCAGCAGAGCAAACTTCAATGGAGGAACTATTAAAAAAACCTCCAGCTGCATAGTGTTCCCTTTCACATGTGCATATCAGTTTACTGAATTGCAATCAATGCCTTCATCTGTTTTTTTTTAATTAATATAATTGGTAGATTCATCCTATTCTGTTGTAAAAGAGTTGGATCCATCTCCTCTGTAAAGAAACCTCTTATTTTCTGTAATCAGATGAAGAACAGCAGCAAAACTCTTACTCATTCCCACTCACAGTTCCACTCATTCATATGGAAGCCTACTGTATGTGGCTGAATGGATTGTTCCCTAATCACAAAAAATGTTGCTCCTCTGTATTCTCAAGCTAAGATGATATCCAAACACCTTGGAGATCCACACTTACATCCTCAGCCTACCCTTTAGATTTCTGAAAAATGCAGTAGCAAAATGCATCAATAATTTTTAATTATTTTTTTTGCAAAGAAATTAATGCCAGGTTAGCTTGGTACTCTTCTGGTGCCAGGATATTATTAAGATTAATGCAAATTATCTTTTTTCATTTTTTTATTTTTGGCCAGATCATATGTGCATATTTGCATGAGGAAGAGATGAATCCCATGGTCGAATCCTGTGCCTCCCACATACTATAATGTCATAGATCTACACAAAAATACATGCATAGATCTGCTTCCTTTACTGACTGACACTGAAGATCTTATGTCTGCAGTAATGTTTCAGGACAAAGAAGAGACCAACACACCATTTTAAGCATATCCATAGGTCTCTTGCCCAGGACCTATTAATTTCCATTGGACCTGAGCAAGAAAAATTCCCAGCAGGTCACTTTTTTTTCTTTTTCAAACCTGAGGTGCTTTTCCTTCCCTAAACCCGATTGCCTGACCTTGAAAAAAATTATCAAATGCTTGATAATAGCTATGCTTCTATTTTTCTAGATTATAGAGAAGGCTATCTAGAGTAGAAGGCTAACTAGAGTACAGCTATGTAAATGCTTACTTGTAGATTTATCCTTTCACTCCAGGTATAAATCATATTTGTCTCAAAAGACAGTTATCCTCATCCCTTGAAACTATGGATTGAAACTAACCTGTGTAAAGAGATGTGAACTTTGTATTCTTTGACAATATGTGTCCATCTTATAGTTCTGTCTATTTTTTTGAATGGATTAAATAAAATTATTAGGAACTGACTTGGTTTCTGGTTATATATTCCTTTCAAAAGATCAAGTGACCATAATGAGCTCCTTAGTGGTTGTGTGCAGTGACTAGTAACTGGCATGATGGAGGCAATATAAGACACCGGTTTTCAAAACTAATGATCCAGTTATATCCAGGACTTGCACTGATGGAACTCATGCTCCATCAATGCACAGCCTGAGCTGCTGGTATGGCAGCCACAATGATATCACATAGGCCAAGACTGACACCAATACAATAGTCTGGTGGCCTGTGGAGATCCACATGCCAACTATGCTCCAAGCCTCAACTGGAATAGGGAAGTTGGGCAGGAGAAGAAGGAAAATAGTGGTGTCCATTTAAGCTACAAAAGAAATGAGATTTTCCATTACCCTGCCTTGAAATAGCTATTAAAACCAAGGTTAACTAAAAAATGAACGTGAGTCCAGATGAAAATAGTTACACATGCCTGGTTTGTTCCAAAACTGGTCCAGTGGAGTAAGGGCTAAAAGTGCTCAGCAGAAACCTTTGCTCAGCCATGAACTTACGGAGAGGACTTCAAGAAGCCTATACTCACACCATGGTCCTCATCAGGTTATGAGGTTTATCATGTTGGCTCAACCATACAGTTTTAATGTATGGATTATTGCAATTTTATGTGAATTGCTTGGAGAAAATACAACACTTTCTTTCCAATGAATCATGATAATCACTCTTTTTTATTAGTACATGCCTTATAACCACAATGTTATCATAATGAAAGGACTTTGTCCTGCTCTTTTCATGTTGGAAGCAATCTTATTTACGGTACTGTTGTCAGGCAAGCAGTATGTGGGCAGCGGCAAGGCAGGGCACGATGACCTTTTCAATGTGAAGTTTAATTAAAGATTGTGAAGAGCAGAAATGTGACATTTGGAGTCTCACAGTGCAGTTTGCTGAAGGACATTTAAAATGATGGCTACACTTGTCCTTGCCATCTCCCCACTTCTTTTCGATAACATTATTTCTGAAATCAGATTGGAAAAGGTACCACCTCCAGAAGATACCCCCAATGGTCTGTTATCTCTAGAAAATAATTGTTTTTGAAAGGACTGGCACAGATGCTGATTTGTAGCGACCTTGCGGAGGTCGAGAAACCATATCAAGAAGTGATTGATAGATGGTGATTATTGCAAATATGAAAGTTGAGCCCCCATTCACTGTTGATGTTCACTGGTACACACTGGGATTGTATGAAATAGCCCTGACAATTTCTGAGAATTTAATAGTAGGTCTGAAGACTTCCATTGGCAGGGTGATCATATGATCAGAAATTTCCAGATTTGTCCTCTTTTTTTAGCCTCCTAACCGGATGTCCTCCAAAAGGGCTTCATTGTCCTCCATTTTGGCTTCATTTTGGAACTTTGCAATGATGTGCAGTACGCCATCATGTCATATGTCATTGGATTTGTATTGAAGAGCTGAATCCAATGCAAAAATCAGTTTTGATATATTTCCTCCCTAGCAAAAGTTACGGCAAAGAAACTAAAAATCAAAAAATATGCATTGATCTCCATGGGAAAGTGAAAGTGCCCAATACCACTGCTTTACTCACAAGTAAGTAAATGTGCCATTGTCCATTGGAAAGACCAGGCCGAGAGGAATCCAAGACCTTGTCCTCCTTTTGAGGTTTGGGCATCTGGTCACCCTGACCATAGGCCACCCAAAGTCTTACTAAAGGGTAAGATATGCATTGTTGGCTTTCTCGTTGTTCCCCCTCCCTTGCATATCATGTGGCATCCACACTGTTGGTACAATGGCCACCCTATAGGAAATGCTGGAGGATAGGACTGGGCTGTTAATCCTGATTCCAAAGGAAAATGTACTTCTCTGTTAATTTTCTTGCAGCACAATCCTTATGCCGGTCAGGGATGATTGCAAATGTGCTTAAAGTGTTTTGTACTTTCATACAAAGAAGGTGGATCATACAAAGAGGCTGGATTCAACCTCCAAGGCAGTGCAAAAAAAGACCTCTATGTCAGCCAAGCTCGTCTGATGCAAAGCTCTGAGTGGGGCAGAGGAAGAGCTGGAGGAGGCAGAAGGGGGCATCCCAGTGTCCACATTATCTGAGATAAAGGAAAAATATTCTCCTTGCCTTGCTGCGTGTGGCAGTAGCCCCAAATGCACACCGGGTTCAGTGCAAGTGTGTCAGCCTGCCTGCTCCTTGGCATCTTGGAGTATGCAAGATTTTGCATTTGTGAGGGCATTTCCTGGTCAGAGGGCTTCAGTCAGTAATGGACTTCAAAGAAATTAACAACCGGTTCTCTGCCCATCTGGCAGCCACTTTTAAATGGCTATTTTTAAACTTTATATGTCCTATCTCTCATTAACAACCGGTTCTGTAGAGTAGGTGCGAACCTGCTGGAGCCCACCTCTGGCTTCATTTCAACCAAATAGTGCTTGAAGGCCAGTTGCTAGAATGTTCCTGTCATTTTAGGCTCCTGATAAGTGCAGCTCCAGTCGCCTTTAGTTTCAAGGAGGAGCGATGAGATTCACAAGGGGGAGGGAAAGAGGGTTTAAACTCAAAATAGGGTTTCAGGATTCCCTGGCAAGATTAGGGCACATATCTTTCATGAGCACATATCTTGAGCCTCAATAACATGCTTTTCCAATAATGGTCCTCATCCTCATCTTGATTTCCTGAGGTCAAACTCCTGACCAATATAGGCTGGCATAACTCACTTGACATATCTTCCCTTGGTGGTGGCACTTTTGTGACACACCCAGATCAGCCTAGGACTTATGCTGGGGCTTATGCCAGCCTAACTGGAGCTTAGGATTGCAGTCGGAAGCCTTGGAAATAAATACATGCAGTAATTCATTCTGGTCTGTACTGAACATCTCCTATCCCACCCACTTTTGTGACTTGTTCTTCCTTCCCTTCCCTTCTGGATTAGAAACCCCAAGCAGCATTTCACCGAGGAGTAATCATCCATGCAATTTGTGCTAAGATCAAATTTGGCATCGCTTGATTGGCAATCATTGCCTTTTATCCTGTTTGTGTTGATGCAGACATAGTCACGATGTTTGTGCCTGCTGCTTCCCTTCTGATTTGCCCAGAGATTTTGCTCCAGCCATCTGCTTGATCTCTATGGGCTGCTTTGACCCCTTTATTCGCTTTTGACTCCCATCGTGCGGTGAGTCACAAATCAAAAGCTGGAAAACACATGTGCCCTCTCTTCCTCAACCAGTGTCAGCAAATTCTCCTTTATAATTTTTATGACCTTTTTCTCGTGGCTTTTTTGTTACAATTGGATTCTTTTTCTCATATTTAAAAAGACCCCTTTTCAGCAGAGGGCCCCTTTTCCTATAGGAAATGCCACCACAGCTAGTTTGCTGCTATCAATGAGCATACACAGGAGCAGAGGCAGCTAAAGTCTCAAAAATAAATACTATTGTTTCTCAGACATATACATCTTAAATATCATAGGCATCTATAATTTAAGGAACCACTCTATAGTTATTCTCATTTTGTGGACATAAACGGGTTGATGCTATCCAGTAGTGGCTGGATGCCATTTAGGATACAGAACAGCAACTCCAGGTGTTTCCTTTTCCATGGACAGAAAGATAGAAATATATGAATTAAACAAGATAGCTCTTCAACATGAATGTGTTAGATATCAAGCCTTCTGTATTGTTACCCGCAGAAATTAAAAAACAGTTGCTCATCTTGAGGAAAGGGGAAACTTTTCCCCTCACCCTGGGGAGAGCCACTAAAGTCCCATTGGGGCTAATAGGATCTGTGTCAAAAATCTGAGCACCGGAGTTGTCCTTACTGCCTGGGAACAAGATCCAGTATAGTTGCTTGATCCTGGCCCCGTCTTGCACACCTACCCACCCACGTCCCACCTGCCAAACTTTCTGTCCCCCTTGAATTATTATTATGTACCATTTCACAGTTGCCAGGTGTTTGACTGGAATTGGCTTTGTTGTGATTCGGTTCCTATCCAAGGTGTTGTCTCAATATGTGTGAAGTTCCCAGAAAGGCTGTTTTTTGTAACTGGGCAGTTGTGATCTTCTGGAGGCCCATTAAGTTTATGTTCCTGGAGACTTGATGGAATCGCTCCTAGACCACCTATTATGACTGGAATCACAGTGGCTTTCTTTTCCCCAGATTCCCTGAATTTCTATCTGTAGGTCCTTATACCACGTGATCTTCTCATCTTCTTTCTTTTGAAGCCAACAATCTCAGGATATTGCAATGTCAATTATCCAGACCTGTTTTTCCTCAACCACGGTGATGTCTGATGTAATATGTTCTAAGTGGTGGTCGGTGTGAATACATAAATCTCATAGGATTTTGGCCTGTTCATTCTGGACTATCTTTTCTGGTTTGTGGTCCCACCAGTTCTTGGTTGTGACTAGGTTGTACTTTTGGCACAGATTCCAATGTGTCATGGCAGCCACTTTGTTGTGTCTTTCCAGATAGTCCATTTGGGCAACCATTATTATCATTATCATTAATTCAATTTGTACTCTGCCTTTCTCCCTGAAGGGCACCCACAAGGCAGAAGGAAAAATGTCTTCCTCACAAATTTGTGTTTCCTCACAAATCTTCCCATTTTCCCCAGATCCCTGTGCCAGCTGAGCTTGGCCTTTGCAAAACTTACTCTGCCTTGTGCCCACATTGGCACAAGGAGTCTGGCACATTTTCATGTGCTGGCCTAATAGCACTTATGTTGGTGCAAAAGTATGAATACACAGGCACTTTCACAGTTACAATGGTTCGTCTGTTATTATGACACCCAAAAATGCATACATCACATGAATTAGGGCATATAATTTATTTATAACATTTCAGTTAACAAATATATGGAACAGATGTTACAATATAATGTTCTTAAGGTATCTTTTATGTTTCCAAAATATAATTTATTGAAAATTTATTGTAAAAAAATAAAAATAGTGAAGCTGCAGTATTACAACCAGACACAAAATGGTGCTCCCATTTGCCAACTTCATTAACAATTCTACATAAATGGGGAAAGTGAGGACAGGGATGGAGCCAGAGCCTGATATGTTCTATACAGAAAAGCTTTACTTACTTGGACTGAAAATAAAACCAGTTGTTCATGGACCAGCCTCAATATTCAGAAGAAAGCCACCTTCAGGTAAAATGCAGGGAAGTTTCTTGAAACTTACCAAATTCCTGCATTTTATAGACACATGAAAGGGATCTCAAGCCAATCTGCACTATGTTGCTCCGCTCTTCTTGCTTACCAAGATGGAGGAGCACAATTATAGACTCGTCTCCTTTTGCTGAGAAAAAGGAGATCACTCCTGCACTCTTAAACCTTGGGAGCCTTGGGACAGTTATCTTGTATCTCAGCCTTTCATTAATATGCTTTTTTAAAAAAGAAGTCCTTTTGAAGAAATATCCATCAAAGACTACATATTTTTTGAGATTAAAAATACAATTCTATGCAAACCTATGCTGAATTAAGTTACATTGAGATCTATGGTGCTTACTCCCAGGAAGAATTTATGGGATGACAGCCTTTCTGTATGTAGCAGATCAGTCCTCCAGGTCCTACTTTCTCACCAGTTATCAGATCAATTGATCATCTTACCTTCTGCCACAAGCATTACACATGTTTAAGATAAAATCATTGATTTAATTCTGTTGGAATGGGGAAGGGACCATACACATGGTCAGTATACATATATACTTAGTTCCTTTTCATTTACTGGTTCCGAGCCAGAAAGCAGGATTCAGCCAAGTTTTGGAACAATGCTTCTGATGATCGAAATTACAACCAAAGCATTCATTCCAAGTACAGAGATCACTGCTGAGACTTCTTCAGAAAGATTTGTAGTGACATGCCACATTGTGTCTCATTTGGTGTTCAAAAACCAGACAAATCCTATCTTGGCATAAACCTTCCTTGGAATGCTTGTGGTTTTCCACATCGTATTGTCACTAGTCTTGCAATGAAATGTTCCAAAATGGCCGCCTGTATTTGCAGTGAGGTTCCCCACCAGTTCCAGCAGAGGAATCAACACTGATTGCATTACTTTAGAAATAATAATTACCATGTCCAACAATCAGTTAATATATCCATGTGATGCATGCATATACCAAGAAAAGACCACAAAAAAGAAGACAACGAAGAATATGAAGACAAAGATGACGAAGAAGAAAAGATTCAGCAATCTCTTGATAGCGTTCAAGTTTTTTGACAAACTGAATTTATGCCAAACTAGCATATTAGTATTTTAGACAAATGACACCAACAGGGGTTTGAGCACTTGAAGATATAGCAACTTGTCTTGATTTTGCTCTATATGTTTACTATGACCAGACTCATAGTGGTTTTTTGAGTGAAATCCTTTGCACGTTTTCTTGAAAATAAGATCTCACAAAATCAGTGGGACTTACTACCAAGAAGATGGATATAGGATGAGACTTTTCAAGCCCACTACCTCTGTAATGGAAATATTTATATTGCAGAGAGTCCATTCCAGCTGATGCAGCCACACCAAAAGCAAAACTATTGTATCCAGTTTGTATCCAGATAGCAGTTTGTGGTGGATCTGTTACATTAGCGGGGCAAGGAGAATTATCTTCCATTATCTTCCCATTCTGCAATGGGAATTGCAGACCTGCAATTCAGACCTGCACCAGTTCCACCAGAGGTGGAACAAATTTAAAGAGAAAAGGGGGGTTAGGAAGACTGCTAAAGGAAGAGATTGGATCTGAAACAAGGATCCATCTCATTCTCCAGGAGGAGTCCCTGTTTCTCCTCCCTCCCAGTTTCGCTTCCTTCCAAATTACCCCCCATGCCTCTGCTACCTTTCCTGCTCTGGCAGACACAGGGGATATTGGCAACAGCCATGGAGGTGGTCACCCTGGCCATTCTGGAACAACAGAAGAGTCTTTCCCTGTTGCAGTGCACTCTGGCTACAGCCCAACTGTTGTGGTAGAGTCCCTCATCTTGTGGCCCTCATCTTGTGGATTACCACAATCCAGAATTCCGTTCTAAGCATAGGGGCTCTAGATTGCACATGATTTCCCATACATTTCAATGGGGTGACCGCCAATCAGCATGTAGTCATTTGAAATGAATGGAACAATCCAGGCATGAAAGTGTCCCATGTGGGAGGCAGAAACTGCCCAAGGCTCTGGACAAGGCATTTTCTATACTCTAGTACAAATAAGAATATGGGTGTTTTTTTCCCTAGAAAATCCTGGAAAGAAACCACATCTCATATCAACTGCAATTTATTCAGCCATAAAAATATTACAGGTTTTCCACTTAAAAATCACAAAAATGTTCTTTAACTTTTCTAAACCAATACTTGCAGTCTAACCATCTGTTTTGTCAGCATACATGGGAACTCATTCAATATTTAATATTATGTAATAAGAGTATTAAATTAACGCCTATGTTTCTGCTTAACATTCACATCAGGGAAGACCAAATCTTGGAACTATAATTAAATCTTCTCTTAAAACACCCATATAATTAGCTAAGTACTGGATACCACATTATCACTTTGGGGCTCAACAGGTGGAGTTCCACCATATTGTCACATTATAAATTAATCAAGTACAGAAAAAGATGCTTTACATTACAAATATAAAATCCTTCATTTTCTTCTAACCCTATGTCAATAAAAATATGCTTATGCTACTGCTGAGCATCACTGCTTTGTTCATTTTTTTCACTTTCCTGTGGACTGGTGATGGTGACTCTTGGAGCTGAAGATCCATCAGTCTAGAGGGAGGAAAAATAGATGTCATGTTGGAAAGATTTTTTTTGCTTTCATTTACATACAAGTGATAAAACCATTATAATCAAATTGGATCATTAAGCCAAAAACACCAATCATATTTTGTGACCTGTCAGTCCTCTTGAACATCTTGAATGCCTGATGTAAGGAGTGGCAGCAAGAGATATGGTATATATCTTGTTATCTTGGGAAGAAGGTCTGGTCTAGAGTGTAGAACATTGTTATGCCCAAAAATATGCCCAAAAGGTTGCTGTATGATGAGACCTAGAAGCTGCAGAGCTGAGTGAGCTATAAGGGGCCAGCAGGCAGCTGTGTCTCAAGGTAAAAAGCACAGCCAAGAAGATGACCAAGACAAAAAGGATCCATCTAGCCTCTGTAGAAAGTTTTTGAAAGACGGAACTTCTTTGTTTATTGTAATACCCGCCTGAGAGTGAGAAAGCCCATGGAAACCACTTTGAATAAAATCAGAGGAGAAGTCCAATGGTCAGAAAGGCAGTATATAAATACCTGTATTGTACTGTTGTATTATTAAGTTCTGCAATCCTAACCACACTCTCCTGGGTGTAAGTGCTACTGAACACAATGGGACTTACTTCTGAGTAGATATGCTTAGGATTGCACTGTCAGTTGTCTGAAGCATTTGTGGGCCTCTGTGAGATAAAGGAAACTGGATTAGATGTGCCTTTAGCCTGATCCAGAAATATTTTTCTTATGTTCACCAGAGAGGCAGCCAAACCAGGAAACTTACTAAACCTGGAAGGCTGCCATACATGGCTGATGGGGCAGTGTTTGGCTTGGATGGTCAAAAGCTAGTGAGAAAGCTAGTGAGAAAGCAACCATGTGGGTAAACATGCTATGTATGAACAAATACTTTAAAATTTCAGTAATAAGTGTAAACAAGTCAAATGTAAACAATAAGTGTAAACAACGATTATCCCAAACCAGGGTGGCCAGATGCCCAAATCTCGAAAGGAGGACAAGGTCTCAGCCTGGTCTTTCCAATGGACAATGGCACATTTGCCTATTCAAGAGTAAAGCTGTGATACTGGGCATTTTCACTTTCCCATAGAACTCAATGCATATTTTTTATTTTTAGTTTTTTTTGGCCACAACTTTAGATAGGAAGGAGATATTTCAAAACCAATTTTTGCATTGGAGTCTGCTCTTTAATACAAATCCAATGACATATGACATATGACTGCACACCATTGCAAAGTTCCAAAAGGAAGCCAAAATGAAGGACAATGAAGCCCTTTTGAAGGACACCTGTATAGAAGACTAAAAAAGAGGACAAATCCGGAAGAAATCCAGTCATAAGGTCACCCTGTCCCACACAAATAAGAGGATGCAAAAATAAAATGATGGGAATAACTGGAATACAATATTAGTGGCATGACAATAAAAAACCCTACCCTTGCCCAATTATTGTGCCTGATACAGAGTCACATAAGTGGCTTCAGTTTCATCAGCAGCAACTACAGTAGGCAAATAACTCTCAGGCTGCAATCCTAATCCTCAATTAGGCTACCATAAATCCTGGCACAAGTCCCATGCTGGCATGGAGATGTCACAAAAGTGCTACAAGCACTTCTGCACCACTCATGGGGGAAAGGGAGTTAGGTCAGTGCACAGACATACTCCAGCCTTCCCACACCACCAGTTTCTGATGGCTTCTATAATGGCAGTGAGATAGTGGTTGAGATAGATTTTTTTAATCTTTTGTGGAGACAGCACATTGTGCTTAGCAAATTGTGGTTTGATCAATCTATTTTTTGGTTGATTTCATACAATTAAAATAATCATGCACTAGATTGGGAAGAAGGAATGTCCTCTTAGACGACACAAACACTACAGTTAGTTCTCCGAATATGGGGCCAAAGTTCACAGATGATTATCAGCTAGGAGACTGAAGGGGGTGACAATGTTCTCACACTACAGCAGTCAATGTGAGAGCATCATCACTGCAATCATCAAAGAGGAGCAGCTTATGTAACTGTTCTGATATAACTGAGATTAGAGAAACTGAAAATAACAAACAGATCTGCTCCAAGAGCCTGCAGATAGATCTATCGCTAAAACAGATTGGAAGCATTCCCATAGGAAAAGAGCAAAGACAAGTTACCTGAGTTTGATCATCAATAACTTCTTTTCTTTCTTCTTCATGGCCATTGTGATCCATTTCCTCACCATTTTCTTCATTTGTTCCACCCTGTGCATGACTTGGCTCATCCTGAGCTGCCTGGTCTTCTTCTTCCATTTCATGACCATTTCCATTGATGGCCTCCCCAGTTTCTCCACCCTGATCAGTCTTGGCAGCCACTGCTGCAATTTTTTCTTGATGCTGAACCTTGTGAACTGCTTCTGTATTTTCTTCTTCATCCACAGTTTCTGCTTGTCGCTTTTGAAAGGAAAAAACAAATTGCATCATCAAACTGCATAAAAAGCATTTCTGTACCACTGTCACTAGGATAGGCCAGCACAAGGCTAAGGGCACAATCCAGAGTAACTACGGGGAGTCCTTGCTCTGGTGTTAGAACAATTTGCTCTGGATTGCAATATGAATTTCCCATATGTTTTTACTAAGTGGTACAGTAACTACGGGTACACGTAATGTCTCTTACATGCTCCCGTAGTTACTCTGGATTGTAGGGTGTGTTGCAAACAGGAATGTGAGTGGGTATGGTTCAGAAAGTGTGCTAGGAGGACCTGACACTGGTGCAAGATCTAATCTCCATTCCAGGGCATCCTGCAGTGGTCTGAGGCTGCTTCAACCTGTGCCACTGAAATTGGTGGCTCAGATCCAAGTAAACCCATTGGTGCTGCTGTTGGGGAAAAAGAAAAAAAGTTTTCATTGCCAAGCAGTAGAACAGCAGCAGCAGTAGAACAGCAAGGCAGCCTTTTCCAGCACAAATTAGGTTTGTGCTGCTCATTACTGCAAGGCAAATAATTTTGCTCAGACACACTTCACCTAGCCAGAAATATAAGTCCAAACTTGTTAAACACAGATTTTTTAAATACATGGATTTGACTCAACATGAATGGCCTTGCAAATCACAGTTTTAAAACTGCTTTTCTACTACTATAAAGAGGTAGTCATACAAGCAGTCATTCTATTTTTCAGGAACAGAATCTAATCCCTGCAGATATTGAGGCACTACCTTACTCCATTAGGGCAAAAGAGGAGCAAGATACCTGGAAGTAGGTCTTTAAACCTATTTTTTAATTGTTTTCTTTATATACTGATTTTTTTTAATCCACAGGAGGTTCCAGAATGGAATCATAGTAGGTAACAAGAGACATCTGTAGTTCTGCCATCATAGTACTATGTGGCATCACTGAAATTATTCTGAATCTTATTAACTTCCTACTTTCCATTTTGTTTCATGTATATGTTTTTTCCCCAGAAAACAAACAAGTAACAGAACATTTACTGAACAATAAATCTCATTATGTTCAGTGTTGAATTATTCAATGGAAAATGCATAGAGGATTGCAGCAGTGATAACCAAAACCAGCTGAGATTATCTCCATATTTATGGCAGTCTACAGAAAGTTTCACACTTTCTGAAAATAATCTAAAAAGTAATTTTTCTGAAAGTAATCCCAAAAATCTGAAAAAACCAGCTTTGTTTTAATAAAATTCATTGTTTAAAATATCTGCTTAAATGTGGCTATGAAAATAAAATGCAGATTGATCCTTTTACGAGACATAAGAAGCATGAACTGTGCATATCTCACCATTCAAAAAAGGCAAAAGGTGAAAAAAGAACAAAATCTGAATAGACACAAATAGCAGGTGATGAAAACAGCTTGAAGGATCGCTCAACTTTGAAGAAATGAGCACCTCTTCAATGCAGCTGCTATTTCCCAACAAATAAGGTCTTGGAAATCTGCCGAATACATTCCAAAAATGGAAGAAAAGACAGTTTGTTCCCTAATCGGTTAGGGTTACTAAGTGACAAAGGAGCACCTGTAAACAATCTTGTTTCTGAAAGCTAAACATTTCAAACATGAAAAAATCATTAGACCTGAATTGGACTGTCACACGAAAAAACATTATCTCTTCTGAATATAAAGATGTTTATGCTGGAATATCTCTGCAACAGTGTAGATTTCAATTCCACTCCTCTGAATATTTTGAATTTGTTTATTACGATACTCAATAGTACAGTATTTATTGTATTTAAACAATTTTTATCCCATCCTTACTCCAAAGGGTAACAGCCTAATCTTAACCAATCCCTTCCACCCAGTGATGGGCTCCAGCAGGTTCGCACCTACTCTATAGAACTGGTTGTTAACAAGAGATAGGACATATAAAGTTTAAAAATAGCTATTTAAAAGTGGCTGCCAGATGGGCAGAGAACTGGTTCTTAATTTATTTGAAGCCCATCACTGCTTCCACCGTCACAGTTGCACCAACCAAGCGGGAGAGTATGATTGGAAAGTTCTCCTTGTGACAAATGAACTTTTGTTCACTTACTCCCACTGATGTGAGACTCCTTCAATCTCCTTGGGACTCCTTAAAAAAAGATGTAAGTTAAAGGAGTCCTCCACAGGGTTGTGTCCAACTCTAGGGAGTGATGCTAATCCCCATTTCTAGGCTGATTGACAAAAGAGACTTTTGTGGTCATGTGGCTAACACATGCCGAGGCACACTGAACCCTGTTACCTTCCCACTGAGGTGGTACCTATTTACCTGCCGGCAGTTACATGCTTTTGAACTGCTAGGTTGGCAGGAGCTGGGTTAAGGACGGGAGTTCACCCCATTTTGCAGTACTTGGGTCTTGACCTGCTGAGCTAAATTCCAGTCAAGCAGTGTTTGAACCTCAGCGTTAACCACTGAGCCACAGCAGCCTCTCCCCACCAAAGATGAAGGCAACCTCAAAATGCCAGTCGCCGGTGTGCTTCCTGAGGTATCTGGTGGGCCACTATGAGATACAGGAAGCTAGGCCTTTAGCCTGATCCAGTAGGCTCTTCTTATGTGCTTATCTATGCCTGTTGTTTCAAGCTGTGTGATGGCAGTGGTAAGGGAGACAGGCGGAATGAGAATACCAGCATACTTGAGTGCCTCCTTTACCACCCTGGTCCACCTCCCCCTTCTACTCTCCTCTCCCCAATCTTGCTCTGCCTCCTTCCTTCCCCCACAACCATCACACCTACATGTCTGGATCCAGTGGCAGGGCTGCTGGGTGACTGCCAATTACAGCGGCAAATTCAAAATGTCCACTGTACGTGCCATCCAAAATCATATGATAGCTCTGTCCTGCTGTTGTAAAGCGTGTACAGGCAAACTAAACCTGATAAGGCTGGACCGAAAGATTTCAATAGGTTTTCAAAGGTTTCAGTGTGTATTAAGGACCATTCAGAGCACAATTCTAACAATGCCTACCCAAAAGTTAAAGGACCCATTGTGTTAAATGGGTCTTACTCCCAGGAAAGTGTCTTTAGGAGTGCAGCCTTAGATGTGGTTTCTAAAAGACCAGAATATTAATATCATTACAGTGGTACCTCGCTTAGCAAGTGCCTCACTTAACAAGCATTTCACAAACAAGCAAAAATTTCCAAGAAATCTTGCTTCACACAACAAGTTCCGCTTCACTTAACAAACAAGTGCGCTATGGGTACGCGTGCTATGCAGTCCTGACTCTCCACACGGAAGCTCTTTAAGAGGGCTGCTGGCCAGCACTGCTGCCTCTAACTGCCCCCAACCTGGGGGAGGTTGCTGGGGGGTCTCAGAGGCAGCTGCCCCAATTGCCCCCATGTGCCCCCACCAGCCACGCTGAACCTCCAGCAGCAGCCCAGGTAAGCCTCTCAGGAAAGTGTCTTTGATTGCAGCCTCCTAAGCATGTCTACCCAGAAGTAAGCCCCATTGTGTTAAATGGGTCCTACTCCCAGGAAGGTGTCTTTAGGATTGTAGCCTAAGTAGACTTCTTAGGATCATGCACATTGAATGCATGTTTTGAATTCAATTCCAGTGTTTTGTCATCATTTTTACATCCAGTTAATATTTTTATATGAGTATTTTTTGGGTTGTGGAACCAATTGTCTGAGTTTCCATTATTTCCTATGGAAAAATCTGCTTCACTTAAAGAGTGTTTCACTTAAAGAGCATGTCTCCAGAACAAATTAAGCTGTTTATGTGAGGCCCATTGAGTTCAACAGTACTTACTCCCAGGAAAGTGTGGTTTGGATTGCAGTCATCATCAAGCAGGGAATTTTTAATAATCCTAGGCTGAAATTCTACCCACACTAAACCAGCAACAAGTCCCATTGACTCACATGGTTAAAAAACAACAACACATAGTAGCCTGTTAAAAGTACAGATCTGTAGAATTTCCCCAAATGCAGTCACATACGTACCATGGTAGTATCAAATCTGATATTTTATTTTTAATATATTAGACTTGATGCTATCATGGTATGTGACTGCACTGAAATGAAGGGGAACCCAACTACTGGGTCCCAAATCACAATTTGAGAATTTAAAGGCATAGTGCCATTCCTGTAAGTGACCCATATCTCTGGATCTTTGTGCAAAAATAATACATTCAAGTTTAATGTCTCTTAATAGCTTCCTCACTAGCCTGTGTTTTGCAGATATCTGGATCTGTTTTCTAATTGAATTTAGCAATTAGAGGAGAAATATTCATACCACAGAGACTGTACATAGAAATGTGTTTTGTTGCTCAAGTATCAAGTACTTTCCAAATCATTTTGAGGTCTTCCCTAATGTCAAATTGGGATTAAATAAGCTAATCAACAGGATTCCAGCCATTTAGTACTAGATAAAAAGAGAGATGAGTGAAGCTTGGGGTTCTCTGGAATTGATGATATCCCAGTAATGGTGGCTTTGGCTGGCCTGCTGCAAAACTGAATTCAAAACATGCATTCAGTGTACATGATCCTATGAAGTCTACTTAGGCTGCAATCCTAAAGAAACTTTCCTAGGAGTAATCCCCATTTAACACTACTACTTCTGAATAGACATGTTTAGGAGGTTGCAATCAAAGACACTTTCCTGGGAGGCTTACCTGGGCTGCTGCTGGAGATTCAAGGTGGCCGGTGGGGGCAGTTGGAGGCAGCAGTGCTGGCTGGCAGCACTTTTAAAGAGCCTCTGTGCAGAGCATAAGGGGTGCATAGGGTGAATGCCCATAGTGCGCTTGCTTGTTGCGGTTAAGGCGCTGTGCCTGTTAAGGCCAGGGTTCAAGACCCGGGTCGGCCCCACAAGACAGGGTGAGCTCCTGTCCTTAGCCCAGCTCTGCAACGCCAGCTGGATCCAATCGTATTGGCTCTGCCTTTCCATTGGACTAATTCAGTGGTGTGGAGAGGGGGCATTTGCTGCTTGGGTAACAGCCTATCCTCTATAACAATCTAACCCAGGCTTTCGTGCTTCGCATGCAGCGTATGCAGCGCCGAGCATGATACCAAAGACTTTCAAGACTGACGGAGGCCTGCTTTTTTTTTGTTAAGTGAAGCAGAACTTGTTATGCGAAGAAAGATTTCTTGGAATTTATACTTGTTATGTGAAACGCTTGTTATGTGAGGTGCTTGTTATGAGAGGTACCACTGTATTTAGCATATAATCCTACATCATCAACAAGTGAAGGTATAGTTGTTGTAATGCATATGATAAGCTATCATCACAGAGAGGCTGCCTAACAATGGACTCCTTTTTCACTTCAGATCACTTGCCACAATGTATTGAAGATAAATATCTTAGTGACAAGACCACGTATTCCAGGAATGGGAGTTTGCAAAAGGTTTTGCCAGTCCTCTGGTAAAGGAAGCTGCTCTGATTACTGAGACATTGCATCACCCTCCTGCAATTTTGCATGATTTTCACGCTGAGAGATAAAAGCATCATTAGCAAAAACAAAGCCTAACTATTATGTGTCTAGTTGTGAACCACTCAGTGCAAGACTTGCTTCATTTTGCAAAGTGAAGTTTTAGTCAGATTGGATGGCTTATAAATGATTTAAATACTGAAAAACAATATCAAAACATACTGGGAAAACCAGTCCTAGCAGATCTGTTGTCTATATGTCACTGTGAGTTTACAGTGAACTTAAAAGCAATTGTTCATTTTGGTTCATTTAGTTAACCCATTTCCCCTATACCAAACTATCACACACACATTCCAGTTTCTCCTTGCCTCACTGAATAAAACATATAGCTATGTGAAGAAAACATATAGCTATATGAGGAAAACATATAGCTACTTATATGTAGCAGTGTCAGGTACTGTCCTGTTATGAATGAGGGAAGGAGATGCCAGCATATGCCAGGCAATGGCAAAACAAAACTTCCAGGGTGTCCCTTTAAGAGCTAGGAACAGAGTGAAGAACACATATGAAAGGTTATGGCAGTAAAAAAACATAATGTTCTAATCCTGTGTGATGCAGAGATGCTAATGAATCTCTTCACTGAATCTTGTAGGCCAGCTGAGGACCTGGCTGGACAGGAGAGATACATGATGCCAAATTTTACGCTCTCTGTTATCCTTTGGGTGTATTCAGATCTACACCAGATATTTTTGTGGCATAGATCTGAACCAAATCTAGGAGAGATTCTGGCCTGGAGTAGGCTCCAGATCTTGCAGATGCCACTGTTGCCAAGATTTTTCCCCATCTCACCCTGACTCTCACCCAGACCAATTTGGTCCCTACTGTACTTCATACTGTGTTACAGAGAAGGAAAGATACTTATATGCAAGAGTGTTTATTGAAATTGTTTGTCCAATTAAATATCACGTGCAGTCTTTAATTCCTTTAAAATGTTTAAAAAGTTGGGCACAGTATTCTAAGGTTGAATAATATTTGCATTCAGAATATCCTGTATGCAAAGCAATTTCCCATACTGCTGGTTTGTACCTTTTAATACCCATCCATGAATATATATACATAACTTGCTTTTGCTTGCATACGTCTCTGCCATATTCAAAGTACAGCAGTGATTAATTTAATAAGAAGGAAGAAAATCTAATAATGAGAGAATGTAATACAGGTATTTATGATGCCAGCAACTCAGTGGGAATCTGTTTTGAGATCCTTTCCTGATGAATGAACAAATGAAACATCAACCAATTAAACAGTTTATTGATAATGAGATCAAAGTCTTTTATTGCTCCAAGGGAAGAATGGAGAAGAAAAAGGATGACAACACCCTCAAGTCAGGGCTGGAAGAAACTGCAACTTTATGGCAAATTTCCATCTAATTTACAGCTAAAAGAAGCAGGGGCATTGGCTACTCTCTGGCTTGTCTGCTATGCGACTATTGGGTGAGGGATGAGAATAAAAAATCCTGTAAGCACAGAACTGACACAGATGGATCCTATGCCATTCTCCATTCCTCTTGAACAATAATCAAATGTTCGTCTAGGCCAATGATTTTCAATTTTTTTATCTCATGGCACACTATCAGTTGGTTTTGATCAGGCACACCATGCTGTTCAAATCCCCCCATTTTCCTATTAATAAAATTACCCTCCCGAATTCCCACGGCATACTTGAGGTCTATCCTCAAGTATGCTGTGTGCCACAGCACACTGGTTGAAAACCACTGGTCTGGGCAGAGCAGCCAATGTGGCAGCCAAGTGTCTTAAGAAAGACCTCATCTACCACCTTGACCACCAAACTCCTTGCCTAAAGCCAAGAACCAGGTATGAATTCAAAATTGCCTGAATGCATATTACTGAGAAGCACTTAAAGGAAGACCAACCGTGGCAACTTATCAACTTGACAATAATTACTTATCAATGATGCTAAATAGTGACCAATGGCAGTTTGTACTGAACTTATGAAAACAAGCTCATCATTACCAAGGGTAGCAGTCCAGATTTAAGAGTAGTTATGAGCAGTGGCATAGCTAATGATCATGTAGCCCGGTGCAAAGATCAAAATGTTACCCCAGGAGTTATGTCACAACCAGAAGGGATGTCATCCGCCGTATTTTTTAAAAGAAAATTGGGGGGAAACCTGCCTCCTCCTCCTCCTCCTCCTCCTCCTCCTCCTCCTCCTCCTCAACAGTTCACCAATAATTTGCTCTGCTAGTGGCATAGCTAAAATACCTATGTGCTATATGGAGTTGAAGAATTTGTGTCATCCCCCTGCCCCAAAACAATAAAATCAAATTTAATTAAGTAAGAAAATGAAAACTGTGTCCCTTATTGGTTAGGGAAACTGTTCTGGGGCAAAGAGGAATGGTTGTTCTTCCCCTACTAAAAAGAAAAGAGGCACCACTTAGAAGTGCCTGCTTTACCCAGTTAAGGTATATGTATACCCAGTTAGGGTTTATGGTATATGTACTGTATATGATATATGTACTGAGAGCTGATTCATATTAACACCTTATTAGATCCATAAGTATCAGAATTATATCTCATTGGCTCTCAAAGCCAACAATAACATGAGAAAATTTGAGTTAAGAAGATCCACTTTTGTTCCATAGGTTTTCGTGTTTTCATTTTGTGTTTAATTGGCCATAATATTTGATAGAATACAGATATTCCAATGCAGTTTGTTTCATTGCATTCTGCATAAAATTACCTTTCCAACGATATATAACATGATGTTATTATCATTCATACATTTTTTAAAAATTTTAGTCGCTAGTGTCGAGCTCAGCTTGCAGCCCTCCTAAAGCCTGTAGCCCGATGCAACTGCACCCCCTGCATCTCTCTAGCTACGCCACTAGTTATGAGATAAAGCTGTCCATTCACAGGTTGCAATGGACAAGATGTAGGTGGCTTCAGAGGCCATACCCTCTGAAGACTAACTTACACAATTCATCACATGCAATAACAGCAATGGTTGTGTTAGGGAAATGGAAACAATGTGGGTGAAATGCACCAGCTCACATGAGTGGGCCACCATCATCTTGTTGCTATGCTGCTTCCTCAATCTCAAGCAAAAATAGGGTCATGACTGAGTAAGACACAGAAAATTCTCCATTTCTATCAAATTAGAGGGCTTCTTTTCAACCCTGTACAGAAGTGTCCTGTGTCTTAAGGTTTTTGTATGTAAATGTGTAAAATTTGAGTTCCAGAATAAATAACAAAAATGATTGTAAGGCTGAAGTTCATCACAGAAAAAAACTAAAGCTACAGAACCTGCAGTAACTCAATATCATCTGTCAAAACGTGTCCCCAAAATACAAGTATAAAAACAGAAACTCATTTACTGATTAATAGGCAAATAAAACTTAAGACAGACTACTTCATTTGAACTTCCATTTGAACAAATTATCTAGATGGGACAAGTGACTTTGCTGTCCCTAATGTCACCATTAAGAAATAATTCCTCTAGGTCCTTGCTACAACAAATAATGTTTCTCGATATCCTCCTACTCATGTGTAATTAGTGAGTTACTGCTTTAGACCCCCACTGATGGACAGTACCTTTTCGTGGTGGTGGGATTGTGTGCTCCAGTGATACAAAGGGCTATGCTGGCAGTGGCGTGTAGCTGGCAGAGTCCTGGCAAGGACTCCCATGCCAGATAGATGTTTGTTGAGGAGCCAGACTAAACCTGTCCAAAATCCCACTGAATGTGGGTTGTCTGGAGAAGGAAAACTCCCACCACAAATCTCCACTGCCTTGTGGCTATATCTATCTTGTAGGGAAAGATATGGGAAAGGGAAAGGCATCTATGGGAAAGGCATCAGGAGATGCCTATGGGAAAGGCATCAGGAGTCAACCTGGAGGCAAAATCCAGAGCCGGAGTCCTGGAAGCAGTTCGTGACATTCTGGTAACTCCTGTGACGCAGCTGGAACCAATCATATTGGCTCTGCCGTTCCATTGGACTATTTCAGTGACATGAAGAGGGGGGATTTGCTGCTTGGGTAACAGTCTACCCTCCATATTAATCTACCCAGGCCATCATGTTCTGGAGAGGACACTCAGCATAATACCATTGTCTTTCGAGACTGAAGGATGCCAATGCAAAGCTTTCGACCAGAAGAACTACTGTGTTTTACTGGATTTCTGCAGTCTCCCTCTTTCAGATCTATTGGTTGTGTGCATTGAGAGAACCTCATTTTCAAAATTACCAATATTTTCAAAAACCTCATTTTCAAAATTACCATCATTTTTTACAAATTCTGTAGATTACCTGGTCAAGTGGGACCTCAGTTTGTGTTTCTTCATCCTCTTGCACTTCCACAGCTCCTCGTGTTTCAGTTCGCTTTTTACCAGCTTTGAAAACACCCTCATCTGAAAACAGAAAGAAGAGTCCAATTGTGACACTGTGTGGTAAAGCAGGTAAACTGCATCCAAGGATAGTTTGAAAATTGACGAACATTTGAATTTTCAGCCTGCAATCCCTTCCTGGGAGTAGTACACATTTTCATGGGAATGCATCCTACTGACCACAGTGGAAGTTAGTTATGGTTACAAATACATAAGATTGTGCTGTTATTCAATTAAAGGTATTTTCTGTCATGAATTTAAGATACAGCTGCTTTGCAGGGCTCCTTGCATATGCAGGAGCATAAAAATCCCTTTCTCCCACATGCCTCTCAGGGAGCAGGAGGAGCGGGCATTAGGACAGTGCACAGCCTCAATACACCATCATGGGAATGGGGAACAGGTCAGTTATGCCAGCCTAAATTGGTTAGGATTACACTCTTGTGGTCCAATCCTATCCAATTTTCCAGTGTCAATGCTGCCACAATGCAGCCCTGACATAAGGGAACAAATGTTTCCTTACCTTGAGGAAGCCTCTGTGAGTACCTCCTCACTGCAGGATGCAGCATAGCATGCATCATTGGCATGGCTGCATCAATGCATAAAAGCTGGATAGGTAGCAACTCATGCCTCACCCAGCTCAGTGTTTCCATAAAGCTTTGACAGAAACTTTTTGGTACAAGTGATAAACAAGAAAATTACACAAATGTATTAAACAGTAACTGAGTTATGAATTCAAATAACTAATAAGAAATCAATATACGTTAAATAATTAAGCACAGGCAATTTATGTTTCTTGCATAAGCTTCTTTCCTAGGCGGCACTAAGGATAAAAAATGCACTGCAACACAAATGATAGTATTATGCATAATCATTTAATGCATTTCAAATTTGAAGCTGATTGAAGTTCAGCATTAGGGAGAAAATAATCATGGTAATAACAGCCTGCCCTGAATATTTTATGGAAATCAGGAGCATTTATGAAGTTACGAGCTCTGTATGTGGGAATAGGATTTAATGCAACTAAAAAAAATTTCCAGTGTAATTTAGCAGTCACTGCCTCATGAAGTAAAAATGCAATGTAAATTAAATTCAACAGATACCTAAAAGGAATGTTTTCCAATTTTTGCCATAAACCATAGGACTACGACAGGGGGGCTTCCAATGATCTCAGAATGCCTTATAAGGCAATAAAAGCATCACTTCTGGTTTTATGAAAAACCAGTTGTGTATAGACAGATATGGATATAGATATAGATATATAGATAGACCGAGACCCACGGGGATGCGGGCAGGTACACACAGTTTCTGCAGTGTTTAGAAGTTGCCCTCATCTCTGGGAGGTGGAAAGTGTGGATTCCTATATCTGTATAGATCCCTGTATCTGTGCATTCAACTACCTGCAAGGGTTCAAGAACGAAATCCCCATGGATATAGGAATATAGGATATAGGAATATAGGAATATGCCTGTGTAAATATCTCAATACAACGTATTACAAGTGAACAGCACAGTTTTGTGTACAAAAAAGAACTATACTATAGCTCTGGAAGAAAGCACAAGGAGCTATACATTTTGTGAAACAAGGCAACATCCATTTACTAGGACACTGACAAGACAGAAGCAAAACAAAAACTGACTATAGGGAAGAAGCATTCTCTTTAAACCAGTGTTTCTCAAACTGGGGGTCTTCTTAAAATCTGGCATTTAGTTATATAATGCATATTAAAGCAGAACTTCGACAAACACCTCTGCTGCATAACAATGGAACAGTGTTTTGGGTTTATTAACATTCTTTTCAACAACAAGGAATCTGTATGGCATGAAATATGAACTGCTTCTCTTACATGACTTAACAATGGAATAGCCTAGAAAGAAAAAAAATTCATGTACTGTAGAAATACATAACCAAAGCAATGGGATACGTTAAAATTTCTAAGGTTATTAATGTGCTATTAATGTGGAATGAAACATATGATGACCTTTGGTCCTCCAAGCTCTTTTCCCAGTGGCTCATTCCATGAAAGTATATTCATCACTGACTTTGCAGGACTAGATCTGATGCAAACGTGTATGAATCAGAGCAAATTCAAGAGAGAAGCTAAGCAGATGTTTCATGCCCAAGCAATTAAAGACTAGATCTAAAATAAAGACAGAGAAAAATCTACAGTATTTACTACTAAGGGCAAAATCCAGAGTAACTATGGGGAGTCCTTGCTCTGGTGTAAGAACAACTTACTCTGGATTCCAATATGAATTTCTCTAGGTTTTCACTAGGTGGTGCAGTAACTATGGGTGCACATAAAGTCTCTTACATGCTCCCATAGTAACTCTGGATTTGGGGGATATGACTATCAGGTTAGGTTCTGTGTACTTAAGTCTACAAACACAAGGGTTGAATTACAGCTCTGCTCAAAGCTCACGTCATTAAAAGAAGATAAGCTCCATGACTGAGGGCAAAAATGAATGATCAATTTTTCTTTTTAAAAGGATGTTTTACCATTTTGTGGTAAGCTAGTTAAATAAACTTTAGCAAAGGAAAGGGATACATTGCTTCACAAAGACATTCTAAAAATAAATGAGACAGAGATCACAGACCCTCTTTTATCAAACAGCATTTTTCATCCTCAAGACCTAGAAATTGCTGAGTCCATCAAAAATTGACTCATTTCATTGGAGCTCATCCACTCTAGTATTTTCTTTTTGGGATGGGGGGATAATGGGAAGGTCTGGTTATCTTCTCCAGTACAGTATCTTGTGGCAGTTGTTGTAAAATGGCAGCTGGAGCCACAATCTGCATGCCATTGTCAATCAGACCATGAATTTATCGTGTCTACTTGAACTTGTACACCAATTATTTTGTTGGTGATGGTCTAGTAATATCAGATTGTTCTATGGTGTTTATTCTAGTAATATCAGATTGTTCTCACAGTTTAGAGGCAGTCCCTCCAAGGCTTTGTGAAAATGTAATAATTTAGTGCAGGCAAGATACCCAAAAGGGGCAGAGAAGGTTTTTAGTCTTTCCTGTCACACCTAAAGAGACTTTCCATTTATCAAAAGCTGTCATTAATAAATGCATGTTCCATATAAATGTCAACTCTTGAAAATGACTGCCCAAATCCCTCTAAATACAAATGTCTTACAATTCACCTTTCAGAGGAACACCTATCAAGGGCTTCACAGCATGTAAAGCATAAAAAGACATTAAACCCCCAATGTCTTTAGCAAAACAGACTGATACTACATTTACATGGTAAAGAAACCGATTACCCTGCAGGTAGTAAAACCCTCATTTCAATGAACTTCCAAAAAGAAAAAGTATATATAATTCCATTTCCCCCAAGACATTTAGGAATTGTTAACACAGTTTTTCTGAGAAAAATAAAAGAACATTTCGGCTCCAATCCTAACATCCATTTAGGCCAGCATAAGCCCCAGCATAAGTCCTGTGCTGACCTTGGGGTGTCACAAAAAAGAGCCATAAGGCACTCCTGTCCCTCTCCTGTGGGGGTTAGCGCCAGAGCACAAGCATGTGCCAGCCTCCCCACACCATCACGGGACATATGCCAGGTGAGTTAGGCCAGCCTAAATTCCTTGGGATTCAACCCTTCATCACCTGCTGACTAAAATCTCCAATTCAATCTATTCCAAATAAATCTTTTTTTCTTAAAAGAAAAAGGTAAATCTTGCATATAATATTTAAGAAATGCAGACTCATCTTCACCTACTCTGGCTAAAACCCTGGCCGTTTTGAAAGAGTTTTATAAGACTCCATTGTACAATATTTTTTTTCCTTTTCAGTTATAATTCAAAATACTACTTTAGGTGATTCACTATTATAGAACCACAGCTAAGGAACAAAGGGCAGATATGTAATGTACGAATAGAACTGGGAGAATATGGCTGCAATCCTAAACAAACTTTTCTGGAGTAAGTACCATTAAATACAATAAGACTTACTTTTACATAGACATGTTTCAGATTGCACTGTAAGTATATCATATCTAGATGTCAGAAATGTCGAACGTTAACTGATAGTATTTAATGTATCTGCTGTATTTAATGTTGTGCTTTAATACTCTTTTTCCTCTTCCAAAGACTTACATTTTCTTAATTCTATCAATTCCTAATTTTAGCTATTTAAAATAATTTTAAATAATACTAATCTGAAAAATGCAAACAAGAGAAGCAAAAAAAAAAACACCCCAAAACAAAACAAAAAACAAGAAACCAAGCCCCAATAACAGGACCAAATAAATAAATTATGACCAGCAGAAAACTCAGGGCAGAAACCTGAGATTCCTTTGTGCTGGCCTGGGAGTGTTATGGAAGCACCATAAAGCATTTTCATGCCACCCCAAAGGGACATAAACTGGTGTACAGATGTTCATAGGCTTTCCCGCTCCAGTGCAGGAACAGGGAAACTAGTGATTTTTGCTGGCCAAGCTTGCCCAGTGCAGGTGTTTAGAGGGGACGGGGGAAGGTGGGAGGAGTGTGTTCCTGGAAGCAGGTGAGTAGGGAGTGGGAGACAGAATTAGGACCTGGTGATATGCCAGATCCTAACTTGCCTTCTTGAATGGTGCAGGGCAGTTGGACAAGTGCTATGCGAAATTATGGCTTGAACAATGGATATAAGAACTTGGGAATAAGTTTTCACAGCACCTTAACACATAGTCATGCCACATGACCCCAGAAGCATCTTTGGACAATGTTGGCTCTTCAGGTAGAAACAGAGATGAGCACCGCACCCTACAGTCAGTCATGACTAGCAGTACAATTGCAGAGAACACCTGTACCTTTTACCTTTTTAAATCCCTGATTGTCCCAAGTGCATCATGGCCTCAATTAAAAAAATTTCATTCATATAGCGTCTCTAATACATTCATTTATGTAAATTTATTCAAATTTCAAATATAAATTAATTCTTTCTCCCAGCCCCTGATACAATGTTAAATAGATGATGTGGCTCTGCTGCCAAAATGTTTGGGCATCCCTGCTTTATAAATAGCAGCCACTAGGAAAATTCACATCAGTTCTTAATAAACTGCAAAAGTTAACAGTAAAAACAGAGCAGGGCCTATGAAAGCCATACTGAAGATTACAAACATTTTGTTACTGCATCTGTCATTGTAATATGAAATTGAAGTGCTTACCATTATTAGAGAGAACATAAGTTTTGGTCACTATTATTGCATTTTCTTTTGATTTGTCAGGTTTTTTAGCCTCTTGATTTGGACCATTCTTTTCTTTTCTCTTTGGAGGTTGAGGAGAGGATGTGTCAGCTGTATCAGTAGATTTGGACTGATTGGGTCATTCCACCCAAAACAAACAAAAAACACATATAAAACATTGAGAGGTTAGCTTTCAATTTGTGAAAACATGAAAAAGAGTCTCTAATTATCCCTGTCAAATACATACATATAAATGCTCTTTTCTGATCAGCAGTCCTAACTTGTCATCTTGACATCAGTATATTTTGCCTCCATTGCAGAAAAGCCATGTATTTGAGTACACATGAATTGTTTCAGATTGGTTTTGGATATGACAGAAATGCATGTAAAATATGAATCTTTTTTGTCTATTGCAATGATTGTTAAAAAATAATATCCATTCACAGAAAAAACAGACATTCTATCAGGATTAAAAATGGCTAATATACCGTAATGAACAATATTTTCCTTGATACTTACACTTCCTTTAGACTTTCCAGATCCACCACCAGGAGGCAGTGATGATTTTGAACTGCAGAAATAAAAAAAAATATTATTTTTGAATTTAGAATTATTTAGAATTTTAAACATTCAGAACATTCACATCTCAAGATCAACTGAAACAGCCCATCAATTACTAGGAAATATGGTTTATTGGATTTAGTGGCAATATGCTTCTGTTTCAGAACAGCAAAACTCAGATACAAAAGGAAAGAATGCCTTTCTCTCCTATTTGTGTGCTTCTCAGAGGGAGTTAGTGGGTTCAGGACAGGGGTGGGAAGGTAGAGTCGGAGCTTGGACCAGCAGTTATACATCCAACCCCCAGTTCTCCGATCCCAGGTGGTGTGGAGCAGCCCAAGAAGGCCTAAATCTGAACGACCTGTTGGGGCTCCTACAGCCTTACCCCTGCCTTATGGTTGTGCAGTAACAGTGTCAGTACTTGAACTACACACAACACAGGCTAAACCACCCTCCTTGTTCCAGCACTGCAATTAGGATTGCACTGTAAGTTATAGTAGTCACCCAGGTTTCTGATGCTACACAATAAGAATTTCTGTTCATAAAAATGGCAAAACAAACACTAACTTTCTTACCCATATGATCTTCTTGCGGTGGTCTTACTGAATGGTAATTCATTATAGGGCAATTTCTTAAATTTGTCCCTACCAACTGCTACATAAAACTGTCCATTTTCCAGATCCAATCCATTCTGTATAAGTTTTCCATCCAACGTGTACAGCCTGTAAATATATAGATATCTTTATATATAAAAATGAAAAGTCATTGACTGACTTACTCATCAACACCCAGCCAAAACTTCTGGGCATAGAAGCGTGAAATTTGGGGTGGGTGTTCCTTCCGTGACAGAGGGGTGCACTAAGAACCAGTTTTTGGAAATTCCAACCGGAAGGGGGTGAAATGGAGCACTTAGAATCATGAAATTTGGAGATGGTGTTCCTTATGTCACATGAACACCCACCAAGAACTGATGTGCAGAAATTTGACACTTAAGGGGATAAAAGGGGGTGCAACGTGTTTTTGTCCTATACTTAACATGGAAGACTTATCAATATCCAGCAAATTTGGTGCTCAGTGCCTTATGCACTAGGGGGCATGTTGTTTGGAGGGAGGGATTGCACCGAGGAGGGGTGATGCGCATGGGGGGGTGATGCGCATGGGGGGGTTGGTGTGCATGGCGGATGATGCACATGGAGGTGGATGCGCATAGGAGGGATGATGCGCATAGGGGGATGATGCACACAGGGGGGATGTCATATAGGAATTTTACTCCCGCAATGCGGGTATGCTTTTCACGTGTGTGTGTGTGTGTGTGTGTGTGTGTGTGTGTGTGTGTGTGGGCAGCGCAAGCAGTTAAGACGCTGTGCCTGTTAACCAACAGGCCAGGGTTCGAGACCCAGGTTGGCCCCACAAGACAGGGTGAGTTCCTGTCCTTAGCCCAGCTCTGCGACACCAGCTGGATCCAATCGTATTGGCTCTGCCTTTCAATTGGACTAATTCAGTGGCATGGAGAGGAGGGATTTGCTGCTTGGGTAATAGCCTATGCTCTATAACAATCTAACCCAGGCTTTCGTGCTTCACATGCAGCGTATGCAGTGCTGAGCACGATACCATAGTCTTTCAAGACTGACGGAGGCCTGCTTTTATTTATTTATATATATACCGTATATAAACAATACCAAATTCAATTTTTAACCAATGTGTGAACTGTGATGCAACCCCCCACCCAGCAAAAACGAAAGGACTAAGAATAAATTAATCACTCCATCAGAGCTCTTGAGACTCTTAGGGTGCAATCCTGACCTGCAAATGAAGTGAAGCTAGTCCCTTGCACTGGCCCATCATTATCACAAAAGTACTGTAAAGCATGTTCATACTGATGGAAGTGCAGTTATGCAAGCGAATGGACACTTGCTGGTCTCCCTGCACTAATGTGTGCCAAGAAATGGTACAACTGCACCAGCTGAGCTTTGATCTGTGCAGTGATCTGGGAGTGCGGTGAGTGGAAGCAGGAGGGAGGCTTTTTGTGGTAGGGTAAGGGCAAGTGTCAGGTGAAACTGTGAGTAGGTGGAGAGGGAGGAGGAGGCAGGACCCTCCCTAACGCTATTCCCTGGCAGCCAAGGCAGTCAAGACCTTCTTGGACATGCACTGCCAACTGAGGTGTTGCAGACCCAAGTAGCCCCACTGGCACTCTCTGGAGTGAGTGGAAAAGCTTCCCTTTGGCCTGGGCAAGCTGCTAGATGCCCAAAACTTGCACTGGATACAGCGTAGGCATGCTTGCCTGCCTGTTCCAGCAGAAGTTAAAATGGCACCTTACATGGTACATACCGTAATTATCCCTATGGCAGGGGAGCAAATGAAAGTAACCTTGGGTCTATACTGAACATTCTTAATTTGCATTCATCTCTTTAATGAAGAATGTTTCAATTTTATCAGATTTTACCTTTACTGGAACCGCAACTAATGAGAGTCCAGATAGTATATACTACAGGGATCAACTTGTTAATTATTAAACAAACAATGATAAATGCCATTAACTTGTTTAGTGTGTTCCCTAATATTCTAAGAAACCAATACAAAAACAGGATTTACAGGAAACCAGAAGAGGAAATGTATTTTTTTAAATCTGTATGAATAATTCCTATGACCCTTGTATTAACAAAAGCAATGAGTAATCACATGAGAAAGGGTAAAGATTTTCCAGACAAAAGTTATCTCAATTTAGTAAAATACTGAATGGGATCCAGACAACATTCTTCAAATTAATACATGTCTATTGATGTTTCAACGCAGGAGAATCAAATGTTCCCTGCATTCAACTCATGAGTTGCTACAGCTGGGGAAATGGCCCAGTTTGGATTGGTTATTATGAATGGGATTTGAATTGCTGCAATCTCCCTCCTACCTCTTATGTGCTTAAATTACCTCTCTCTGGTTCACAATATTGTCACTATAGTTTGCCATGACATCTGAATTGCTAACTATGGTTATTGCAAACCAAAGTTTGTCCCCAAGGCAGAACCAGAACCCAGGTGAAAAACTATGAGTTCCAATTTGCAGCTGAAAGCAAACCACACCTTGCAATAGCCATAGTTTGCTCAATTCGGACATCAAAATAAACTACATTTATCACAGGTGAGGCAAGCAATGAGGAGAGGAACACATGAGGAGAGGAACACATAAGAGTAGGAGGAGGAAATGTAAAAACCCTACCTCAACAGATAAACCATGATAAAATTCATGCCTTCCCAACTATGGGAAGACATAAGAGGCACTTACTCTGGATTGCTCTATGCATTTCCCATAGGTTGCACGTAACTATCTTGTTGTAAAAGGTCCCATACTTACTCTGGATTGTAGCCATAATGCTGTTGCCTTCCAAACTAAGTGGTATATATTTATCTACTTGCATTTACATGCTTTTGAGCTGCTAGGTTGGCAGGTAACAGGAGCTCATTCTGTTGTGCTATCCTGAGGTTGACAAGCACAGTGTCTTTAACCACTGAGCCACCACAGCCTGCCTAGTCTATGCTTATTGGTAATTCAGTGGGTTGTCACGTCTGATGGTTCTTCGAGATGCTACCACAGCTTGTATTTAAATCAGAGTTCCTGGGATTCTGTCTGGATTGCTGACCATTATGCCTTCTCAGCCTTACCTACCTTACAGATTGATTGTGAGAACTTAAGGAGAATTATATGCACCAACCTGAGCTACTTTGAGGAAGAGCAGTATAAAAATGTAAAAAAATAAAGATATAAAAGAAGGATTAAAAGAAGCCACTGTGTCTTACCTGTGTACAGCTCCACTTCTGAGTGTCACTTTTTCAGTAACCATTTCAAGAACATGTTCCCACTGGCTCAGAGTTTTCCTTGGGATGAACAGGCGCACTGCTGGGTTTATGAGGTCACCATTAGCAATCAAGCTGCAAAGATAACCAAAAGGTTACAAACTGCCTGATGTTCTGCAAAATTTTGAAAACCAAACTGCCTATTACTTACAAAACAGTACATGGCTCCTGAAGAGGTTTCCTAAATCGGGCGGATACGGTGATTCTACTGTGGGTAACTGGCTTCACCTGAAAGACCAATCACAATTATGTAATCTAAATTTGATTGCATTTTGGGCAATTCTTATTCCATGCTTTTCCTAATACCTATTTTTCTAACAGTTGTTGCTCATTTGTTAAGTCTGTCCAATTCTTCATTATCGCATGCACCACGGCACACTAGACCACCCCCATCTTTCACTGGCTACCAAAGTTTGTACAAATGCATGTTTATTGCTTAAGAAATTGTATTCCTCAATGCAATCCTAACCATGTCTATGCAGAAGTAAGCACAATCATGTTCAATGGGTCTTACTCCCAGGAAAAGTGTGTTTAGGATTGCAGCCCCCATCAAGTAAGCATTCTGGATGTCACCATTGGACCACTGTGGGCGATTTTATTTATGTTTCATTTAAGTTTGTTTCCCTGAATATTTCTTATCAAGCCTTTTGCTTTTCTTCCCTCCTATTCATTGTAGCTGTGTACTTTCAACCATGAAGACTGGCTTGAACTTCAGATGTTAATTAGTGCCCGACTGATGTGCGAGTGGGTGTTGCTGAACTCACAGGAGTGTTGGCCTCCAAGTGCTCTCAGATTTGCCAATTCCTTTGCTGTTTCTCATAGTTCATGCCTAATGGCTTGGAAAGAAAGAAACCCATCTCTCATTTGATATCACCACAGGAGCCAGCAGCTTTAAAAATTTTATTTTTTCAAAGCAAAAAACCAAAATAATACTCACTCTCTCCTATTAAACCGCTCCTTGCATCCCAAATTCTCAAAATATTTTTTCTCAAAAGAGGGTTAGAAAAAGAGGGATTTGGGCAGAGGTGTACAAACTTTTAACTTCAGGCCTCTTGGACTTTTAACAATTGTGTAAAGGTGGGAATATCAACAGATACAGATTCTCATCTCACAGATCACAAGCTGTACCTGCTGAAATTTCCTTTTCTGCACAAGTGTTAAAGTTTCAGGAGTCCTAAAGTTGAAAGTTTGGACACTCTTGGGTTAGGAGATGAAATGGATAATCATAGAACAAACACACTCTATTAGAGAATTAATAGGCACAGCTGGCAGTAGCTGATGCTGCCCTTAGGATACCAAAGGAGCCATTTTGGCACTGTAACAGGCCTGGCCTTCTGGGCAGCTCAGGATTCAGCTGTAAAATCTTTCTCTGGTTTAAAACAGAATGGCATCCTCCACATGATCAAGATTTTTGTACAAATAAACTATGAGATTTGGTTAGATATCATATAACACTTCTGAACATTTTCATGATCCCTCTCTGTTAGTGTTCTTGAATTCATTGTGACATACAGGAATCCAGTACCTATCATCTGACATTAAAATATTCCATAAATACTATATCTCAATAAATATTTAAACAACCAAAATTCTTTAGAATCTGGTTAATGAATCTTTATCTACGCCAGTGTTAAACCAGGCCTCCATCAGTCTTGAGAGACTATGGTATCAAGCTCGGCGCTGCAAATGCTGCATGCGAAGCACGAAAGCCTGGGTTAGATTGTTATGGAGGATAGGCTGTTACCCAAGCAGCAAAGCCCCCCTCTCCACGCCACTGAATTAGTCCAATGGAAAGGCAGAGCCAGTATGATTGGATCCAGCTGGCGTTGCAGAGCTGGGCCAAGGACAGGAGCTCATTCTGTCTTGTGAGGCCAAGCCGGGTCTCGAACCCTGGCCTGCTGGTTAACAGGCACAGTGTCTTAACCATTTGCGTCACCCACAGTCCTAAACCACAGCTTTTTTATACACCATACCGTATGTTACTTGGATTTATTGCCCTCTGCATTAGGGAATAAAAGTATAATTACTGGTAGCTATGTATTTGATTTTACTTATTTTTTTAAAAAAAATGTAGCCTGCCAATGCAAATTTTACAAACCACAAAGAACAAGCTTTGGGAAGATTCCCAGGAGTGTGCAATTAACTGGGTCCAGCAAGTTGATGAAACATATCAAAGCTTCTCAACATACTGTCAAGTAGAAACAATGCTCTTGGAGGCCCTTGAAAAAGTGAGTAAGCTGGAAGTATGGAGGTTCAAATATTATTCGATGAACTGTATATCTTTCAAACAGAGATGCTACAGTGATCTGCCTTTAAAACAAGTCTCTAAACAAAAAGCTGTTAGTATTCAGATTGCTTTGGTTTGTCTGGAAAACAACACAGTATTGTTCTAAAATAAGCCAATCATTTGGGAATGGATGGCGTGACTGAGGCATTTTATTTTTCTTTTGAGAATAATTACAGTTATGTTGATTTGTGTATGAAAATGCAATATGTGCCTCATCCCACAACCAAATCCTACACATCAAAAAAGAAAGCCACCCTTGAACAATATTTAAACAGGAAAACATGTCACTTAAAAACCTGCTAAAAATTAGGATTATCAGAGTTCTCAAATCAACTCATAAAAAATGTAGCATTATCAATTTACATCCAGGTGTACATGCATTCTATGCTTTTAGAGTGTGATTAGAAGTTGGCAAAGAATTCATCTTCTTAAGAATTACAGTCGTATTTTTAAAATAGCAAATTTCATGAGAACAAAGATGAATTTGTAAATTTGAAAATGTATGGGCAATGTTTGCTATGCCTCAGTAATCAGTTGATTGGTAGGGTATAGGGCAGTGTTTCAAAAAGAAATTTTTTCTGGTCTTAGATGACCATCTAAAAATAGCCTAATTTGCATAAATTATAATTGCCGGACAAAAAATCCGGTTGGTCATCTAAGGGTTATGATTGAAGACATATTACACTCAAAAATTACTTATTTTTAGAGCTGTGATCCCCAATCTGTGTACCAGGTCATACTACTTTGTGGAGAAAGGGGCCGGAGGATTCCTTTCAGTCTTACATAATTACATGAGAGGGAATAAAGATGTATCTGAATCATTCATGAAGTCAAACCTGTAGAGCATTCTTATCAGCCAAAAAACACAATTCCATGTTTGGGATCCAACTGAGGAGGATGGTGGCTGAAGTATGTCTGAAGTATTGTACAGGTACTGTCTGAAATATCTCAGAAGTTGACTGAAATATGTCTTCTTGGTGGCGCAAGTGGTTAAGACGCTGTGCCTGTTAACCAACAGGCCAGGGTTCAAGAGCCGGGTCAGCCCCACAAGACAGGGTGAGCTCCTGTCCTTAGCCCAGCTCTGCAACGCCAGCTGGATCCAATCGTATTGGCTCTGCCTTTCCATCGGACTAATTCAGTAGCGTGGAGAGGGGGGCTTTGCTGCTTGGGTAACAGACTATCCTCCATAACTATCCAACCCAGGCTTTCGTGCTTCACATGCAGCACATGCAGTGCCGAGCACGATACCAAAGTCTTTCAAGACTGACGGAGGCCTGCTTTATCCCACAGTCATAAGAAGAATGTGTTTTGAGAATGGATTGATAAAGCCTTTTAAAAGTAAAGTAGTATATTTGGGTCAGAAACACTGGTTATTCCTTTAAAAAAGTATTGCATCTGAAGGGGAGTCCTATATTATTCAAAAGCCTACTTCACTCCAGGCAGAGATAGAGAGAGACAGAGAGGAAAGTGCTGCATCACCAGGAAGCAATGGCTTAACTGTGTGGGGAATGGGATTTAGGGACATTCCTACTGCCATTTCTACACCTCTTTCATCTGCCTCTCTTCCTACCACATTACTAAAAGCCCTTCCACTTGCCTCCTCTCCACCAATGCCTGCCTCTCTCTTTCCATCTGGATCAAGATTTTTCTCAAAATATCTCTCAATAGACTTTTTCCCTCTAAATCCTCCCAGTGCAAACAGAGGCCCCGAGGCCCAACTTCAAATCAAGTGCTCATGTATTTTGTGCATAAAATAATACAGCATCCCAGTGTTTGGAACATGAGCCCCATAGGCGCCATAATGATTGCATAGTAACCAAAGAGGAATCTAGAGTAAACAACTGTAATTATGCTAAGGGTCTCACTGATGATCAATTTACCATATACTGGAAACCCACTCATAACTCAATAAGATTTGCATTACAGGAAAGTACCAGTAATCTTAGAATTAAAACTTTCTTAATTCTCAGAATGCCTTCAGATTGGCCCAGAAATCCTTACCGTTTGAAACAAGCCACACACATCACCAACAAATATTTCTCCAACCCCATCTTCTCATCGCTTCAGGCAAAGCACCATGCCCAGCAGCTCTATACTCTGTATTTTCAAGGGCAGTTAAGGTAGGTGCTATACAACCCACCTGAAATTGGCTTGTGATGTGATTCACAGTGGGTCCTGATTCACAGTTTGAGAAAATTTTAATTAGACAGTATAGCAATACACAGTTATCAGCACAGGTACTTACATCTTCCACTGTTAACTGTTAGCAAAAGAAAAACAATATGTTCAGCAGCCAAGTTATAAACTCACAAAAGAGTACCAATTATGAGAAAAATAACAGAAAATATAACAATTACTATCTATCAGCAGGCATCCGTGAGTCTTGAAAGACTATGGTATCATGATTGGCGCTGCATATGTTGCACGCGAAGCACGAAGACCTGGGTTAAATTGATGTGGAGGATAGGCTGTTATCCAAGCAGCAAATCCCCCCTCTCCACGCCACTGAAATAGTCCAAAGGAAAGACAGAGCCAATACGATTGGTTCCAGCTACATCACAGAGCTGGGTTAAGGACTGGAGCTCACTCTGTCTTGTGGGGACCAACTCAGGTCTCAAACCCTGGCCTGCTGGTTAACAGGCACAGTGTCTTAACCACTTGCGCCACCCACAACCCTTACTATCTCTCATGTGCTATCTATCATGTCATTATATATTTATCAACAGGTTGTATTATAAATGTAAGTTGTTTCATTAACTAACTGAGTAACTTTGTGCTGAGATGCAAGTGTATTGCAAGTGTATTGTCTGAATCATTCCCACATTCACTTTCATATGTAATTGCACAATATGACAATGCTTTCCATTAAAATGCCTTCCCAATCAGAAAGGGTTAAACAAAACATTATCAGGGTTTAAAAAAACATTATCAGGGTTAAACAAAACAGGGCAGGGTTTAAAATTACCCTGGGAGCCATATTCTGGAAACTGAACATATAGTAGGGTGCTCAATTTTATAATTACCCCCTTCTCATGGCTCCACTGTGGGTATATTTGTGTGTTTTATAATTTTGCTTGTTGCTGTTATACATTGAACATTATATTTTGTAACTCTATAAGTCTTCTTGAGCATTTGCTTCAGCATGGGAAAGGCAGGATTTAAAAAATTTCAAATAAATAAACACTGGTTGTCATGTTATCCATCCAACATCTGATATTTCAAAAGCTTTACAAACCTTTAGTTATTATTAAGCCTGGTTACCAACCTGTTCACCAAAAAGTACTTTGCTTCCAGCAGGATTGACATGTGTCTAAAAAGAATCTTGAATCCAAAAGCCGATTACCTACAAAACTTGCTGACTAAACAGTTTTTACATTTTAATTATTTTAACATAGCCTTGTATGTCAAACTGAAGAACTCAGGTAGTGAACCATGGCCAGGCCAGGTTGGTACAATGGCCTCCTATATTCAGTCAATTGAGCATACAGATTTTCAGTCCCTTATGGCAGGCTGGGGTCAGGAAAACCCAAAGGTCTGTGAACACATGCTCTTGCTATCAGGTTCAAAAGCTATCAGGTGAACAGCCAAGGTTCAGTAGTTGAAAACCAAGGAGAGCTTAAAACCTCTGTTGGGCAGGGGAGCACTCAGAACAAAGGGAAAACTTATGCAGGTTTAAAGAATTAAAGCCTTCATGATATAATGAGGGAGAACCAGAAAGTTTAGTTGAGCTATTTTATTCAAATAATCCAAAGTAATAAATTGATTAAACCAAGTCTTTATATCTAGCTGTATTGAAACACTAATAGTAAGTACTATACAGAACCCCAGACTGCTATCATTGACCAAAATCTTACAGCCAGCCTTGTTTAATTTCTTACATTTGGCCCATAGACAAATACTGTAATAACTCCCCCAATTGCCTATTGCGACTGTGTGTAGGTATTGCTGTCTTTAGGTTTGTACAAAATATACATGGTAAAACCATACTGGTTTTACCTAACCAGTATGGGATACAAGGCTTTGTTTCTATTATAAATATAGAAACAAAGCCTTGTATCCCATACAGGTTAGGTAAAACAGGCTCTCAATTTTTTTAAAAGAACATTGGGCAGGAGAGACTTAGGCATATCTAAAGGATAAAAATAGTAATGACTGCGATGTCTCCAAAAAGGCCATGCTGTCCATATAGAAAGAGTCTCAAAATGGTGGACATGACCCACCAGCTGAAAAAGCCCTGCTTCTGGCCCAGGGCCCCTTAAGAGGCAGGCATGGGAGGATGATGGAGGTGAAGACAACATGAAGGGAATGATTACGCTGGTACTATGGACATAATGATTTTTTAAAACTTGCTCCTGACTTCTAGGGATGTGAGCAGCTATAGGCCAGGCGTTCCTTACAAGTGAAAGCACTTAAAAAGTGATCATGATCCAACTCCAGTTTTGCAAACACAACCCAGATGTGATCATGAGAGCATTTTTTATGTTTTGAGGCACGGAAAGCCCTGCAAAGGAGTTCACTCCAGAGGTCATCACAGATGGGTAAGTTTTCATTTTATGCCTGTGCTCCTGGCACCGCACAATCATTCCAGATGAATCATCTTATCTCCCCATGCCCACCAATACTTACCTCAGTTTTCAAACTCCCTATGAGTTGGATAGGAGGTGACATAGAAACATCCCTCCCGCACTTCCAGTCCTGTTTACACCAGTGGTTTCCAACCTTTTTCATCTCAGGGCACACTGACAAGGTGCAAAAATTTGTCAAGACACATCCAGTGCAATCCTAACCATGTCTACTCAAAAGTAAGCCCCGTTGTGTTCAGTGATGAGTCTTACTCCCAGAAAAGTGTTCTTAGGATTGCACCCACCCTCACTTTTATGCCATTGACAAGACATACCATCAAGCTGGTAGGGGGCTTTGTTGCACTATTAATACCTTGAATCCTCTAGATTTCTCTCCCACATTTCCCCTGCTCCCCACCCAAGTCCAATTTCTTTGTATACCTGAGTACTCAGTATTGTCTGTTTCAATTATTAAGTACACAGATGCAATTAGCAGTACATGTGAATGCTAGAAAGCACTGTCATTGTTTTCCCTGGCTTTCAGGTCAAAACTGCCCTGAATCCTCAAGGTATTTGTATCAAAAGAGTTACAGTGTTTGTATGGCTTGTTGTGCTAATTAGGTTACCAAGATACTAACTATCAAACCAAACAACACAGAGAGATGCTATTCTAGAGGTTTATTGCATTCATCCAAAGCTTTAAAAGCTGGACCATTCAATGTCTACATATGGAATAAGAAGGCTGGCAAAGTCTACTTGTTGAAAGTACAATACCTTTATTCTAGAGCTCCGCAGACCCTTAAAACAGAATATGAACACAAATGCTTCATAAAAGCATCACAATTTTGTCTTTTTAAAATTTGTGCTCATCACCAGATAAGAAACACTCTGTTCATTTTCCCCCAAAATATTAAAATTAAATTTATTTACATGTTTCATTTACTTAATTTAAATAAATGCAATTTATCTTTTGAGACTTGACATCAAACCCATGAAAAGTATTTTTGATTAGGAAACCTGAACTCTCAAAAGTCTGTTTGTGGAATGCGATGGGACAGTGTGATTTACCATGGAATTTTAAAATCATATATGTACAATAGTCCTCCATTTCCAGAGACAGAGCTGTTACTGTACAACAGCTATTTTCAACCCTTTCATCTCAAGAAGCACTAAAATCTTCAAGGCACATCATGTGTTTTGTAACAATTAATCAGGTACATCATGCTCTGACAGGAGACTCAGCACCTCTCAATGGCCCTACTAATGATGTTCCACATACTCTTGTGGCACACTTGCAGACCACTTGCGGCACATGATTGTGCCATAGCATAGTGGTTGAAAATTACTGGTTACATTTTCTTAAAAAGAAGATAGTAATTTATAGACTTTTTAAAAAGAAGAAATTTAGCACCCCCTCCCCACCCTTTCCACATTGTTTCAGTGATCACAAGTTGCCAGTCTTGAAAACAGGCAAGGCCACTCAGCTGAAGAAAATAGGAGTTAAAGGTTTGGGGCATCACATCTGGCTTCCAAATAGCTC
This sequence comes from Cryptoblepharus egeriae, assembly GCA_030015325.1. Lineage (NCBI taxonomy): Eukaryota > Metazoa > Chordata > Lepidosauria > Squamata > Scincidae > Cryptoblepharus > Cryptoblepharus egeriae. The sequence continues at coordinate 60,409,765 of JAREYC010000003.1, read as the reverse complement.
ATACCTTGTTATATTATATCCAAGTATTTCAATCCAAATGCAAGGACACTACTCTTGACATTCTAACATCTGTATTTTTCTCACTAGCAGAGGGAATTGATAAATGGAACAAATGTAATACTATTAAGACATTCTCTTGTGAGTTGACATGGGAACACATCTCCACTGTGGCAAATGAAATTTAATATACATATTTAATATTCATGTTCTTCTCACTGAGAATGAAAATAGCTGGAGCTCTCTAGATGTTTCAGTGACTGCATCAAGAGTGAATCCATTCTGAACCAAGATCTATCCAGGGCTTAAAATTAATTAGCTATTAATTTTTTCATTTTCTTGTAAACAGCTTTGCGAACTTTTTAGTTGAAAAGCAGTATATAAATACTGTAGATAGATAGTGTACAAGCACATAATTTATTATAGCAGCGATAGTCAAATTGGGAGTTTGCAACCCCTCAGTTTGCATAAAGTTCCCCCAGTCCCTTAAGGTACTGAGGAAAGATGAAAACAGTGACATGATCCCTAGGATCACATCCAGGGAGGATGAAAAGGGGGTGCTTTCCACTTACTTTCACAAATGGCACATTGCAGCAGGCTTTCGAAAGTGTAAGGGGCCCTGCACACTGCTCCTAAGCTTTGGAGTGTTTGCAAATGAGTGTATCAAAACAGTTCTGTTTTCCAGTTCAAAATCTGCAAAAGATCCGAAGCTTTGGGAGTGCTGCACAGGGGTCCCCACATCTCTTGGATCCTGCCATAGCACTACGTAAGTGAAAAGTTTGTTACCAAACTTTAGCAAATCTCAGCAAAAGCAACAAGCAGGCATTCAAAGTAAAATCCCTTATGTATCTCTCTCACTGAACTCTAATTGTACTATTCCTACATCAACTTTCAGATTCCATTATACCTCTCTTATCCCAGGAAGCAGGTTGGACTATGCCACACACAGACTCACACTCTGAGGAGGACCAGACCGTAACACACACAAGCATCCTTGGGCCTGAATCTTGAACCTGACCTTAAGAAAAGCAATGAAGTCATTGCCTGTGTGACTAGATACTTCACCGCCACATAACTACCATATTCCTATTTGATCTCTTACCTTGTTAGGTGAGTTGAAATGTCCACTAGACCATCTCATACCAATCTCAGTAATCCTAGTGGGCTTGTTGGTTAGAATCTATTTGGGGAGGAGGGGATATCAACCAAAGGACCCAATCCTACAGCCTATGCACCTTCAAGAAGGGAAAAGAGGCTACAATAGAGAGAGACTGCAAGAAGAGGCAGCAGCAAGCCCTTCCAGCCCCAGTAAATCATCTTTTTTCCCACTGGGTGACACCGGGGATAGAGGTCCCTACAGCCCTTGCAGAAATAATGTTCTGCATGCTTTTCCCAGCAAAGGTGAAGATCCCTGGAGCCTCACCCTTGCCAAGAAAAGTGCACAGAGCATCATCACCCTGCTGGGGCTGCTGAAAACAGTAGTTACAATCTGTCCCAGGGGGAATAAAATGACTAACACACAAAGCAACCTGCTTGCCCTCCATTCATATAGTCCTTCTAGAATTGAGACTTTTCCAGTTTCAGACTCCAGACTTATTTGAGAAAAGAGGTGAATTCAGTCATCACGGTGAACATCACTTGTATGTTAAGAATCAGATGATCCTTAACATACAACTGTCTATGGGCTTCTTTGATTCTAAGATGAGCAGAAGAATAGTCTGCTGTGGTCAACTGGTGACCATTAGATTTCAGTCTGATCTTCTGATCCTCAGGTGGCATCAGGAGGTGTGTGAGGAAGCTGGTTTTGCCTCAGAGACACAGAACCCCGGGCATGTGCCCTGCCCCAAGGAATGCCATTGCACCTCAGGAAATCAGAGTTTATAAAATGTAACACTAATTCACCTTTAATTTTTTACGTGTTCGAAGATAATAGTACAGTGGCAACTCATTATCCACAGAGGTTTCATTTCCAGTACCCCCATGGAAATGGAAAACCATGGGTATTGAATCCCATGGTTTTTAACCCACCCACCCCCATACCAATCTGGATCCAAAGCCTCCATGAAGTGTGTTTCATCCTTACATGCAGGCAATTTTCCTGCACCAACTCAGAAGCTGGTGAAGGAAGAAGTAGTCCCATTGTGGGGGAGCTCTTTTACATAGAGGAAGGGGATGAGGATCCAGAATAAACAGCAAGCAGCCATCATGGCTGCACTCAGAGATCCCTGGTACTGCACACAGAGCACACAGGAGAACCCTGGTACTGCACATAGAGCAGAATTGGATTGCTGACCACTGAATGCCCTTGGTAAACGATGCATAGATTTAAAGAAAGATGAATATAGGTATCCTTAAATAAGTAAATATTGTAACTTTAGGCCAAGGCAAACCCAAATAAGCAGGTTGAGAACCTCAACAGATGCAGGCCTCCGTCATTCTTGAGAGGCTATGGTATCGTGCTCAGCGCTGCATACGCTGCATGTGAAGCACGAAAGCCTGGGTTAGATTGTTATGGAGGATAGGCTGTTACCCAAGCAGCAAATCCCCCCTCTCCACGCCACTGAATTAGTCCAATGGAAAGGCAGAGCCAATACGATTGGATCCAGCTGGCGTCGCAGAGCTGGGCTAAGGACAGGAGCTCACCCTGTCTTGTGGGGCCAACCCGGGTCTCGAACCCTGGCCTGCTGGCTAACAGGCACAGTGTCTTAGCCACTTACGCCACCCACAGCCCTGGACACCCACAGCCCTGGATCCAACAAATTACTATTGAGATATATCTCAAGATCACTATTCAATCTACTCAATTTTGGGTTAGTTAACTCAGGTATATATATACTCTGGAATGCATTGATTCTGTGCCATTATATTTAAAGTATGCATTACGTACCTGATTATTAATTTCTATAGGCCTTTTCTTCTGTTCTCCAATATCCAAGTAACTAAAAACCATCAAAAGAGCATAGGTTACTGATTTGGAAATCTAATTTCAGTTTGAGACTTCCACACATTCAGTTAAATTCACACAATGAATGATCTGCTGATCTGCTCTTTTATTGCTGTTATTTTAAAAATTCTTTTAATGAGTTTTTATTTTAATGTTTTATTCTAATGTTTTCATCTTTTGTATTTTATATTCTGTTATACACTTTGGGGTTTTTAGAAAGTATAGAAATCTTTAAAATGAGTAAAAATGTTTTAAACTAAAATGAAAAGTCTACAGGACTGTATTGAAGTGGGTGAAATGGAAATGTGATTTGCAGTGTAATCCTATACAGTACATGTCAGAGCTAAATCCCATTGTGCTCAATAGGGCTTACCCCTGGAAGGCATATATAGAATTTCAGCCTTAGATTGAGTAACTGTGCACCTCCTTAGAAGTATACTCCACTGAACCAATGTTTACTTCTGGAGAAACATACATAGGATTACACATTTAATAGCATAAGCTGCTTTTAATTCTGACAAAGTTTACTTGAAAAGTCTGTATCAAAGTTTGGGCACAATCCAGAGTTAGGGCAGTGAGGAGTGCCTTAGCTGGGCTGCCCCAACTATTCTGAATCCTGAGTAGAAAGTAATGTTGGATCCAGAGAGTCAGGAATCCTGGGCTGCAGAGCATGCTAAATGGGCACCAAGTAAGTAACACCTAGGGAGGGCTTGCTCCTGAGGAGACCCCCCTCAGATCACAATGAACAAGGAATAGCTGTGGTGCCTGCCTTATAAGGAGTCCCTGATGAGACTGCCAGAACAGTCTACAGTGAATACAAGAGGCTTCTTGGAGTGGCCTGCTGTATCCCCAGGTTAGTGAGATGCTGTAGTTGTGCCATATCCTGAAGTTGAGAGGCAGGGGTTGCAGCTAGGCTGAACAAGAACTCAGATTTTTTGTACACAGTGCCATTCTTACTCTGCCTTATGGACCCCTATGGGTCTACTCATTACTATACCAGCCCCTGAGGTGGTACAGAGAAATTTCTGAGGTGCTGGAAGAGGTAATTTCTGCCCTGGAAACAGGCTCTGGATACAGAGTAACTGCTCTGCCCTGGACAATGACATGGCTTCAACATGCCTCTCCTGAACTGACTAGGCTCCCCCAGTTAAGGCAGCCCAGGTCCACCTGTCTTGGGGCAGCCTATGTTGCCTTAGGCTGCTCTAAGCCTTTTCCAGAATAACTAGGGTGGCCCATCTTGCAGTTAGGTCAGCCCAGTAATAGATAAACCCAAGTGCACTTCTGGATTGTGCCCTCAGACTAATACAAGCTCTTAAAACTCTCTCACAGAATCCTTGGGACACTTCCAAGCCCTCACTACAGAATAACTTTTATCTATGCCATCAAGGAAAGGAACATTTGAACGTACTGCATGCCTTTCTTAGTAAGGAGGAAGGTCCCTAGAGCTTCACCCTTGCCAAGAAAGGTGCACTGAGCATCATTACCTTTCAGGGACTGTTAAAAACTGTAGTTCCAGTCTGTTTCAGTGGAAATAATCTACAAGAATCTTCTGTTCTGGGCAGAGGGACAGGAACTTGTGTTGTGCGCCAAAGTCGCAAACTCGGACCTCTGATTCTTATTTATGAGCATTTATTGAAACTCAAGAAAATCTCAAGGCTTTGCATTGAATCATGAGAACCAGAATTTTAAAAGAACAAAAAAAAACCCCTAAATACTGCAACTTCTTACAGATATTGAATTTTGAACCAAATTCAGCCTCTTTGTACAGTATAATAAGATATCAAAACCTACAATGAATCTAGACATTCTAGTTACATTTTAACTGGAAAGCAGAAGGCTTCATGGTAACTTTTTCTGTCTTTTTAAATAGGTAAGTGGTGGGCTTCATGGGTTTCTCACAGGTTCTTTGCTAATAAGCACCTGGTTCTGAGAACCGGTTAATTATGGGACATAGAACCTGTTGTTCTATGGACATAGGAACCTGTTGTTAATTTATGTTATTAGGAGCACAATCCTAACCATGTCTACTCAGATGTAAGCTCCATTGTGTCCAATGGGTTTTATTCCCAGGAAAGTATCTTTAGGATTGCAGCCTAGGACACTGAACCTGTTGTTAATTTATTTGAATCCCACCACTGTAAGTACTGTATATGTGTTTTCAGTGAACTGGGAGGTTCATAATAGGGACAAGGAATGGTGGAAAGCATTTTAGCATGGGATCGGGATCAACAATGGGGTCCCCAGTCTCATAATGAACGAGCGAACAAACGAATGAACTACCAGTATATTGTAATCATGGCACAAACATGAAGAATTGAAGACGACTAGTCTAGGGAAAGGGAATCACTATTAAACAACTTTTCATTTGTGTGGGTATCTAAGGCTGGAATCCTAAACATGTCTACTCAGAAGTAAGCCTCATTGCACTCTACAAGGTATAAGACCCATTGTCTTACTGTCCTAAAGTGTCTTTAGGATTGCAGCCAAAGGCTATTTATCATGCTAATTGAACTTAGGATGCAGGACTGCATCTTATTCTAACAGAGATTATAAGTTCAGTGTTTGCCAAGTCATTAATTCTCCAAGTTTACTGAGGGCGTAATCATAACTCCAGTTAGGCTGGCATAACTCACCTATCTCTCCATTCCTGTAGTGGTATGGGGAGTCCTAACAAGTGTTGGGGTTCAAATAAATTAACAGGTTCTATGTCCTAATAACCTAAATTAACAACAGGTTCTATGTCCCATTAGTAAACAGTTCTCAGAACCAGGCACTCATTAGCAAAGGGTTCTATAGTACCTATGAGAACCCCCTGAAGCCCACCACTGGTCCAAACCCACCTTCCAGGAGTGTTGCAGAAGTGCCTTACAGCACTTTTGCAACACCCCAGGCCAGCACAGGACTTGTGCAGGGACTTAAGCCAGCTTAACTAGATGTTAGGTTTGCAGCCTGAGTGTTTTTTTTCCTAAGTACAGTGCATAGATATTTAGGTCCACAATGATCTAAATACATCCATCTGATGACCAATACAATACCCCCAGATACCCTCACATATTCATAGCTATGCAGCTAAATAATACTATATTAGAACAGATGTGGCTCTTCAGTCATCCCTTTAGGGAAAAGGCTTTCTTGAAAGATTATAGGAAGAGCCTTGATGGCAGAGTTCTTCATAGGAGATTGGAGAATAATGCAAATGAAAGAACTTTCTAAACTTTGAAAAGTCTTCTGTCTCAGTAACCAGTCTTATATTTCTTATGTATTCTGAGGCCACAAAGGGATGATATATAAATGACCATAAACTTGAGGAAGTTGGTTACTTTAAATATATCACATAATTAAATTCCATTCCCATTTGGCTTGCTTCAAAAAGCTGTTACTCACTTGAGTTTTTTGAAGGCTTCCCTGCCACCAGCAACATAATGCTCTCCGCTCTGAATTTCATCCAGTTGCCGGATGCGATGTCCATTCCTGGGGGTGTAGATATTCCGCACAGCCCCAAAGGAGGCATTTACCCCACCTGTCACCTCTTTCAGGAAGACATCAAAGCTAGACATTTTCTTCTCGTGGATGACTACACGCCGACCTGCAAAGAATGGATCACCATTGCGATACACCATCACACTCTTCACCACAGGCTGTGACAGACATGTTGGCTTGGCACTGGGACTGCTCATAGTTATACTTTGCCTCCTCTCTTTCTTCCTGCTTCAGGCACTGTGAGTTGCACACCTGTTGATAAGATAATATCAATTAAGATATGTTTTCTTTTTTCACTATCTCTCTCCTCCAGACTTGTTCCAATTCCTTTCTGAAATACATGGACTGCGTGCACACGTACAGGAAAACTGGTACCTTGGGACCACCAGTAGGGGTATCTCAAAAGAACCAGAGAGGCTCTACCTGACTCCCAAAGGTTTCAATTTCAATACAGTTTAAAGCTCAACCTCTGCTAAGCAACCAGTTCTTGCCACTCTCTTGAGAATGGTACAGCCATCACAAATGGTACAGCCATTTAAACTAAAGCTGAAAAACAGAAAGACTGACCATACAAGAAAATAGGCTCTTCTAGGTACCATAACACCCCAACTTCACAATTACTTCACATATTTCATGCAAGTGTATCCCTTGAACTTTTCTCTTGTATTTCTCTTCCTTGTATTTCTTCTTCTTCATCCTCAGAATCACCCAAAAAAGGTGGGCTGCAAGAGTTCAGTAAGCCAAATGGGGTCTAAAGACAACTACTGACAAATATGGCAGGATAACATTAACATTCATATATATTGTGTATATGGTTGTGTATGTTGTCTCAGATGGCAACATTTCACTGAACTTGGAGAAAAGGAACAAGCAGGAACTGCAAATAACTTATAGAAAGGACACAACCTGTGCTGAATTATTATAACCATTGCAGTTCTTTTAAAATTAATTTAAATATCCTAAAGTGAAATTAAGCCCCTTGCTCCAGAGCAGTTAAGATGATTTTACATAAGATAACACTAGAGGGTGATGTAACTGCATGAACCCATAACTGTTATGGATTTTGCCCTCTGTCTCAGTTTTCTCATAGAAGAGTTACTGGAGGAACAAAGGATAAGAAAAGAGATATGCAACATAATAATGAGAATTAGCAGCCTTTTATAATTTTTTGTTGAGGAGTTCCCTTCAGAGTTGCAAGATCTGACTTCTACCCTAACGGTGCAACATAAAAAAAAATGATGGAGTGTATACCACTTCAGATAGCCATGCACAGCCACAAATTTTCCACTCATAATAATAATAATAATCAGTCAACAGTATTATTACTGATTAGTATTGATAGTCCTCTATTCTACATCAACTATTCTATAATTCTGGAAATTACAATGGAGCGATGGAATGATTAAATGACTGATAGATACACACATGTTCTACCATCTCAAGATGGTACACATCATTCCAAAGTAAGCTAAAAAGGAGTACCAGCACTACAAACACACACACACACACACACACACAATACTAGAAGAAGGGGACAATCCTAACCAACTTTCCAGCATTAGCTGTGCCAGTGGGGACACATGCTGCACCCTGCAGTGAAGGGGCAGTATTTATCCCTTTAACTTGAGCTGCATTGTCTTACCCCAGAACTGGAAAACTGGTGAGGAAAACTGCACCAAAAGTCTTACAACAAGAATTTCGAGGGCTCAAGCCTGCAAAGCTATCATACATTCTGATGTAGAAGTCTCACTACTACATTGGATGCATGCAACTGATTCTGACTACTCAGGGTGTTGGGAAAGAACTCTAACAATGCTCAGAATCATTCTAAGCACATTTCCACCTTATACACAATGACATGTGTCATAGCCCTTTCACTGAAACAGGAGTTTGATGCTGGTAAGCTCTGGTTAAGTTGAAACTCTTCCTAACACAAGCACATACATACCACAAGTCTTTCTCTGCTGAAAGATATCAAGCTTTGGAGCTGCTATATGTACTATTGCCTGATCAATAAGTTCCTGTGTTCCCTTCTTTCCTCAAACAGCTCTAAGAAGGTTCAGTATCCCACCTTGGCTTGCTCACACATCACCCCCATAGGATTTTTGTATTTTAGCACATTCTCTTGTGGGAAGTCCTGGCCATGTGGAGCTTTGTCATTGCAGTGATCCCAAAAAATGAGTTTTTCCCCACCTTTCACTAAAAGCCACACTTCATTGGGGTGCAGTAAAAGACGGGATTATTATCAATGCGGCAATAAAAACCTTGTATCAAATCTTCTCTTATACTCTATTTTACATTCATATTGCAGAGGCAGGAAGTACAAAAAGGACTTTCAGTGTCACATGTGAAAGTGCCCTGAAAGCAGGGAAAGCAGAACACTACTAAAGAAAACCAGCAACAAATCTGAACAGGAATGGAGCAACAGGAGAAAAAAAAGAACAGCACCTGAGTGCAGTGAAGTCCAAATCCGTCTTCTTACTTTGAATATGACAGTTTCCACCTAGCACAGGATCAGCTTTGAGAACCATGAGCTCCACAGGGTTGTGAGTCGGGGACTGCTACTGCTGTCGATGCCTCTGCCACAGAATACCTGTCTCATTCTTCACCCTGGGTCTCCCAGAGGTGGGGGAGAGAGAGGAGAGGTAAGTTGCAGGTTACCGGAGGTTGGTTTTCTGCTGCTAGCAGCTCAGGGAACTTCTGCTCCCAGGAGAGGAGGGGAATGCTATTATTTTTTTCCCACCCTCCTGTTCCCGTAGCAACATACATAGCTCAAGAGCACTGGGAGCATTGCAGCGCATGCAAGAAAATAAAACCAGAAACTCCAGACCCCTTTAGCCTCCGGGAATCCCCAGGGGGAACCGTCTAGGGCAGGGGTGTCCAACCTTTCAACTTCAGGGCTCTTGGACCTTTAACAGTTGTACAGAAGAGGACATTTCAGCAGGTGTAGCTTCTGATCTGTGAGATCAGAAGTTGCACCTGCTGAAATTCCCTCCTTTACACAACTGTAAAAGTCCAAGAGCCCTGAAGTTGAAAGGTTGGACACTCCTGGTCTAGGGGGTTATCAGAGAGACCGTGACAGGCTTAATGAAAAAAGAAGCAAGATAGTTCCTAAAGGAGGGAAAGGAATAAGCAACTGGAACAGGGGTGTAGCAGTGATAAAAGAACATCCCAAACTCAGGCTGCAATCCTGATCCCCAGTTAGGCTGGCACAAGTCCCGGCACAAGTCCCTTGCTGGCCTGGGGGTGTCAAACAGTGCCATAGGCACTTCTGTGCCACTGCTGGGAGGGTTAGGACAGTGCATAGACACATGGTGGCCTCCCCATCCCACCACAGGAATGGGGATCAGTTGAGTTATGCCAGCCTAAATTGGTTAAGATTGCATCCTCAGTAGTTTAGTTTAGGCAGTGCTATACCTAGCAAGTCTATCTGGGATTATTAAAGTGCAAGGAAGATTCTGAATGTTAAAATGGCAGTTGAGGCCTCCTGCCACTCCTCTGGAGTTCCAAAAGCCATATGGGTTCCTAACAGTTTTTAACGGTCATCCATGCTGCTGAGAAGAACCAGCCCACTTCTGGCACCTCAGGTTACTCATGCAAACAGGGCAGTGGTGGGATTCAAATAAATTAACAACAGGTTTTATGTCCTATAGACATAGGTCCTATAACAACATATGTCCTATAACAACAGGTTCTATACAGTAGGTGAGAACCTGCTGAAGCCCATCTCTGATTAACAGGGGCTACCTTAGAACTGGGTTTGGTGTCGCTGCACACACAACCCCAATTTCCCACTTGTTTGTCACTTTGTTTGTCACTTTGAAAGTTTGTCACTTTGAACAGGTTGTGTTCAGTGATGGGATTCAAAGAAATTAACAACCGGTTCTCTGCCCATCTGGCAGCCACTTTTAAATGGCTATTTTTAAACTTTATATGTCCTATCTCTTATTAACAACCAGTTTTATGGAGTAGGTATGAAGCTGCTGGAGCCCACCACTGGTTGTGTTGTCTAGGGTTTAAAGTGTCAAGGAGACCCAGTTACCATTCCCATATACAGTACCTGTGAATCTCAGTGGCTCAGGTGACGGAGCCAGTTGCTAACCAGTCCCACAGGGTTGTTATGAGAAAAAAATTGAAGGGATAGCTTTAAACAGAAAATTTAAACTGAAAACTGAAGAAGGATAGCCTGAGGTTTGAGAAAGAGTTGAATGAAAGCAATAGAAATAAAGCAATAGAAATAAAATTAAAAAGTTGTAAAAAGACTGTTACATGGATCCCTTAAATAGGAGTATACTACAAAGGTAACTATTCCTAGGCAGTGAGCACAGTGGAGGAAAGCCTACATGTTCCTGAGAGTAAGCCACATTTAACAAAGCAATCACTTTTGAGTAAAAATGTATAGTACTGCATTATAAGAGTCCTATCCTAACTCCTGGTTTGGCTGGCACAAGCCCCGGCACAAGTCCTGTGCCAGCCTGGGAGTTCTGCAAAATTGCCTTAAGGCACTTCTGCACAGGGTGACCATGTCCCTTTTTGCCAGGACATGTTCTGTATTTTAGCCTTGTGTCATGGGAAAAAAATTCCAATGTCCTCCTTTTCCTTATGAGCGGACAATGTGTAGCCTTCTAGTACTGTAATTAATATCAGTGCAATCCTAAGCATGTCTACTCAGAAGGTCCACTGTATTCAATGGTACTCACTCTCAGTTAGCATTTCAGCCTTTATGTAATAAAATTTTATGCAATAGTTTTTAATTTAATAATAAGTAATATAGTGTCTAAATTAACTACTTGAAAGCAACATAAGTGTTTTTAGCTTTTATTTTGCCATATTCTACATTTTTCTTGGGTGTCTTGCATTTTGGGGGACTTTGTTCTCTTTTGCAGTTATGCCATATTATCACCCTAAGACTGAAGAAGAAAACATCAACAAAATACTGTACTACAATTTGGTAACTATAATTTTAGGTTTGTTTAATCTGCACAGGGCTTCATCATCTTCATCTTCGTATGTGTGTCCCTTAGCCCTGCAACGGGCAGATCCAATTGTATTGGCTCTGCCTTTCCATTGGACTAATTCAGTGGCGTGGAGAGGGGGGATTTGCTGCTTGGGTAACAGCCTATCCTCCATAACAATCTAACCCAGGCTTTTGTGCTTCGCATGCAGCGTATGCAGCGCTGAGCACGATACCATAGTCTTTCAAGACTGACGGAGGCCTGCTTGTAGCCCTGCAACCCTATGCACTTACTTGGGAGTAAACCCACCAAACACAGGAAAAATAGTAAATATGCAAGTGATTGAACATAAGAGGTTATAACTTGGCAATCTTGGCAATTTTTAAATCATCCTTGCAAAAGTCCTGTAAGAATTTGGTCCTTATGTTTTATAGATAAAGAACTATGGTTGAGAAATAGCAACTTTCCTAAGGTTACTTTCTGTGAAAATAACAGAGTATAAATAATAGTATAAACTGTTCTAGTTTAGTATAAATCAAAGGTCTGGAGTTTTCAAAACCAACTATATAGTAGCTGCTAAAGTTTCCCATATGAAACTATAGGTACTGCATTAGCAGACTGCTTCCTCATAGTGCAACTTCCAAAATGCAGGAATGAGATTGTGACCAAGGTACATTTTAGTCAAGTATCCCAAATAAAACAAAATATGACAGATCCCTTAGGACTAAATTTTTACTCTGCTGTGATAAGGTAAGAGGACTGACTGGCCATAATGTGTCTGGCCAGGTTCTTAGAAATTATGTTTACATGCCAGGACATAGTGATCATCATTGGGATAATCATTCCACCTTCTCCTCCCCGATAAATGTGGATGGTTACAGACTGGTATGAACTAATTTTATTTTTTTCCCAAAAAAATTTAAAATGCCAGTTCTTGAGAAAACTGATTGTTAAATTTTAAATTGTATTTTAAAAAATAAAAATTTATTAAACTTATTGAATTGTATACCATATAAAAATTCATTAAATGAGACCAACCCCAACATATATTCTAAGTGGCATCTGTTAAAATGGCACTCTAGCACATCATTTTTGGATAAAATTTTGAAAATCTAAATAGCTATAAAATTTCACATAGTGAACACAGGCAGCTAAAAATTGGTAGTTTTGCATTATACCAAGAAACAAATAAGCACACCAAATTTCATAAAAATCTAAAGAGGTCAGTCAGAAACAGTGTGATTATTATTTGACATAGTGCTTTCTTTGAAAGTCCTCGTGATTTCCATTGTATCTCAAAATAATGTAGCTGTTCAATCTAAATACTAGACTTCTACTAAGATTGCAACAAATTTGCTTCGGTTTGGAGATCGAGATGTCACTAAATCCTTGATCATAAGCCCTTTCATTCAGAAATTAATCCAGTTGCCATCAATAGAATTTATTTCAGTTTAAATGTGCTTACAACCAAGACATTGTATAGTAAAAGAGAACATTACATTGAGAAACCTCAAAACCACGCTGTTTATCTGTTCTTGGCAACCTTAACAGCAACCTTTTAAAGTCAGATTCATTTGACACATTTTATAAGACAGGACAGTAATAAAGTCAAACCACAGCAAACCAATAAATGTAGACCACTGAGTAGATCAAAATCATTAAGGACCAATCCTATCTCCGGCTGTCATGCTGTGGTACAGCTGTGTCAAAACAGCTGTTGCTGTATTCTGCAGGGTCAAGAAAACAGCCAGAGGTCTACCCAGAGTGATTCCCTTACTCCATCAAAAACCCTGGCAGCTTTGATGGGTCTTCTTGGACCTGCATCAGCTACTTAGCAAGAGCAGAACTGGAGAAGATCCTTGTCGGATTCCAAGACTCAGGAGGGGATAGGATCTGGCAGAAGTATTGGTTGCCATCTCCACATGAGGCAACCCTATGGGCCTGAGCCACATCCTGGATATGAATCACCACACCTCCAGGTTGCCCTCTGGTGTCCAATTTTCCCTTTCCCTGCCTAGTAGGGAACTTCCTGGCACATTCTCCAGTAGGTCCTCCCACCATTGCAGAGACCCAGCATTGACTGGTTGTGGCCTCTCCTTACAGCATGTTGCAGTATTTGCAATAACATGTAGTTAGGTCAGCATGCTGGCCACCAATGTTGTTCCAGTGTAGGATTGGGCTGTAGGATTGGTAAAGTGGTTGGCTTTACCAAACTTAATCTGTTTTGTTCATTTTGAAGCAAAAAATGTTAAGTGTATGTGTGTTGTGTGTGTGACCTTGGTTTTGTTTTTTTGGCTTCTCTTTGCATAAATTGTACAACAATCCATCCATAAAGAAATTGACAACTGAGAAATATTTTCATCACAACCTAGAATCTTCATATAGTTGTGAGAAATCTCCATTTCACACATACATAAACATGCTGAAAGCCTGGTATATAATTGGAATTGGAAGGGTGATGAATGAGGGTACAATCCTAACAAATGTAGGCTGTCCTAACTCACCAAGCATATCTTTTCATGGGTGTGTGGGAAGGTCACCATTTGCCTGTACACTGGCTTAACCTCTCCCCTTCCCCAGGAGTGGGACATAAGTTAATTCTGGTACTAGTTAATTATGACACCACCACCACCCCTCCCACAGGTCAGCAAAGGTGCCAGAGCTGATGCCGGCCTAACTGTAGCCTAGGATTGCAATCTGTGTTACTGTTTTTGTACTAAAACCAAAAAGGGTGAAGTGCTCTCTCTCTCTCTCTCTCTCTCTCTCTCTCTCACACACACACACACACACACACAGAGTGGTGGGCTTCAGGGGGTTCTCACAGGTTCTATAGAACCCTTTGCTAATGAGCACCTGGTTCTGAGAACCAGTTAGTACTGGAACATAGAACCTGTTGTTAATTTATTTGAATCCCACCACTGATTCTATGTCCTAATAACCTAAACTAACAATAGGTTCTATGTCCCATTAGTAACAGTTCTCAGAACCAGGCACTCAATAGCAAAGGGTTATATAGAACCTGTGAGAACCCCCTGACACCACCACTGCATAGAACCTGTTGTTAATTTATTTGAATTACACACACACACACACACACACACACACACACACATGGCTGAATGTTAATGAGAAGATTATGTTAGTCTCTGGAATCTTCTCACTGGCAATGCTGTGCAACAAACAAAAGGTCTCCAGTATTAGGCAGTGTTGTGGAATGTTATCTATGGAGGGTCAGGAGTGGGCTAAATTAGATTTGGTAGTTAAATTTTACCTTAGGAAAAGTCTGACATGGTTACTGTGATGATTCTTCAGGGAAAGGTTTCAAATATGTTTGAAGAATGTTTCGAAAAAGCAAAAGTACATTTTTCAGTTGTGTTTTTTTTTTTTTGGAGTTTCAGTAAAGATTTACCTTTTGTATTTCACATTACAGTATGTTTTAAATTAAGATGCATAATAATAGTATCATGACACTACTTTAGTAAGAAATTAAAGTGAAATTACTCATGAATCACTAAAGTTCCTGATGGTCTAGAATAAATCATCAGAGATCAAACACAGTAAATGACTGCTTTACTTTCTCTTTAGATAATTCATAAGCAAGTAAAGACTTAGACCCAAGTGGATCTTCTTCATGTTCTAGATAGGAAAAGTGGTGATGGTTAACAAAACAATATCATGTATCATAATTAATACTATTTTATTTATTGGCTTACACTGCAAAGCAGATTGCAAAGTCCAAATTGTTATGTTGTTTATCCACTTTTTGAGGGGAAAAAAACCCTGATTTCAACATACGTGATGATAAAAGCAGACAGGAATTTTTTTCCTTTCTTTTTATCTCAGCTTTCAGGAAGGAAAAAAATCCCCCCCTGCTGTGAGCTACAAAGAAGGTGGTTAACCATTACTAAAAAAGTAATTTCAAGGGGAACAGTGCTAGATGCACTACTGTTACTGGTTAACAGTTGTGTTTCTCAATTTTGTCCTAATTAATAAATGTAGAGTGCAGCATTTGCTATCCATGATATGATTTTTAACATATTTATTGCAATCCACAAATTCCTTGTGCCAGAGTTTTATTAATTCTAAATGTATCATTCAAGTTAATGAGACAGGCAGTCCTAACAGTTTGAGTTACTCTTGCCGCATCTCAATGCCACATCCTAAGCCAAACAGATAAAATATGTCTTCCTCCACTGCCCTTTAAAACTCTACTTCTGAGTAATGAATAGTTATTAAAATGCCTCTTAAGGGGACATAGCCCCGCTCCATTCATGCTCTGCTCCATTCCCAACTAAAAAGGTTTCTGGAATAACTGCGCATTCCTAATTTGCAGAAGATTAGCAGTGCCAAATGGCTACTGCTGCATCATGTACTAACTGAGAAGGCTGAAAGTCTCCTCAGAGTAAAGGGCATTTTACTCTAAGACTTAGCCTGCTCATTGGAGCTTTTTGTAACTACCCCATTTATTTAGCTGGCACAGACTCAAGAAGCCCTGTGTTGAGTTTCATGCCTGGGAGGGGGATAGGATTTGAAAGTGAAGAGGTCCACCTTGGCACCTCCCTGCAAGTGCCATTTATTCCCTGGGTGCTTTACAGCATGTTTGCAGCACCCGGTACCAGTGCTACAGTCGCAGCATTGGCAATACTAAGTAATAGGCAAAAAAACTGGCTTCAGTGTGCTAAAGTGTGCCAAAATTGGAACTTGGTGGCTACAGTTATTCCTATGACATTCCTGAAATTATTCTAATTCAGATATCAAAGGCCTCAGGCTGTATCTGGCCCCCATGATAGGCTTGCCAATGCCATAATTCTCTTCCACAAAACTAGGACAGGACCCCCTGTCAAACTTGCTAGTAGGTGGACATAATTCCCAAAAATTGGGACAATCCTGGTGTTCCAGGGCATATGGCAACCCTACCCCATGATAATTGGGATCTCCCAACACCACCAGTAGTGCAATAGTGCCACTTCTCCCATCTGGGAGAGAGATATAGAACAAGGATTGTTAAAGGGCAGATCCGGTTAGGTGTGAGAGCCCAATTATTGTACAGGTTGCCCTTTCGGTTGTGCTACTTCTGCCAAGATTTCACTTGGCAGAACATCTCTCGACTGCTGAGCTGTGGCAGAAGCAGCGCCATTGAAAGTGAGACCAATGTGATACTTTGGCTCCCCCATATCTTGAAAATATGCTAAAGATCTGCACATTTTCTATTCAGTCATTGCTGCTAATGTGTTCTGACTACTGCTTCTTTCTGGCCATCATCTTTCTAGCTGGAAAATTTTTTCCATGAAATTTTGTTTTTGCTCCCTCTCTGCACCATGATGGCCAAGAGGCCTGCCCCTTCTAGTACCTTCCTAGTTCTAGGTGCTGTTTGAAACCCCCTAGTCATTTTTCCAGCTTCTTTTGCGGGGAGCAGTAGTGACCCCCGTGGCCAATTTTGCCACCTTCACACCATCTTGATTCTTTTGCAAACTATACTTATACAAACTATATAAACTAACTTATATAACTATAAAACTAACTTATACAACTATAAACTAATAACTAACAACTTTAACTAACTTAAACTAACATAGAGCACAATCCTAAACTTGTCTACTCAAAAGTAAGCCCATTATCTTCAATGGGTCTTACTCCGAGGAAAGTGTCTTAGGATTGCAACCTTATACAAACTATAGGTTTGTATAGGTTGCCTTTTTTTACAGCTTCACTCCTCCTTGTTTTTACAAATTTCAGTATTTATTGTTTATTTAATAAATGCAGTTTTTGAATCAGATTTCAAATATTCTCTTTGTACACCCTAATGAGCATCACTTATTACTTTAAGAGCATTAGAATAGGTGCTAACAACAGTTTTATAACAGTGGACAGTTATGCACACCTTCAAGCTTACGGGAACTCAGGGAGCTTCGCCAGACGTAGTTAATGACATCACTTCCTGTTTAATGATGTCCCTTATAGCCCTTAGCAGGAGACATGAAAACTGATCAGGCCAAGGATCATAAACCATGAGACAAGTTTGACACTCCTGTTCTAACTACACAGTTGTCTGCTAGACTCATCAAGAGTGGAAAAAAGTGTAGTCCTTTGGCCTCTTCAGGACTGTACATGTTGGATGCTGGCCAAAGACCAACAGGCATCAGAGGACCTGGTTGGCTGGGCCAACTCCAACATCCCAGTACTAGTGGTACTAACAGTCCTATGAGCCTTGAGAGAGTGGGCAGGGCCACTGCGGGGATTAGTCCAGGACTTTACCCCAGAGCCTTCAGCTAGCTGATGTGCACACAAACATTTTAGGATGCACTTTGATATGCTTGCAAGAGACCAGAACTTGCAGGAGGCACAGAATTTGATGAGCGAGAGTAAGAAATATTAAAACTCAAATTTACTTTTTCTAATGTTTAAGGGACCTAACCAATTTAGGCCACCAATAACTGGCACCTGGCATGACTTCCTGTGGTGGTATAGGGAAGCTGGCATATGCTGTACCTCACTCTGCGCGGTGTGGGGGGGTGGGAGAGAGGGTTAGACTAGTGCACAAGCATGCACCAGCATCCCCAAACCACCACAAAAGGTCATGCCAGGTGAGTTATGCCAGCCTAAATTGGTTAGGATTGCACCCTATATCTCTAATGCAGAGCAACCAGAAGTAGTCTGCTCTTTAGTGGTCAGCCTAGGACTGTAGTAATGTCTACACCACAATACTGCAGTGAGAGCGCACTACTGAGATTGTACTCGGCCAGATCATGTCCATTGTGCCAATCTTGGAGAGTCCCAAATGTGCCATAAAGTATGTTTGTGCCTCCTTAGAAGCAAGCCTTTGGAGACTGAATCCAACCTCTCCAGTGGTATGCTCAGAGATAACTGACCTCTGCCAATGCAATGGTCTGAATGGGCAAAGGAGGGTTTGAAAGAGGTAAAAGGTGAGCAATCTGGAGTGTGAGGAGGGTTGGGGAGGGCATTTCTGGAGTGGGAGGGGAGCAGGAGATGGGGCTTTGGTCCTACAATTATGCCAGATTCTCATCTCCATCCCCAGGCAGCCACAAGTAGCTTCTGGCTGATTCCATCTGCTTGGATTTAAGCCATCTCCAGAGGTGACCTAAATTACAGTAAACCTACCTGGTTTGTGCTTGCCTTCCTCTTCCCCATGGTCATGCTGCAGCCCCCCAAGTCCTTGCAATGGATCTGTTGTAGACAATCTCGTATACATGTTCCACCACACAAGTCATGATTACACTGTGAGAATTTTTCACATAACTGTGAAGATGGATTATTCAAGATATTATCCTAATGCCTCACTGGAAACAGCTAGAATGTTGATGAGCCAAATTCAGTTTTAAAACATACTTTGGCAACACAGTCATATTTTGCTGAATATGAATGAACTCAATAGATCATTCTCCGTTTATGCCAAACCTGATATCAGCCATAATAATGTAATTAAAGAAACATGACTAATAGAATATGTTAATTAAAAGATTCCAGCAGAAGGGCATTTAATTGTTTTCTGTTAAACAGAATATCCACAATCATAGTTTAGAATACAGCAATCAAAGCTGTGTATCTAAGAACAAACAAAACAATAGCATTTGGTTTATTCCCTGCAATAAATCTGGAATAATTGGGCTGCCTTCATTTACAGTTTGAATTGCTCATTGCTGACAGGTTTGGTTCTCTACCACTAATTGGAACAAATGAAATATTGATGGTGTTTGTACATATTCCAACTTGTTTCATATCTGTTTCAGGAGCTCATAAAATTTCCATCCAAATACTAAATTACAAGGTAGTTAAAACTATGAAGACATACCACATTTCTTTCTGTTTCACTTTTAAAAATAAAAACCCTCACTCAAATTCTATTATCCAGCCATACCTCTGTACTTGTTCATTAGCAACAGATTGTTTTATTTTTAAAGTGACAACTACTCTCCTGTGTATATTCAAGCAGAAGATGCATAGAGAAAGCTCTGTAGAAAGAAATAGCCTTTGTCCACAGAAACAAATTAACTTGAGACAATAAATTACACCCTGTGGCAAATGTAGACCTTCATTCAACCAGAAAGCTGCTTCTTTTCATACGAGGCTGGTCTAGCTTGGGTAGGATATGCAGCTCTACTCTGATCTCCGCAACACACATTTCCTAGAAAGTTTTCTTCTTACTTACTCCCTTACTTCTTCTTACTCACTCACTTCTTACTTGTATATAGGCAGCACCAATGTGTCTAATCCCTTTCTCTCTACTGTTAATTGCACACAACTGTAAATTGGTCAAGACTATGTGCTATGTATTTGTAAATTAGTTAAGTCTATGTACATATGGGGATGAGGAGGAGTCCTGGACTGAGCTAGAGTTTCCTGCTAATGGGAAATGTATATTCCTGAACCTTGCACCCCATGAAAAGAGGCCTTTGGTTTGAGACAGTGCACATTTTTTTTCCTTCCAGTATTTATGGAGTGCAGCATGTTGCTGTCTTTGCCTCCAGTCCAGAAAGCAGACAATGGAGTTGCAAATCAGAGTGATTTTCCAAGCTAAGTCAGTAATCAGTCCTTATATTAGGAATTATTTCATTTTGGCTACAATCCTGACCTCTAGTTAGGCCAGCATAACCCCTGGCATAGGCTTTTTGCTGATTGGGTGTAGGGTTTCACAAAAGTGCCATAAGGCACTTTTGCCCCTCAATTGGGCAGGGTTAGTCCCATACAGGCATACACCAACCTTCCCACATTAAAAAGATAAGGTGTTCCTACAGGTTATACTGCTAGTTGTGACCAACTTTAGGGTGTGATGCTTATCTCTGTTTCTATGCCTTTATGTCCAAAGCTGTGTCCAAAGAAACTTCCAAGCTATGTCCAAAGAAACTTCCCATCATGGTGGTACCTATTTATCTACTTGCATTTATATACTTTCAAACTGGTAGGCTGGCAGGAGCTGGGCTAAGGACAGGAGCTCACCCCATCTTGTAGGACCTAGGTCTTGAACCCTGGCCTGCTGGTTAACAGGCACATGGTGCAATCCTAAGCATGTCTACTCAAAAGTAAGTCCTGTTGTGTTCTATAGGACTTAGGCTGCAATCCTAAAGACACTTTCCTGGGAGTAAGACCCACAGAACACAATGGGGCTTACTTTTGAGTAGATACAGTTAGGACTGTGCTGTTACTCTCAGGAAAGTGTGTATAGGATTGCAACCAGTGTCTTAACCACTTGCACCACCACAGCCTTCCCACACTATTATGGAATATACGAGATGAGTTATGCCAGCCTAAATTGGTAGGATTATGCTCTCTATATTCTAGTATTTGACATTTGCCTATTTGATGCATGCTTTTGATTTTATTTTTTTTTAATAAATAATAATTTTTAAGAACCTATGTGTCGACCTCATTCAGACAAGAAATAGTTCCTCTTGCTCCCAGGCAGCTTGTACATACTACAAGGTGTAGTAGATGCTCAGAGCAGCAGGGAAAGCTTGTTCAACTGATACCCTCTTCTCGTGTGAACTTTTCCCTTGCTGAGAGATCCCTAGATGTTTTGGATTACCCCCGACTGGAAGGAAAGATGTGGGAGTCCTCTGTTATTTTCCACTCCCTAGTGGTAGCGAACTACTCCCTTGGAGCATGCTGTGGCAGAGTGCCTGTTCTATCTCATGTCTCACTGTGAAGATCCCAAGAGTGTTGGTGGTGGTTGGGGAGGGGGGGAGAACCTGGCATTGCTGTGAGTTGTGAATTGTTACCACCATCACTTCTGCTCCTTTTGAAATCAATATGATCTGTGGCCCTAAATATGCAAATTAGGCTGCAATGCTAACCACACTTTCCTGGGAGTAAGTACTAATGAACTCAGTAGGACATACTTCTGAGAAGACATGCTTAGGATTGCACTGTTAATCCAATAAGAAATCATATATACAGTCTTGCAATTTATGTTAAAAAAATCAGGGCCTGGAAGTGGTGGCAACAAATGCTCCTTTATTCTCCGCGCAGCCTGTTACTGCTCCCTTTTGTTTTAAGCTGTATCCTTGACATCCAAGTTTCAAACTTTGTTTCATTGTTTCATATACTGCCACCTGCTGCAAGTACACAAAACTAAGTTCACAAAAGTCCTTATACAAGAAGGGAACTTTGAAATTCAATAAAAGGGACATTGAGCACAATCCTAACCATGTCTACTCAAAAGTAAGCCCCATTGTGTTCAATGGGTCTTACTCCCAGGAAAGTGTCTTTAGGATTGCAGTCATTATTGTATGCCTTATGTCTCAAATCTCAGTATGATATACTGCTTTCTATATAAATCTTGCTACTTCGAACTGTAATTAATAATTTACTTCATTTCAGTCTTACCAGTCAAAATAAAGGGAGTTTGTAAATATAAAAATTTTAAATTAATAAATAAATAATAAAAATAAACACAGTGCATACATAAACAAACAAAAACCAATTACAGGCCAAAAAAGAACTATAAGCCTTCAAGGCTGAAATCCTATACACTTGGGAGAAAGTCCTATTGAAGTCAGTGAGGTTCACTTCAGAATAAAAGGGCACTGGATTGTACTATTAGGACAGAATTCTGATCAATTTAAGCCAGTGCAACTCATCCATCTCCCCATACCGATGGTGGTGTGGGGAGGCTGGTGCATGTCTGTGCTCTTGCCTAAGCCCCCAGTAGTGGCACAAAAGCACCTCTGAGACACCCCGAGGCCAGTATGGGACTGGTGCATGCCTAACCAGCATAAACAAGTACTGTAACTTAGGGCACAATCCTAACCAATTTAGGCCAGTCTACTCTGCCAGCATATTTTCCCAAGGTGGTTGGGTGAAGGGCTGTGGGTGGCACAAGTGGTTAAGTCACGGTGCCTGTTAACCAACAGGCCAGGGTTTGAGACCCGGGTCGGCCCCACAAGGCAGGGTGAGCTCCTTAGCCCAGCTAAGCCCTGTCCTTAGCCCAGCTCTGCAACGCCAGCTGGATCCAGTCGTATGGGCTCTGCCTTTCCATTGGACTAATTCAGTGGCGTGGAGAGGGGGGATTTGCAGCTTGGGTAACAGCCTATCCTCCATAACAATCTAACCCAGGCTTTTGTGCTTCGCATGCAGCGTATGCAGCGCAGAGCACGATACCATAGTCTTCCAAGGCTGACGGAGGCCTGCCTGGTTGGGGATGGGGGGTTAATATATGCCTATTAATGTATGACTATAATGCACTGGCCTAACACCCCAAGAAGTGGGGCAGATGTGCCTTGTGGAACTTTTGTTGCACCCCAAGGTCAGCACAGGACTTATGCTGGGGCTTATGCCAGATTAACTGGAGCTTTGGATTGTAGCTTTAGACTGCAATCCTTAGAGCACTTTCCTGGGAGAAAGTGCCATTGAACACAATAGGGCTTACTTTTGTGTAGACATGGTTAGGATTGTGCTGATAGACTCCAATCCTTACAGCACTTTCCTGAGAGTAAGCCCCGTTGACTAGAATGGGAAATATTTCTGAGCAGACACACATAGGCTCCTGACTAACGTCCTTGTGAACCCAGAGCCCAATCCTGGCCACACTTTCCTGGGAGTAAGTAAGTCCCGTCAACCACTACGGGACTTACTTCTGAGTAGACACAATGGTGCTTGCTCAACGGGAAGTGTCATTGTGCTGAATGAGGCTGACTCCCAGGAAAGGAAAGGAGGGTGAGTGCCCCATTCCAAGATGGCGGCTCCCAGAGTCAGGTTTCAAGATGGCGGCGCCCGGACCTTGGCGACCCCCCTCAAGGGAGTCCCGACCTCCACTTTGAGAACCAGGCTTCAGGCGCCGCCCCAGTGGCTGGTGAGCGCTTGCGCAGTTGGGAGCCTGGAGGCCTCTTCCTCCCTCCCTCCCTCCCTTCCTTCCTCGATGGAGTGCAGAGCGTGGCTGTTGAGCCGGCGGCTGTTTTCCGCGTGGGGCCCCCCGGCCTCCTGCAGCCACCGCTGCCTCTTCCAGGGACGGCGCTTCCAGGCCGGGGCCGCGGCTGCTCTGAGAGCCCCGAAAAGCCCGCTGAGGGGACGAGGCAGCCCAAGTGAGTCTGCAGGCTGTGGAAGGAGCTCTGGGGACACCTGTGAGGAGCACTGGACGGGGGCAAAGGGGGACGCCCTGGGGTCCTGCCTGCTCCCCCCATAAAAACTGCTGGGGCAGACCTGGGAGCCGAGCTCTACCTCCCTCCATAGGTCCTCCTTTTCTGGGACGTGTCCTCTTTTCAAGATAACATCTGTCCTCTCTTTCCAGGGCATGTCCTCCTTTACTGAGGCATGTCCTCTTTTTCAGGATGACCTTCAGGACATGCCCTCTTTTTCCCAGGATGACCACATATCTCTCTTTCCAGGACATGTCCTCCTTTTCTGAGACATGTCCTCTTTTTCAGGATGATCACCCTCTCTTTCTAGGACATGTCCTCTTTTTCAGGATGATCACCCTCTCTTTCTGGGACATGTCCTCTTTTTCAGGATGATCACCCTCTCTTTCTGGGACATGTCCTCTTTTTCAGGATGATCACCCTCTCTTTGTAGGACAGGTCCTCTTTCCTAGCCTTGTGTCCTGGAAAAAAGTCTCCCTTCTCCTCCTTTCCATTGTTGCAGGCAGCACATAGCCTTCTTTGAATTCATAAATTATATGGAACAGTTCTTAATAATAAATGATACACACTGCAATCCTATTCGTGTCTACTCAGAAGTAAGTACCATTGAATTCAATGCTGCCTACTCCCACAAAGGGCTCTTAGGATTGCAGCCCTAGGCTGCAATCCTAAAGACACTTTCCTGGGAGTAAGACCCATTGAACACAATGGGGCTTACTTTTGAATAGACATGGTTAGGATTGTGCTCTTAAGTGTTTAAACTATCCACATGAAAGCAAAACATGAGTGTTTTCAGTTTGTTGTGTCCTACATTTGGGGGGGGGACTGTCCTCTTTTTCTGGTTATGACATGTCACCCTGACCCACCAGGTCAACCAGGTTAGGTCTACCCATATCTAGGCCAGCAGGTAGATCTGCACTCCAGGTCTGGGTCAGCCCGGTTCTACCACCCAGTAAATCTTGCCCACAGGCTGTAGTTCCACCCGGAGGCCAGATCTGTCCACTGATTGCTGGGGGATGCCTCTGAAGTTAAAGCAAGTCATGCCCCCCCTTCAAAAACAAACAGTGACCCTGGATCAGACACTCATGGAGGGTTTCTGAAAATACAGAATATAGAGCTGCTAGGCAGGTCGGTTTGGGAAAGAGGCATAATGATTTATCACGAATAAGGGATACCTATTCACTGGAAAGGGGAAGGACCATAACGTCGAAGGATCCAAGTCTTTTTTATCTCCGAACTGAATTCTGAGCTGTGAAAAATAACAGCACAAGCATGCTGTGTAATGTGACTTTGGCTGTTGTGGATAAAGTTGAAGCCTACATTGATGGTGTCACTTCTGGCCATGATATCATTTCCAGGTTAATAGCATCACTTCTGATAGGTCTTGACTTCTAAAAAGTGTGTCCTGGTGCTAAAAAATTCAAGAACTACTGTGTTAATTGTTGGTTTCTTGGATCCTGACTTCTGAAAGCATAGGATGGTTTGCAAACAGTGAAAAAGTGATCCAGTTTCATCCTTTCCCATTGGGAGTAAATTTCCATTAAAGCTAGAAGCTAAGCTCCATTGAACTTAATGGGCCTTACCTTTAATTCATAGAGTTGTAATGTTGGCTTCCACATAATATTCAAATTGTTTATATAGGCTAAAATATTTCAAGCCACAGATATTCTTTGATGTTTTTAGTGAGGTTCTTGTAGGTGAACATATGTTCAGCTCCAGATTAAAAGTAGATCTGGACATGAGATGTGGTAGCAGTTATAGTGCCATCTGTGCATGTTGCTCATGCTTTGCATAAAACTTGTTCCTTTCTCTCAGTGTGCAGTCATAGTACAGTCACAGCTGCAGCTTCCTGTTTTCCATCTTTCAGGTGACCTTTCTCGACATTTAAGTGCAGAGGCGTCTCAAGCCACTTTAGCTAGTGTTGCCCCCGTCTTTTCAGTGGTAAGTGTATTTATTTTCTACTAAAGTGATATTTTGGAAGGCAGAGGGAGTGAAGGGAAGAATATTAGATGTTGGGAAAGAGCAAGAGAAAAAAGTTGGATGGTGATAAGTAGAAGGGTGTAAGAGTTTAATCAAAGAAGATGCCAAGAGAAGAAGAGAAGCCCACAGATATTAGATGGAAGAAGAAAAGTCTACACAAAGTAACTGAACTGATAAAAGCTACAATACTAAACTCACAATCCTATACAATACTATACAGCTATACTATACTGAAAACAATCAGTTTTCAGGCAGGGTTCCACTTAAACTAGTGGAAATCAAGCATCATGCACCTATAGAACAGTTCCACATAGCAGCATGAAAAGTAAGAACACTGATCCCAGAGATCTACATAAATTTGAGCATATATGCAGCATCTAATTTTTTTTGGCCCAGCACTATTACATCTGTCCAGAAGTGCCAGTGCAGCCATCTTGACTCTGAAAGATAGTACGCAAATATCCCTAAGTGTCCGCTCCATTGAACAAAGTGGGATTTTTCTTCTGAGTAAGCACACATAGAATTGTGCAATGGAAAAATTAGGCAGAATTAGACTTCAGTAGATGCATTCTGTCAATTGAATTTTCCTGAGAATTGCAATGTATGAAGTTTCTATATTGTCAGATCATCTTAAATACATTTTAAAATGGGGATAGTGGGGTGCCATATTATTAAATCAGTGATTTTCACCCAGTGTGCTGGTGTGCCGTGGATACTCCCGCAGATAGTGTGCCTTAGATGTGCCATAGAAGTTTGGGGAAATTCATTTATTAATAGGAAAATTATGGGGTTTGAACAACCTTTTTGTGCCTTGTCAATGGTAAAAACAACTGATGGTGTGCCTTAACAGTTTCAGTGCCTTGTTAGTGTGCCATAAGCGAACCAACTTTAGAAGAACTAAACGAAGCCCTGGATTCCTTCCTTTTGGCAAGGCACCCGGGAAAGATAACATCCCTGCTGAAGTTCTGAGGTGCTGTAGAGGGACCATTTCCACTGAACTGTACAAGATATTCTGCCTTTGTTGGAGGGAAGGTGGAGTACCACAGGACATGAAGGATGCTAATATCGTCACACTGTACAAGAACAAGGGTGACAGGGGTGACTGTAACAACTACCGTGGCATCTCTCTTCTTAGTGTTGTAGGGAAGCTGCTTGCCCGTGTCATACTGAAGAGGCTTCAGGTGCTTGCAGAGAGAATCTATCCTGAATCACAGTGTGGATTTCGAGCCAACAGGTCCACCACTGATATGGTATTTTCCCTTCGACAGTTGCAAGAGAAATGTAGGGAACAAAGACAGCCACTCTTTGTAGCCTTCATAGACCTTACAAAGGCTTTTGATTTGGTTAGTAGGGATGGCCTTTTAAAAATCCTCCCCAAGATTGGATGCCCACCTAAGCTCCTCAAAATCATCAGGTCCTTTCACGAGGACATGAAGGGCACTGTAGTTTTTGATGGCTTAACATCAGACTCCTTTCACATCCGAAGTGGAGTGAAGCAGGGCTGCGTCCTCACACCAACTTTATTTGGGATCTTTTTTGCAGTCATGCCGAAGCATGCTTTTGGAAATCCAACAGAGGGAGTCTATCTCCGGACCAGATCCGATGGAAAACTCTACAATCCTTCCAGACTAAGAGCAAAGTCCACAGTCCAGCTGAAATGCTTGTGGAAGTTCCTCTTCGCCGATGACGCTGCTGTTACTGCTCACTCTGCTGAAGACCTTCAACAACTTATGGACCGTTTTAGCAAAGCCTGCCAAGACTTTGGACTTACAATCAGTTTGAACAAAACACAAGTCATGGGTCAGGGTGTGGATCCACCTCCCTGTATCACAGTCTCTGAACATGAACTAGAGGTTCTCCATGACTTTGTGTACCTCGGCTCAACTATCTCCGACACTCACTCTTTAGATACTGAGCTGAATAAATGTATTGGTAAAGCGGCTACCACGTTCTCCAAGCTTACAAAGAGAGTATGGCTTAATAAGAAGCTGACGGAACATACAAAGATCCAGGTCTATAGAGCTTGTGTTCTGAGCACACTCTTGTACTGCAGCGAGTCTTGGACCCTTTATGCATGGCAGGAGAGAAAGCTGAACACCTTCCATATGCGCTGTCTCCGACGTATTCTTGGCATCACCTGGCGTGACAAAGTTTCAAATGACGCAGTCTTGGAACGTGCTGGAATCTCTAGCATGTTCACACTTTTAAAACAGTGGCGTCTACGCTGGCTTGGGCATGTCTTGAGAATGGCTGATGGTCGGATTCCGAAAGATCTCCTATATGGAGAATTAGTGCAGGGAAAGCGCCCTAGAGGGAGACCACAGCTGCGATACAAAGACATCTGCAGGAGGGATCTAAAGGCCTTGGGAATGGACATCAATAGCTGGGAAACCTTGACCTCTCACAGTTCAGCGTGGAGGCAAAAGACCCAGCATGGCCTTCTCCAACCGGAAGAGACACTTGTTTGGCAGGCTGAAGCAAAGAGACAAACCCGAAAGCAGCGAAACCTGGGACCTGGGCAGGGGATGGAATTTATTTGTCCTCAGTTTGGAAGGGATTGCCACTCTCAAATTGGCCTCTTTAGTCACACTAGATGTTGTTTCAGGACCTCCAATCAGAGCACGATACCATAGTCTTTCGAGACTGAAGGATGCCAAAGCAAAATGATCAAACCACTGTTGTGCATTTTCTCAATATCTGAATTTGAAATGCAGAATATTTAATGCAATAATACACAAGTCTATTTAGAAAAAATATCTTATTAAAAACCATAATTTAAGTTCATTAATAAAATTTGTGTACCTTTTTGTCATTTTAGGTGAAGTTTGATAAAGAAGGCAATCTCAGCTCATATGGTAGGGAAATTCTCAGTTACGTTTTTTTTCATGTTATATGGTGATGAAGCCTTGTGCTGATAGTGAACAACCTTCATCATTGATGGTTGTCTGATCACCAGCATCATTGCCTACAGCTGATTTGTTGGATGCTAATCTGCAGAGATCAAGTTGCATTCATTTCACTGGAGTGTGTGTGTTGTGTGATACTCAGTTTGAGGTGTGTGCTTACTTTAAAACCTCTCTTTGGCAGAAAGAAAGAAAACAGAGTTATACCAGGAACTAGGTCTTCAAGCTCGTGATCTACGTTTTCAGCATCAAGTAAGCATATTCTCCAGAAATAACAGGATAATCATGAGAATGGAGGTGAGAGAATTTCATTTGTTTTACATTGTTACCTGAAATAATAAAACATTGATTTCCCTGCACAAATGTAATGCATAGGAAAATTATTGTTGTATATGTTGTTGTTAAGCAGTGCTTAACACTGTACTAAAGACAAGTGAGTAATCTGCAAGTTGTTGCTGTTTCAGTTGTGGGAATCCATCAGATTGCTTGTATTATTTGAATTCTTTTGTTCTTAGGAACCCCTGGATCAGTAACTTCAGCCTGATCTCATAGATCTGAGGGAAGTATGCACATATGCCAAAAACCACGTATAGTGCCCTGAGCTCATTGGAAGGAAAATGGAATAAAGCTGTAATAATAAAGAATAGCTAGAAATTCTGTTTTTTTTCTACATCAGTTCTGTGTATAAACTGGTTAAGCAAGACACAGTTTCCTAGCCATTTTTCTTAGTGTATACATGCACTCAGAAGTAACTTGAAATGTATTAAAGACTGTTGTGCTACAGCATTTGTAAAATAAAGCCCTTTGACTAATTTTGTTCTCTGCTTCTTTCAGTTTTTGAAAGCTGTGATAACACCAGAGTATCTTCTGATCTTAGACCATCGCAATTTAAGTATGGAAAAATGGCTGTTCCAAGAACTGGCTCCTCAGCTAGCTGGAGAAGGTCAACTCGTTACATATTCTTTACCTTTTGAATTCAGAGCTATTGAAGCAATACTGCAGTACTGGGTGAGCATGCTTTTGAACTGATAGTGACGTTAGTCCCAAGATGGGAAGTTAGATGAGCATTGGGGCTACATTAAAGGTAGTTACTTTGCTGATTGTGGCTGCAATCCAAAACACACTATCCTGGGAGTAAGCCCCATAGAAAAAATGGGACTTACTTCTGAGTAGACAGGCTTAGGATTGCACCCTAAGGCAGTTGCACTCCAGTTGAATGGTATAGTTATCTGTTGGAAATAAAGGCATAGTTGTTCCTTAGAAATATCTTCACATAGGTCCTTACGAACTGCAGATTTTAGGATCTGTTATACCAGTGGTCTTTGGCCATTTCAACCTAGGACCGCCTCGTAAGCTTTAGAATCTGTCTAGGGCTCCCCTTTCAAACTTGCTACACCCAATCCAGGACACAATGCTTTTTTTAAAAAGGACATGTCCTGGGAATACTGAGACATATGTTCGCCCTCGAAGACAACAAGATCTCCCCAAAATGTAAGGCACCCCAGAAAAATATAGGACATGTCCTTTCGACATTCTGGTGTGCATGCATGATACATACCTGTTTTTGTGACTTTGCTGGGGAGTATTTGGGCATTTCAGAATTGTCTGACATTTTCCTACTTTGCTCAGCAAGAGGGTTCAGTAACCCAAGGTGGTCTAAAAGGATTGTTTTAATTCTTATGAAAGGTCATGTTGTTATCTAGATCAGCTATCTACAAGGGAAGCTTAATCATCTGCAGCCTCAGATTCTCGAGATCCTGGATGCTTTAGTGGACCCTAAAATTCTGTCTGTGGATAGGAGCAAAGTCCATGTACTATTGCAAAATGGGAAGAGGTAAGGCATAATTACCTCCCTTTTTAACTGCCCAATCATTTTTAGAATGTGTGACAAAGTTGACTTGTAAATTACACATAGACTGCAATCCTAAAGACACTTTCCTGAGAGTAGACATGGTTAGGATTGTGCTCATAGTATACAAGTACTGAACTGAGAAACAATCCTAACCTAGGCCGGCATTACTCATCAGTCTTTGTGTTCCTGTGGTGATTGGGAAGCAAGTGTATATCTGTGCACTGACCTAATGCTCCCCTAGGAGTGGTGCAGAAGTGTCTTACATCCCCAGGTCAGCACAAGACTTATAATGAGGCTTGCCCTGCAATCCAGAGTAACTACGGGAGCACCTAAGAGACATTACGTGCATCCGTAGTTACTGCACCACCTAGTGAAAACCTATGAGAAATTCATATTGCAATCCAGAGCAAATTGTTCTTACACCGGAGCAAGGACTCCCCATAGTTACTCTGGATTGCGCCCTTAGCCAACCTAACTGGAGATCAGAATTGCAGCCTTAGTTTGTGTCCCAAATCAAAATATTGTAATCCAAATAAGTGGCTTGCTGGAGAATCTTGGGCAATTCTTTCTTATGATTGTTGAGGTTTTAAAAAAGTTATATATATTGCATGTATACTATGTAGTATTTCATATACGATATGAAATCCTAGCTATCCATATTTTTGTTATTAATCTGTGTGACAAATCTGTTTTAAACTTGGTATAGACATGCCATAAGCTTTTATCATTTTGGTTTTATTTATTAGTGTTTCATATTCTGTCCTTTAATCTTTCTAAGCTGTCCTTGTAATCTGCAAACATTTCACACTAATACTTATTAAAAACAGCAAATCAAAAGTTCTAAAAAATTGGAAAAGCATAATCATAACAAAAAAGAAAGGAAATGGCAACAAAGTAAAATAGAATAGCTTTGTAGAATAGAAAAATTAATATTTGAAGCAGATCATGCAATGCATATTAGTGAGGAGAATGGTTTTTGGTTGTATTTGAATGATGTATTTGAATGATTACTTGTTTGAGAGGAGGGTACTGGATCAGCAGGGTGCCACCTTCCTTGTTGCCATCAGGCTCACCTGGGAATACCCAAAGTGATCCCAGAAAATCAAAGATGATAAAAAGGTGACCATTCACTGGGTCCTAATTGACTAAAAATTTTAAAGCAATATCTGATAATTGAGGACATGGGGGGCCTTTTCAGTCTCTGGTACCATTATATTAAGTTTGTTAATCGATTGTTAGCTAGTTAAATGAGTTCATGGTTGTCAGATACAGGATATACTGTATTAGTTTCTATCCTTTTAAAGATAGTCTTCCTTTGTTACAATGAAATTGTTATGAAGGGTGCCTGATTAATGTACATTATTATCAGATTTTATTGGAAGTCTGCAACTAGCTCAGTGTTGTGGATTGCAAGGAAGAGCATACACTGCCTCTGTGTTCATTTCCTATGCACATAGGGATGCACGTCACAATTATGCATTGCATAACTAGATAGCCATTACTTTGGTGAAGTGAAGGGCTGTAAAGTTTCATGGAAATTGGATCTTTTTGAGTACAGGAGGGTCATCTTGTTGCTCAGAGGGGAGCAGCCTCAAGCAAGACTCACCCTTGATTATCCATCTCTCCCTTCTCTCTGACTTGACCAAACCAAGCTGACCAAACCCAATACAACCAAAAGACTTGAAACAGAGTTGACATGGGTTTAAAAATATTTTTGGATGCTTTCCCTTTAGCTTGTCAGAACTGGAAACTGATCTTAAAGTTTTTAAAGAAACAATTCTGGAAATCCTAGATGAGGAAGAAGTAATAGAAGAGCTGTGCCTCACCAAATGGACAGACCCACGGGTATTGTAAGTATATGTTGGGATGATTCAAGATTTACGTTTTAGGAAGCAATTATCTAGTTCTAATTTCCTGATCTTAGCACAAAGGCTACGTTTTCTAAATTTATGGAAATTCTCTTTCCAGTTTGATTTTCCAAAACATATTGTTAGTGTATTCTGATTCTGCTTCAGATTTACAAAACTGGTTTTTTCTCTTTTTTCTTTTTAATGAGCAAGTTAAGCCATGCTGTACTGAAATCATTGTCATGGCTTTCTTTTTCTGTAGCCAAAAGTGGAAGTGTCATTCTACTCTGGCATTTCTGTTCCTGCCATAACTGGAAGCCAATCCTTCCATTTGTGATGCATGCAGGTGAGAAGAGAACTCCTTCTCCTTTAGTAGAAGATGAATCTACTTGGATGGATTCTTCTTCCTTATTCCAAAGTGCAGGGCTGATGCAACTTAGCTTTAGATTTTTTGCCTTGACAAAAGATCCAGTTCTGGTCCTGATTGGCTCCAAGAGAGTTGGATGTTGATCAAGCTCCTTCAGTACATGCGCCATCAATACATGCTGTCTTTTCTTCCTGTAGATTAGTGAGGGGACACACATGGCATTGAAGAGAACTGGGGAAAGCTTTCAGTTTTGAACGATTCCAGGTATAGTTTAAGGATTTGGAACAAAAGGAGACAAGCTTTCTGAAGCTAAGGAACATTTTCCTAATGTTAAGACTCCTGCTGTCAGTGATCCATTCCTGCAAATCTGTGGGGAAGTTACACAAGGGTGTTTTGAAGAATCTAGTAGCTTCTTGTCTCTGGGGATACAGTAAAGAAGTTCTGTCATTTTTTGAAAGGGTGCAGTGGTTATTGAATGTTCACTAGTCAATGCCCCATTTATAGTGTTGGTTTCAAAGATAGTCATCCTTAATGTTGGAAGCAATTTATTGAAAAATGCAGCTGATGGTTCTCCGATTCCCCAATTCAGAACAAATTTTTTTTGTGGAAATTTTACCCATGTCTTGTCAGCTGAAAATATACTTTAAAAGTGAACAATGATAGTAGCCTATCATATTACTTTTCATTTGTGTTTGTTTCCCATCTTTCTCCATACAAAGGGACTCTAGGTGGATAACAATTAAAAAAAATGAATACCAGAAAAAATTAAAAACATAAACCATTGTGCAAAAAATCTTTAAAATGTTTATAAACACCCCAGATTGCAATAGAATAAATTAAAGTGATTTTAAATACCAGTCTGCAGCATCAGTTAAAAGTTCCTGTGAACAAAAAAGTCTTAAGGCTATGCCGAAAACTCTCCAGAGAGGGAGCTGTTTTTAATTTCAGAGGAAGGAATTCCATAAATGTGGTGTCACCAGTGAGAAGGCCCTATTTCTAGCTGCCAACCCCCTCACCTCTTCTGGTGGCAGCATAGTCAGGAGAATATACAGTGGCGCCTCACGTAAAGAATGCCTCACGTAAAGTATGTTTCACGTAACAAACAACAATTTCTCTAGGTAAAGAACATGCTTCACATAAAGAACACATTCATTGGCAGTTGGGGCAGATGCGCTGGCCGGCAGCCTGTTTAAAATGTGTCAGGGCTGCCTAGTGCACCTGCCCATAGTGAAAGCAACACTTCCATGCTGTTCCTCCTGTGACTGGGTGTCCACTGGGCAGAGGGAGAGAAGAGCAGTGGAGAAGAGGGAAGCAGCTCAGGGCTAGCCAGAAGGGAGCAGGGGAGAGAGATGCTCAGGATGGAGAGAAGGAGAAAGTTGGGAGACACTTTGAAGGTGTCTTGGATTGCAGCCACCTAACCATGTCTACCCAGAAGTAAGCCCCATTGTGTTAAATGGGTCTTACTCCCAGGAAAGTGTCTTTAGGACTGCAGCCTAAGTAGACTTCATAAGATCATGCACATTGAATGCATGTTTTGAATTCAATCCCAGTGTTCTGTCATCATTTTTACATCCAGTTAATATTTTATATGAATATTTTTGGGGTTGTGGAACCAATCTTCTGAGTTTCCATTATTTCCTATGGGAAAATCCGCTTCACATAAAGAATGTTTCACGTAAAGAACATACCTCCAGAACAATTTGTTACTTGAGGCGCCACTGTATAGGATTATTTAAATAACTTACATATATACAGTGGTACCTCTCATAACGAGTGCCCCACATAGCGAGTGTTCCACATAACGAGTAAAAATTTGTGTGGGATTTTGCCTCACATAATGAGCATGATTCGCATAACGAGTGCCCATTGGCTGGACTCCCTCTCCTCCTCCCTGCATTGGCTGGGCTGTGGGATTGAGGCGGGACTTTCTCTTCCTGCCTGCAGTACATGAAGAAGCCAGCAGGGGGAGCTCAGGAGCCTCTTCACTCCAACAGTAAAGATGGCTGCTCCTGAAGCCAGCAAACATGTGGCCAGCCCAGCCTCTGCACTGCAGCCTCCATCAGGTAGGAGGGAAAACTCCTCCTGCAATCCCTCTAGAGCGCCCCCTCAAACAGACCCCTTTCCCCCAAGGAAGCCCTCCGCCTGGACCGCACTACAACCACCCCTCTTTCCCCCCACCACCTTCCCTGCCTGCAGTTTGCCTTTCCTGTGAGTAAGCCCCAGTGGATTCAGTGGGGCTTGATTCTGAGTAGACAGCATAGGATATTGCCCTTCTGCTATTGCTCTTCATGCAAACTTGGAGTCAGGCTGTATCCTACACACTTTCCTGAGAGTAAGACCCAGTGAGTTCAATGGGGCTTGATTCTGAGTAGACAGCATAGGATCTGGCCCCTCTGCTGTTGCAGACTGCCTATCGAGTTTGCATAGATAGATCTTACACTCAGAGAGGTTCCTTGTTAAAGAGACTCCAAAAGAGTGACTCTTAGTGAAAATTAGTCATCTTTGGCCATAAAGGTTTTTCTTTTCTATTTTACTGTACAGAATATTAGTGTTTTATTACAGTAATTGTGGTCTTTATTATATTATTTGAATTTAATTCCTGTGTTTTGTCATCATTTTTACATACAGTTAATATTTTTATATGAAAAATATTTTTGGGGTTGTGGAACCAATTGTCTGAGTTTCCATTATTTCCTATGGGAAAATCCGCTTCACTTAAAGAATGTTTCACTTAAAGAGCATGCCTCCAGAACAAATTAAACTCTTTATGTGAGGCACCACTGTATAGGCATAGTTTTTCATTTTTATGCAGGTCACAGAAATTAGGAATTAAGGGAAATGGTTGATTGGGCTTTCACTTGAACATTCATATCTTGCCAATTCTCCTTGCTTGCATTTTTAGCTTAAAAAGTATATTTTTGTTTACAGTGAGGAGAGTCTTTCTGGAATTGACCATGCGGAGGAGATGGAACTTCTATTAGAGAATTACTACAGGCAGGCAGAAGATCTGATTAATGAAGCTCGTGAACTCCGAGTACTGATTGATGATTCTGAAAGTATCATCTTCATAAACCTGGATAGGTTAGTTACATAGAACATACTCAACCTTGCCATTTCTGTTTATTCCACTTGCATTCAGTGAATTTAATTTTATTCCTGAAAAATAAATGGAGAATGTTTTTTTAAATAACTGTTTTACCATTATCCAAACTCCATTGGCTTTTTCATAGTAAAAGTCACTCTTAGTCCCTCCTCCAGTGTGGCTCATCTGTTGGTATCTGCATGTATCCTATCATTACTTGCCAACCAAAAAGGGTGAGAGTTTACTCCTAATAAATGTCTGATCTAGTCTTGCAAGTAACATCTGGATTCATGTGCGTCTTGTTAATGTGTGTGTTTTACTATGCTGTGTTTTGCTATTCACAGAAAGCTGTCCTGCTCCTTTGGGAGCAAGCTCACAGCTACACAACCACAACTGAAAAAAACAGTTAAAAACATTTTTAAAATGTTAAATTGATTAAAAAGATTAGAGATTAAAAAGATTAAATTGACATTGCAGGGTGCTGGATTAGCTGCCAGCATTCTTGTCATTATTGAAACCAAATTCATTTTGGTTTGCGATTAAGTTCAAGCCATAGTTACAGTATACAAATTATAATTTATGTTAAGTCTATCTTTTTTCTCCTCTGTAGGGAAGTTATTTCAGAATGAATCAGTAAAACAGTCTTAAAGGAAAATCTGAAAATCAAAAGTACTATAATGGTCCAGCCTTTCATTCCAGATCTTTAATGATTCGCTACTCCTTTTGTAAGTATTGATGCAAGGTAACAGTAAATGACTTTGCCATGTCTATGTTTTAGAAATAATGTGAAAATCAAATCCCTCATTAAATCCATAAACTTTTACTGTTACTCTGTCAGTACTTGCCAAAGGAATCCAATGTGGCAGAGAAATTTTTAAGTTATTTTTGGTTCCAGGTAGCTTCAGCTCTGTAAAAGTAAGAAAGGTCCTTCTTTGTCCAAATCTTTGCTCTTTTTGCCACATCCCATATCTGTTGCTGTGCCGACTACTTACAGGACTATTTGCATTTGGAATGAGCATAGTATACCATAATGGTTGGTCTCAGGTTAATGGTGAACTCTTAGCTTGGATGAATGTGTTGTCTCCTAATAATGGTGACTTGTGGAACAAGGTTACATTGGAAATCACTAAATCATGCTCTATAATTGTGACGAGCTCCCTATTAGGATGATTTAGTGATTTCCAATATAACCTTGTAAGGAAGGGAAAAGGTATCTACTCTTCAAAGACACTTGCATCTGTGTGATGAATATTTACTGTCAAGTAACCTTTCACATTGAAATGGTTAAATATTTCTCTTCTTTAGCCACCGTAACGTGATGATGAGGCTGAACTTGCAGCTGACCATGGGTACCTTCTCCCTTTCACTCTTTGGATTGATAGGAGTAGCTTTTGGCATGAATTTGGAATCCTCATTTGAAGAGGTGAGGCGCACCTTTGTAAAAAGTCTTTGTTATAACTCATGAAAGCAAATGCAATTCCTGATATTGCTTGTATATGTATACCTGATGCAATTCCATTCGCTCCAGTATGACTCTTCATATATGCACTTACGTAAAATACTAGGAGCTAAGGTCTGCTGTTTGTGGTTCTAACATGCCAAGTTGTCAATGTAAATGTGGTATTACATTTTTAGGTAAGATCTTGTCTTTAATCAGGATTACAATTGACATTTTATATAATGTTTCATCGGCATGCAGTGCAGCTCTTTACAATTCTTGCTTTCTTCATTGTTTTAGCAAATACCGGTATTTCAGCTTCACAAATAAATGGCCTCGGTTAAACCCTTACTAAGCTCAAGGGTTATCTTAGGTACATGTAAGTCCAAGATGATCAATGGCAGCCTATTTTGGAGAAGAACTGAAGAAAGCTACATCAACTCCCTTTCTTTGGTAGGGGCCACAATGTGGTGTTGAAAGGATACCTGGTTGTATCATAGGGGAGGGGTATGTCCAGTACAACCTCTTGATAGTTTTGTAGATAGTTCAGTATAGTTGCTAAACCTCTGCTTTGAAATGTCTTCCCCATTGTGCTCAGCTGGGAAATACTTCTGAAAAAGATAAAAATGAAAAAGAAGTTGGTGGGATTAGATTTCTGAAGAATTAATCATGCACCTTTATATACTGCTAGGATTGCAGGATGTTCTGGCTCTTGACAGGAATTATGTTCCTAGGCAGTGGCCTGATTTGGCGACGCCTGCTGTCATTCCTTGGGCGACATTTAGAACCTTCATTATCTCCACCTGTGAGTACACTGCAATTAAAAGTTACATCCAACCACCATCTGATTTTTATTAATAACACCCCAGTTTCTCAGTGAGTCTTTTTGTATAGGAAATGGCAGAAGATTGCAACAACATTCTGAAATAACCAAGTTAGGCATGTTTATAAAGTGGAAACAGAGTGGACTATTTATTACTTGCTGTTTCTGGCAACCTATTGATAGGCTGCAACTTTGTTTTGTGGGTCTGACCATTTTTACATTTGGGAGCATCCCTGGGGTTAATATTATTTAATTAGGCACCTGCCTGAGTTTATACCAAATCCCATCCTACTTTTTGGCAGTTTGTTGTTTCTGATCCAAAATCAATGTGTGAAATTATTTCAGTATGGTCACTTACCATAAACTTTGGGGCAGGATTGGAGACTGTTTTGAACAACAGTGGAGCTGCTTTTAACAAGCCCATCCATGTCAACAACTTACTATGTGGAATAGGTACCACATGACTGCATCTCCAGTATCTGCTTCCACTGCCATTTTTGCTCCACATGTACCAGATAATACTTTTAAACAGCCCATTCAACCCACGATTCATTAAAAAATATGAAAATCAATACTGTGTGCAGAAAGGCATTGAGATTCACTTGGTCAAGATATATGCAGTTAGTCATCTAGTGGATTTGAGATCTTGTGTGCTGAATACAATTGTTTTCCAACACTCTAAAGTGTTTTTCTTTTCTAGATGTCAGCACTGCTGAAAAGAACTCAACCAACCAGTGGGAAAGTTGAACTTAAATCTGATTTTAAAACAGAACCTCTTCAGTCAAACAGAAGCACACTGACCAACCAATGATATTTTTTATTACTTGCATATAACTGAACTTTAGACCATCTTCCTGTGAGTTGTGGTAAAGATACAGCAGACTTTAACCTGTGACTTTTAAGATATGCCAAAGATGTGCAACTGAAATCTACAACTTTGGAGGAAAAAAATCCAGCAGATGGTTGTTCCACACAGTAGGAAAAAAAAATTGTGATCTGTTGAGTATTTTCCAGTATGTTAAGTAAAATACTGTGACACGTATTTTCTAGAATTCAGTGCAGAAGCATTAACTTATATTCTGAGCTAGGTTTCACATGTGCTACTTCATGTTCTGTGCCATCAACACTAGGCAGTGTGCTAGCTTTAACAGAACCAGGGGGCATCATCATCCTTGGTAGAAAACTGATTCTAGAATGTCAATTTAAGAGTTTGGTTTAGTTTTATTCTAACATTTTTATCTGGCTTCATTTTTGAAGGTAGTATATTTCACAGATGAAACATTTTTGAATTTATGGTGAGGATTTTAAGATTAGATGTGGCAACTCTTGGTGATGAAGATTCATCAGTTCTTGGTGGCTGGCCCATTTAGCTACTACCAATTTGATGGAGCTCTGTGGTCTGTATATATAAGCCTGTGGGCCTTGTAGATTAAATTCCAGTTGCACTGATACTCAGTGTTCAGCCATGGAGTTGTAACCCTAATGGGGTCATAGCACCTCATATGGGGCATTGTGGGGGCTGGGAGAGAAGAGTTGACAATGGTGAAGGGGAAACAGCAGCTGCCAGGAGCGTCATGCTGTAGCACTAGTGAAAGAAGGGTTTGAAACAGGCCGCTTTATGCCTTGCTCTGCCACAAGCTGTTTCTCCCCTGAGCCACTCCATGCCTGTTTTGTGTTTCCCCCTCAGTCAGCTTTGGAAGATCACACATCCCTTCTCTTCTCTCTAATTAATGCATCCCTTTTCCCCAGAGATATCACTGCTGCATATAGTGGGGCAGGGAAGGGGGTACACTCTTCTGAGGTTCACCCTTGTAACCCTGCATATTCCCCCAACCCTGACTGGGCATCCAGTTCCATTAGCTGCACTCAAGGGTTATGACAGCTGATGTTCTCCTTAGCCTCAGCAGAAAACTTGCCGCATTATATTTTCTTGTTCTGTATCAGATTCCTACAATCTCAAGCTGAACATTTCAAGGGTGACAGCTGATCCTAGGTGTATAAGAGTCGTCTCCTCTCTCACCCTATTTGTGGTTCTCTTTAGGACCAGGAATGGTTTCTGATTTGGTTGGAGGGAGAGGAGGTGCAAGACAGTCTGATGAGCCTGAGAGTTACAAGTTGCCCCCTCTTCCCTCAGCCACTCGCTGCCTCTAGAATCGTTTTGTGTTTGTCAGTTGGGAATAGGAATAGCTATTGCTCTTAAAACTTCAATCTTGGGACGTGTGACACATGTAAACACAATGAGGAAATAATTCAGCAAGTCTTTCCCTACATGTAAGAAGTGTTCTGAAGCAAAAGCAGCTTCCATATCCCCTAAGAGTGCAAGAGATGGTGAGAATTTGATGGGCATTCAGGGGTGGAGGGCAACTACTCAGTTACAGGGGTGATGCTCACATAGACTTTTCCTGTCTTCTAGCCTCTGCAATCCCATAAATGAGCCTTTCCCTCCCCATTGCCTCGCTGTAGTCAGGCAGCAGCATTGCAGGGACATGGAAGAGATACATGACCTCCCTAAGCCAACTGAGGAAGAGAAACCTAAAATACTCCTAGATGTTTGGAGTGGCTGAGAAGAGGGGACATCATTATGTTGCTGCCTCTGGCATCCTTTTTTCAGAGGGAAAGAAATGGGGAGCAGTTTTTGCCAGAAAGGCACTTTCACCCCTTCTTTACCCTGTGCAAATATGTTAGATTCCTCAATGTACTGTTAATCTGGGATGAGACTGGTTTTAGATGCCACCTCCCATTGTCAGCAGAATTAGCGAGGTTTCTGGGAACAGAGTGGGTCTCAGCCCAAGCAGCAGTTAACAGTGGAAGCAGGGGATGATTTGTGGGGGTGAACATGATTGGAGAAAAGGTGGTTGTTGCAGTGTCACAGAAGGGAAACAACAGCTGATGAGTCTCATGGAGCAGGCAGACTATGCTCCATCATCATAAGAAGCAGCACCAACATCACTTTTTTAAAATATTGTGACCCCTTTTAGGACAGGCAGCCATTAGTTATTTCATTTTTTTCTGTAAACCACTTTGTGATGTTTTTGTTGCAAAGTGGTATATCAATACTGTGAAGTGAGTGATCAGGTGAGAGTACGGGTGCTTGCTTCTGCCCTGTTTGGCTGTGGGATAGACGTGAAAAAGCAGTGCAGTTTACTGTGAGGGACTTATCAGCTTTTCTGCTGTTCATTTTGCACTATATGCCCTCAGGCCCCTGAAGAATGGCATAACGCAGTCAATGGGGCTTATTTCCAGGTAAATGCAGATAGGATTGCAGCCTCGGTTTGTTTTGAATAGCCATATGATAAGCTATCAATCAATTGGCCTGTTGTCTGTTCACATTTTGATTACCTTTGTACAAGATCATCTTACAGAGGATGTATTACCTGGAAGGAATTTGAAGCTGGAAGATCTAGGTTCAAATCCATCCTAAGCCATGAAGCTTCCTGTGTGACCTTGGGGCTCACTCACTCTCAACCACACCAACCTCACAGGGTTGTTGTGAGGATAAAATGATAAAAACTTTGTAAGCCACCTTGTGCATTTGCTTTGGTATGGGTAAGACAAGGTATAAATCTCTTAAATAATAAAAACAAACTGTGTTTGTTGTGAACTCTACCTGTTAAAGGATTGGTTTGGACTTTTTTATGAGTGTACTAAATTGTAGTGTAAACTGCAATAAATTCATAAAATTATGAATCCATGAATGTGGTGTTGAAGTATTATGCAATATGTGAAAGTAACAAGACTCGTAATATTAATCTGAGTCTATAGTCCTATCCATGCTTACCTTGGAGGAAGCTTCAGTGACTAAAATGGGACTTATTTCTGAGTAGATGTGCACAGAATTGAGTTCTGAAGTATTTTTACTTTCATTCATTAAAAACAATAACATTGTTCATAGGCCAGTAATTGTGTACAAGCATCCCCCACTTATTAGATGGGTTGGGACTGAAGAACCGTCCAAAAGTAAAAGTCATTGGAAAGTGGAACCCAGCCCTTTTCAGTTTGCAAATGCAAAATAGCCATTAAAAAAGACGTACATATAGCTTGCACAAGCTGAAATAACATGTATTTATTAACATATAGTCCAAGTACATAACACATTATAGTAAAATGAACAAATGCATGTGGGGGAAATGAATTATGTATTTGAATGATGGTTGTTTACTGAAGAAAAGTCATAAATGCCAAAAACAGTTTGATCATGTCACATGCAAATAACATCAAGGAAGACAATTTTAGCCCTTAGGCCAGCAGAGAGAAGTTGAAAGAATGAAGCATGTGTTTAATGAATGGATGCTGGGTATAAATGAAGGATGTTGAAAAAGTGGAACCATCTGAAAGTGAGGGGGGGCGCCTGTTATTTTCTTAGTGTTATTCCTGCTCCTAGCAGGGTCTGCTTTAGATGATTGATGTAACATGGGGAAATCTGGCTGGCCTGTCAAAGGAGTCTGTTGCCAGGATGTTGCTTCATGTAGCACCCAGTTCTCAAACCACTGATCTGCCAATCTTCAAATCAACAGGCACAGTGCCTTTAACCACTGCCTCAAGGCATCCCCAAAACACCAGTATACGATGCATTTCTTCAAGGGGTACAGTTTCACCAACGTTATGTATGAAGCGTAGCTCACCAAAGAGAGACTGAAGAACAAAGCAGTAATTAAAAGGCATAGATAAAAAGCCTTCCACTAAGCCGGGCTTCTGCTGAACTTCTCTCAGCAGCTATAACAACTTCATTCTGCAAGAGAAAACACAGCTTCCCATCAGCATTAGATAATTCAATTTCATTTATAGTTAAAGTGCATTGTCAGCTTTTGACTGGATCATTTTCTTGACAGGGCATATATGCTTCAGCAATGTGCCTTTTTAAAATCAGCACACCGAACAGATATTAGAGTAGGGAAAAGAGCAGCTTGGATTAGGACCGTGACATCATCAGTAAATTAACATACAATGATGATGCCCCTTTTTAATTGTTTTTTAATTATGTTTTAATCTATATTTATAATTTTAATGGTGATTTTAATGGTGTTTTATCCTGTTTGTCAGCTGCCTTGGGCTCCCTCTTGTAGGAGAGGAAAGGCGGGATATAAATAAAATAAATAAATGCCCCTATTCTTCCTACTGTGAATGAAAGAGTTCTGCCTTACCTACATTGTAACAAATGGTGGCTAGAGCGGTCTAAAATTGGATTTTCAATTGCTTCCTCCAAGGTTCCTGGCAGCAAAATTTAAGGAACTAACACCAGGAAACTCAAAGCAAAGTTCTTGCCAACATCAGGCTTGGGGTGCAACATGAGTTCCAGTTTCAGACCAAATACATTTTTTGAAATGTTAAGGCAGGGCAGCAACAATTATTTTCTATAAAAGTATTTTGCTGATGCCACACAAGACCTCTTAGATGGCCACTAAATTTTTTTCCCCTTCAAGTAACCCAAAACCAACTACTGGTTGGACTAGTTTCTTTACAAGCAAAACAAGCAATATTTGTTACCTTTGGTCCTGATTTAATTACAGTCACAGCATTCCCAAATCTTGCTCTTTCCTGAAGTAGTAATAAAAGTCCATTATACAAAATGCATTTTCAACCATTAGTGCAGAAATACTTTTAAAGAAATGCTTATTTATCTTAACTATAGATATATATATAGTAGTATAACAGACCAAAGATAATCTAGTCCAACTCTAGGCCTAAAAACAAGTCCACTGACCCCACCCCCGCAGTTCATGGACCAGTAAAATCCTAGTGACAATGTACAACAGGCAAGCATGTGCACCTCTAAATGTATTTGCTGACAAAACTGCCTCAAGATTATGTTTTTTAAAAAGATCTATGCCACATGCCATAAAACAAAGTTTAAGTTTTTAGTTCGACC
This sequence comes from Cryptoblepharus egeriae, assembly GCA_030015325.1. Lineage (NCBI taxonomy): Eukaryota > Metazoa > Chordata > Lepidosauria > Squamata > Scincidae > Cryptoblepharus > Cryptoblepharus egeriae. The sequence continues at coordinate 60,366,142 of JAREYC010000003.1, read as the reverse complement.
TTTGGGGAAACCTTTACCTGTTTTTTGAACAGTTCTAGATTGTTCTTAACAAGTTTATTAAGTCATACATTCCACTGAGTTGTGTAAAATGTACTTAAAAACACATCATAATTTTTCCAAAATGAAATTTAGATTGGCATCTCCAAGTCACCTTACTTCTTGTCCCATCTCATATTTAGAGGTAGTGATTCCCTCTCTTTTCCTCCAGTGTCCTAACAGACACTAGTGTTGAAATCACAAGGTACATTTCATAAATCAGTGCAACTGGGTCTGGTTCTTCCAAAGCATCCCTACTGAACGACATCTAACAAGGGAACATTTCCTCTGGGGCAGATCTGGAAAGGTAGAATAAGTGCCTCTGACTCTGTTTCCTACAGCCCTTTTAGCAGAAGGAGGAGGAGACAGGACCTTGAGCCATTATGTCATTGGACTGTTTTAGGGATGAGATTGTATTGGAACTTATGCTATGGATTATCATAATTAGGGAAAGAGGGACATGATTCTCTAGAGTGAGGAATCCTTGGTCCTTGCCTAAAGTTGTCCTTCCGGTTGGCTTGAAGTTGGTTGACTGGTTGAGGAGGAAAGTCTTCAATTCATCACTATGGGAGAGGGATCCTAAAAATCCCTTTTTTAGTCTGCATGTATAGATTTTGTGCAATTTTTATGGCTGAATTGCTATTTTTATATTTTATTTTAGCCCATTCCAGTTTGGTTTTCATCCTGTGTTTGTTTTTAATTTTATTTGTTTCATTGTATACTGCTTTGAGCTTCAAGAACATGGTATATAAATCCTGCTTTGAACCCATGGATGCTTGTTGTGCAGAGGTCCCATGTCAACTGTTCCTAAATCTCAAAATTTCAACAATCAAAAATATTACAAGGGCCCCTTTTAAGCCATTAGTTTTACTCCCATTTTCTTTAACCTAAATAATGTGTTATTCTTGCAGGCTTTGGTTGCTTACCTCAGGAGAAATTATAACATATTGTGCCTGAAAAGAAATAAAAGGTTGCTGTAGGTAAGGCTAAGGTTTGTATAATGAAGATTCAATTACCATTTTAAAAGGTGTATAAATTGATAAAAATATAGCTGAACAGCCAATATCTATGATGTAGTGCGTAAGCTGTAAAGAAACAGTAAACACTTGTTTTCAAATAAATATGTAACTACTTGAGCATAACTTTTTAAAAAAACAAAAAACAAACCCCAACTTAAAATAGTAAATTGTTTTCTTACCCAATCTTCAGGACAGGGAGAAGTCCATGACTTGCACTGGTCTGTCACATTACCCGACACAGTCTGGTTTCCACTATATATATAAACACGTGCAGCATGTTCTCCAAAGAGTCCAGCCATTATGCCTTCAGTTTGAAGACATGATGTCATAATGATTTCATCTGCAGCCATTCATAACAAGAGAAGACATGTGCATTATACAATCTACCAAAAAAATCTACAAAAATTTGTGCTACGCCAGTGGTACTCAAAGTGGGAGTCACAACTTCATTACAGGGAGATAGGGTTGCCATAATTCTTTTCCACAAAACCAGGACAGCACCCCCCCCCCCCCCCGCCATAAAACTTGCCAGTTTGTGAACACAATCTCTGGAATCCAGGACAGTCCTGGTTTTCAGGGACATATGGCGACCCTACAGGAAGGTCACAAAACACTGGGTGCAGCCATCTTGGAATATGGCACTGGTGACCTTTAATGTCACTTCCAGCCATGACATAACTTCTGGGGGGTCCTGGACAGAATGTTATTCTCAGAAGGGGGTCCCAGGCTGAAATACTTGAGTGTGCTACACTATACATTGCAAAACTCATGGCTATTAAATATTTGAACATAGGCAGATTCAAAATGGCCAAATATTACTTTCTGGGCTATAGCATTCTTGAAGACTATTAAACAGGCAGAAAAATAATGAAGTTATACTGAAAGCAGAATTACTAACTCATGTACCGGTATATGCTTCTAGTCATTTCAGATATGAATAGCCTAGCAATACAATCCTTAAATTTCCAGTAAAGTAGTTAGTTGTCAAGAATTTACAAACGTGCCCATCTATCTAGATAGATGGAGCCTCATCCAGATACTATAATGCAATCATTTCTTGATCCTAGGAAACGACGAGTGTTTTGGTACCATACTAGATATTTTTATTTTTCCCCTTTGTGTGTGTGTGTGTGTGTTGATTTTTTGTCTCTTGATGTGTCTTTTCACTGTTTTATAGACAGCTTGCTGAAAACAACTTTTCTAAACTGCATTTTTTCCCCCAATAAAGTTTGAAGTGTTAAACATTTTTAGTACAGAATGCATCAGCACTTCTTCATACCTTTCCTTTCCTATCATGCTGGTGCTATATTGTAAAGCTGTGGACAAGCATTTCTGTCTTTTTAAATTTAGTATATAGCACGCAGAGGCATCATAAAAATAAACAAAATAATTTTCTTTACCAAGTCCATCATTATTCAGATCATGTAGGTGCACAACTCCTCCAAAGCGCGAGTATTTTCTGTCCCCATGAAATGTGCTGAGGAGAAGAGGCTTGGCGCTGTCCGTCAAACTGTACATTAAAGTAGTTCCTGCTTGATACAGCATGGATGTTAGAAATGCAACCCTTGATGTGGTGTCTAGAGAAAACAAAGGAAACTGAAAAGAGTCATAGCACCATTCCAGAAAGATAATAAAATAATAATAAATGATGTCAACAAATGGGCATTTCAGTGAGGTAGTATCTCCTTTTCCAGCAGTCACACAAGATATGAATGAAAGGACCACCACTCAACAATGGACTACAGTAGAAGGATCTCAAGGAGAAGGGCTGAACAAGACTTTGGAGATTAATCAAAATCCTCGGTTAAATGGACCATTGTTGTGACTATAAAGAAGTTCACAAAATACTAAATGTGGATGGGCCTGATCCTGTTTTTCACACTGGGGATGCGTAGCCCTTCCACAAACATAGCTCTCCACATGTAGGAGAGTGAGTGCAATTGGGAAAGGAATGGGGTACAACAAGGATAATCCCATATGCTACAGGATCCTTGGATGAAGGTTTGGCTTTTCCCACTCTTTATTCTAGAATCCTTTACCATTCTCCACAGTTAAGAAAATAGGATGATGATCTTTTCACAAAATAAGGGAAATGTGATCAAAATTTCCACCTGTTAATTAATTTAAGCCATTTCTGCCCAGCTGACTGGTGTACAAATTGGTCGCTGTTGCTTATATGTGGGTTTAATGGAAAGAGGAAATGACTGCATGACTATCTCTATAAACATAGACAAAAAGAGACACACGCAGCCTTCAAACTGTTTTACGAAAGTATCACAAAGATCTTTCTGGTGTAATTATTTTATAAAATATAAACTGTACTACTAGTAATGATTAATAGTGCAATGTTTGCTTAGACATAAGAAACATTAAGTTCAATGGAAATAACTCCTAGGAAAATATATAGAAGCTTAGGGCACAATCCAGAGCAAGTTCAGCCTGCTCTGCCCTAACTGCTCTCTCCTAACTATTCTGTATCCAGAGCAGAAAGTTATGCTGAATCCAGAGAGTCAGGAAGCCTGGGCTGCCCTAACAGCTCAGAGCATGCTAAGTAATTGACACATGGGGAGGACTTGCTCCTGAGGAGACACCCCTCAGATCACACTGAACAAGGAACAGCTGTGGTACCTACAGTGGTGACACAACTCTGCGCATCACCTCGTGTGGAAGTCTGTGTGTCACCCCTGGGATGCGTGCACCCCCCCCCCCACCTGGACTGTGCAGTTGTCAAAGTTGATACCTGTGCAGTTGTTTCTGAAGCCAACTGGTTTCAGAAAGAGTACTGCACAGGCACCATCTCTGCTGCCTGTGGAGTACTCTTTCTGAAGCCATTTGGCTGCCGCTCTGCCTCCTGAGTGAAGCCGAATGGCTGTGGAGAGGCGCAGACTTTCTCTGCTCTAAGGAAGTCTCCTCTGAAGCTGTTCGGCATGCTCAGTCTGTTTCTGTGCAGTGCACCTCAGCTGGCCATTCGGGCCAACTCAGAGGACAAGTGGCAGTTTCTGGCTGCTGCTCCGCCTTGGAGCAGGCCTGAATGGGCGTGCTGACGCCCGGGGCCTGCCAAAGGACAGTCAAACTCCTCCAGCCCACCACCCCATATGGAGCGCATCACCCAATGCAGCCCACACCAGCCACACCAGTCTGGTGACGCCACTGGGTGCTTGCCTTATAAGGAGTCCCTGATGAGATGCCAGTACATTCTCCAGTGAATACAAGGGGCTTCTTGGAGTGGCCTGCTGTATCCTGAGGTTTGTGGGCAGCTGTAGTTTGTTCCATATCCTGAGGTTGAGAGGCAGGGGTTGCAGCTAGGCTGGCCAAGAACTCAGATTTTTGGTCAACACTGCCATTCTTACTCGGGCCTTATCATGGACCCCTATGGGTCTACTCATTACTATACCTGCTCCTGAGATGGTATATCTCTGAGGAACTGGAAGAGGGCATTTCTGCCTTGGAAACAGGCTTTGGATACAGAGTAACTGCTCTGCCCTAGGCAATGCTAAACATGCCCTCAACTTGCCTCTCCTGAGCTGCTTAGGCTGCCCCAGTAAGGGCAGAGCAGGTCCACTTCTCTTAGGGCACCCTATGTTGCTTTGCTCTGTCCTAAGCCTCTTCCAGAGTAACTGGGCTGGAGCATCTTGCAGTTGCTCCACCCTAGTGATAGATAGGGCAACCCAAGGGCTCTTACGTTGACAGATTAGTTGCTCTGGATTGTGCTGTTAGCCTCAGGGTCTCCAAAACCTGGCCCAGGGGCCAGATTCAGCCCTCAGCAAGCCTCAATGTGGCCCCTGACAAGACCTCTCTATCTGGTTCTTGGGCAAGCCTTGTAATCCACTCCAATACGTATATGTAAATTTATTCAAATTTGAAATGTAATTTAGTTTTTTTGCCCCTAACACAGAGAAAGATGATGTGGCCCTCCTGCCAAAAGGTTTGGAGACCTCTCCCTTAGATCAGTGTTTCTCAACTGATGGTACTTGTATGGCCAGTGACACTTGACACCTGAAATCTGCTGCCCAGCAGTGAGATCAGGTAGACAACAGAACAGTGGTAGGAAGTTCCAAAACATGCTTTTCTATAATGAAAAAGCCTTCCCATCCACAATACTAGTGTTTGTTGTGTTGTATCTGGTTTCCCAATCCAGAAGTCACTGATAGACATCAATGCTAATTATTTCCTGTGGTACTTTGAAAAAGTGGACCATGTGAAGCTGTACAGTAGAGGACAAACGACAATGATGAGAAACACTATCTCAGAGCACAATCCTAACCATGTCTACTCAAAAGTAAGCCCCAATGGGTTTCACTCCCAGGAAAGTATCTTTAGGATTGCAGCCATAGGGCAAAATCCATAGCAGTTACAGGTCCATGCAGTTACATCACCCTCTACTGTTATCTTATGGAAAGTCATCTTAACTGCTCCAGAGCAAGAGGCTTAATTTCACTTTAGGATATAGGTCATATACTCTTTGTTGGGAGGATCCCAGTTCATCTAAATGGCACACTTCCAACATAAGTCAAGACCACTACATAGATACCAGGGTAAGCATAACATACCTTGTGTTGGTGCTCCAACTACCAACACTTGCCTGGTGGTTCCTTCTACAGAAAGGAGACCAGTTGCCAGAGAGGCACCTAGTCTCCCCATATCCTGTGAGTTAATTTAAAAAATGAAAAAGTTAAGCCCTATAAAAGTGGATTTCTCCTCACATAATTTATACCTGCTGTTTTGAAAGGTGTGAGAAAGACCTACCTGGAGTCCGGTTAAAGCAAACCAGCTTTGCGTGCTTGGTGGGATATAGCCATATACTTTTCCAACAGTCTGCTTGGTATCTTGTGAGAAATAGCAGCCTATGCTAGAGCACATGATGGTTACCATTAAAACATTAGAAATAGCACACTGATGAGATAACAACAGCAAGAGAGGCCCTTGCAAGAGATAGTAACATCATAGTGAAATGTTACCAAACCAATTCTATTGATTCAGAAACACAATCTCAAGAGTGCATACTCATTAATTCAACATATGAATGTTTTCCAAAATCAGTTGATGCCTTCCGAGCTCAGTTTTCTATGTGTAAAAAACAAGTAATTTTATACTGCCTTTCTGCTCAACCTCTCCATAGACATTATTCAAGGCGATTTATACAGGCAGGCTGTTCTAAATTCCTGCTGAAATTAGAACACTATTTTCAAAGGGTTGGCTATAAGGGTAAAAAATAAGAGTGTTGCTATATCTTCATATTTAGGACAGGCTAAATATCAAATTAAGGAAAAATGAAATGAATGGTACTTCTAAATCAGTGGTACCTGAGCATTTCAGTCCAAGACCCCCTTCTGAGAATGACAATCTATCCAGGACCCCCTAGAAGTGTTGACAGTGAAACTAAAGGTGCCCAGAGCCTGATTTTAAGATGGCTGCACTCGGCTTTTGTGACCTCCCTGAAATGAAGTTGCGACCACCCCCCAAAATGAAGTCCTGATCCCCACTTTGTAGACCATTGTTCTAAATCAAATGCAAATGTGGTCTTGTTACTCTTACTACTGCAGTCCTTAACAGCTACAATATATCCTGGTTGACATTTGGCTTATTGTTCACCTCATTTTAAAACATTTTATCTCACTTTTCTTTCAACAGTGGAATGCCCAGGGTGGCTCACAGCAATAAAATTAAAGCACAAACTTAAATTTTTAAAAGATACAAATCTTCTGCTGCAAATGCAGTCTGCAAAAGACATGCACACACATATCAATAAATCCAATAAAATACCAGCAGAGCACTATAGCAGAGCATTAGCAGCAGAAAACAACTTAAATGACAGCAAAGGGGGAAAAAAACCTCTGGTAAGGAAGCCAAATGCAAGAGAAAGGAGGGAGAACCATAGCAATTAAAAAAAAAGGAGTTTTAAAGTTTGAGTTCAACTTCTGCTTAGAAGGAGGCTTACCCATTATGGCCATGAACCTTGCCCAAACATGGTGAAGGGATGGCACGTGAAGAAGGCCCACTCCAGTGACTTTAAGGAATGGGGCGGCTGACAAGATACCTGGCGTATAGTACCTTCTTTTTAAAAGAGATATTCCAGAATGTGTGGAGAGGAAGGTTGTTTTAAACTAGACAGGCAGTAGGAGGCATCCAGTACCCAAGTTTTCTTTCCAGAATGTCCAACATGGAGACAAGCCATCATATGTCAGCTATGAAGTCTGGGGGAAACTTTGGAGGATAGGGCAAAGCTTATAGGCAACAAGCAAACTTGTTCTAAATCATTTTTTGTATAATATGGAAGCAGGCAGGAAAGAAAATAACATTTGATAGCAACTACTTCACCAGCCTACTAATAACCAACCAGCATGGTTATTAAAGCATCAGTTTTTTAAAAATAACATTAGTATTTCATGTAGGACAATTACAAAAAAAAAGTGCACGTTGTGAAAGCCCATCAGTATGATCATCAGATACAGGCTATTAAAGTTAAGTGCCATATACCCAGCACAGCTTTTCCAGGAAGGACTGCCGATCAACAACAAGGTCATATTCTGAAACTGAATGCTGCTGAGTGATGATCCAAACCAGGCATAATCTCTTTCTCCTTTCACCATCCAGTTAGCATCAGATAAAAACAACAGGCCTGATAGGTTAAAATAAAAAAACAACATTATAATTAGAGTAATACTTGGAACTAATTCTCAAACACTTACTATTCCTGTAACACTTTTATTTCATATTAATGTGCCTGTTCATATTTCTAGTTGTCCTGTCTCCCAAACATCGACCTTTGTTAGTCAGGCTTTTAGAAGAGCTCCCAAGAATCTTCCCCAAATTTGGAGAGGAAAATTTCTCCAAGGCCAGTTTCTTCTGACTAGATCTTTGTTCACGTTGGGTGCCGCATAACTTGTACAACTGTACATAAAATTATGAATTTTAATAGACTTTAATAAATAGTACTTTGACCAGTTTATTGCCCTGAAAAGGGACTTGGTAGTTTTCCTTATCAGATTAAAAATCTTATGAATCCTGTTGGCACTTGAAAATGGGGCAATGTTTTAAGATTTCTAGCACAACATGTCTTCTGGAAGAAGCATTAAACATGCCCAGATTCAACTGTGGAACTTACAATGAGTCTGATTTTACATCAAATTAAACAATCTTACACAAAAATATGTGCATGTGATGCACAAATGAAAACCTTAAACAAGTCACAGAAAGAGACAGTTCCATGCACACATCCTTTTGTGCACCTAGAACAGGGTCTTCGGTGAATGCAAAAGTCCTTGAAGTTAAGAACCTCTCAAGCTCCCACAGTTCATTTTGTCCCTTCTATATGAGACTGGAGTTCATTCTGAGAGGTCTACTATATACCAATTTTTTGCATCAATTCACGTAGTATTTCATTTTTTTCTGTGTTAAACTATAATCTGCAATTATTTCTGACAGTAGAAGATATAAAAATGGAGAAGATCACTATTCTGGTATATTTTAATAAAACAATTGAAAGGGAGCTTAAAAGCTACAGTCATAAAAATAAGCTATATGTCATTACAGAAATAATTCCCTCAGCAAAGGTCACCTTGGCTGCTTCTGTTGAAAAATGAATAATATGAAGCCACCAATCCTCTTTGTTTTCCACCACCAGGTGCATAAGGAGAGCCAACCACCAGATCTTTATTTCCATCCCCATTAACATCAGCAGCCAACAGTGACCATCCAAAGTTACAGTACATTTCCTGGGAGAAGGAAAGACCAATGACCATGATCAGCTTAATGGCACATTCAGACAAACAACCTGATCTCAAAACTTTTAAAGCCACAAAACAGTTACTTAAAAATTCACAGAACGGTGATGGTGACCATGTGAAGCATTATCTGTAGCCTCTGATCATGCTAATGACCAGTTCACACATTTAACAGAAACAAACGAACTATCTTTTCGTTGCTTGAATTCTCTCCCAGAAAAAATGTGCTTTTTATTAAAAAACATAATCAGGATAAGCTTATCCCCAACTAACATATTAGAAGGGGATGAATCTGACACCAGTACTGCACTCCAGATCTTATGCCCTCTTTTGGAAACTTCCCTTTTCCTCTTTTGGGAAGTAGGTGGTGTTTGTACAAAGATATCCATGGGTGGTTCAAGACTTATGTGGAGGTAAGTAAAACATATTTTTACTTATTTTCCATTGGCCTTAAGTCATTCTCCACCACAGAATGTAGCACATTCTGCCCTTTTTGGCACAGGGAATGGCACAGAGAAGTCCAGGGAATAGGACTGGGCTGTTTCGTTCCCAAACTCCAACTTTTATTATTTGTGGGGTATTTCCCAAAGAATATCCCTTTGTCCAAATCACTCCATTCTTCCCTTTTGGTTATTAGGTTACCACATCCTTTTTATGAAAACCACACCTCTGTTACAAGTATTACTTCCTGTCTTTGTCCTAAAATTTTTCAAAAATAAGTTAAAAAGGAATGCCTTGAGTCTCCTTTTGTTATTATTCCTGGAAGATTTTACGCGTGCAAGACAGACATTCAAGAATGTGAAGGGCTCAGTAAAGCATATTTGAATTGGTTTTAATTCAAATTAAATGTGTCTTGAATAAAGCAGAATAAAAAGCACACATTTGAGAAGAATCAGTGATGTTCCACAGATACACATCACTGATACTTCACTAAGCTCCACTGATAAAGCAATGTTTTCTGATAAAGCACTGTTTTCTAATTTCTAACTGTTTTCTAACTGTTTTCTAACACTGATAAAGCAATGTTTTCTAATTCTGTTTAAACATTTCCATAGATTCATTACAAGAAAGAAAAACTACAATATTTCTATTGAAATCCATTCCCTACTACTCTCCCCACTTCCATCCACTGCATTTGTGGAGGCAACATTGACCCATAAATAGAACCAAATGTCCTAGGCTGCATCAGCCAAAGACTGTGAGGAATCCAAGGATATGGCAGATTCAGATTGGGTTTCACCCTAAGTCTGCCACTGCTGTCTTCCTCTAACCTGCTGCCACACGAATCTACTTCACTTAAATACAAAAACAGATCATTCCTCTGCTTACCATACCCTCATGATATATGGGACCAATATTTTGATGTATGGGATTTAAATTAAACCAGAAGTACCACACTTCCAGGTTTCACTCCAGCACACAAATTATATGGTAAAGGGTTTTAGGTGGGTTTTAACGCAGTGATAGCAGACAACATCAGGTAGGTTCCAGGTTATGCTGCCATGACAGAGGTGTGGCTATGTTGGGTTTAGCTCTATAGTCAGATTTCTGAAGTGTTTGAAAGAATAAAAAAGGTTTTGATAGCCACCATATAATCCCCCTATGTTTATATCACCCCTAACCAACAGGTTATTCCACATTCCCAAATAATTTATACTCCTCTTTTCTGTACTTTTCTATATCTATATCTTTTCTATTTCTTAGGAAATTATAGAGTTGAAACGCACTGGAATTCCACCTAGAAGGCATTTCAGCTTCGGAATAAAAAGCACACATTTGAGAAGAATCAGTGATGTTCCACAGATACACATCACTGATACTTCACTAAGCTCCACTCCAGCTTTTTTATGTAAGTGTAAGAACAATTCAGGGAATTTGTGCAAATGCGTTAAGGATAAACATATTTTAAAAAAACCCACTGACATGCTTATTCTTTGAAAATACATACAAAGAAACACAGCTTCATTTTAATATACATAGATTATTTTCTTAACTTACTTGACAAATTATGGTAATGTTTGGCAGGCTGTGGAAACCTTCCCCTTGAGTGCCAAAAAAGACATAGACTGAGCCCTAAACAACCAAAAATCAATCTTTAAAAAGGTTTTCAACAGAAAATAACTCTCTAATTTTAAAAGGTCAAATTTGTTTATAAAATTGCTCTCATACCTATTTTGGGTTTCTTAAGAAATAACTATACCTGCAATCTTCATAATATGTGGAACATTTTCCCCATGTACAGTATATTTAGTGTCTGGTGAAGGGAGAGCAAGCCATGGTTGCAGGGCGCTATTGTGGTAATGTGTAAGATGCCAGGGTCTCAAAATAGGGTCAGCAAGGCTCAGATACCTTATTTCTACGCCACCAAGACATCTCCAGGCAATTAGCAGCCTGCACTGCAGTGCCACCAATACAGTGACCAAAGATGGTATTGTTGCTCTTCAGTGAGCTGAGGAGCCTGGTTGGTTTTATTATTTATTCAATTTATATACCGTCTTTCTTCCTAAAGCAGTGGCGCTCGAGCATTTTAGCCCAGGACCCCTTTCTGAGATTGACAATCTGATAGGGAACCCCTCCGGGAAATGATGTCATGGCTGGAAGTGACACCAAAGACGCCCAATGCCAGATCCCAGGATGGCTGCACCCAGCTTCTCACAACCTCCCTGAAATGAAGTCATGAACTTCATTGACCCCCACTGACCCCCACTTTAAAGTCCACAATCTAAAAGTTACTCAAGGTGGTTTTTATATAACAATTGCTTAAGTTTCATTTATCAGACTGATCCAGGGTAACCATATAGAATGGAGGACAGTGGGCTTGTACCTTTAAGCACTATATAGAAGAGGGGAATTTTGGTAGGTTTAACTCAACATAGAAGGCTTTAGAAATCACCACCTGCTTAAATTCCCTCTTCTATGCAGTGCTTAAAGGTAAAGGCACTTTGTCCTCCATTCTACATGGTTACCCTGGTCTGATCAAATTGTTCAACTAGCTATGCAGCTGCCTTGTTCCTAACTACCTACTCTAGAACCTAATCACCAACCTGCCTTGGACCTCACTATTGTCCCTGACCCTTCTGGGCCTTGATGCTTCTAGGGTAATTGTTGGGCAGCCACTATTAAAGTTTTCTATTTTAAATGCCTACGTAAGTACAATTGTTTGGTGTTTCAAAGGCCTCCATCCTAGCCTTCTCTGCTTTGAATGCATGTGCACCAACACCCCCAGCAAACCATCCCCCATGGGAACCATTCCCCCCAGTGCACCCTCCCTCCCAGTGCATCAGCTGAATGTTGATCAGTCAGTCTTCAGTGTTAAGTATAGGATAAAAAAACATGTTGCACCCCTTTTCAGTCCCTTAGTGGTTAAATTTCTCAACATTGGTTCTTGGTGGGTGTTAATGCCACATGAGGAATACCCTCCCCAAATTTCACATTTCTCAGTCCGGGGATTGGGGCAGAGTGACCCTCAGTCAGGAATTCTTCAATGGAAAGTATAGAGAAGAAAAAGTGTTGTGGCCCTTTTCACCCCCTTCCAGTTGGAATTTTTGAAAACCGGTTCTTAGTGGGAGCCTCTCCAAATTTTACACTGGCGGTTTTGGCTGGGTTTTGATGGGTGAGTGAGTGAGTCAGTCTGTGATTTTTTAAATTATAGATATCTAGACTAAGTTTTAGGCTGTTACATAAGAGCTCTATTATTTGATGGATGTCTAGAAGCCAAACAATAGTAAGAATAGCCAGTAAAGGCTCTATTGAATCCATCTGTACAGATTTTTTACATTTGTAGAGATTTTCAGATGTTGCCATAAACCAAACATAAGTTTGTGAACTAACTTCTGCTCTTGTTCATCTTGAGTTTCTTCAGTTTGGGCACGTATACCCACATGCAGCAAACTAATTAAACATACAGTTTACAAAACAGATTCTTACCCGATAGTTGTGTTCCTGTGATCCTACAGAAGGAGCTCCCACTGCAAGATCCAGCACACCATCATCATTGAAGTCCAGAACTGCGATGGCAGAACCAAACCTTCCTGAAGGCTTTACAAAATACAATTCTTGTGACAGTCGTTTAAGGGCATCTGTTCTTTTACACAATATGGGTTTAGATAATGTTTGATATCTTTGCTTTTACAGTGTTTCAAAAAGACAAAAAAGTAGACTTTCAAAAAGTCTACTTGTTTCAAAAAGTAAGACAACAGACTGATCTTCATGAATCTCAGATATGGAAGAGCTCATGGTGTCTGAAAATTAACATAGTTTACGTATTCAGATCAAGTCAGTACTATCAAACTTTTCTGGCTAACCCCATTTCAAAGGTTCAGACCACTTGTAACCCCTAATCAACAACTATAATGAGAAGAGATCTTCCACCACTTTTTTTCAACAAGTTCCACCATATCAGGGAGAACTTTGCAGAGTAGCCCAATTCATAAACTTTGGGTCAGACAAGATAAGCTATAACAGCGCAGATATAACTTAATCATGAGTTGGTTTTTTCATCCATGGTTTTAACTCAACTTGAATGAGGCTGGCCCTTTAATTTAAAATATAAAAATCCCTTAAAGCAACCATTAATTAAAAATAGACAGCTTACCATGAGGAGACAGGCAATCTCGCTCTCTCTCTCTCTCTCTCTCTCTCTCTCTCTCTCTCTCTCTCTCTCTGGGCTTAGGGCAGCTTCATTTCAGCTGGGAGGCAGACCCGCCTTACCCCACAGAATAGCGAAAGTATGGTATGTAAACAGGGAGATTTACAGTGCAATCCTATTTGTGTCTACTCAGAAGTAAGTTCCTTTGAGTTCAATGGGACTTACTCCCAGGAAAGTGCTTTTAGGATTACAGCCTGAGCCTTACATCTTACATTAACCCTTACTTTCTACAGTGCTTACTAAAGCGCTTACTTCCTCTTTACTGCCATTCTAAATTTATTACAATTATTTATATTCTATTAATTTGAAGACTTTCAGAATAGCTTACAATTTTCAAATAAGCCTAAAAACATGAAACACAAACAATGTTTCTGATGAATGTCTGATTTGGTATCCTACCTTATTACCCTCTAGTATTTCATCTGCTTCCTGGTCTAAGTCGAGGTTTGCATGAGGCAAGCCTGATTTATTACCATAAACCACATACACACGTCCTCTCTGAACATGTCCTGGTATAGGATGGCTATATCCAGGAGCTCCAGCTACTAGGTCATCATATCCATCCTTGTTTAAGTCAGCTGAAGTCAGAGTCCTGCACACCAAATAAAAACATTCCAGTTATAATTGAGTTCATATTTGTTGCAACATTAACATTTTCCTGATTTACTTTCTTGAACTTACAGTACTATCCCATGCATGTCAGTTTAGAAATAAACCCCATTCAGATCAATGGGGCTTACTCCTGAGTTAGTGTATGACTGCAATTTTAATAAATTAATGGCCCAATCCTTTTTTATATCTTGTAAAATGAATGTGACATATGCAACAGCTGGAGGGACAAACAGGAAGTCTTCATATAGGAAACGGGATTTAAATTTGTTACTTCTTTATAAGCTTTCTGCTCAACAGTGCTTCTTCTGGGATGTGCATCTTCTGGGATGTGCTGGGATGTGCTCAACAGTGCATCTTCAGGGATGTTGCAGCATGTCCAAGGAGAAAAAGGGGGTTAGAAGGCTTAAAAAGAGGAAATGGGATCTGGTGAGCTCTGTCACTGCCAGATCCACTCTCTCTCACACACACACACAGCCTTCCTGTCCCCCTGTTCCTCCCCCTTCCTGCCCAGTTTCATCCCCTTCTTGCCCGGCCACAGTTTTACCTGCCCTGGTTGGTCCAAGGAGGTCCATCAACTTTCAGGGAATGCTGATGTCTCTTATTTATTTAATTTGTATCCCATCTTCCCGCTCACCACCCACCAAAGAGGAAACTTAAGGTGGCAAGGACACATATGCTACAATCCAGAGTGACTACGGGACCTTTTAGACTGACGTAGTTATGATGCCACCTATTGGAAACCTATGGGAAATGCATAGAGCAATCCAAAGTAAGTGCCTCTTATGTCTTCCTGTAGTTACTCTGGATTGCAGGGCTAAGGAAACACTTGTGGCAGCAATCCCAAAATAGTCACCAATGCTCCACTGGCAGTCATTTTATGACATTGAAACTCTGTTCCCTTGTCATAAATAACTGCACAACAGCCCAATCCCAAATAATGGTAAGTGGTGGGAAACAGTGTAATAGTGGCAGGAAAGATGTCTGTAGTAACAAATTCTGTCCATATGTGTACGGGTTGGGTCTCTAGGAGTACAGCAGCATGAGTCAAGGTTTACCAGTATGTTCTCAAGGTGCCCAACAAAATATTGTTATCACACAGACAATAATGTTTCCAATAACCGTCAGCAAATGATATACAGTTACTGCCATTACCAATATTGCAGAAAGTCAAACATACCCAAGAAACAAAAAGTGCAATCCTAAGCATGTCTACTCAGAAGTAAATTCCATTCTGTTGCATGGGACTTATTCTCAGGAAAGTGTGTTTAGGATTGTAGCCAAAAGTGCTTAAGCCATGAAAATAAACAAACCCCCAAATCCAGACTATCCAGAGTAAGTTATTCTTACACCAGAGCAAGGTCTCTCCATAGTTATTCTGGATTTTGCCCTTAGGGTGCTAACTAAGTACACATTAAATGTATAGCCCCCCCCCTTGTGTGTCTCCCCCCCCCCTTTTGGTGTTCCTGGCAAAATCATATTTGGAAAGCGACAAAATTTTGTTTCGCAGTGTCCTAGAAGTTATATCAAATTAACAAAGATTGATCTAATAAACAAAAACAAAACACAAGAAGAACAAATAGTCACATACCATCCAAGTCTAGCATATGGAGTTTTCAGAAAGTATGCAGCACTGGGTTTGGTAATATGGCTAGAAGATTCTTTCGGTGTGACATCTAATACTTTCCTCCAATTCTTTGCAACAGCACTATTTCTGAATTGAAGATAATTCTGAGGGGAAATGTGGATATGGGAATAAGAGGGCACACAAATAATTATCTGCAGGTATCCAATTCACATAATATTGGATAGAGATACCAAATACTACTCATGAACAAGCCTGACTGCCATGAGTGGGAAGGGACAAGTTGATCTATGCTTTTCATAGAAGTTTGATTATTTTCAGTGAGATATAAAGGAAAACTCTGCTGCACACTTTGCACCCGCTGATAACAGATACAATTCTTATACTGACTGCAGGACATTTGAAATTATCAGATCCTTTATTGGATCCTCTCTTAAATTCATTCTTAAATACTTTTGCAGAAAGGAGATATTTTGTTTTAGAATAATTTATAGCCCAGCACAGCATTAAACTGTTATAAACAATGAACTATCATCACAGCATCTTTGCGGTCAGTGCAGATTTTTGCTTCAAAATTTCAGCTTCAGTATTTTACCTGGGAAGAAACAGCAGATGAAGCCTTAGGATTTCCTATTAGCTACAAACACTGGAGAATAATTATCCTCACAGATGGAAATCTCATATTTAGCACTGTGGACATAACCACTGGTGAAATAGGTAAGGATTGCAATCTGAAGCATGTCTACTCAGAAGTAAGTTCCATTCTGTTCTATAGGATTTACTCTTACGAAACTGTGTTTAGGATTGCAGCCAAGATGTGTAACTACAACCAGAGCAGATAAGGGAAAGCTAGGATGAAGAAGCAATGAAGAAAACATATTCTACTATCTTTGCTGTTGTATAACAAATTATACCTGGTTCTGTTCAGAGAAAAGGAGCAGCCAATGCCAGTTCTAGGATTCTGTAGGCCATTAAGGCTGCAATCCTAATCTACACTTAGGCTAGTCTAAACCCTGGCATAAGTCCTGTGTTGACCTGGGGTTGTCACAAAAGTGCAGTAAGACACTTCTGCCCCACTCTGGATGGGGGGAGGGTTGTTAGGCCAATGCAAGGCATACCCGTGTCTCCACACCATCACGGAAAGATAGGCCAGGTGAATTAGGCTGGCCTAAATTTCTTAGGATTGCACCCAAAGTAAACCACACACAGTTCTTACCCACAGGTTGAGTACCACTGAGACTACATAAGAATAAAGCTGCGATATGTTTTTCTTTGGCAACTATAACTGCACAAAAGTTAAATTACTTTTATACATACAAGTGGATCTGAGGATTTCTATTCAGGGCTACCTGTATCTTAAAAGTCCATAATTGTTGTTATATCTAGATAGAATGCAGGATCTACCATACCATTTGATATCTCAATATATATTTTTTTAACTTATATTTATAACCTATATGATAGCTGAGAAAATCTTTCTGCATCTGGGTAGTGTAGCATCTTGTAAACTCAGAAACTAAAGCAGCTGGCCAAATGCCAGCTTGTAAGGCACCAGTGCAATGCTGGATCTGAGACCTTTTTTCTTCTCTCTTGAAAGCTGCAGAGTTAGCACTTTAAAAATACACACACACACACACACACAATTTCTTTAAAATGCAAATTTGGAGGCAGAATAATGCAAATGTCAATTTTGAAGGCACAATAATGCACATTATGTGTTTCACTTTACCTGTACACAATATTTGTACATGATTTGTTTTTTTAAAATTGAGAAACATATGATATAAAGACTTACTGTTGCCTGAGACGGCATGTCAAAATAAACTCCTTTCCCTATATAGGTGATATTCTTTTCCACAACAGGCAGTGAATGAGTTTCATTACTATGAATGTTAGCTTTGGACTGTTTCAAGCTATTGAAATAAGACAGCAATCATTAGAACTTATGGGTATATGAGGACCACAAAACAAGATGATTATTAAAATTTTATCCTTTCAATGCTCCACCAGATCCAGAACTGCATGTCAGGACTCCCATCAAGAAAAGCTAGCCCAGATTTGAATCTATTTAAGTTTAGAATTGCTTCCTGCATAAACTATACACAAGAATATACATGTACTGAATCTAGGTGGAAATCAAATTACAGCTGGAAGAAACAGAATCAGTGAATTGTCTGTTATCTAATGGAATAATTGGATAAATGATAGACAGCAATCCTAATCTCCAAGTTAGGCCAGCATAAGCTCTGGCATCAGTCCTGTGCTGACCTGGGGGTTTCACAAAAGTGCTATAAGACACTTTTGCTCCACTCCTGGGGAAGGATTAGGCCAGTGCACAGAGATGTACTTGCCTCCCTATATCACCATGGGAGTGGGAAGACCAATAAGTTGTGCTGGTCTAGGTTAGGATTGCTCCCAAGAGTTAGAAAGTTATTCAGACAGGGTAAACAAAGTTAATATATATTAAGACGTACATGATAGTGCTTCTGTGTTTATCTTCACACTGTATAAATAAAGGATTCTCAGGAATAAAGCAGCTGCTGAAAATAAAAATCAACAAATCATTCTGAGTACATAATTTTAAAATGGTGTGGATACTGAAACTTTCACCTCTATTAGTATTATGTAAAAGTTCAATTCTTATTTTAAAGACTCATTTTCTGTAATCTGAAATTACATAGTAGTTGCAATTCAAAAGGAATGCCAATGGAAATAAGAGGCTAGAAAATGCAACATTATGGTATCCACATCTGTCAACTGGGCAGCTTAGTCCACAACTATTTGAACCAAGGTTTTTAGACATAAAATTGTGTCTTGTTCAGTTTTTGTTTTAAGCCATAAACTCTGTTTCATAGGTGCTAAAGAAGAACCTTACCTGCTTCCATAATTGAGCATTTGACTTGTTAGCTGAAAAATGTTATTTGATGCAAATGCCATGTCATCCACACCACCCAAAAAATACTCATAGAACTTGTCCACCAAAAATGGAGACTTTCTGGCATAAAAGGAGTAAAGCTACAAAAATCAAAATACAATTTAATTAGTGGGATGTAAATCTCAAGAATAGCATTCAACAAAACTACTTTAGAGAAAAAACTACTACCTTGCCAGCAGTGATCATTTCACCACATCTGCAAGAAAAGTGTTTATAGTTTACCATATCTAGAACTTTCCAATATACAAACCACTTCATAAAGTACATTTACATATTCTTCATTTTTTCTAAAATGTCTTGATGTTCTCTGTAAAATGGCAGTTTAAAAATTTATTTCTAAGATTGCAATCCAGAAGTGCACTTGGGCTGCCCTATCTATCACTGCGGTGCCCAAGTCCAATATGGGGCAGCCCACTTATGCCGGAAAAGGCCTATGTTGCCTTAGGCTGCCCCAAGACAGGTGGACCTGAGCTGCCCTAGCTGGGCCAGCCTAGGCAGTTTAAGAGAGACATGTTGAGGGCATGTTCAGCATTGCCGAGAGCAGAGCAGTAATGCTATATCCAGAGCCTGTTTCCAGAGCAGAAATTTCCTCTTCCAACTCCTCAGAGTTATACCGCCTCAGCAGCAGGTATAAAAATGAGTAGGCTCATAAGGGTCCATGATAAGGCAGAGTAAGAATGGCAGTGTTGACAAAAAATCTGAGTTCTTAGCCAGCATATCTGCAATCCCTGCCTCTCAACTTCAGGATACAGCACAACTATAACAGTTCACTAATCTGGGGATACAGCAGGACACTCCAATAAGCCCTTGCATCCATTGTAAACTGTATTGCAACCTCATGCTGCAGCTGTTACTAGTCATCAGGGACTCCTTATAAGGCAGGCACCACAGCTGTCCCTTGTTCAGTGTGATCTGAGGGGGGTCTCCTCGGGAGCAAGCCCTCCCCAGGTGTTACTGACGTGGTGCCTACTGAGCATGCCCTGGAGCAGGTAGAGCAGCTCAGGCTTCCTGACTCTCTGGATGCAGCATAACTTTCAGCTCTGGATTCAGAATAGTTGGGGCAGCCTAGCTAAGAAACTCCTCACTGCCCTAACACTGGATTGCAGCCTAAATTAATACTAAATGGAAAATACAACCCGAAAGGTAATTAAGGGCACAATCCTAACAAACTTAGGCCAGCCAAACTCACACAGCATATCTTTCTGTGGTGGTGTGGGGAGGTCTGTCCAGTGGCTTAACCCCTCATGAGGCAGAAGTGCCTTACAGCATTTTGGTGACACCCCCAGGTCAGCACAGGACATATGCAAGGGTTTATGCCGGCCTCAGTGGAGATTAGGGTTGAGCCTTCCTGAAATAATTTATTTTTTTACCAATGAGAAGTCTACAGCCTTCAGTCAGATTAGGCTACAGTGGTCCAAGCCCTAGTGCATCTCACCTAGACTACTGTAATGCATTATGCATAGGGCTACCCTTGAAGATGGTGCAGAAGCTGTAGGTAGTGCATACTACAGCAGGCCAACTGTCATGACAGCTCAGGGGTTGATCTGCTTTGCTTTGGTAGCTACACTGGCTGCCCATTATATTCCATTAATTATTTAGCCAATTCAAATGTTAGTTTTGGCTGCAATCCTAAAGACCCTTTCCTAAGAGTAAGACCCATTGAAAACAATATTCACTTGTTTTATGAAATGAAAAGACAATTCAGTATGACTTACAATTGAAGAAGCAGCAAATAAGTGCAGTCAACAATAGTATCTTCGGTTATGGCTTCCCTGCCATAATATTCCTCATAGATTGACACTAAATCTTTGACTGGTACATACCTAAAAATCATTGTAAGGCATTTCTAATTCAAGCCAGCAACACATTTATTAGCATCATGAAAACACCCTTTCCTCTCCATATTCCCAGATTATCATAAAACATAGCATGTTACATAACTGGCTTGCTAAAAAGTAAGGGCAAAACAGAAAGTAAGGTATAATTCAATTCAAACTTAAACAAAACAAAACAAAAGTAGTTTTGTTGAGTTGTTATAATGTTGTGTGGCACTTTAAAAAATGTATAGGCGTCCCTGCTTTCTGACCGTTTGTTTTTGACAGATCTGCTCTTTCAACACATTTCAGTTATACCTGGAAATCATTCACTCAATATATGGTCCACTCTTGCAACCTCTATATGCTGAACTAACGGCTAAAATTACCTCCCCATGTTGATTTGCATATGACATAAAGTGCAATTCTATCTCTGTCTACTCAGACGTAAGCCCCAACAGAGTCAATGGGGCTTACTCCCAAGACTCAAACTGTTTTAGGGTGTGCTTTTCTCTCTTTCTCTCTCTCTCTCTCTCTCTGTGTGTGTGTGTGTGTGTGTGTGTGTGTGAGAGAGAGAGAGAGAGAGAGAGAGAGAGAGAGAGAGAATTTTCATATGCAAAAATTTTTGTGTGACAGCAGAAATTTGCAAGATAAAAAAGGCTATTTTGCTATTTTCTATCTAAAATTATTTTGCTATTTTCTATGTAAAAAGCATATGCTAGAAAATATTTTGCTATTTTCTATCTAAAAAGCATTGGAAGCAACATTTGAAAATGGATAAGTAGAAAAAGGAGAATAATAAATGCTTAAGGAGCAATCCAATTGTAACTACCTGGGAGTAAGCACGTTGTGCACAGTAAGACATACTTATGAATAAACATTTTTAACTGTACCCCATATCTTTCTGTCCCTTCTTCCTTCTACCTGCACCACTTCAGTACCTTGCACTGATGCTACAATCCTGGCACAAGTTGAATCAGGACTGGCAGAAGTTGAATCAATGATATACCTATAACTGCATTAAAAATGCAGCCATTCTCTTTTTATTAATAACTAACTGAATTTACCTGTCATTGCAGGAGTTAAATTTAAAAAATATTTGTGGGCACCCTGTACAGCTGGGTACTAGGCACCAGCAGCAGGCACCACTGGGCAGTGGGCACTGGCGGGCACCAGCCATCGCTACCTGTACCAGGCACTATTGGACAGCAGCAGGCACCACTGGGCACCTCCAAGCATCCCTCTCAGACACTGGGCACCACCATGAACCACTGGGCACAAATGGGACACTGGGCATTTCTGCCTGGCACCAGGCAAAGGCAAGCATCAGGCACCATCAGGCAATACTGGGCATCTGATACCACCTGGCACCAAGTCAGTTCTTAATGAGCCTTTACATCACAGAAGGTATATGATCCCCAAATTTCATGCTTTTTGGTGCCAAGGTTTAAGCTGGGCACTGATGAGACAGTGAATCAGTCTTCAATGTTAAGTATAGTGACAAAAACACATTGTACTTCTTTTATCCCCCTTAGGATTTAAATGTCTAAAAATCAGTTCTAAGTGGGTGCCTACTTCATGGCAAATTTCATGCTTCAAGGTTTGGTGGACTGGACTGGGCACTGATGAGTCAGTCAGATGGGCAGAGGAGCTAACTACAGATACCCAATGACAAGAAATAGTTTCTGACTATGCTCAAAGATTATGATTACATGTCCCAGGGTTGAGAACTGACATGGGAAAACAGTGATATTTAGCCCTGGTGAGGTCTAGCTCAAAATAAGTCCAGACAATGATGCTTTCCTTCCCTGGATCCAATATCCATCCTTTTGCTCCAGTCTCAAAAAAATATAGCAAGTGTTTGTAAATGCAATGCTCACTTTAATATACACTTCTATGTCAGCAAATTTCCAACAGCCTTTTAAAAAAATTCTTACCAGCTTGTTTTCAAATAATTAAAATCAAGCTCAAATTGGCTCAGCACATCTCCTCCTAAAATAAAAGACCACAAGACATCAGTTTATGCAGGGTTTTATGCCTACATAAATGTCTATGGCTAAGAATGTTCTAGGAAATGGAAAAGCCAAAGGGTTAGTAGACATCAAAAGTTGTTCAAAAGAAAGTAGTTGAACTCCAGTTGTTTGGTTCCAGGATCAAGCACCCTTTCCTTAGGCTAAGTTTCAGCTCAGAGAGAAGCTTCCCATTATAAACCAATTCAGAAGATTTTCAATTTACATTGAAGTGATAAATCACTTGGGGGACAGGAGGGGTCTCCTTCCCAGCTGAAGCAGAAATGAAGTTCTGCTTTATGAAAGCTTCTCATGCAAGTTTAATTTTCTGCCAAGTTGCCCTGGTAAACAGGCTGCTTTGAAGCCATTAACTGCTACTTATGGGATGTTTATCTTTTAATTTATAAAGCCAGTCTCATTTGGGTAGAGACAAAATTGCTGAGAAATAAAATGCTGATAATTAGGTTAAACTTGTACAAAATCCCAAAGCAAGAAACTAAGGTATGACTGTTGAAAAATTAAATTTTAAAAAACATACCCTACAATCCAGAGTAACTACGGGAAGATGTAAGAAGCATTTATTCTGGATTGCTCCAAGCATTTCCCACAGGTGGCATCGTAACTACGTCAGTGTAAAAGGTCCTGTAGTTACTTTGGATTGTAGCCTTCATATTTAATATCTTCTGAGGAAGATAGCATGAACTAAAAACATTACTTGTTTTTAAATTACTAGCATTTGAATTATCCAGATTATTTGAATTCCTTTATCCATCCAAGTACGTAACATTACTGAAAACTGGAAAAGTTGCATACTTTGAGTGGCATACATTTGGCTACAGATTCACAGGCAATGTTGTTCGAACTGCCTTGAATTGTTGGTACTTAAGCAGAGTTTGACAGAGAGGATAGTCCTTTGCTGATGGAATGAGCTGGCAGAAAAACTATGGGTTGATGGCCACTTTGGAACAGCACAATGTTACCACCACTGCTATCAGACATGCATTTGTGACTGAAAACTGCTTTGCTGCAAGTTTAGATTAATAAATATATACATTACCAAAATCACCAGCAGTGTGAGCTTCTGAATATGAATCATGAAAGTCAATCTGAGGGAAACAGAAACAATTTAATTTAAAATTCAATTATTTGTCATTTATTTGTTCATATCTGTCCATTTCTCCCATTCTTGTCAAATATAATATACAGTATTTATATATAGTAGATTATCCAGTCCCTCCTTAGCTTCATTTCCTCTTCCCCTTATGCGTGATGCTCCATTTACAGGATCTCACTACCATGCCAGGATACTCTTGGCAATGAGTTTCAGAACACTTTTGATTTCTTCTTCCTTTTCTGGTGACTTTCAAAACTGCAAAATCATTTTCTTCAATCCCAAAGGAAACTAGGCTTTGTAGCAAAGAGCCATCAGCCTGCAAAGGCCATTCCACTAATACCTTCAGCTAGCAAACTATACAAACACCTTTAAAGAATTGTGTTTGCATTTCCAAAAATTGTGAGTGCAACATTATTTCCTTTCCAATATTTATCATCTGTGCTCCTGCTGTTCAAGGTGGCACACAATCAAAAGAAAACAGTCACAATAGCAAAATCCTAAAAAAACAAGCAAAGAAAAGACAGAAGCAACCATATAGGAACAATTGGATCCCGCAGCAATAAGGTCAAGAAGCTTTATCTCTCTCTGTTCAGCTACCAAATGCCTGTGGAAATTAATGGGCTTTGCATTTGTTTCAAATGCTTACAAAGGAGTAGGGCTACACACCACTGCTGAGACTTTGCTCTTCAAATGGTGATGACAATGGAAGGAATTATTCAGGCAAGTGCTGCAGCTCTTACTGTCACCAAGGGTGAACTGATGTTTGTGCAGTTTGGGATGCCAAGAGATTGTGGGAAAGAAACCTTGCCAGGGTTGGACACTTTGGTCAACAAGTCCAGACTAAGGAAAGCTGTCACTGGTGCCGATTAAGGCTACAATCCTAGAGACACTTTCCTGGGAGTAAGACCAATTGAACATAATGGGGCTTACTTTTGAGTAAATATGGTTAGATTGTGCTCTAAGGGCAAAATCCAGAGTAACTACAGGGAGTCCTTGCTCTGGTGTAAGAACAACTTACCCCCAAAGCCAGAGTAACTATGGGAGCACATAAGAGACTTTACGTGCACCCGTATTTACTGCATCACCTAGTGAAAACCTATGGGAAATTCATATTGGAATGCCGAGTAAGTTGTTCTTAACCAGAGCAAGGACTCCCCATAGTTACTCTGGATTTTGCCCTTACTCTAGATTCCAATATCAATTTCCCATAGGTTTTCACTAGGTGGTGCAGTAACTACAGATGCACGTAAACTCTCTTATGTGCTTCCGTAGTTATTCTGGGTTTGGAGGTAAGTTGTTCCCAGAGGGAAATGGTAGCCATGAAAAGGCACCTAAAGTTGGAATACAGCAGGACAAATTCCCCTACCTACTTCATAATCTGGATCTAAGCCCTGTACAGCTGCTATGTATTGCTTAATTTGACATAGTAAAGAAGCATGGCCTTTCATTAACTGCTCCTTTCTTATCTGCTCCCCCATATTATCAGAGCTCCTGTTGTGTTCACTGTCCAATGTCTTTGAGCATACATACTCTCTTACCTTTTGTGAAACAATTGACCTTTTTTAAAGGTAGGAAAATAATAGCAACAAGATTCTTACCCCAGCCCTTCCCCATCCTTTTGCTATTTGTATTATTGCTGGCAAAGAAGAAATATGAAACAAAGAGGTAAATATAGTTATAATAAGTTGAAACCATTTGCGAAAATCTCCATGCCCAATTAATATCGAGGTGTCTGCTTACTGCTGCCATGGCATGTAGAAATCCTTGCTCGACCCCCAAGCTATGCCAGCCGACATCTGCCACCATATGAGACGCAATTCCAAAGAGAAAAGCCACCAGTTTCTCTGTATCCTAAATGCAAGCAATGAAAAATGCATGATACTACAGTAATTTGACTGAAATTAAACATCATCCAGAGAGACGAAACAGATACAGAAATACCATATACAGTGGCCCCTCATGTAATAAACACCTCACATAAATAAACATGTTACGTAAAGTTCACGTAACAGACAAAAATTTATCTAGGATTCTGTTTCATGTAACAAACTGTGCTTCACGTAACAAACACACTTATTGGCTGTTGGGGCAGACACGCTGGCTGGCAGCCCTTTTAAAAAGCATAAGGGCTGCCTAGCACGCCTGCCCATAGTGAAAGCAACACTTCCATGCTGTTCCTTCTGTGGCCGGGTGTCCGCTGGGCAGAGGGAGAGAAGAGCAGTGGAGAAGAGGGAAGCAGCTCAGGACTAGCCAAAAGGGAGCAGGGGAGAGAGAGGCTCAGGATGGAGAGAAGGAGAAAGTGGGGAGACACTTGGAAAGTGTCTTTGATTGCAGCCTCCTAACCATGTTAAATGGGGCTTACTCCCATGTTTAACTCCCATGTTAAATGGGGCTTACGCCATGTATTTAATGAGGCTTACTCCCAGGAAAGTGTCTTTAGGATTGCAGCCTAAGAAGACTTCATAGGGTCATGCATGTTTTGAATTCAATTCCAGTGTTTTGTCATCATTTTTACATCCAGTCAATATTTTTATATGAATATTTTTTGAGTTTTGGAACCAATCATTTGAGTTTCCATTATTTCCTATGGGAAAATCTGCTTCACGTAAAGAACGTTTCACGTAACAACATGCCTCTGAAACGAATTAAATTTGTTATGTGAGGTACCACTATACCTGATATACGATGAAAGCTTGCTTAATGCTTTTATCAACACAGGATGGAAGTTCAGGAGCACTTTGAACACTACAAAGGGCCAATTTGCAGTGCTAACAAGCTGTGCAGGGGACTGTAGTTTTCTAATCTAGAAAATTAAATCTAAGGAGTCAGAGGCACTCCAAAGAATTATCTGCTTCACAAGGTCCCTGGTATTTTTAAGGCCCAATCCTAACCAACTTTCTAGTGCTCATGCAACCACAATGCAGCCCTGAGATAAGGGAACAAACATTGCATTACCTTAAGGAGGCCTCTGTGACCCTCCTTCTGTCACAGAACGCAGCACAGGTTAAGTAGGATTGGGCTGTTAATGAATCATAGTGGCACACAATTTATGGTTTTTTAAGTAAATGCGCATGAAAATTAACAGTGCACATAAATAGTCCTTTCATGTCATACAGAAGGTAGAACCTGAACGATTAACAATATAGGTTGTCCCTTGTTATCCACAATGGTTCTGTTCCAGAATCCCTCTCCCCATGGATAAAAAAATCCATGGATTAAAAACCAGTACAAAATAGATTTAAAGATCCACTTTGAGGTTTTTTTGTCCCTCCATTGCTTCATTGTGCCTCAGTATTTGCAGGGGTTTGATTCTAAGACACCCTACTGATAGAAAAAAAACCTTAAATAAAAGCAGTTTAAAAATTTTTTAAATGTGTTTAAAAACACCTTGGTTGGTCATGCTGCGCTTTCCGGAAAATTCATTTTTATGACACCCACAAAACATGCTATGGTAGTGGAACACATGTTCCACCAGCACAGTTCAGTTAGGGTAGGGTCCTGAAATTCAAACAGATGAAATCCTGATTTGCTATACATTACACATGTAGTGTATGGCATATCTAATGTAGATGTTCTTATTTAGTGTTTTAAGATGCTTGTTTTAACTGTTTTTAAAAGTACTGTATTTTATTGTAGGTGTTTTTATGCATTGTTTGTAAGTTGCCTTGAGTCCTTCTAGGAGAAAGGTGGGATAGAAATAAAGTTTATTTATTTATTATATTATTGTTATTTATTTTGCTACATCCCTTATGGCACTTTTGCTACACCCCCAGGCCAGCACAGGACTTGTGCCAGCCTAATGAGAGATTAGGATTGCACTCACAATGATATATGGCCTTCAACTTAAGCATTTTATGGGGAACATATTACCTCCACCCAGGGCTGTGGATAATTCTTCCTGATGTAATGAATACTGACATTGAGAAAAGGTGCCCAATGAGTGTCTTCAGATACTTGATGGAATATTCCTGAAATGCCAGAAGACAATAACAATTCATTATAAAAGATCAAATTTTATAAATTCATTTTTAATCAAAGAAATATTTGAATATTCAGAATCAGAACTACAACCTTCTGTATGCAAGGAAGCTCTAACACTGAACTACTGCCCCTCATCTGACTGAAAGCACTGTCCTACTGCTACCCTGAACATTGCAATCATTGAGCAGTCAACCTGATGTGGCACAAGTACAACTAGTGGGCATAAGGAATCAATTAATGTTGGGATATCAATTGCAAAACCCAAGAACAAAACTGAGGGAAGAAAAATTGACGTGCTTTAACAAATTGGTATTAGGATGAAATTATATCTTGGATTTTTATTAATGTTCCTCCTCCTTTAAGGGAGAGAAAGTGAAAACATTAGCATGCACAGCTATAGGTGTCGCTTAGTGTAAACATCCTTAATATTTTATGACATGAATATTTGTTTCCTATGAACAACATAAACCTGCCGTTTTGAAGGCAAGTGATGCAATATTTATTTCTAAAATAATCCTATTAATTTATATCCATTTAAGAGTTTATGACTCAAGCTGTATTTTTCATAAACTCTTTACTATTATTTGTTTATATAACTATTAGAATTATATTCTATCTGAGAACATTACCATTTTGCAGAGCATATACAATGTCCTGCAGCTATCTTCAAAAGATTCATTACATGAAAGTGCTATTAAGCACCGCCAAAGTACTTAGATATATAGTGATAGATGATAGAATTATGGTAATTTATACTCCAGACAAATTAAATTACTTCAATTCAAACTTCAATTCAAATTTATTGTACTGAAATAAGTGAAGCTAAAATACAGTTCTACTAAAACCAGTGAGATTAGGCAGCTTATTTATCAGACAGGCAGGACAATCCAGAGCAACTAATCTGTCCACATAAGAGCCCTTAGGTTGCCCTATCTAGCACTAGGTTGGAGCAACTGCAAGATGCTCCAGCCCAGTTACTCTGAAGGAGGCTTAGGGCAGAGCAAGGCAAGATAGGGTGCCCTAAGAGAGGTGGACCTGCTCTGCCCTAACTGGGGCAGCCTAAGCAGCTCAGGAGAGGCAAGTTGAGGGCATGTTTAGCATTGCCTAGGGCAGAGCAGTTACTCTGTATCCAAAGCCTGTTTCCAAGGCAGAAATGCCCTCTTCCAGCCCTCAGAGTTATACCACCTAAGGAGCAGGTATAGTAATGAGTAGACCCATAGAGGTCCATGATAAGGCCCGAGTAAGAATGGCAGTGTTGACCAAAAATCTGAGTTCTTGGCCAGCCTAGCTGCAACCCCTGCCTCTCAACCTCAGGATATGGAACAAACTATGGCTGCCCACAAACCTCAGGATACAGCAGGCCACTCCAAGAAGCCCCTTGTATTCACTGTAGAATGTACTGGCATCTCATCAGGGACTCCTTATAAGGCAGGCACCCAGTGGCGTCACCAGAGTGGTGCGGCTGGTGTGGGCTGCATTGGGGATGCGCTCCGTATGGGGTGATGTGCAGGAGGAGTTTGACTGTCCTTTGGCAGGCCCTGGGCGTCAGCACCCCCATTCAGGCCTGCTCCAAGGCGGAGCAGCAGCCAGAAGCTGCCACTTGTCTGAGGAGCTGGCCTGAACGGCCATCTGAGGTACACTGCACAGAATCACACTGAGCATGTCGAACAGCTTCAGAGGAGACTTCCTTAGAGCAGAGAAAGTCCGCGCCTCTGCACAGCCATTCGGCCTCACTCAGGAGGCGGAGCGGCAGCCGAATGGCTTCAGAAAGAGTGCTGCACAGGCACCAACTCTGACGCCTGCACAGTCTCCCCCGAAGCCAAAAGGCTTCAGAAAAGTACTGCGCAGGTGTCAGAGATGGTGCCTGCGCAGTACTCTTTCTGAAGCCAGTTGGCTTCAGAAACAACTGCGCAGGCGCCAACTTTGGTGACTGCGCAGTCCAGGTAGGGGGGCGCGCATCCCAGGGATGACGCACAGACTTCCGCACCAGGTGATGTGCAGAGTCATGTCACCACTATAGGCACCACAGCTGTTCCTTGTTCAGTGTGATCTGAGGGGTGTCTCCTCAGGAGCAAGTCTTCCCCTTGTGTCAATTACTTAGCATGCTCTGGAGCAGTTAGGGCAGCCCAGGCTTCCTGACTCTCTGGATTCAGCATAACTTTCTGCTCTGGATACAGAATAGTTAGGAGAGTGCAGTTAGGTCAGAGCAGGCTGAATTTGCTCTAGATTGTGTCCTTAGACAGAATCAAAACAGTTTGCCTTCCAAGTTTACACACTAGTTCCTTCCTTTTACAAAGGAGCATCTAGTTTGTGATTTACTGTATATGCTCCTCATGAGCCCTGTTGCTTATTTTCTATAGTTTTCCAGAGCAGTCACTTCCTGCAGAAATACTAAGTTCTATTTATATTCCCTACTGGTATAATTACAAGTATGGTTTTAGCCAGCCAGTCATAGAATCATAGTCCAACCCCTTGCCTATAGCAGGAAATTGTCATCTCAAACCCTGGCCTGCTGATTAACAGTGTCTTAACCACTTGCGCCACCAAAGGTACGAAATGTTTTAACTGCTTGTCTCTGCATTATTCAGAAAAATAAAACAAAAAAGGTTTTTTTTACCATTCTTGCAGATAACTGAATAAAAAGCATCAGGGTAAAGGCTTCCAGCCTGATATGCATCTTGGTGGTTTAGTAACAGCTGGACAGGAGGATGAGCAACAGGAATCAAAAGGAAGAGGAGAAAAAGGAATATTACCACTATGTATTTACTTATTTCTTTAGCATATTCTGTATTACTGCAAGCAAGAATTTGTTACAACTGTTTTGTTGTTTTGTATTATGACTGCATTTCTGTATGTGTATTCTGTTTTGTATTATAACTGTATTTCTGATGTAGTTTGACTCAGAGCACTTTCCTTACCATGTCTACTCAAAAGAAAGCCCCATTGTGTTCAATTGATCTTACTCTCAGGAAAGTGTCTTCAGGATTGCAGCCTCAGTGGTGTACCTATGTCATTTGGCACATTTGGCACATTTTTTGACAACCCATACATCAAAATTATTTAATTATAAGTATTAATAAGTACAATTAGATCTTAATATTTTCATATGTAAAAGATCACCTTATCAATTAAGCCTTTCTTTTATTCTTTTTTGGGAAGAGAAGGCTTCATTTTGAAACACTTGTTGAGCGCCACTTTGATTGGATTGGAACCATTCTGGTGGCCTTGCATTTTCTCTGTGCCTGACCTGAACATGAGCCAAGTCACATTTGCTTACTCACAAATAAACACAGCAGTGTAGCTCAGATCCACTTTCCATAGGGCTCAATGCAATTATCAGGGTCTCCTTCTGGGTTGATTGGTGGGGGGCCATGTTCACTGGATCAAGATGATTCTGAGGGTGTTGGATTCCTCACAGTCTGCCCTTTCCAATGTTTTAAAGCACATTTGCCTACCCACACGATGTGGCACAATGTGGCTCAGTTTCACTTTCGATACGGCTCCATGCATTTTTGTTTTTTGGTCATAACTTTTGATAGGAAGGAGATATTTCAAAGATTTTTATTGGATTCTACTGGACAATACGCATCCAATGCTATATGACTTGATGGGATTAGTCCAAATTATTTGAGTGACTTTTGTAACCCCTGTGTGTCACCCCCCTTAGGGTGGTACCCAGAGTCCATCCCCCCAGGCTCCCTTAGGGATGCTACTGGTTTGACCAAATCTGTATTAATAGCTATATAATAATTATATACATTATAGTACAATATATGTATTAATGTATTCTATTCAATACATTCAAACAACTATATATAATTTAACTACATGAATTCAAAATAGCTTTGATATATTAACAGATGTTTTTATACTGTATTTTGAACAAAGATAGAATAAATCAATCTTAAACAGCTTAAAGTCTAAAACAGCCAAAAGATAATCAAAAGGGAAACATATTGCACATTAGAATATGATATAATATATAAACATGCTGCTACCTTCTTGTAGTCAAGATTTCCCTCTTGTTTGCCAAAGAATTCCAGAGCTCTGTGAGCTGGAAAAGAAATATTATAGTACAACAGGTTACTCTAATTACATAAGTTTAATAATGCAAAAATGCAATTAAGGCTGCAATCCTAACCTCCATTAGGCTGGCCTAAGCCCTGGCACTAGACCTGGGGGGTGTCACAAAAGTGCCTGGGGAGGGTTAGCCCAGTGCACAAACATGCGCTTGCCTCCCAACATCACATGGGAACAGGAAGACCAATAAATTGGGCCGGCCTAGGTTAGGATCTCTAATTGGGATGCTGTATATGTGCCTAATAACAAATTTCTGCAATAAACGTAGGCTGCAATCCAATAGATATCTAAGAATACCTATAATATTTTACATGCTCACCTGACAGTAAACTACTAAAATCAGTGGAACTTACTTCTAAAGAAGCATGGATTGCACTATAATTAGCTTACTATAAAAGTAGTATTAAACTATGGAATCTATTATATTTCTGAGAAGCCATTCTATACATTTTATGCTGAAATCTAGATCAGCAGAAAATATTTACATTTGCTCATCCTATTAAATCTAATTTCATTTAATTCACTGCTAATTATTATAGGAACATATGCAAATTATCAGAAGAAAATGATTAAAATGAATTAGCAGACACACCTGTATAAACTATAGCTGACGTTTACAACCAACCAGTGCTATGTCCAATTAAATGCCTAGCTTTTATCCCCCAAATTCTATAAGGTTTGTTTTTTAAAAATCCATTGTTTCAAATGTTGGACAGGGAAGCTATACTTGAAACTTCAGAATACATTTAGTATTTCTTATATGTACACACAATTAAGCCTAGGAGCTGAAAAGCACAATCCTAACCATGTCTACTCAAAAATAAGCCCCATTGTGTTCAATGGGTCTTACTACCAGGAAAGTGTCTTTAGGATTGCAGCTAAAATGTAATATTGTATACCATGAATGACTGAGAATATAGCATATAGTTCTACCATCTGTTCAGAATGCTACCTTTGCAGTAAGTTGATATTTCCATTACTGTACGGTCCTTACTTTACTTATCCCGTACTAGCTTTGCTAGCAGTTTAATGTGCAAGAGGCTATTTTAAATGCAGTTGCATATTTGCACATCTTAACACCCAGCACTGCCGCTGATTAAAGAACTTTGTTACCACATTTTGTCTCATCATATCTTACCTATTTCAATATGTGTTGATAGACCACAAGGTATAACTCTTTGGCAAAATGTGCAAAATACAGCCAGAATAGACCAGATCTTGAAAGCTTTCATGTTGCTGATCTTCTAATCTGCCTGATAAGGAATGGTTTGGAAACAACTTTCAGTAGGATGACTGTGACCTTTGAAATACGGGCTACAGACAGTGCATTTCTTAATCAAATATGAACACCGACAACAGCAGCTAACGCCTTTTTTGAAACGTTGTTGCAGTTTTCTTATTATTTACAGTACTTATCTGCCAGATATTTAGAAGTTTTCTTCTTTTAAAAGAAAGTCTGATTTCTTCTTTTAAACCTGATTTCCAGCCCAATCCAGAGCAACTAATCTGTTCACATAAGAGCCCTTAGGTTGCCCTATCTAACACTAGGTTGGAGCAACTGCAAGATGCTCCAGCCCAGTTACTCTAAAGGAGGCTTAGGGCAGAGCAAGGCAAGATAGGGTGCCCTAAGAGAGGTGGACCTGCTCTGCCCTAACTGGGGCAGCCTAAGCAGCTCAGGAGAGGCAAGTTGAGGGCATGTTTAGCATTGCCTAGGGCAGAGCAGTTACTCTGTATCCAAAGCCTGTTTCCAAGGCAGAAATGCCCTCTTCCAGCCCTCAGAGTTATACCACCTCAGGAGCAGGTATAGTAATGAGTAGACCCATAGGGGTCCATGATAAGGCCCGAGTAAGAATGGCAGTGCTGACCAAAAATCTGAGTTCTTGGCCATCCTAGCTGCAACCCCTGCCTCTCAACCTCAGGATATGGAACAAACTACGGCTGCCCACAAACCTCAGGATACAGCAGGCCACTCCAAGAAGCCCCTTGTATTCACTGTAGAATGTACTGGCATCTCATCAGGGACTTCTTATAAGGCAGGCACCCAGTGGCGTCACCAGACTGGTGCGGCTGGTGTGGGCTGCATTGGGGATGCGCTCCGTATGGGGTGATGTGCCGGAGGAGTTTGACTGTCCTTTGGCAGGCCCCGGGCATCAGCACCCCCATTCAGGCCTGCTCCAAGGCGGAGAATCAGCCAGAAGCTGACATTTGTCTGAGGAGCTGGCCTGAACGGCCATCTGAGGTGCACTGCGCAGAAACACACTGAGCATGCCGAACAGCTTCAGAGGAGACTTCCTTAGAGCAGAGAAAGTCCGCGCCTCTGCACAGCCATTCGGCCTCACTCAGGAGGCGGAGTGGCAGCCGAATGGCTTCAGAAAGAGTACTGCACAGGCACCAACTCTGACGCCTGCACAGTCTCCCCCGAAGCCAAAAGGCTTCAGAAAAGTACTGCGCAGGTGTCAGAGATGGTGCCTGCACAGTACTCTTTCTGAAGCCAGTTGGCTTCAGAAACAACTGCGCAGGCGCCAACTTTGGTGACTGTGCAGTCCAGGTGGGGGGGGGCGCATCCCAGGGATGACGCACAGACTTCCGCACCAGGTGATGTGCAGAGTCATGTCACCACTGTAGGCACCACAGCTGTTCCTTTTTCAGTGTGATCTGAGGGGTGTCTCCTCAGGAGCAAGTCTTCCCCTTGTGTCAATTACTTAGCATGCTCTGGAGCAGTTAGGGCAGCCCAGGCTTCCTGACTCTCTGGATTCAGCATAACTTTCTGCTCTGGATACAGAATAGTTAGGAGAGTGCAGTTAGGTCAGAGCAGGCTGAATTTGCTCTGGATTGCAGCCTTCTTCTTTTAAAACAATCTGATTCAAAATTACAGTAGCATGGTTTGTTTTCCATAGACATATGTGCAAAAATGCCTAGAAGAGAGAAACTATATTACTGTATGTAATTTGACAATTTTTCTCCCCCTGCATTACATTGCCTACTAAGTAAGAGGCCAGTCCTTTTGAATTTTGTTGGACTGGTGCAGCTGTGCCAATGCAATTATTGCATTAATCTGCCTGATAAGGAATGGTTTGGAAACAACTTTCAGTAGGATGACTGTGACCTTTGAAATACGGGCTACAGACAGTGCATTTCTTAATCAAATATGAACACCGACAACAGCAGCTAACGCCTTTTTTGAAACGTTGTTGCAGTTTTCTTATTATTTACAGTACTTATCTGCCAGATATTTAGAAGTTTTCTTCTTTTAAAAGAAAGTCTGATTTCTTCTTTTAAACCTGATTTCTTCTTTTAAAACAATCTGATTCAAAATTACAGTAGCATGGTTTGTTTTCCATAGACATATGTGCAAAAATGCCTAGAAGAGAGAAACTATATTACTGTATGTAATTTGACAATTTTTCTCCCCCTGCATTACATTGCCTACTAAGTAAGAGGCCAGTCCTTTTGAATTTTGTTGGACTGGTGCAGCTGTGCCAATGGGGTGCATGATGCACCATCTGGTAGAGGTACAATCAGTGAGGCTTCCTGTACACATGTGTTCGCTTACCTTTGGAGATTGCAGCTGCACTGTACTGGTAATCTGGACAGGGTTGGGCCCTACAGTCTTATAAGTAAGAAGTAGGCATCAGCGGGGCATCACTAGGATTCGCGCCTCTCGGGTGCGGGAGGCCAGCACAGCACCCCCATACATTGGGTGGAGCAACAATATGAATGGTTGTTTTCTTTATACACAGATTTTTTTTAATCCATGGGAGGTTCCAGAATGGAACCATAGTGAATAACAAGTACTGTAATTCATTATGTAAATAGTTATATACTAGCAGAATTGACCCATTGTTGCAATATTAAAATTTCAAGAATATTTGTGGTCCCTAGACATGGCTGGGTACTGCTGGGCACCAGGTTCTAGCACTAGGTGACAGGCACTGGGCAGCATGCACTGGACAGCAAGCACCAGTGGGCACTGAGTGGCGCTGGCCATCGACAAGCACTGAGCATCAGAGGATGCCAGGGGACAGCGGTATGAGGCAACAAGCTCCGAGAATCCCTACTGGGGACCAGGCACCATTGGGAGCAGGGACCACTAGGCAGGCACAGTGAGGTGGACAGCGGGCACCACAGCACTACCAGGCAGTGGGCACCATCAGCAGGTACCAGGTATTACTACTGCGAACCAGGCACCATGAAACAAACCAGGCACCATAGAAGCATGAAATTTGGAAAGCGTATTCCTCCTGTGATGCAAAGACCCTTAAGAACCAATTTGGTGCACAGTAGTGCCCAGTGGTGCCTGCTGCATAGTGTTGCCCATTGGTGCACTGTGCCTGCTGGTGCTCAGTGCTTGGTTCCCGACCCAATGTCCATTGGTGCTCGGTGATTCCTGCTGGTTGCTGCTCCCCACTGGTGCCTGCTGGCTAGGTGGTGTCCAGTGCCCTGTGCCCAGCAGGTATGCCCAATGATCTGTGCATGCTGCCCAGTAGATTTTTGTGGTATCTGGTAGGGTGCTGTGCCCTGGACCCACAAACATTCTTAAAATTTTACTCCTGCAACAATGGATCAATTCCGCTAGTACTATATATGGGCTAGGCTGTGGGTGGCGCAAGTGATAAAGATGCTGTGCCTGTTAAACAGAAGGCCAGGGTTTGATTCCGGGGTCGGCCCCACAAGGTGAGCTCCTGTCCTTAGCCCAGCTCTGCGACGCCAGCTGGATCCAATTGTATTGGCTCTGCTTTTCCATTGGACTAATTCAGTGGCGTGGAGAGGGGGGATTTGCTGCTTAGGTAACAGCCTATCCTCCATAACAATCTAACCCAGGCTTTCGTGCTTCTCATGCAGCGTATGCAGCGCCGAGCACGATACCATCGTCTTTCAAGACTGACGGAGGCCTGCTTTTTTTATATATATGGGCTATTTATATTACATTACATAACATGCAAGTTTTCAATTGTACTTGTGTGAAAAACAGGTTAAACTCCTGCTAACTGGGCAAGAGGCACTCTTTCAAGTGAGTACTCCTCTTTTATTTAGCAGGGGGAGAGTGACTGACCCTCCTCACCCACCAATGTCTTTTATATAGCGGTGTTCTGTAGCATCTTTTTAGATTGTAAGCCCTTTTAGGACAGGGACCCATTAGCGTTTAGTTGTTTCATTTTCTCTATAAACCACTTTGTGAAATTTTATTGAAAAGTGATAGATAAATACAGTTTGAGTGACTGATTAATTGATTCATTGATTAAAACCACTGCCTTAGGACTGACTCCATCTTGAAAAACATTTTGGAACAACTGGAGGAGTAGTGTCACTTAAGCTACAATCCAGAGTAACTACGGGACCTTTTACACCAACGTAGTTACGGTGCCACCTATGGGAAATCTATGGGAAATGCATAGAGCAATCCAGAGTAAATGCCTTTTCCCATAGTTACTCTGGATTGTAGGGTTAGCAGACTGGAAAAGAAGTTCCTTTTCTTGAATCTCACTTCAACAGGTTGAGACAACTGGGTGGCTTCAAGATCTAGCTAATTGTTTTGGCTGCAGCTAAGATTCTCCTGATTCTCCATCTGATTGAGATGAATCAGAATTAGTGACCTGATGAGAATATATTTTCTCATCAAAAATTCAGCAGGT
Source organism: Cryptoblepharus egeriae (assembly GCA_030015325.1). Lineage (NCBI taxonomy): Eukaryota > Metazoa > Chordata > Lepidosauria > Squamata > Scincidae > Cryptoblepharus > Cryptoblepharus egeriae. The sequence goes on along the minus strand of JAREYC010000003.1, from coordinate 60,328,955 downwards.
CTAAATCTCTGGCTGGCTAAGAAATAAAAGTATAAAAACTAAAAGTGTAAAAAAACTATGTAATTGGGAAGGAAACAGCTACTCTTATGGGGACCCAAATATATATATGCCAACATGGATGGCTGTTTGGATTATTGTTTTATCATTGTTTATTGTTTGCATTTAGCTGCTTTAGGTATCCTTCCGAGTAAGAAAGGTGGGATATAAATGGAATAAATATATATACTGGTATTTGAAATTGAAAAGTCACTGACTGACACACTCACTCACTCATCAACACCCAGCCTAAACCACTGGACATAGAAGCCTGAAATTTGGGGAGGGTGGTCCTTCCATGATGGAGGCACCCACTAAGAATTGATTTTTGGAAATTGAAACTGAAAGGGGGGGGTGAAAAGGGACATTTATGTCCCTATACTGTACATTGAATAATCATATTTTTCAATGTACTGTACTTACATTGAAGAGTGTATTCCTTTTGTGATATAGGGGCACACTAAAAACAGATTTGGTGCCTTGTGCTGCCTGGTGCTGGGCACCATGGTTAGGATTAGTCACCCACTGCCAGTGCCCAGTGATGACTGCTACCCATTCCCTGTGCTTGACGGTGCTTGGTGGTGCCCACTGCCCACTGAACAGTGTTGCTCAGTGTCCTTGCTGCCTGATGGTGCCCGCTGCCCGGTAGGGATGTCTGCTGCTGCCTGCCTCTGCCCCTTGATGTGCTCTGGTGGTGCCCAGTGCCTGTTGGTGCCCATTGCTTGCCAGTGTCTGCTGTCTGGTGCCCAGTGGTGCCCAACAGTGTGCAGGGCCCACAAATATTCTTGACCTATTACCTGCAATGGTGGGTAAACTGTGCTAGTAAATAAATAAATTGAGTGTAATTTATTTATTTTCTGAAATTCCTAAATGCCTTTCAAAATGTCATCCTGATCCTATTCTTTAAATAAACAATTCCATTATTACAGGCTTGTGACTATGGCTGCAATCCTAATAACACCTTCCTGGGAGTAAGCCCCATTGACTATAATGAGACTTACTTCTGAGTAGAAATACTTAGGATTGGGCTCTATGTCAGTATAAAAGGAACTGGATTCATGACAGAACCCAAGCCCCAAAATTTACTCAGAAGTAAATCCCATTCAAGTCAATGGGGCTTACTCGCAGGAAAGTGTCAAGGACTGCAGCCCTACAGCCAATCCTGTGCCTGTCTACTCAGACGTAAACCCCATTCAAGACAATGGGGCTTACTCGCAGGAAAGTGTCAAGGACTGCAGCCCTACAGCCAATCCTGTGCCTGTCTACTCAGACGTAAACCCCATTCAAGTCAATGGGGCTTACTCGCAGGAAAGTGTCAAGGACTGCAGCCCTACAGCCAATCCTGTGCCTGTCTACTCAGAAGTAAATCCCATTCAAGTCAATGGTCCTACTCGAAGGTAAGCAGAGGGGACTGGCCCTGGTTCGGTGCGCACCGGAGAAGCCAGCAAGCAGCCCTCGGGGAGGCGTTCCAGGAGCGCTTGGCCCTCGCTCGCCCGCCCCCGCTCCTCCCTCCGTCCCCCACTCGACCCCGCCATGGCGACTCTGTTGGCGTCGTGGAGGCTCCGCGGGCCCCTCAGCCGGCGGCGGCTTCCGGGGAAAGCCTGGGCCGGGCCCTCGAAGGCCCCTCTCAGCAGCGGCAGCGGCGGCCTGGGCTCCCTGGTGCGCTCCGGAGGCTTCGTGGGAGGCCGCTGGCTGCAGGCGGAAGACGCCTTCCCGGTGCGCGACCCGGCCAGCGGCGCAGAGCTCACCCGGGTGGCCGATTGCGGGGTGGCGGAGGCCCGGGCAGCGGTGAGGGCCGCCTACGAGGCCGGGCACGGCTGGAGCCACGTCCCCGCCAAGGTCAGGAGGCTCCCGGGGAAAGGGACAGGGACAGGAGCACCCCAGGCACTCAGGGGCCCCTCAAGGAACAGGGCTCTCTGCTGGGGACATGTGTGTCTGTGTCTGTTTGTGTATATATATATGTATATACGTGTGTGTGTATATGTATGTGTGTGTGTATATATGTGTGTGTATGTATATATGTGTATGTGTATATATATATATGTGTGTATATATGTATATGTGTGTGTATATATATGTGTGTGTGTATATATATGTACACACACTCATATATATACACACACATATATAGTATGTGTGTGATATGTGTGTGTGCATATATGTATACATAAGTAATTATGTATATTATATATACTATTATATAATATTTTATGTATACATTATATTATATATCTGTATATTAAAAGCAGGCCTCCGTCAGTCTTGGAAGACTATGGTATCGTGCTCGGCACTGCATACACTGCATGTGAAGCACGAAAGCCTGGGTTGGATTGTTATGGAGGATAGGCTGTTACCCAAGCAGCAAATCCCCCCTCTCCACGCCACTGAATTAGTCCAATGGAAAGGCAGAGCCAATACAATTGGATCCAGCTGGCATCGCAGAGCTGGGCTAAGGACAGGAGCTCACCTTGTCTTGTGGGGCCGACCCAGGAATTGAACCCTGGCCTGCTGGTTAACAGGCACAGTCTTAACCACTTGCACCACCCACAGCCCACTATCTGTGTGTGTGTGTGTGTGTTTATATATATAGTGTGTGTGTGTATATACACACACACAGAGAGAGATAGTATACACCTGTATGATATATCCTATATACCGTGCCAATACAGCATTCTATTATATGCAATATATTATGTAAAAGGTGTGTGCAGCTATCCACACATGCGCGCAAACGCGCACACACACACACACACACATAGAGACAGACAGACAGACAGACAGACAGACAGACAGATAGATAGATAGATCTACAATATTTATATACCACTTTTCAACTACAAAGTTCACAAAGCAGTTTACAAAGAAAATGAAATAATAGCTAATTAATAGCTAATGGCCCCTGTCCCAAAAGGGCTCATAATCTAAAATGCAAAAAGAACACCAGCAGAAGCCACTAAAACAGACATTGCTGGGGAATGGAGGGCCAGTTACTCTCCCCTTGCTAAATGGAGGAGGAACACCCACTTGAAAGAGTGCCTCTTGCCCAGTTAGCAGGGGTTACCAGTTATCGGGGTTTTATATAAATATAAACTGACACTAAAAATGTCAAGGCTCACCATCAGTTTTTTTTATTTTACCATTGACAAGGCACGCCACGCTGCTGGTTGGGGGCTCAAAACCTCCAGTTGTCCTAGTAATAAAAAACCTTTCTCAGATTCATGCTGCACTCCTTCAGACCATCCATAGCACACCAGTGTACCCAGAACAGTGGTGGAAAATTGCTGCCTTATAACATAGCCGTGAAACTCTTACTGGTTGTGGAACAGTCTCCTCAGTTGAGGGGCTTTTCCCCAGTGATGGAGAGAAAGAGGGTCTAAATTGAGCTTTAAAGTTGGGTTTAAGTTGACCATGACGCTGCTCTGGAGTGTATCAAGAAAAAATTGTTTCTCCAAACTTGAACAGAATTTCTCCCTCCAACTCAACTTTCGCCTTTGATGTTAAATGTGGCAAAAATTAAGACACTATGGCTGCAATCCTAAAGACCCTTTCTTGGGAGTAACACAGTGGGGCTTATTTTTGAGTAGTCATGCTTACAGTTGTGATCTATGCCTGCAATCCTAGCCTCTAGGCTGGCCTAAGACCCAAGACCCAGCATAAGTCCTGTGCTGACCTGGGGATATCACCAAAGTGCCGTAAGACAGTTGTGTGCCACTCCAGGGGGAGGGTTTGCTTCCCTACATCACCACAAGAATGGGAAGACGTAGGAAGTTGTGCTGGCCTAGGTTCGAATTGCACCCTATGTGTCTTCCAAGGTGTTTTTACAAGTAATACTACAATAGGGCAGAAGATAGTTATTAACTGTGAATCTACTTTACTGAAAAATCTTGTTGAAATTTTCTTTCTTATTCAGGAAAGAAGTGTTTTACTTCGAAAATGGTATAATTTGATGATAGAGCATAAAGATGACCTTGCAAAGATCATTACAGCTGAGAATGTAAGTATATACAGAAGGAAAATGTTTCCTTTTGGGAGGATAAAATTAAGATTGTAGGATAGAAGAATCTCACCTTGTGTTGAACACAATGGGGCTTACTTCTGAGTAGACATGGTTAGGATTGTGCCTGTGAGGGTATCTGGAGAGGTATCTTGTGGTTGGTGTTGCATAATCCTTCTATTACCTGCCTTTAATCCTCTGGCAATTTTAACACTTTCCCCCTTGTTTGGCTCCATAATTGTACACAGTAAAAAAAATGTGGGGGTGGTACTGATTTACTGAGAAAATTGGCAGACACAGAAGGGGGTAAGCACGTCTCTTATAGGATGTAGGATTTGGGAGATTACCTTTATAGCAGAGTTTGAGGTTCGGAAGGTTTTCTTTTATACCCTGGCTGTTTTCTACTATTTATATATAGTGTACTCAAAAATTAAAAAATAAAAATCAGGCTGTGACCAGAGTCAACTTTATGAAGAATTTGCTAAAATAATTCTGATGTAGATTCATATATTCAGCTTCTAGTTTTCACCAGAGTTCCTACTATGTGAGTGAATCAGGAGCCTTAGCTTCTGCACCTGCTTGCACAAAGGTGTGGGAGCAGCTGCTACTGAGCAGGTGTTCTAACTGTCTAACTGACATTTCCAACTGTCACTGAACACCTGGCCCAACTGTCAAATATCTCCATATATAGATGTGTTTACCTCCTCCTCCATATATACATGTGTTTACCTCTATTACCTTCTTCTGGCTCAAACAAGTCGGTATTGCACTTTCCAACAGGTACCTTTGGGCAGTGGGCATCACTGCACAATGGGCAGCAGGCACCACAGGGCACTGGAGGGTACCAGGGGTCAGTGGGCACCACCAGGCACTACTTGGCAGTGGGAACCATTGAGCAGTGCATCCCTGGGCAACATCATCCCTACTGGGCACCACCGGCAAAGGGCACAAACAGGCACTACCGGGCATCCCTGCCGGTCACCAGGTACCAGGCAGGGGCGTCACACAATACCACTAGATAGCAGCAGGCAGCACCGGGCATCCCTTTCTAGGCACTAGTGGACACAGCACCAGAAGGCAGCAGTGGTTACCAGTGGGCAACACTGGGCAGCAGGCACCACCGGGAAACACTGGGTGTCAAATCAGTTCTTAGTGGGTCCTTACATCACAGAAAGAATACCCACCCAAAATCTCATGCTTCAAGGTCTAATGGTTTTGGCTGGCCATTGATCAGTCAAAAAATCTATTTTATAATTCATTCTGTGTGTTTTTCCATTCTGACCCTGGTGTAGGGAAAGCCAATGAGGGAAGCGCATGGTGAAATTCTGTATTCTGCTTCCTTCTTGGAATGGTTTGCTGAAGAAGCGAGGCGTATTTATGGTGACATCATTCCACCTCCTGCAAAAGACAGAAGAATCCTTGTACTAAAGCAACCTGTGGGAGTTGCTGCCATCATTACTCCTGTGAGTTATCCAATTGCTCAAATTTGTCAATTCTACTTGATGGCTCAGTGCTTGAATACTGTGCTTACCAACTGGACAACCAGAATATTGGCAGGTTGGCAGTTTAAGTCCAAAATTCAAGACCCCAGAGTGCTGCAAGCCAACTGTTCTGCTTTGTACATTCCTCTAGCAGTAAATGCATCTGTCTTTCTTTCAATGTAGTGGAATTTTCCAAGTGCTATGATCACACGGAAAGTGGGCGCTGCACTGGCGGCTGGATGTACAGTGGTGGTTAAACCAGCAGAAGATACACCTTTATCTGCATTAGCACTTGCGGAGGTAAGATTTTATACTGATTACCAGTGCAGCACACGTAGAATAAGATTCTTGAAGTTGGGTATTGGGTGTAATATTTCATATAACAGCGGTACCTCTCATAACAAGCATTTCGCGTAACAAGTAAAAATTTCCAAGAAATCTTGCTTCACATAACAAGTTCCGCTTCACTTAACAAGCAAGCACGCTATGGGCACATGTGCTATGCAGCCCTGACACTCCGTGCAGAGGCTCTTTAAAAAGGGCTGCTGGCCAGCGCTGCTGCCTCTAATTGCCCCCAACTTGGGGGTTGTTGCCTGGGGGTGCCAGATGCAACTGCCCCTAACGGTTCCCACGTGCCACCTTGAACCTCCAGCCGGCCACCTTGAACCTCCAGCAGCAGCCCAGGTAAGCCTCCCAGGAAAGTGTCTTTGATTGCAGCTTCCTAACCATGTCTACCCAGAAGTAAGCCCCATTGTGTTAAATGGGGCTTACTCCCATGAAAGTGTCTTTAGGATTGCAGCCTAAGCAGACTTCATAGGATCATGCACATTGAATGCATGTTTTGAATTCAATTCCAGTGTCTTGTTAACATTTTTACATCCAGTTAATATTTTTATATGAATATTTTTGGGTTGTGGAGCCAATCATCTGAGTTTTCATTATTTCCTATGGAAAAATCTGCTTCACTTAAAGAGCGTTTCACTTAAAGAGCATGCCTCCATTGTTAGGTCAGTACAGTACTGGAGGGTACTCCTGTTCCCTAATTATTTAAAATCCTATTCCATTGTTTTATGTTTTTATGAATACAGGTGTGAAGCCAAAAGCAACATTTGTTTATACCTACACTCACCCACACCACTTTATCTCCCTAATGGACATTCACAGCAGCTATATTCATGTTCAGCTTATGATTAAAATATTATAATATATGGACAGTCCTTTATCCAAGCTTACAGCTTGTGTTGCATTGTTCTTATTTCTCACTACAGCTCGCCAGTCAGGCTGGAATTCCTGCTGGAGTGTATAATGTAGTTCCTTGCTCCAGACAACAGGCAGCAGCAGTAGGGGAAGTGCTCTGTACTGATCCTTTGGTTGCTAAAATCTCATTTACTGGCTCAACAGCTACAGGAAAGGTATGCTTTACGTGTTGAAAGATTTCACTCTTGATTCTAAAATCTTTACAAAGCTTTCTTCCATTAGTGCTTAGAACATGGAGGGTGGCGCAATACAGGTAAATTTGGGAACTACTCAATTAAAAGTACTAATATCGAGCGGAAGGAGAAGACTAATTTCAATGGGATTTGCACTGAATCTCGTTAAAACATAAGAGCCCTGCTGGATCAAATGATTTATGTAATCCAGCGTCAAGGGCAGAAATAAAGTCTAATCCTCAAGAAGATTCAGAAAATCTTTCAATATCATTCCCCACATGATTTCCCATGTACATTGCAAGTCACAAACCATTTGCTCCAGATATTCCCATTAATGTGTGACCAAGTAATTACATTTGGTGTCCATTTTCAGTAATAAACATGAATTGGGTCAAGATCTAATCCCGCTCACAATCTCCACAAATCATCAGATTTCATTGAGTCGGGACTTTAGATTCATAACTTTAACCAAAGAAGTATCCATTAATGTGATTCATGTTCTAAGCACTAATGGAAGAAAGCGGCAATGATCTTATTACCAAAATGAATTCGAAGTCCCAGAAACAGACTCAGTGCTGAAGTAAGAAGGTATGGGATGGGCAGGTGGGATTTTCATACAAGGGCTATTTCAAATACTCCTGACTACTGTTAAATGTTGAATCAAACATTCAGTGCCAAGGCAAGCAAAGCATAAGAAATATAAGAAAGTCAGAAATTAAAACTAGAAGAATTATAAGCCAGAGTCTTGTAGTCTTTTGAGAGTGAATTTTTCCTGCTTATGAAGATCAATGTGTGACTTTGTAGGACACTTGCAGTGTCTCCGTGTCAGAATTAGAGAAAATTTAAGTTTGCACATTTATCTTTCTAGGTGTACAGATTTCTGTGTCTCCTGTATAATTGCAGATACTGCTCCGCCATGCTGCTGGCACTGTGAAGAGAGTCTCCATGGAGCTTGGAGGACACGCTCCATTCATTGTGTTTGATAGTGCTGATATAGACAAAGCAGTTGCAGGAGCTTTAGCTTCTAAGTACAGAAACTCAGGCCAGGTGAAATATTCTTTCTACTTATGTTAGTCTTATGAATCATTAATTTTTTTCTATCTACTTTTTTATCATTTGAGAAAAAAATCATTTTCTTTGTATCACATTATTGGGAAACAAAGGCTGCAATCCAGAGCAAATTCAGCCTGCTCTGACCTAACTGCACTCTCCTAACTATTCTGTATCCAGAGCAGAAAGTTATGCTGAATCCAGAGAGTCAGGAAGCCTGGGCTGCCCTAACTGCTCCAGAGCATGCTAAGTAATTGACACAAGGGGAAGACTTGCTCCTGAGGAGACACCCTTCAGATCACACTGAACAAGGAACAGCTGTGGTGCCTACAGTGGTGACATGACTCTGCACATCACCTGGTGCGGAAGTCTGTGCGTCATCCCTGGGATGCGCCCCCCCCCCCACCTGGACTGCACAGTCACCAAAGTTGGCGCTTGCACAGTTGTTTCTGAAGCCAACTGGCTTCAGAAAGAGTACTGCGCAGGCACCATCTCTGACACCTGCGCAGTACTTTTCTGAAGCCTTTTGGCTTCGGGGGAGACTGTGCAGGCGTCAGAGTTGGTGCCTGTGCAGTACTCTTTCTGAAGCCATTCGGCTGCCGCTCCGCCTCCTGAGTGAGGCTGAATGGCTGTGCAGAGGCACGGACTTTCTCTGCTCTAAGGAAGTCTCCTCTGAAGCTGTTCGGCATGCTCAGTGTGTTTCTGCGCAGTGCATCTCAGATGGCCGTTCAGGCCAGCTCCTCAGACAAGTGGCAGCTTCTGGCCGATTCTCCGCCTTGGAGCAGGCCTGAAAGGGTGTGCTGACGCCCGGGGCCTGCCAAAGGACAGTCAAACTCCTCCGGCACATCACCCCATACGGAGTGCATCCCCAATGCAGACCACACCAGCCGTACCAGTCTGGTGACGCCACTGGGTGCCTGCCTTATAAGGAGTCCCTGATGAGATGCCAGTACATTCTACAGTGAATACAAGGGGTTTCTTGGAGTGGCCTGCTGTATCCTGAGGTTTGTGGGCAGCCGTAGTTTGTTCCATATCCTGAGGTTGAGAGGAAGGGGTTGCAGCTAGGATGGCCAAGAACTCAGATTTTTGGTCAGCACTGCCATTCTTACTCAGGCCTTATCATGGACCCCTATGAGTCTACTCATTACTATACCTGCTCCTGAGGTGGTATAACTCTTGAGGGCTGGAAGAGGGCATTTCTGCCTTGGAAACAGGCTTTGGATACAGAGTAACTGCTCTGCCCTAGACAATGCTAAACATGCCCTCAACTTGCCTCTCCTGAGCTGCTTAGGCTTCCCCAGTTAGGGCAGAGCAGGTCCACCTCTCTTAGGGCACCCTATCTTGCCTTGCTCTGCCCTAAGCCTCCTTCAGAGTAACTGGGCTGGAGCATCTTGCAGTTGCTCCAACCTAGAGTTAAATAGGGCAACCTAAGGGCTCTTATGTGGACAGATTAGTTGCTCTGGATTGGGCTGCCTATCAAGATATTATCCAGCTTTCTAACACCAATGCAGATGTGCCACCAGGACATGTATTGTGTCCTTCGGGGAGGGCCTCCTCAGTCACTGAGGCCTATAAAGTTAAAGGGAATATTTTTCTTTTATCTTGGGTCTGCATTGCAGCTGCACTGAAATGTTCAAGAGGTTTGAGTCTTAAGAAACTTTCTTAATCTTACTGTCTTAATTTGGAGGCTGGATTATCCAGACTCTGCTAATCTAGTTTTGGAGGATAACCAAAGGCCAGTGATGTATCTTCAAAACAGTAAGATTTAATGGTATATAAAGGTATAAAGAGCTAAGACAAAAGTGGAAATGTCTTAAGTAATAACCTTATAACTTTGCCTTCCCTCTTCAAGCCCTCTGAATCACTCAAAAAAGTGTTCCTATTGGTTATTCAGCCATCAGGAACTGAACTTGGGTGAGTGGAGGGAGGCTAAAAAGGAAAGGGGAAAATCAGTTAAAATGCACCCTTTCCTCTTGTACAAGTTCTAGATACCAGGAGGTAGAGTTAGCTGGGTAAAGTAAATTGACATGGCTCCCAATTGCACAAAGGCAAAAGAAGAAACAGGAAAGGGGTGGAGAACGAAATCCTTAGTTACTTATGCTTAAAGAAGTAACTAGGCAAATGTTTGAGATGGAAGAAAGAACTATACATCCTAAGTATGCAGTAAACAAAGTCAGAGGGACAATATTATAATAGTGGTAATAGCACCAGTTTTTATTCTTTCAATTACAGCCACTAGATGACTAACAGAAAGCAAACATTTTTATTTTCAGACCTGTGTATGTACAAATCGCTTCCTAGTGCAAAAAAGGATCCATGATGCATTTGTGGACAAGTTTGCACAAGTTATTAAGAAAGAGCTACGTGTAGGCAATGGGTTTGATGAAGGGACTACACAGGGACCACTAATTAACGAAAAAGCTGTAGAAAAGGTAAATTTATTTTTAAATAAATTATTGATATAAATCTGGCCATCTCTATTTTGCGATAATAATTTCAGCCTGCTTAATACTATGGAATGTTATAATTCTCTTAAAGGTCAAGAGAGAAATTTCTTTAAAGTGGATTCTGTGTTAAATTATCGTTGATATCACTCTTAGGTTGAGAGACACATTCAGGATGCAGTTTCTCAAGGCGCATCCATCATTACTGGAGGAAAAAGGCACAGTTGTGGAAAAAATTTCTTTGAGCCAACTCTACTCAGCAATGTCACAACAGGCATGTTGTGTACAGAAGAGGAGACTTTTGGTCCCTTGGCCCCAGTCATCAAGTAAGGCATCTGCTTTGCAAGTTGCATGTTACCATTTTTCATGTAATTACTGAAGTTTGTTAACTCTCCTCTGTGGAATGAGCCATGCTGAAAAACAATGTGGGCAGTGCTTAGCATGTTTCATATTTTTGTCTAGGGTCTAGTTCATGAAGGAAAACTGGCTGCTCTTCCAACCCCAGCACATCATTCCTCATGTTAATTCCTAGTTTAAGGATCATGGGATGAAATACAGTTTTTGAGTTGGCAATTATTTCATAAATATTCTTTGTGGTTTTTCAGTGCAATCCTAAGCATGCCTATTCAGAAGTAAGTCCCATTGAGTTCAATAGTACTTACTCCCAGGAAAGTGTGGTTAGGATTGCAGCCTTCATTGTTTTTTTACTTTGGGGCAGCAGTTATTTTTGAATACATTAGTCCTTAACTCTGTGTGATGATGATTTGCATTTTAAACCAGTTGGAATGGTTGCTGACACCTATCCCAGCAATTTCCTGACCCATTATGTGCCTAATGATCACATCTAGATGTGGCACTTCTGAAACCTGTCTTTCCTATGCCATGTTTTTGTGTAAAGTCTGGGCATATCCACTTCCACTGCGAATTGCCCCAGGAGCCTCAGCACTCTGATTTCTCAACAAAGCAGCTGCCCAGCACAAAGCTATGCATAGAAGCATGGAAATACTGTCAATACTGTGACAATTTTTTTTGAAAGTGATCCTACTGGGTTCTGATGGTGAAAATCAAATAATTGAACCTCTGGCCTCTCCTTTTTTAACAGCACTTTTTACTCATTTCCTTTTGACAAACAATTTTTATAATCTCTTATTTTTAGATAAACTTGGGGAAAGGGCATTCATATCTTTTTCACATTGTTTCTCCCCTCCCTAGATACATCCAGTATTAGCCTAGGCTTTGGGTTGTTCAGTGCTAGAACAGCCTCTCTTAGGTTTTCAGGGGGGAAATCTAGACATTTACTCATAAGGAGACTTTGTTTGGAGAATGCTGATTATTGCCCCCTCAATTAGCTTAGTCTTCATGGAGTGACCCGAACATTACTGTATCTATTTAGAGGCCTATGGGCGCAATCCAGAGTAACTACGGGGAGTCCTTGCTCTGGAGTAAGAACAATTTACTCTGGATAGCAATATTAATTTCCCATACATTTTCACTGGGTGGTGTATGTAATGTCTCTTACGTGCTCCCATAGTTACTCTGGATTGTAGCCTATGTTACCTTAGTGAGGGAATGTATTAACCTTCCCAACATGTATGGGAAATGAATGCTATTTTTTTAAAAATACAGATGTATTCACTGATGCTGAAAAATAAACAGGTAACACATTGTTTCCCACTTGCAATAAAGCAAAACTTTTCAGCATCCAATTATTTTCTTCTGTTGCTAACATTATTGTCTATATTTGAAGGTTTGATACAGAGGAAGAAGCTCTTGCAATAGCAAATTCAACCAATGTGGGCTTAGCAGGTAAGTGCTTCCTTAATAGGTCAGCTACCTATGCTTAATGTAATCATAAAAGTCAAGGCATGACACAATATCTTAAAAATATTATTAGAAGAGCTTAAACAAACTGACATCTGAATCTCTAATTATTTCAAGCTTAGAGGAATAAGTATTTTCTCCAAAATGCTTGTTACAAAATGTCTTCTTACTGTGTCTTCTGTTACATCACCCAATTTGCAGGTTATTTCTACTCTCAAGATCCAGCACAAATTTGGAGAGTTGCAGAGAAATTGGAGGTTGGGATGGTTGGTGTTAATGAAGGAATTATCTCTGCTGTGGAGTCACCATTTGGTGGCATAAAGCAATCTGGGCTAGGAAGAGAAGGTTCAAAATATGGTATTGACGAATACTTGGAAATCAAGTATGTTTGTTTTGGAGGTTTACAATAACCATTTGTAATGTGTAACTAACACAGCCCGTAACAAATGATGTTTGGCATAATTTATAAGCTTCATTCAAGATCATTGTTCAATTCCTCTCTCCTTTAAAATGGTTATACATGTGCTATGTATGTATGATATTGTATGTAAAACACAAATTCTGTGTTTACATACATCTTCTTACCTACAGAACCTGTCTAAACCTTGGTGCAGAGAAGTATCATATTTTAGTTACTGATGTTAATTCAGAGGAATTGGGGAAATTTTTACTAATTAAGGTACCTGTGTTTGGAGATAACAAAAGAGCAAATGTTCCTTTGTGTTTCTCATATGAAGCAATTTGGAAGATAACATTATAATTAAAAATTGTGCCTAGTGTTACATTTAATCCTTTTTTAAATGCTAAGTTTTTTTAAAAAAAATTGCAAATCTTAGTGCTCCCAGAAGAATTTCAAATTCACAAGAAAACTCTTACCGGTATTTTCTTCAACTGTTTTGACTGGAGTCAAGTGTCCTTGAAGGCATATGTCCAAATCTGACTGAATACCTTCCTGTTCTTTTCATATTGCATGATTCAGAGAAGAACATATTTAAGAGACTTATGATTTGTGCCTGTAGCTGAGCCTGATGAACAAATACTAGATTATATTCAACAGCACAAAAATATTTGTGGTCACATATATTGAAAGATACCAGTGTCAGAGTTTGTTTGATTTTTGTATCTTTCCAATGGACAACATGTACTATAGGATCTTATAAGAGTCCTAATTTTGCACAAGACAATATTGAGATCCTAAGGGACAATAACGATGTAGCTGAAGACTGAATATACACATATGCAAGTGTTTTGCACACTTTACCAACAGCACTATCCTAACCCCTGGCTGGGCTGGCACAAGTCCTGTGCTGGCTTGGGGCTATTGCAAGTGTCATAAGGCACTTCTCCACCGCTCCTGGGGAGGTTAGGCCAGTGCACAGACATGCGCTGGCATCCCTGCACCACCAGGGAAAATGGAGATATGGGTGAGTTGTGCTGGCCTAAAATTGGTTAGGATTGTGGTAGCCATAAAAATAATCAATATTTTATTCAAAAGCCGCAGAAGGCCACATTTAAGTCCCAAAGAGGCTAAGGGGCCGATCCTAACAGGCTGCTATACCATCAGAACTCATGTTCCAACATTACCACAGCCTTCCTGATATCTCAGAATGCAATATACTGTCTCACGCAACTGGGCAGTCACTGGAAACAGCTGCTCAACAGCAACAATCCCAGATGCACCAGCATTGGCAGGTTGCTGGAAAGGGGGAAGGCATGGGAGTGAATAAGGTAGGGAGATCTGCAGAGAGCAATGTGTCAAGGGCAGGAAGGGAACAATTATTGGCAATGGCAGCTCACCAATATCCTATTCACCTGTCCAGTCCACATAGAGGTCTTTTAGTGTGAATGTCCCACCAATACCTCTTCATATAACCTGCTGGGTTTTTTTGCTTTACGGTGGCCTGCATTAAATTGACCATGTACTTTGTCTTGCAGTACTTCAGTAGGTGATCTACACTACTTTTAATTTAGATTTGTTGAAATTGTCATATGGGCATATTAAAGAGCTACCAGATGAACCCTATGACTTGCACCTATCTCATAAATTTTTGGTTTTTCTTAAAGTGCTAATTTTTGTTGTATCACAATGATTTTTGAGGCATCTTCCGGAGTGCCATGAAACATGGGAGATTTACAGAAATACTGTAAATCAATAAATAATGGCAATTCATAAATCACTGAGGGCACAATCCTAACCAATTTTCCAACTCAAAGGTAAAAGCAATGCAACTCCAAGGCAAGGAAGCAAACATTGTATTACCTTGAGGAGGCCTCCATCACTGCTGCTGAACTGCAGGATGCAGAACATACTCCACTAGCGAAGCTATGCCAGTGCTGGAAAGATGGTTAGGATTGCACCCTATGACTCTTGTTGCAGTCACATACCACTATACAAAACAGTTATTAACTCCTTGAGGTGCTGGAGGAATTAGTGCACAAGAGCAACAATTATAGCACAGTCTCTTTCTCACGAGGCAGACAGTTGCTCTTGTAACTTTTTGCTCATCTATTTGCATTCCAAATCTAGTCTGTAAATCAATAAATACTGCCTGCTATGTTAGCCCAGAACATGTAAGGAAGGTACATTCAGATGGCTAAATGAAGGGCTATTCATAGAGCTACAGTACACATATGTTATAGCCTAGATTCAGAAAAGGTTTTCAAGTAAATAGGTTAATTCCTATATGGAAAAATATGGTTGAATGAATCCATTCTTAAATTCACACATGGTTTGGTATGTGTGTTTGGTATGTGTGTCTTTTCATTCCTGAAAAATAAAACAAACTTTGTGGATAGTTGAAATTTGTCAGCTGTTTTAAGAGAATAACAAAACAGAAAGCACAGTAATGAAAACATGTAAAAAAAAAAACCTACTACTAGCTGTGAAATTTTACCTAAGAAATTTTTGCTGGAGCAGAGCCCAGTTGATTTTAATCAGTATTTGTATGTTTACATTAAAGATAGAAAACTCGTTGTGTTGTATAGTGTGACTCATTAAAAAGTGGCAATACTTGAATTCTTACATCTTGCTTTTGGGTTTTTCCTCTTAGCATACATTTGTACTATGGGTACAGGTCATTTCTGGTGGTTTGTGACATTTACAAGGTTGATTACGGTAAGTTATGTGCATCAAACACATAACAGGCTGCTACAGGGTGGGAGAGAAAGCACTGCTCCCAATCACCATCATAGCCACAGAAGATTGAGTGAAGTAATTTTCTTTAGGTGGGTAATTTAGGTGGGTCCTGCTGCTGAGTTTGGGGAACCACTGTACAAGGCAGTGGGTTTTTCCTGCAGATTCTGCTGCTCCATCAGAACTTATAACTCAATTTGGGAACCACTGGCTTAGCTTGGACCTGCAAAGTGCTTGGAGCATGGAGTGTTGACAAATAGGGATGAGAGGTTAGCTATACATGTTCCCCAGACACATGTAGTTTGATCCTTTCTCTCATATTTAGAGATAAATCTTAGAGTGATAATGGAAAACACCACAACCCAGTATAGTTTATCTGATTTACCGTCATGACTCAAAAGGCAAAATGGTTATACACAATGTGCTTGTTATTAAACGGCAATTTTTAAAAACTGGTAGTGATTTGGCATGCCTTTCTTCAGCAAAAAGAACATGCTCAGAACATGTCTCATTTTTACCACAATGGTAGGCCAATATAGCAAAGTACGTAAACTCCTTTGGGACTTCATTCACTGCATTATAAAATCAGACTAGATCACCAGAAAGCTGTTTTGTAGCTCTAGCAAAAACCCTCTACTTCAGTGATTCTCAAAGTGGAGAATCACTACTAAAATTCAAAGTAGAGAATCTATTAAAAATTCCAGGGGGGTTGCAACAAGCTTCACACTGCCCTCTTGGATGTGTCTCTCACTTGCTCCTCATAACCATGGGGAGGAGGAACCTGACCATGAAGAGGAGGAAGAGAGCAGCCAAAATGGCAACATCCACCTTGGCCAGTCTCACTCCTCTCTACGGTCACTGAGGAAAGCAACAAAAAGTGCTCAAGATGGTGGCACAAAGTGAGTTTCACCCAATCCCCCACAAGTAGAAGCAGCAGCTGGCCAAGAGCAGCAAAAGGATGAACCATAGCTCATCTTCTGGCCACCCCAGTCCCTCACCCCTGCTCATTGTAGGGGACCGTTCCACAATCCCTGAACAAGGGGCAGCTCTTGGGAGTCTTGTCATTGTCCTGAACTCTGCCCTGTGAGTAAGTTTCATTGAATACAACTGGACTTACTTCCGAGTAGGCAGGGAGAAACCAATGTCATAGGAAATGACATCACTTATGTCACTTCCTCTGATGTTGCTTCCAGCCATGACATCACTGCCAAGTTGATGCCATCTCTTCCTGGGGTCCCAAACCGATTGGCACGCTCCATAGAGGATCCTGTGCTGAACTGCCCAAGAACCGCTGCTCAACTTTCTTTTACAAGTAGTAGCTTTGCAATCATGGAGCAAAAAATAAAACATCGCCTAGGTCTTAAAAAAACACTGCACGCAGATCCTCCCCTATCAAACTGAGCAGGGTTTTATAAGCACTTGGTAAGGCTGTGTAGTCAGTCACTGGATTAGATATCACTACATAGTAAAAGTGATACATGAAGAATACATGTAGATACATGAGGCTGTAATCACACACTGTTTACTAATGAAGGTAAATGTGCATATTGACTTAAATAATTTCAGATAGAGGCACAGCCACAGCTTTCTGTGAGAAAGGACAGTAGGAAGTATCATTGATATGTGATCCTTGTAACAGTCTCAGCTCAAACTTGTGCAGTAACCTTTAAAAATCCAGTAGATACTACAGGAATGCCACCAACTGAGGCTTAATCCCATGCAAGTATTTCAAGAGGAGAGCTACAAGATGCTTCTCTCTTTGTTCCTTCAAAGAAAACACAAGTTCGTTAGGCCTATTTCTCCTTCAATGATGCTGGAAGATCATCTCATGTGCGACCAGTATCATTTCAGGAAAATAAAAAGCAAGGATCAAGATATTCATAGTTTGTCAGGTCAATCTGTCTGCATAATATGTTTATTCATTTATCTGTCTGTAGAACTATAGCTGAAGGAGATACCATTTTTTATGGAACCATTCCTGGCGTTCCTTGAATTCTCACTCTTTTCTCTACTGAAGATGGTATCCTGATCGCTGTCAAATTCAGACTCTGAAACCATGAGGCTGGAATTATGTTCTGTACTTCTGTGTTTTATACCTGGGGGGGGGGAAATGGAGTAAAGGAAAAATATTTATTATTAAAAATAGTATTTAGTAGTACATTGGTTAATATTTATTTAAAAATTATTATCCTACATTTCAACCTTCATAGGATAATCATCTATTTACTATCTATTATTTTTTAAATAAATTATCTATTTATTCAAAATTATAGTCTCAAATTATATTTTAGGGCCCAATTACTTGTTACATTAAATTACTTGATACTACTTTTTAAAAAAAAAAAAAAAAAAAGATAAATAGCAGCTTTAGGGTTCAAGTCTTTGCATTCACACTGAGGTTCTAGCATATGTTATCTTACTCCCACCTGAACCTGCCTCAGGAAGGAGGCTGTTCTTGGCACCAATGGCTGGATACAAGCTGCATAACAAAGTGTTATTGGAACTATGATAATAAATGGAAGCTTTCCCCCTCTCTGTGACCCTAGTCACATACATGGGGTGACATGTACCATGGGCCTCTGATGTGCACACAGAGCATTACAACTCTTTAAAGAGCCTTCGTTACAGATGCTTCACTGAGCATCTTGATCTCTTTGTCCAGTTTTAGGGGCCCATTGGAAGGCATTTGGCTGTGGGCTCCTCAAAGCTGGAAGCAGACTTGACTGACTCTTTAAGGGCCAAACTGAAATAAATTATAAGTCTAAATTAGAAATAATTTAATAAATTAGAAGTCTTCTACTAATAAAAGCAAAGATTGGAATTTACAAAAAAGGGGGAAACATACCATATTTGGGCCTGAGCTCCATTCTCTCCTGATCATCTATGTTATCCAAAATTGTGTATTTTGTTTTCTTTCTTGTTTTAGTTCTCTTTCTGCTAAAAAATTGGAAAAGCCGAGGTTGAAACAGTCTTCCATATGCAGCTGACAAAGCAAGGACCCAATTTTGTTTTTCTGATTATGTTCTTTAGGAACATTGCAACCAGCAGCAGATTGACACTGCATGTGACTTCTTGATGGAACATCATAAAATCATTCGGAAACTCGTTTCAAAACTGCACCCATGGCTTCATGCCCAGTTTCAGCTCCTACACACATCCAGCTCCATGTGCCTTGTGAACAGGGTGACCATATGACCGGAAAAACTTGGATTTGTCTGGATTTTTAGCCTCCTGTCCGGATGTCCTACATTTTGGCTTCATTTAGAAACTTCATGATAGTGCACAGTACCCCATCATGCCATATGTCATTGGATTTGTATTGAAGAGCAGAATCCAATGCAAAAATCTGTTTTGAGATATCTCATTCCTATCAAGCGTTATTGTTAAAAAACAAAAAAATACATTTTTGGGCATTTTTTTAAAAGCGGGTAGGAATTTTGGCCTGGGATTAGGAATTTTGGCCTTGGGGTTCAGGAATTTTGGGTTTGGCATCTGGTCACCCTGCTTGTGAATAGGTCCATGGAACTCTGTATATGTAGCTAAGAAGGTGGTGGTGTATAAAATACTGATTAAAAATGGTAAAAAATGCTTTGTAAACTGTGCGGGTGGCTACCCATGCAAAAAGTTTATCAAGTGAAGGTCCACCCACACACTTTTGTTTTGAGCAGCTACAAACACAGGTGGCAGAACATGCTATAATCATTGCATCAAACATAGAGTCAGGATGGTTAAAGGGCAGATATACTGAACTTTTAACACACACTTATGGGTAAAATGGGCTTCTGGTCTTCATTAGAGTACATTCTGTAAGAGTAGAGATCCGAGGGATGGTAGCTTCATATTGCATTAAAACCGTAATACTTACCTTTTGCAGCAGCCAATACCGAGCCAAGCCAAACCTACTACAAGCACAATCAAAATGAAAGCTGACACAATTACAGAGAGTATACTCCAATCTAGAAGAAGGAGAAAAATGTAAAATGTTAAGATGATACATCTATCCGTATACCTTCCAGACAGATCTGCTTCTATTCACTACCCATTCTAGAAATGCTTCATTCCATTCTTCCCAACTCACCACAGTTACTTTCTCCATCAGTTAAATATTGCTGTATCAAATTTTCCATCCACAGTTGATAGCAAATACAACGTTTTGTGATGGGGTCACAGCGTCCATGTCCAGAGCATGTTAATAGGCAAGCTGTAATTGTAAAACAGTTGTCATTATTATTATTGCAGGTATTCAGATTTTCCTTTGGAAAACTCAAGTCAGGTTTACAAGTTAAAATATCTACTTAGCGATATTTACAAAGATACTCCACTAAATCATCTGTAGAAAGTAAGATATTTAATACACATTTTAAGTATACAACTTCCAAAATTAAAGGCATCTACGTTATTTATGGATGGTGCCTGGGTTGAGCTTTCACACAAAGTCCAGTTTCATGTGGGCCAAAGGAACTTTGGCAAAATGCGCATATGGGAGAAGCATGAGACAGAATCAATAGCCTGGGTAGGATGGGAAAGAGCACATCTAAATGTGCATCCCCCACTCTCTACTTAAAGTCATGTACAGTGAAAATGGAAAGGTGCCTCCCTTGACTATGTGCTACTTTAGGGAGAAAACACCAGAACAAGTACCAACTACCCTGGTAGTCTGCCTTTCAAGGAAAGACCATAGAGATTATTGAGAGTATTGAACTGTAAATACATTTTTTTCATATTTCTCATTTTACACCATGCTCAGATTATTACTAAGAATATCTATATCCTGCTTTTCAACGATTGCAAAATATAATTCACAGTTTTGCTAATACTGAATGAATGTTTGGCCTAAAATTATGAGCAGCCCATCCACTGAACTCCCTGCAGTGATGCAGCAACACAGTGTGGTGCCTGCTGCATGCCATGTGGGGGAAAAGTTTCAGCATCCGAAACCTTCATTGGAGCATTTGTTTTCTTGCTCCTGGGTATAAGCCTCTGCTGGCCCAGGGGGATCTACCCTGCCCGGTGCAATATCACTGACACAAGCCCACACGAACAAAGATTGAGTTGATATATGAGTGGCAAACACCACTGGCAATGAACCTTCCCAGTCCAATCTGCCCTAGCCACACACATAGCCACCCTGAACCCATAGAACCCTCCATTTCTACAATGTCTCTCTCTATAGTGCAGTCATCATAATTGATTGTGGCTGTCTACCTTTCAAGCAGAAATCATTCCTGCCACTTGAGATTCCTTAGAAATGCCAGGGACTGAAATGTGATCTTCCAATTGAACTACAATCTTCTCACCATTTAACAACAAACCTCCAACTTAATTCTTAGGTTAAATATTCAGCTTAGGTAAACAATTTCCTACTATGAACAATAAGTCTGTTATTGACATTTCTCTAAAATTACAGAATGTATTGTATTCTTAATAAGTCAGATTTTTTATTTTTTATTATGTTTTTAATCATTTACAACTGTCCCTTGTACTCCTTTATAAACTATGTATTTAAGATAGAACATACACTAACAGTCTACCAGCAATGACCTGCCCAAAGCAATTCTTTACCTGTGGAATTTAATGAACATTTTACACTATATTCCCTTCTTATCCAAAATCATTTCATTATATGAATGAATCATTTAATGGGATGAATGGTAAAAGCTGGAAATGTCATCCCAACACACCATACAATACAACACAGAAAATATCAGAAATATACTTGCATGATATTATGACAAGTGTCTCTCATAAAACTCAGTGGGTGTCTGGAAGTAACATGAACACGTACCATCTGTGTCAACACGAAGCACTTTAAAAAGCAAGAAATCTGGCTTCTCTTTCAAGAGCTGCAACCGTAGCATCTGCGCAACATCTGAAGCTTTTATCGCAGTGAAGGGATGCCCACTCTGTACATAGAACACAACAGCTGTGCTGAAAAAAGCCACAGATTAAGAAAAAACATGTATATATTACATTCACCACATCAAAAAGGTGTCACCATTTCAGTTTCATGCCATTTATATTGTTTATTGTTTTATTGATTGTATTGTTTAAATGTTATAAACAATAAACTTTAAATGAAAGGGAAAGACAATACACAAATATCCTAAAATAAATCATAAAATAAAAGATACTGATTTGTAATGATTTGGCTCACTTCTATTCTCAATATCTCCCTGTACCTGATATCAGAATAAGCGTGTATCTTCTGAACTTTAATGTCTGAATCTAAGACATTGAGTAGCACTGCTATTTGTCGCACAAGAGTGTCTTTCTGTTGTTCACTCAGACGACCAACTTCAACTTGCAATAACAGTTCCACCAAACCATTTTTCTTGGGATCTATGAATACAAAAATAAAAAAATTTCCTTTTCCAGACACCAAATGACATCTTGAAATGGGAGGGTAGGCACAATCCTAACCATGTCTACTTAAAAGCAAGTCCCATTGTGTTCAACTCCCAGGAAAGTGTCTTTAGGATTGCAGCTTAGATTTTAAAATAACTATTTCTTAGAAATCCCATATCTGACTTTTTTTTAAAAAAGAAAGAGAAAAATAAATATCCTCAAACAAAAATTCAATACTGAAACCATAATCTTCTCAGATGCAATACTTCAGGAGAAAATTCAGGAGAAAACCCAGTAGTATGACACATAAAACAAACCCAATAGTATGACATTACAAAAGACCACAAGAGAATTGTGCTATATCAAAATGTTTTTGGAAGATCTAAGTAAGACTTGTTTTAAAAAAATGAAAAAGGAAAGAAGAAAAAGGAAACAAGAAACATTTTGCTGTAAAGAGTTCCATGAACTTTTGAAGAGTTTTACATCACATCTAAGATTATATTTTTGATTCCCACGCACTCAACACAGGAATGTCAGGCATCTCGGGTTATGCTGCCATACTGACAATATGTGCTTGACAATACCAATAATATGAAATCCCACATGGTTTAAGCTTTCCCACCACCACAGCTACCAGAGTTGCTTAAATTAGACACAAGACTTCAAGTATTGCTCCCTAATGGTGCACCTTGGTTAAAAAAAGCTAACTAACTAATGCCAGTTTTAATTCTAGACTCTACAGCTACCAGGTAGAACGTGGCTCAGAAGATGACTTGTTTATATCATTCAAACAACAACACTGATAAAAGATGCAGGGACTGCTTTCAAATGTTTATATGGTATTTTGTAAGATTTGTAACGTAAGAAAAGAAACAGGTCCCATTTGTACCCCTTGATGCTTTCTGAAATATGTACTGGTATTATTCAATCACTTTATGATACCTTATTACCTAACAGGCCAGGCCCACTACTCCAGTTACCCTAGTATTGGCATTGAAGTATTAGCATTACAGCCACATCAGTACTTGCACATACCAGCCACAATCTCCACAGCTTTGTTCATCATATTTCCTTATGTTACTATACATGCAATGAAATGATGGAGTTCTTAAAGAAAACAATTTGATGAGGACTAGGGTAGTTAAGGTTTTTAAAGGTAGTTAAAGTAGTTAACTAAGGGCACAATCCAGAGTAACTACGGGGAATCCTTGCTCCGCTGTAAGTACAATTTGCTCTGGATTGCAATATGAATTTCCATAGGTATTCACTAGGTGGTGCAGTAACTATGGGTACATGTAACGTCTCTTACGTGCTTCCGTAGTTGCTCTGGATTGTAGGGTAAGGTAGTTAACTAAGGAGTTAAGGTAGTTAAAGTTTCAGCCAAAGTATGAGAGTAGTTTAGAGGGCATAATAATCTAAAAAGTGCCAACAGAGCCACTTCAAGTCAAGTACATTTCAAAAAATATCACTATTGCACCAATGACCATAAAATCCAGGAAATGAATTCAAGACAGTATTTCACATCTATTTTAGGCACCTGTCTTGAACTGCAATGGAGATTCCAAGCAATGAAGTGCAACCATAATGTCTTTGACATTGATGGGAAGCCTGCAGGATTGCATATTTAACTGAGACTTTGTCTGGCCAGATTTCTGGTGTGCCACTTGTAAAGGAGGAGGAAAGATTTGGGAAGAACCCAGAACAGATGCTATAGGTGTCCTTTAAATATCATACCAGGCCGTACTTCCACAGTAGTACTGTTGACATCTGAATCTCCATTGCCATCAGTTACTTTCAAGTGAAAAGTATAGATTCCTTCCACAAGATTAGTTAGCTGCAATACTGCCTCATGGTCTGACCCATGTAGCACATCCTGCAAAAGTTAAAAAAAATCAGCACTGGAGTACATTGCGGAGTACACAATGCTTCAGATTCATGTTTACCGAAGTCAGTTCTTAGCATGCTTTCACAAACTGATCTAGAACAGTCTTGCAAATACATTTTCAATGGATGGCTGTTAAATTCTTTCTCAAACCCTTGAGTTTGTTTTCTTCATCCCCATTTTAAGTTAGGATAATTTCTATATGGACTTGTCAAACAGTACCCATGTCCGAGTCCAGTTCTTTTTTTAGCCAGTGGCTCATATTGACTTTTAATCACATGAAAACAATGCAAATGAAGTGTATACAAAAGCCCTTGACAGGTGTCTGTCTGCATAGACAGACAAACACATGAAGACATCCTAGGTGAATACCTGCTTAGCTCCACACCTTTCTATGATGCTTCCATGTCATTTATTCTCCCCACTCAAGCATTTGTCTGCAGGACAAATGCTGAACAGATAAAGAAGTTCTTCCCCATGACTGCTCCTCTGTTCATCTGAATTCCCAACCAAGACATGACAGGCATGTTCAAGAAAGAATCAACCTTATTTATCTGTTCAACTTACTCCAGCTGCTGGGCTCTGGCCACCCCGAATCCAGAGATAGGACACAATTTCTTGGTCATCAGAAGATTGTGAACCATCCAAAGCAACGGAGTTATTAGGAAGAACAAGGATATGTTTGCCCCCTGCATTAGCTTGAGGTGGATGGTTTCTTTCTAAATGATATAAAACATTGGAACGGAAAGAATTTTATTTATAAAAGCAGGGCATAAATTAAAATTTTACCCTAAATGATTTCCTAAATGAAGACAATGCTTGAAATGGAAAGCAAATGCATGGAAAAGAAACAGCACTTATGAGTATACTAACAAAAAAGGGAGAGTGAAAATTGGAATATATCCCATATTATTTCTGAAGACATTTTGAACTGCATGGCTATCCCATCCACTTACAAAGTTTTAGCCATGCAATTAAACAAAAATTTAAAACTACAAAATAGCTAACACAGCATTACAAGTAAGTAAGGCTGCAATCCTAGCTACACTTACCTGGGAGAAAGTGCAATTGACAACAAATGCATATATGCATAGGCTTAGGCTCTAAGAGCACAATCCTAACTATGTTTACTCAAAAGTAAGCCCTATTGTGTTCAATGGATCTTACTCCAGGGAAAGTGTCTTTAGGATTGCAACCTAAATAACATACTAAAATCACTGTACCATCTAGCAAACGCTTCCAAAATTTTAAAAAATTGCCCAGTGTCTGCAAGCTCTCAAGACATGCTTTCTAGGAGACAGAATTCCTGAAAAAGTGGTCCCCAAACAAACAGACCTCTATACGAAGAGACCCTATAGAAGCCCTTTTCTGATTACCGTATCTCTGAGAAAGCAAATGGGAGAACACAAGGGTTTAAATAACGTCCCGGCAAGAGGAACAGAAAGGAACATGCAACATTTGTAAACATAAAACGGAAGTATAGAAAGAGGCACATGAACAGAAAAGATCGTGAAAAATAAAGAACTACAGTTCTTTATAAAAATAAAGAACTAGTGAAAAATAAAGAACGACAAGATACAGCACATAGGCAAGAACATGAATGATGATGTTTATGATAGGCATTTCATCCCCAGATCTGATTAGACTGCAAATTACAATTCTTTCACATGAAGGGGGAACCTGCCTACCTGCTTTAAGAGTCACAGAGAGTGTGGTAGTGCTGCTTAGTCCTTCATTGTCTCTCACTGTTGGTCGGAATTGATTGGTTCCAGTCTGTAGACCTGTCACAGTGGCTGCTGCACCACCAACATTTTCTGTCTCCAGAAAGCTTGTCCTGCTATAACAAAGCAAAAAAGCCAGAGGCCTATATCCTAAAGTGAAATTAAGCCCCTTGTTCCAGAGCAATTAAGATGACTTTCCATAAGATAACACTAGAGGGTGACGTAACTGCGTGGACCTGTAACTGCTATGGATTTTGCCCATATTAACCCGTAACTGCTATGGATTTTGCCCATAGATACAATCAGGCATTTCATTTTGTGACGCAAACATTAAAAAATTTTAATTGTTGGATTAATACAAACACCTTCAGGAGAGCTCTTCTTCAGGATGAATAAGAGCATCTCCATATTTCCAGTTAGTGTTGAATAGCACAACAAGTTCATTACCTGCTTCATATTGAATGGCCTAATTTTTAGAAAGTCTTGCTTACCGGAATGGCCCTTTGCACCTCCAATCAACTGACTGATTATTTTCATCAGGACTGCAGCATGGGAAAAATGGATTAAACCCCATCTTCACCCTGCATTTCACTGTTTTAATCTATATTGAATCACCTTATACCTGGTATTTTTAAAATGATGAAACACAGAAGCAGAACACCACTTTTAACCCTTATTTCCAGATTGTATTGACAGCAATCCCTTAAAATGATATTCACTTGCAAATCTTCCAGAAAACAGATCCAACAGAATGCTTTTGCAAAAAAAAAAAAACAAAAAAAAACAACCAACAGCCAAAATCCTAATCAGTTTTATTCAGGTTATATCTGGTGATATCCTCCTAGCCATTCATTAAACCCTAATATAATATAATATAATATAAAAAGCAGGCATCCGTCAGTCTTGAAAGACTATGGTATCGTGCTCAGCGCTGCATACGCTGCATGCAAAGCAAGAAAGCCTGGGTTAGATTGATATGGAGGATAGGCTGTTACCTAAGCAGCAAGTCCCCCCTCTCCATGCCACTGAAATAGTCCAATGGAAAGGCAGAGCCGATATGATTGGTTCCAGCTGCGTCGCAGAGCTGGGCTAACGACAGGAGCTCACCCTGTCTTGTGGAGACCTGGGTCTCAAACCTGGCTTTCTGGTTAACAGGCACAGTGTCTTAACCACTTGCGCCGCCCTCAGACTATGAAGAAATATCTTTCTGTGCTTCAGTTCCTGGTCAGAACCACAGAATATAGGAACCCAAGTGGCTTTTGTAAGCTAAGCATAGGATATGTATGTTGCTGAACAAATCACCATGGATTCTTTGACAGCATATTCATTCCCATGAAACATGGATACTACTGTTGGAGTACCATCACACACTTCCTCTTGACTGTACGAGCACAGTTAGGTTTCAGTCCTAGACACACTTTCCCAGGGTAATCCCTATTGACTAAAACGGGATGTACTTTTGAGTTTTATAAACATGCATATAATTCTCAGTTGCTTTACAAAAAGGACAGTATTCGGCATGAATAATATTGTTACCTATAAAATTGGGTTATGCTTGTTAATTCAGAAGAAGGCTGAAAGAATTCATGTTAAAATTGTGGCACAAGGTTGGCTTTGTTTTAATTTCCTACATGTACCTCCTTCTCCCAAGCTTGAGTCTAAGAAGAAATTCTTAGGGCAAAATCCATAGCAGTTACAGGCTCACGCAGTTATGTCACCCTCTAGTATTATCTTATGGAAAGTCATCTTAACTGCTCAGGAGCAAGGGGCTTCATTTCACTTTAGGATATAGGCCTTAGACACAAATCAGTTGTACAAGGATGCCTACATGCTATTCAGTGCATTCCTAGGTAAACTATTTTCCCCTTCTAAATACCTTATATTCTCCCCATGATAGTAAGTTGTGCCTTCTCTGTCATCAGGGATCTTGCTTCCATGAATGATAGTACTCTGGACAGGAAATGTTAAATCTTTATCTGGATCCGCCATGGCTGCTGAAGAACTATTCTTTTCTGGGGGGAAAATGTTCAAAATCCAATATGTTTTCTAGCCAGGAACTGATGAGCATTATCAATCACAAAGCAGAATTTAGAATACAAGGCACTGCTAATGATTTTTTCCACAACACAAGACACTGTCACATTTGTGTTTACAACACAGGAGAAACTGTAATTCCTATGGAGGATGGGAAAATTATAGTATAAAGAAAGATACAGCAATAAAATCAATAGACCATCAAGGCATATTTAGGAGCTTGATTCCAGCAGGGCTAAGACTATTTCACACTTACAACAGTTTGTTTTGTTTTGTTTTAACAAAGGAAATAATAATAGCAGTTCCATTAAGCACCTTACAGTTTCAAAATATTTTTAATATAAAATGGACCAATAAAAAATAAACATGGAGAGAGGAGAAAGAATGAAAAACAGAATTTTAAAATCTTGATCAATCAAAAGAACCTCAAATAGGACAATTTGCTCCTTTGAATATAAAGAAGGGAAGCAGCAGATGAGGGAGTTTTGAGTTGGTTTATGAGTCTTCCTCCATCTCACACGCTCATCTGGATCTCTTTTAAAAGCCAGATAGATGGTCTTGCATGACCTCTGCGGTATAGGATCCTGTTTAAGCGGGAGCCAAGGAAGCAACCTTCTTTATCTGATCTTCCTCTTTTGCCAGGCTCTCTCAAGAAGAGCTATTGGTCTTACTTGGCTGAGCTCCTCTCAACTCCCCACTTCCTCCCCCACCCCATCTGTTTCATGGAGACATTTTGAATCAGTGCCTTTGCAGAAAGATTGCATGGCCACTGCTCGCTGTCTGTACCTGGCACGCATCAGCCAACTGATCTGACCAGAAAAATGACAGGCAGGGTTGTAAACTGTCGAGTAGATCTATGACATCTTTGGTCCTAGGTTACTTACATTTCAGCTCAAGGATGTATGTTCTAAACAGGCCCTCTTAAAGTGAAAGCATAATTTGTTCCATCACATTACTGGGAATCAAAGAGAAGTTTCATATCTGATGCTCCAAAATGCTCAAGCACTCAGTATGCAAATTCAGCCCCATTAGCCTACATTTTACACAAACCCAAAACATGGTTGCATGGTTGACTGGCTCTCTCCCTTTTTCTCCCACCTAGCCTTAAGTAGCCAAATTAGATTTGTTTGCTCAGGTACACAGATCTTTAACAAACAGCCAGCTAATGGATGTTCTGTACAGTCAACAGGTTTGAAGTCTGCCTACCAGGCTGGACAATAACAGTGACCTCAGCTGTAGACTGTTGTGCTGCAGAATCAGTAACAGTCAGGAGGAATGTGTAATTTCCTTCTTGCATTGCAGACAACTGGAGAAATGGACTTCTTACTCCCTGTGAAGTATATGAAAAGGAGGGAATAGGAGGAAAGTCGGAAGATGAGAAAAATGTTAACAATATAAAGTGTTCTTAAACCACAACTTGAAAACAAATTTACCAGATTAACATCAAAATTAATATCTTGTCCAATATACAGCAGTATCACAGGAACCAACAGTGGTACTTGTGGTGATGTCTGGTGATACTTGTGGGACTCCTGGATACCTGCAGCAAGATCAGGAATGTGACACAACAAACAGTGATAAGAGGCTTAGGTTGATGGGCAGAGTTCTAAAGCATGTTTTTCTGCTCTCAAAAGAGTCTTCCTGTCACTCCTAGCATCTTTCTGGCATTTGTTGCATCATATCTGGCTCCCCAACCTAAAAGTCATTGCCATTTACTTCTGGTGATACTATGAATAGGTGGACCATGTGAAATGGTACAGTGAAATTGACAAACACTGCCCTATGTGGAGATGGCTCTGTATAGTGAACCTGAAATATTTTGCATGGAAGCATGTGCTTCATTAAATTTGTGCTCCAAAATGTATATATAAGATATATAAAATACTAGTGAAATATACCTGCATGGCGGGAGTAAAATAAACTCGTGTGCCATCCCCCCGTATGCAACACAAACACCCATGCGCAACACACACCCCTGTTCGCATCATCCACCCATGGGCATCAACTCCCATGCGCAACATCCCCCATTCACATCATCCCACATTTCACAAAAAAACCCGATGCAAAACATCTCCCCATGCACAACACTCCCCCCCCATCCAGTACAGCATCCATCCCACAAACATGGGCACCCCTACCAGGCAGGTTCAGGATTTGGGGCTGGGTATTGATCAGTCTTCAATGTTAAGGATAGGCCAAAAATGTGTTGTACCCCCTTTCTACCTTTAAGGGGTTAAATTTCTAGAAATCAATTCTTTGTGGGTGCTGCTGTCACAGAAGGAAAACTTTCCCTAAATTTCATGCTTCTATGTCCAGGGGTTGGGGCAGAGCATTCCTCAGTCAGGGATTCTTCAATGGAAAGTATAGGGAGTATATGTGTTGCACCACTTTTCACCCCCTTCCAGTTGGAATTTCCAAAAACCAGTTCTTAGTGAGTGCCTCCATCACAGAAGGAAAAGGAACACCCTCCCCAACTTTCATGCTGGCGGTTTTGGCTGGGCATTGATGAATGAGTGAGTGAGGCAGCCAGTCAATGAGTCAGTCAGTGACGCTTATGTATGTGTGTGTGTGTGTGTGTGTGTGTGTGTGTGTGTGTGTAATTCTTTCAGGAAGCTGCCCTCTGCTTACCTGCATTTCAACTACTTTGCTTTGACTTTTGGAGCTCAAAGACCACTCATAGCTGACAACTGCATGATCATCATTGCTTTGGTTTCCATTCAGTATGATGGAGCTTTGAGGCAGGTTGATCATCTGGTTTGGTCCTGCATTGGCAACAGGTGGGTAATCCACAGGTTTATTGACTCTCAAAGAGGCAGTTGTGGAGTTAGCAGCTCCCTCTGAATCGGTGACTGTTAGCCTAAAATATTAGGATAAGAAAACTAAGGATTCGATCAACCTGGCAATAATGTGATGGATGCAGGTCCACCAGAGAGCATCTGGTCCACAGGCACATGGAAAGAGGCTCCGGCTTCTCTGCTGAAATATGTTTTGCAACAGCCGAACAGCAATTTATGCTGGTGGAAGCTTGTTCCACCAGAGGGGAAGCCTAATAGAACTGGGCTGTTTACTTAATGAATTTATACCCCCAAATTTAAAAAAATTAAAACAATAAAACAAAAATACCCAATGGGTTGCATGTATATAACTGTACAGTTAAAATGCCATCATGTCAGCCATCAAAAGCCTAAACAAAACATTCCGCACATCTTGATGGAGGTTACTTCTGAGTAGTCAAGCACAGGATTGTGCTGTAAGTATAATCTGTGACCTGCATTTGGGAAGCCCTGCTTGGTTGGTGATGCCATTTTTATAGTTTGTGACAGCCCCAGAGGATGTAATAAATCCAAACTCTGGAGTGACCCCTGGGAGCACAGATATTAGCCACCCCATCTTAGGTAATATCCTCCTGAGGCAGGAATAAGGTAATTTCACTCACCTGAAAATATAGTAGCCAGGAGTGAGGTTAGAGAGGTGTAAAATAGGTGTATCAGCTGATACCTTCTCTTCTTTCATGGGACCTTCAATTTCCTCCCAATGGTAACTCACTATTTCAGCATCATCTACACTTTCTACATTTAAGGAAAATGCCAGAATCATAAATTAAGAAGCTAGGATCACATAATATGGCAATTTTAATTATACTGCAAAACAACAGTTGCCTGGTATTTACCATTTCCATCAATTAATGCTGAAGTGGTAGGGAACGAGATCTCCTGTGCTTTGGGAGACACAACCGCGACAGGTGGCTGATTTGTTTTGATTGCTATGTAAAGATGAGAAACAGAACACTGTGCTTAATTGAATAAAACCATGCCTCACACTTGCCAAGATAGCTTTGGGCCTCTTTCACAACCAAAAGTCATTCTCTATGGTGAATAAAACAATCAAGACTTAAGCATAAAGATTTTTTAAAATTGACTAAAATCAAGTCAAAAGAAATGATTTTTGAGAACTTCTACAGCTAAATCACTTCTTGTACAATCCAAATTAGATCAACTACAGGCAAAATCCAGAGTAACTATGGGGAGTCCTTGCTTCAGTGTAAGAACAACTTACTCTGGATTCCAATATGAATTTCCCATAGGTTTTCACTAGGTGGTGCAGTAACTATGGGTGCATGTAAAATCTCTTATGTGCCCCCATAGTTACTCTGGATTTGGGGGTACACAGGGATTATAGGGGGGAAAGTCCCAAAATAAAAATCCAGCTTTCTAAATGAAAAAACTCTCAAAGAAGAAGAAATTAATTTTTTTTTAATATCCACTTTTGCGGAACATGTGAAGTACCTCACAATGGAAGTCTAGTATATTAAAATACATTTATATTCTTTTATTGTGTAAGAAATGAATTCCAAATTGAGAAGGCGTGGAGGGTGAGAGATGTGTATAGCCTTCTGGACTTACCTTGTAAAGTTATACAATTACTGAGAGTGCAATCCTAACCAGTTTAGGCCAGCACGACTCACCCATCTCCATGTCTTTCATTCAAAATGTGTGCAGTGGTCTCACCACCACAGTAATGGCAGAGAAGTGCTTTCGCAACACTCCCTGGCCAGCACGGGACTTGTGGTGGGACTTGTCCCAGCCTAATTGCGGGTTAAGATTGCAGTCTGACCCTACAAGCCAGAGTAACTACAGGAGCTTGCAAGAGACATTACATGCACCCATAGTTACTGTTCCACCTAGTGAAAACCTATGGGAAACTCATACTCCAATCCAAAGCAAATTGTTCTTTCTCCGGAGCAAGGACTCCCCATAGTTATTCTGGATTGTGCCCTGAGTCTGCTTGCTTACACCACCACCCTTCCTACTCTGCACTAATGCACTACATCTACTCTGTAACTAACAGAGAAAGACCATCTAAGAGAGCCCCAATAGCCCATGTGGACAGTTAGGCAACACCAGTATTTAACACAGTCTAGACAAGCTAAACCACAGCAACAAATCAGCTACATGGGCAGCCTGGGTTCTCTTTCCTTCTACTAGCCTTAAAGAAAAGTATGCAAGAGCTGGATGTCTAATGATTGAAGAAAAAACCCTGTGAACAGTTGGAATTTGCAACTCAGGTTTCTCACCTGGGGCAAATTTCCCTGTATGGGTCAGTCTCAAGACACAAAGATGGGTACACTTCACCATGCTGATTTTTCTTTGAAAGGAGTAAGAAAATGAATGTTATAAAAAAGCTTTAACTCATTTATTGGTATTCACTATTTGATGAAATCCGAGAATATTTAAAGTAGCATATGTAGAACAGGCATAGATGTATAAATTTCTCCAAAAAATTGGTTTACCTGGCCGAACAGTAACATTAACAAGTCCTTCCCCATATGCGTTTTCAGCCGAAACCACCACTTTGAAGGCATAGGTGCCCACTGGCAGCTGGAATAGAGTTTTATTTCAAATATATTTCTCTCCAGTTACATGCAAAACTTGACAAGGACATGAGATGAATATTTCAAGATGCCCAAGTCCAATTATACAACTGCAGACAATACATCGCAGAGTTAAATGTATGAGCACAGCCTAACTTCTTGTCCATCATGAATAATTTATAGAAATGCACCTGCCATAAGGAGCATTGGGGGAGAGGGGAGTTAACAGACATAAATAGCACTGGGCATGCACATCGCAAAAATATGGGAATCCCTGTCAAGATGCAAGAGTGAAAATACAGTTATAACCTAATTATTCAGAGAATTTTTTAACCATGGTTTTACTTAAAAGCGAATGAGTTTAGCCCATGAAATTAAAAGATAAACAGTTCTTTATGCTTAAAAATAGCCTGCTTACCATGGTAACACTGCTGGAAGACAATCAATTATTATTATTATCAATATTGATTGTAAATTGATAATATATAATAGTAATAAACCTCCTTCTTACTTTCACAGGTTTAAAGAACTTCCTTTCAGCAGGAAGGCAGACCCCTCTTTTCCCCCTGGAGCACACAACAGAATGCAAAGCTATTGAAAAGCGAGTTATTACTCTGTATTGTTTTGCACTCCAAGCAGGTTTTTTTAAAAGGGCTGCCTAATGTTTTTACTGCTTTTGTTTAAGACAAAAATCTTTATCTATTGAAGGTTCCTGGAATGGAATATTTGTGGGTGCTCTGACTCAACCTACACATCTGATGTGATGGGTTGTCACCATACTGCCCGTGAAAGTCCCTCAGGCATCTGACCAGCCACAATCAGTGACAGGGAGATGGATGCACTATCTTCCCAACAATTATTATAGGCCCGACCTGTACTTCAATAAGAAATGTGAAAGAAAAAACTCTGTTTCTTTGAGCACCATATTCATCTCAAGCTCGATTTCCATATGCACTTGACAAAGATGAATATATCAGTTCAACACTCTGGTTTAGACTGTAGCCCTAAGCAGAGAATCAGGATACTAAATGTGAAGCAGACAATCAAGATATGTCATGTGGTCTACTCTGTGTAAGCATTCATATACTGCTAGGTCTGTAAGGCATGAAGCAGATCTCAGAAGCATGTCTGTGAGGCTTCAACCCAGCACAGTCCTTCACTATTCACTGGAACAGTTTCATGTTTTCCAGTGCCTGCCAGCAGCTCGACTTTCAGGATCCTGGCATTTTTCCAGCCTTGCAGACATTGCCTGAATTTTGACAGGGATGGATTCACTAACTCCAGCGTTGGTAGTCAACCAGACAACCTAATAGAAAAGTACTCTGAGGTTATTCAAAGTGCATTACCCACTGTTTAAAATACTCTGCAGTGAATAAGAGGCTTTTCCAATTAGGTAATGGCTCACTTACTTGAGAAAGTTTCAAGGTTTCTGAGTATTTGCCCTCCATTTCACCATCATAGTTCTCAGGATGAGTGATCAAGCTCCACTCATAATTGTAGGCTGTTTCTGAAAAGAATGAACCAGCACATTAATGGTTACATTTGTTTATGTGGACAAGAGACATGCTCCCAGCAATGATGCTTATCTCACCTTCATGTAGTGAAGGACTAGTATGCCCCCACTGTCACTATGCAAATAATGGGATGCATTAGCAAGCATTATCCACCGGTAATATCCTTTTGTGCAATTTCTTTTACCTTCAAATATACCTTCATCTGAATAGGATCCCTGTATATTATTATGGAGTATCCAGTTTTGGCATTTTATTATGAGTTGATATAGGCAGAAGATGTATTACTCCTCCACTACATGAAAGGCATTATATCTGCATTACATATGAATTTCTTCAGTGGGGACCAGCTACAGAATGATAGAATATGCATAATGTAAACTGTCCTTATTTTCAGAACAGCACTAACTGAATTCATCAAACATAACAGAAGCTTGTTGCATGAATTACTAATGTCAGCTTGTATACATGAGTTACTGATTATATTTTTCTTAAAAACTATTGAATTATGTATTTTTTTTACATCAGTTGGAAATTTTGAAATTAAAAAAATTTCTATCTTGTTTCCCATTTGTCTCTTCTGAATCCTTTTGATTCCTGCAGACCTGCATTTGAATTTTTATAATTTAAAATTCTGTGTAAAAGAAACAGATCTTGTGCTCAACATAAGTTATGCCAGTCAAAAATACTAATGCAAGTTTTCCTGTTTTTCATGAACTTTACTTTCATTGCAATATTTGACATTCAGAAGATGCACAGAGTGAAAACTCCTGAATGATTGAAGATCCAATCTATCCAACTTTCCAGCACAAGGGCATCCACAATGCAACCTGAAGGTTTAGAAACAAATGTTCTCATACTTTCTGAAGGATCTGGCTGTTACAGCCTCCCCATTACAGGATATAGGGCATGCCATATTGATACAACAAAAAACTGGAAAACTGGATGGGCTGTCAAGGACATGAGATGGATGGAGTAGCTGTCAAGGAGTAGGAGAATGTAAGAATACAGGTGGAGCTTGTAAGAGATGTTATCTTTTCTAGACTTGAATGCTGTGTCTCTGGCAAATGCTCCCTATATGACTTCTCATCATACCCACCCATCATAACACGATTCTCCATTTACTTTGCAATGAAAACTCACCTGAAAGCAATGGAGTGACTACAAATGCGTGCAACTCAATGTCATTTTTTGGTAAAGTTAATTGTAGATTATCTCCAGCTGACACTAGAAGTTCTTTCATGGCACATAAATTAAGAAAAAAAATGTATATTAAAATCTTATAGCAACTTTTATTCATTATGCTTGATGGCTAGCACCTGCCAACATAAACTTTTCATGCAGTGCTGAATTTAGACTTGTCAAGGTCCTAACCTATGTAGCCCTAACCTATGTAAAGCTTGGCGGCCCCATCTTTTTAAAAAACACACATCTATCTCAGGAATATAAAGCAGATCTAATTCTTCAAGCTTCCTGGCTTTGATGTTTCTTTAGACAACTAGCTGAATATTAGCACTAAATTTACTCTCCAGAGTTACCCATTGTGAAACACTGTGCTACTTGGGCATTTCAGCCCAGGACCCCCTTTTCAAGATTAGAAATCCATCTGGGACCTCCTGTCAAACTTACATCCATGTCTACTTGGAAATAAGTCCCATTGTCTTCAATTAGACGTACACCCAGGAAAGCTCAGTGCCAGATTTCAAAATTAGTGGATCCCACCCCCTTACAACTGACCCAAGGTTTGCAACCTCCAGGGGTCCTGGCCCCCACTTTGAATACCACTGGTGTAATAAAACCAGAGCCACAAATAATTTACATTACCTGCTTTGGTGGCAGCAGCAGGGAAAAACAATACTTGACCAGAGGAGCTAGTAGGTCCAACACTGGTGGAAAGTGTCGTGGTTTCATGTTGGATGAGACTTCCTAGGAGAGATGTTTGTATTTGTGCTATAGCAGTAGAGAGAAACCCCAGTTTGTCTGAAGGAGGAGTATTGGAAGGTGTTATAACCTACAAAGATGAATTGCAGAAATATACAGTTATTATGAATATTTTAAACTCACAATCTGATATACAGTACTAGCTATGTACTAGAAGATCTAATAGCAAAATTATCTTATTGAATCAATAATATTATTAATCAGGAATTGGGAAATATGGTAGATTCTTAAGTCCTAATAGTTAGATACTTGGCCAACCAAGTGCCTGGAATTTTTCCAACACTGTTGCAAGAACTGGATAGGATAGAATCATGGAGAAAAAATATTATCATGCAGAAATATTCAACCATCACATGTGTAAATGTTTTGCTCTATAAGGACTGAAAACTTGCTTTAAAATGGAAAAATTGAAGATGGTGTTTCATTCAACAAGAACACAAAGAATGCAGAATTGCTTATGTATAGCCATTAACTGTCAGTCACCCAATGATGATTTTACTTTTCTGCTATTTACTATTTTACTATTACAAACCAATATTGTTTTTAAAAACATCATAATGATACATGTAGCATGCACAAAGTTTCAAAACAAACTTCTTCAGTCTTCTTCCATGTGTCATAGAAAGAAATAACTAGAAGAGAGAAGCCTTCCTTTCGGAGAGCAGATCACATTTCACTTCAGCAGTTCCCTCTTTTAACCCTCATTTATATAGATGAGTTGGAATCCACAAATTAGTGAAAAATCTTAAATACTAGCAGTCTTATATTTTTCGCATGCATTTATTATTCACGCAGATTTGCGTTACTTCCAAGGAAAATTATGCCATTTCCAAAATATTGGTAACAAGCTTACCTCTTCCTGCCAAGTGTCATTGGCTTTTTTAGGTGGCTGAAAATCAAATTCACTTGCAATCTTGTCCATAGGGTCAGGTGTAACCTCAGGCAACTCTCCAGGATATTTAGCGACAGCATTTACGTCAGATTCCTTTTTATTAGTAAGGCTTACCAATTCACCTCTCTCTTCTTCATCGCCTGCCAGCTGTTTATGGTTACCTCCATTACTTAGCCCTGAAGCATTGAGGCCAGTTTCAGTAGTCCCTGTCAAGTCCCAGTCAGCATAGTTAACACTCTCCTTTGCTTTGTGCTTGATGCTCAGTGGAAAGGAGTTCTGCTCCATGTCCTCATACTCATCTGGGTAGTCAGGTTCCTCCTCTTGGCTGCGCTCTTTGCTAAGAAAGGACAGTTCCTTTAAATTGTTTAATTCCTCAGATGTGTCGCCCTGCAGCGCCATAGAGCGAATCATATTTGATGGCATTTGCCCATACCCAATGAGCGCAGATGGTCTCTGTGGTGATCTCAGCACAAAAGTCAAATAGGACTTCACTGTCTCCATTTTTTTCGGCTCACAATTTCCTTTATGCTGACAACTGACAATGAAGCAGTGCCGCTCAAACATCCAGGACAAATCACAGTCAGAAAGGTCACAGCAGGCTATCAAGCAGTCCGACATTGACATAGCATGAGGAATCCGCATAATTTTGGTTGTTTCCAAATTGGGAGATATTATTGCATCGGAGTACTTGGCACCTTCTCTGCAATGTTCACAGAAGCTCCCTGAAATAATATGCAAAAATATTAGGAAGGTAAGAGTACTGTTGCACAGTCCAAATATAATTTTTTTAAAAAAATTGTCTCTACTGATATACTTATTTATTATATTTAGGCCAGGGTGACCATAAAATCAGAAATTTCAGAATTTGTCTTCTTTTTTAGCCTCCTGTCCAGGTGTCATCCAAAAGGGCTCCATTTTGGCTTCATTTTGGAACTTTGCAATTGTGTGCTGTACCCTATCATGTCATATGTCATTGGATTCATATTGAAAAGCAGAATCCAATGCAAAAAAAGCAGTTTTGAAATACCTCCATCCCATAAAAGTTATGGCCAGAAAAAATAAAAATGAAAAATGTGCTTTGAGCTCTATGGGAAAGTGAAACTTGTATGCCAATAAAGGTTTCAGAATCAGAATCGGAAAGTGAAAGTGCCCAATATCGCAGCTTTACTCATGAGTAGGCCTACATACTATTGTTTACCAGAATGTCCAGGCTGAGATTCAAAATACAAGAGGGTTATCGCAACGTCAGGAGAAACTCTGATTTATATATCTAGTCCACTTATAATTATTTTCTTCACAGTTCCATTCACCTCTGGGAAATTTAACAGGCAGACTATTCAAGAAAGCTATATAAGCACCACCAAGTCTTGTCTTGGGAGGCAGCAGAGAACTCTTGACAAACAAGCAGCAAAAGCTGGCATCCAAACCAGAGTCAGAGCCAGAGTATTCCCCTGTATGGGGACAAGAAATACCTCTCAACAAACATCCGTTGCACATATGCTGGAAAGTGTTATTTTATAAGTGAAAGTCATTCTCTCAGTTGCAACAGAAGTCATATATCAGCAAAGCTCCCCATTTTGCTAATGAGACAATACACGCTGCCGAGTCACTGAAAAGAAAGCATCTGGATCTCTATTTAAATCACATTTGAAGTCAGTTTTTAAAAATAGCAAAATAATAAAAAAATCAGAGTTAGCCCAGAGTCATGTTGTACTTTAGCCTCCATACAAAATTCTCTCCATGGAGTATTTTTGTACTATTAAGAGCCACATCCTCCTCATCTTTCATAAAATTTTACAAGCCACTTTAAAAAAAATAAAGCTGCTTTAGGAAGAGCAGAATGTCCTTTCGTTATGTGAATTTTGAATATGAGGGACGATGGAATTAGAAAGGAAAATAATGAGTTGACAGACTAGCCACTGCAAAGGAATAAATTCAATCATTTTTTCACAAATGAACAAATAGTGAAGCCATCAAGGTTTTAGAACAATTCAGAAAGCACACAATGTTTGCAATGCATGGGCAACATTTTCAGTGAGGCTTTATTGCTCACACCCACAAAGGCAGTCCTGTTGATTCTAGGATATTAGGTGGCTTATTGGTATCACTGTCTTCATTTTGTAAGCCATCTGGGAGCAAGTACATCAAGAATCTTCAATCTCTCCAAGCCATTTTATATGTATTTTAAAGTTGTGCAGATCCTTGATCTGGAAGATCTTTATTTTCTCACCTCATCTGGAAAGCAGGATGACTTTTTTATCTCACAGATATCAGGAGTGTGCTCTTACCAGTTAAAACCCCCAACAGGAAACAAAGAGCTCTAAATCCACCAGCCATTCTTCTTTATGCAGACAATACTTCTGACACAGGAGATGTTGGTTTCAACACCCAGGAAGATGACACACGACAATGGTAGCCCTTCAATGGCCCTGGTCCCAAGCCATTTAAGATTTTCTCTCATGTCAAGCCTTGGTTCTAGTCACTATTCCAATTGAGAATATAGATAACAAATACTTCTGAAAATTATGAAGAGAAAAAAACCTATTTTAGACTATCAGAAATAAGGACTCCTTGGATAATAAATTGGTGTCTCAAAAACGGCCTGTGGACCACCCTGTGGACCTGCACAAGACATTTTAAGTAAGCCACTGAGGCCAATGGCACTAGAATTAGGCACATCATTGGGAGATACTGGAGGCACCTTTCAAGTCACTTCCATGCTCCAGTGGCTTTCCTGGGCCTCAGAATGTCTCACAGAAGCAATATACCTAAACTTCTGTCAATGTAAAACACATTTAGGTTGACGCAGTTACAGCACTACCTAGTGGAAACCTATGGGAAATTCATATTGCAATCCATAGTAAATTTTTCTTATGTCAACGTGAGAGCTCCCATAGTTACTCTGGATTGTGCCCTAAGTTCTCCAAGTTGCTTTGATATCATGAATATGCTAACCCTAAATTACTTCTATTTGTTAACCCTTTTTCATTTCTGATAACACACTCCTTTGCATAGAACAAACTATAACCTCCACTGATGTGGGGTAGGGAAGTTCAAGGTTCAAGGGGGAAAAAAACTGGGCAACAGAATTAGATAAGGATGACAGTTTTTATTTCGCCCGAGTGGAAACCTTTGGTCTATCACTGTTGGTCTGGACTGCTCTTTGAGACTAAGTACTACCTCTTAAGTGCACCAATTTAAAATATAGATTCCACACAGGTAGCACACAATACATGAAAGATTCATACCAACCAATTTCTTTGCTATCCACTGCGCTATGATGATCAAATTTTCTTCTGACAGTGTAAGTGGCAGTTTAAAAATCTTTTTCACAAGTGATGCTAAGAAAGCTTTGAAGTATAGAAGTGGCCCTTGAGAACATTATTTGTTATCCAAATCCACAGAACGCTATTTTACACTGAACATAAATTATCAATCACCAAGGTGCACTTTTCAAATTTCAAAACTAAGAAAATGCAAAAACAGCATTTACATATTAAGCAATGCACCATTGCTTTTGAATCATTGTGCATAGTAATTGGTTTTCCTGTAATGCTGTCCAAAACAAACAACAGTTTGCTACATTTCAAAAAATAATTAATTACAGGTGTTCCCTAATCATTTGACACATTAGGGACAAGACCAGTTTCTTAGCCAACAAGTTGCATGTGTCCCTGGCAATCATGCAACTTTCATCCTATACAGATGTCTCTTCCACAAGCTATATTTTAATCCCATTAATCCTGGAAGTAAGCCTCATTAAACACAATGGGAGTACTTACTTCTGAGTAGACATGCATAGACATGATTGTGCTCTCTGCCTCTGGATGCAGCCAAGCATTCCTGCTCATGTCTCCCCAACTTCAGCATCATGTTGACCAGCAGGAAGGGCAACCCCACAGCAATGGGGAGGGGGAGAAGAAGTACCTTATGACTGGCAGAATTGTTTCCATTCTTTCTGCTCTTGGTTGCACTGACAAGATACAACCCAACAGGGTCTTGGATGCTCAGGTCAGATGCTGCAGAGAAAGCTTTTTGCAAATTGCTGTAATCACAGATTAAATGCAATCGCCCTCCACATCCACCCTATTACAACCCACCCACCCCATATACAATCACATCCACCCCATTACAGAAAGAAAAGGAGGAGGTGAAATACATCATCTCTGTGCATCTGCGTTTTGAGAGCCCAATCCTACGCTTGTCTACTCTGGAGGAGAGCCCATTATAGTCAATGGAGCTTACTCTCAGGTAAGTATGGCTAGGATGGTTGCAGCCTGAGGCTTTGATGCGTTCAATGCTATGGATAAAAAAATAAAAATCAGATCTTCTCCTGATTCCCTTGATCACATAAAATACTGACAGCACAACAGTCAACCCACCTTGAACCATGAATGACCCTCCTCATTCCACTAAAACCATGAATGACCCTCCTCATTCCACTAAACCCACTTACTAAAAGCAGGAATTTCCTTGCTGCGTACAGAAGCATCAATCAGATCAGCAGCACCTGAGATGCAGGGACATCTCTGATCTCCCTACCCAGTGATGCTGATGGGGATGGGAGGAGAACAGGCGGTGCCAGAAACAGCAGCTGATGCCACCTCCCAGCCTTGGCTGAGTCCCAGCCCTGTCCCCAGGGGGCAATCCA
The DNA here is from genome assembly GCA_030015325.1 of Cryptoblepharus egeriae. Classification (NCBI taxonomy): domain Eukaryota; kingdom Metazoa; phylum Chordata; class Lepidosauria; order Squamata; family Scincidae; genus Cryptoblepharus; species Cryptoblepharus egeriae. The sequence goes on along the minus strand of JAREYC010000003.1, from coordinate 60,287,218 downwards.
GGAGCTCCAACCAGCTGCAGTCCAGCAAGCCACTAGGAAAGCTGGAAGGACAACAGCAGCCACCCATGCTAGGATGACCATAGGTCCTCTTTTTCTAGGACATGTCCTCCTTCTTAGCCTTGTGTCCTGAAAAAAAATCTTCATTGTCCTCTTTTCCCTTGTCAGCATGCAGCTTGTAGTCTTCATGTAATTAATTATGTGTAGAGGCATCCCCCACTTTTGGGACGAGTTAGGGACCACAGCACCATCCAAAATGGAAAACCCTTGAAAAGTGGAACCATGTCTTTTTTCATCATCAAAAAAGACATAAATATCAATTGCAAAAGCCTAAATAACACATATTTATTAGCGCACAGCCAAAAATACATAAGAAATTATAGTAAAATGATCAAAGGCATGCGTGGACAGTTAATATCTTATGTGTTTGAATGATGGTTACACATAAGAAATTACAGTATAATGAGCAAAGGCATGTGTAAACAATGAGTTTTTTATGCATTTGAATGATTGTCATTTACTGAAGAAAGATTTAAGGGAATGTCAAAAACAGTTTGATCATCATGTCACATGCAAATCAACAATAGGGAAGACAATTTCAGCCTTTAGAACAGCAGAATGGTTGAAAGGGTAGAGCATGTGTTGAATGAATGAGTTCTGGGTGTAATTGAAAAGTGTCTAAAGAGCAGAACTGTCAAAAAATTGTCAGAAAGTGGGGAATTTCTGTAATAATTTTAAATGTAATAATAATGTTTACATTAACCACATTAAAGCATATCTGAGTGTTTTGGCTTTTGTTTTGTCCTGTCCTACATTTTCCTTGGGTGTTCTCCATTTTGGGAGAGCCCTTGTCCTCTTTGGCAGTTATGACATTTGGTCACCCTGCACCCATACACCCGGATCTAGTTCTTGTGGGCTGCCTCTAACCAAGTGCCAGGGTTCCAGCCACAGAAGCCTATGCACACTTACCTGGGAGTAAGCCCCACTGTATAGAATGGGACTGGCTTCTGAGCAAGCCTGCATTGGATTCTGTTGTTAAGTGGTGGAAGGATGGAAGATTTCTTGTACAGTCAGCCTGTCGGGGGGACCATATGCCATAACCAAAAAAGAGGACACGGACTCTCAAAATGTGAAGGGCATCCAAGAAAAATATAGGAAATGATAAATCAAAATATAAAAACACCCATGTACATTGCTTTTATGTGGTTAAAAACTGTATAGTAATTATTAAATTATTAAACTATTACATAATTTATTACATACAATTTATTACAGTAATTACATTACAATTTAAACACAGAATTAGTTATGACATTGGGTGGGTGGCGCAAGTGGTTAAGACACTGTGCCTGTTAACCAGCAGGCCAGGGTTCGAGACCCAGGTCCTCACAAGACAGGGTGAGCTCCTGTCCTTAGCCCAGCTCTGCAATGCCAGCTGGATCCAATCATATTGGCTCTGCCTTTCCATTGGACTATTTCAGTGGTGTGGAGAGGAGGGATTTGCTGCTTGGGTAACAGCCTATCCTCCATAACAATATAACCCAGGCTTTTGTGCTTCATATGCAGCACTGAGCACGATACCACAGTCTTTCAAGACTGACAGAGGCCTGTTGTCACCTGCAATGCTTTCCACAGTAACCAAGAAATAGCTCCATTTATTAATTTATTATAATAGGATTTACAGCTGGAGGCATCTGAGCTGTGGGTTGGGAAGCCCTCCCTCCAGGTTGCCAAAGGGAGAACTCCCCCGCCCCCAACCAACAGTGTAGCCGAAGGGAAATGGTGGGATCTGTTGGGCTTCTCCTGCAGCAGGCTTGGTAATGGCATCAACAGGAGCACTCAGATGTTGCCACTGCCATTGAAACTTTTATTTTAAGACCCACGGAGTGGAAAAAACATCAGGCTCAACCCAAGGCAACCTGAGAAATTTGCTTAGGGAGCTACATTAATACCTACTATGCTATCATCTGCTGGCGAAGAACCAACTAAGAGACTATGGGCAAAATCCAGAGTAACTACGGGGAGTCCTTGCTCCGGTGTAAGAACAACTTACTCTGGATTCCAATATGAATTTCCCATAGGTTTTCATTAGGTGGTGCAGTAACTATGGGTGCACATAAAGTCTCTTATGTACTCCCATAATTACTCTGGATTTGGGGGTAGCTTGTGTTATATTGGAGCTGCAATCCTTTGCAATTTTATCTGAGAGTAAGTCCTAACACTGTGTAACTTTCTCATATCTCACTAATATACCTTCTGCATTTGTCTGGCATATTAATCCCCTTTTTCTAATATTGTATATTTGTTTTCAACTACTGCAACACGCTCCAAGAGATGGGGATAACATGAGCTTCATCATGAAGTCCCATAATGTCAACTGGTCAGTTCCCTGGGTGGCCAATTCTTAGGGTTGGCAATGTTCCCACCCTTAGACTATGATTTCTTGCCCTGAGAGAGACTTAGAGAGGAAATGTATTGGATGAGGTGGGTGTTGGGGAGGTAGACTCAGTAGTAGTATTGTAGCATAGGTGTGGGACATCTGCTCAGCAGCATTCAAGATGGGATTCAAATAGTATGGGGACACATGTCACCCCTATTTTCAACTTTTCAAAAAGTTTCTGTTTTAGTGTTTTTGCTCCACCATATCACTTCACATATCCATTGTTTTCATTATCTTTGTAAACCACTTTGTGAACTTTTTAGTTGAAAAGCAGTATAAAAATAATGTAGATAGTCCACTGTTTGAATTACCACCAGAAGTAATTGGCCATGATATTATCTCCAGTTATACTGGGTTGGGAGATCAGAATGCAAGGCCAGAAGTACCAGTTAGAGGCTTAGGATGGACAGAAAGGCTTTTCTGAACATAGAAAATCATCCCTCGGGACTCTGCCAGCCAAGCCAAGCATCTGACCACATTCCTGGTCTTGCTGGTGGGTGGCAGGTCTTGCAAATATCACCCAACATCACCTCAAGTAATCTTACCACTGGTTAACAAACCACTGGTTGAGGTACCAGTGGTTACCTTACCACTGGTTGAGAAACACTGCCTTTGATGTCCAGTTTTTCCTTTCATGGGAACTATTTGCAATTGCACCTTCAGCATCTCGCTTTTCCAAAAATCCTGTGCAGTCACATAGAACATCAGTGGGTTTAAAACATTTCAGCCTCCTTTATGGAACCAAAAGGAGACACAGAAATATCATACATTTAACTCTGTTGACAGAGGAGGTAAAAAACAGACATTTTTAATCTAATATATGGTATTTAAATAGAAGGCTAAATTAGTTATGGCTCCAGGTTAGAGACTGGAGTGTTTTAGCTCAAACATTCTGGATATATTACTGTGCGTATCATCCAAGATGTTAACTCTTAACTAACTAAAGTGTAATGAGGTAAAACATTAATTCTGAGAAGTCAGCCTTGGAACATTAACTTTGTGTTTTTCTTTTCAAATAAGTCCATGTTCTCCCACTTTAAGTTGTTCCCTCTCCTGATTACTGCATTTATCTTCCTCTTTGTACCTTTTACGCCAACCTCTATTACGTCCTGCGCACTCAGGTGTCTAACTGTTACTTGATTGGCACCCTGATCAAGAGTTACTGATACTTTGAACTTTTAGAGGACTGGTAAGCGAGAGGGCTTTTCCCAGTCTACCTGCAGATCTATGCCCTATTCAATAACATGGATATTCAAATTCACAGCCCACAATAGAAAATGGTCAGCATGCTATAACTTGTGTAGATGCAATGGAAAATAAAAGCCGTAGACATCAGGAAGATGTGCCAAGGAGAAAACAGACATACGGCTGCAATCCTAAAGACACTTTCCTGGGAGTAAAACCCATTGAACACAATGGAGCTTACTTTGAGTTAAGATGATTAGGATTGTGCTCTAAAACAATAATAGTAGGCCAATATATGAAGTATGTAATAATCTTCAACTCAGTTATTAAAGTCCATATAATCTTATCAAGGTCATATAAGCTTATCAAGCTCATCTATAAGGTCAGCTGAAGCAATAGCCTTAGGAAGCAAAGGAGCAGGGAGTGCCCACTTATCTGCACCTGCTCTCCTCTACCTACCTTCCATTCTCCTTCCAAAGAAGGATGGGAACAAAGCAAAAGTGGGGAGGAAAAGGAAAGTGGTGGGCTAGTGTTGGAGCAGCAGAGACTAGCACATCATTTTCAACTTCAGATAGCATCGTGTCTAGAGGTTCTGCCTTTGGTTTGCAGAGGGAATTTGTATTTACACAAGTCAGGATGCCAACCCACATCATCCACAGCTTTCCAGATCATTCCTCCCACATAAGGTTGGCATAATTCTCTTCCACAAAATCAGGACAGGACCCTCTGTTCCGTTTGCTAGTATGTGAACACAATCCCCCAAAATCAGGATTGTCCATTTTATGGGACATATGGCAAGACTACTCCCACATCAACATCAATAGCTACCTATATCAACAGCGTTTTGCCCATCTTTTCCGAAACACACCTGAGGCAGCTACAATAAAAATGCTATGGATCAGGTCTTTTAAAAAGAGAACAACAGAAAAAAGATCTGGAATGCAACTATTGTTGTTGTTCATCTTTGCGTTATTCCAACTGTCTGGAATATTTACGAGTGTAAAAAACCCAGGGTCTATTTAAGAGAAAATGATTTGTTTGGTAGCAAATGGTGGCTGCAGTGAAGTTAACACTCAGAAAGAAAAAAACTGCTGGATAATTAATATGCAAGCTATGTTCACCTCTGTTTCATGTGGGAGTGCCTGAAGATGCTATGATTCTTTTACTAAGCAAAGTTCCATTTAGTGACTTGGGAAAAGAACAAGAAAACATAGAAGAAGAACACTGTGGCCCAAATCCTAAACAACTTTGCAGCACTGACATAACTGTGCCAACGGGGCACGTGAAGCATCCTACACTTGGGTGGCAGTCACTGACTCCTCCTCAAGATAAGGTGTTGTTTCCAAAGAAACTGCATTACCTTTTCTCCATTCTGGTTACGACTGCACCCTACCAATGGACAATTACATCCCAATCTTCTGGCCACCTACTGATCACCGCTTTCTGTTTCTTATGCTACAGATTTTGAGCAGTTGTAATGGGCTAGAAAGGTTGCTGTGATTATATAGCCAACTTATTGAAAATGGTAGGCAATTTAACAGATTTTAAACTTATATTAAACCAACAGCCTTTATATAGAAAATTATAGCATAGTTATGAGAGTACTAGTCCATTCGAAGGATTACAGTATTTTTTTTCCATATCATCTTCCGGAAAACAAAAACTGTCAAGATTCCAATCAGCTTTATTTTATTAAGTATAATACAAGATGATTTGAAAGAGAAAAATGCATTTAGTGATTCTGCCCTAATTGGGAGAAAGCTGTATGAAACATAGCATTTTTGTCTATCAGCTAGGGAAAGGAATTACATAAACTCTGATACACATACAATGAAAACGAAAAAGCATACATCCTGCAGTGATTTATACTGCCACTTTTATTAGAGATTTCAACAAGAATTTAGGGAGTAAATCTCTTTACAGGAATGAAAAATCTAAAAACAAATTCTAAAACTGGTTTAAAATTCAGCACAGTCTGTGAAGAACAGGAAGATCATGAACAATGTTTTTTTACAAGCACTACAGAGCCCTTTAAAAGCTTCCCCCCTATAGAACCACATCAAAATTGCACAGCAGACCCCAGTGATCGCTGGGAAACATGCCACAGTCTAGTTTTTCCAGCCCAATTAAATCCAAGCTCTGGGGAACAATTTGTCCACCAGTGGAAGCAGCTCGAAGGAACAGGCGATCAAACCGCAATTTGCACTTAGCGTCTATCTTCAGGTTAGTGTTTTGGCTCATATCCCATGTGTAGTGGCAATGTTTTGGCTTGCCCAAAAATTCCCAGATGTCCAGAATGTCCTTTGGTAAGCCACCTATTTGAGCAACCTGATGGAAAGAGAAAACAGCAATAAAAATACATTTTTATTGCATAAATATATACAGCTGTATAAATATATATAGCAAATACATACAGCTGCCCTCTACTCAACCAGACCACTGGTTCATCACATCTACGCTCTGACTCATAGTAGTTCTCCCAGATTTCAGTCAACGGCCTTTTCCTGTCCTAACTGGAATTACCATTGACAATCTGGGACCCTGTGGAGGTGCTTTACCACTGATTTCCAGATGATTCCAGTAATGTATAAAACATTAGTTTGCAAAACATTACATATACACTATTTACTTTAAATATTAAACAGTTGAGATGCATATTAAAAGATTATTTAAATTTACCATGAATACCGTATATTTATTTCAAAATGTTTGCACTGCTTTTCAATAAGAGTTCCAAAGAAACAAAGACAGACAGAGAGAGAGAATCCACTAAACATCTCAAATACTTGAAAGAACAAATACGCTTCAGAAAAATTGCAGGAACAATTGGAGACACAGGGCCATAACATTCCTCTCGATGGTCTTCTTAATGTTTTTACAGTTTCAGACCACTACCCCAAAGAATTACACAATATATCCCCAAATTCCTTCACCAGGCTAATGAAGTGATCAAAATCACCAGTCCTATTAGGTACCAGTATGACTTTTTAAAGGGTATAATGGCTCCGTGATTGAGATGCCATGCCTTTCAACTAGCAGGCCAGGGTTCAAGACCTAGGTACTATAAGACAGAGGAAGTTCCTGTCCCTGCCAACTTAGTAGCTCAAAAGCATGTCAATGCAAGTAGATTAAATAGGTACCCCGTCAGTGCCCCCGTTGGGGCACCTTGGCATATAGTCACACAGGCCACATGATCATGGAAGCATCTTTGGACAATGCTGGCTTTTTGGCATAGAAATGGGGATGAGGCAAGCTTGGTTTTAAGTTATAGCTTGGTTTTAAGTTATATATGGTTAGGAACAGAACACCTATATCTGTACTGATAACAGTTTTTATTAATAATCTGACAAAAATTTACTATTCAATGTACTAAAGATCATCATCTGGTTCCTATACCCTTGGTTAAGTATCCTGGCAGATGCCAAGAAGGCTGGACCCTATGTGCTTACTAGCCAAATCTTTATGAATTCTTAATTCATCATTATCCCAAGTGTTTATGTTGAGTTAACTGAACTTCCTTCAGAGGTGTAAAACCACATTCATATTTTGTATGAATTTGTTTCTGCCTTCTCCGATTTGTATAAGAAAGCCATCTCAGAGGAACCTTAAGATTGTACTGAAGGCTTGTAAATGATTCACTACATCATTTTCCATTTAAGTTAAAAACAAGGTTAAGCTTTTCCAAGCAAATCACCCCTCCTTATTTTGCTTCCAAAAAAGGAGATTCTCTTTGAGCTACTTTATTTTTAGTGTGAAATCACTGAGTCAGCAATTTACTAGGAAGTACCTGTAATCAATCAGATGGGATGGAAATAATTATTTCCTAACAACTTTGTTTGAGAATATATTATCAGGAAAATGAAGTAACCTTATACAGATCCTATTGTATACAGAACCCTGTCTAGTCCAGTATTATCTTCAATGACTTCAAGGTTTCAGACAATATCTTTACCAGGCTTACTATATATGCCAGGGACTGAATGCGGGACTTTCGGTATGCAAAGCCTATGTTCTACCTCAGATCTAAATGTGGCAACAAGACACTGGTTACCAAAGCCTCATTTCTCCATAATAAAGGAGAATCATGAATAAGGTATTTAAAGCAAAGTTTTGCAAAGTGCAAGTGGTCTGTGACAAAAGTAATCTACAGAAGTTCAAAAATAAGCCACATAAGCAACGTTGATGAGGACTTCTTTGATGCAAAGTAAAAAAAAATGCTAAGTTTTATTCCATTTCACCTCTTTGTCTCTCAAGTTTGTATCTCCTCCAAATATCACAGTCGTGGTCTTGGGTATCTCCTGTATCTTCTTGAGCACCTGTTTCAGCTGGTTGATACGCTCTTGAGCATGGCCCTTGGTGCTCTCCAGATGGGAAGTCATAAGGCAGAGCTCATTGCCAGATATGGTTGCCTGATAGAGGAACAAAATGCAAAGTGTTAAGAGATAAAACTACTGGTTGTAGAGTACTCCAACTTCATTTCTTTCCATTACCAGTCCACCTATATTCATCAAATTCTGCCCCACAGCATTCCACAACCTTAAATTACAACCTTCCTGAATACAGATGGGGTCTCTTCTGTGTTCAGTTTGGATGCTAAAGAATACAGAGAACTAATTTAGAGCTTGATCCTATGCATGTTTACTTAGAAGTAATTCCTATTACAGTCAATGGGGCTTACTCTTAAATAAGTATAAATAGGATTGTAGCTTGACAGCACAATCTTACCCCCTGGTTAGGCCAGAACAAGTCGAGTGCTGGCGTGGGGGTGTTCCAAAAGTGCTGTAAGGCACTTTTGTGCCATGCATGGGGGGGAAGGTTGGGCCAGTTCAAAGACATGCACCACCCTATGGGGAAATGGTTGAGTTGCACTGGCCTAAATTGATAGGAATTACATCCGTAATCTGTAATCTGACACCAGCAGATCAATCATCTAAATTTTGTTTGAGGGTTCGGCGCTATCGAACTTTTCAGCACCAGTATAACACAGCCACAGTGGAGCCTTTTGGTAACAGAACATGTTCCCATACCTTTAGAAGGCCCCAGTGACTGCCACTGGCACAAATGTACCAGCACGAGAAAACTGGGTAAGGTTAGGTAAACAGTCAATTAACATTGACCACTAATTTTAGAAGCTCGTTTTAAACAGATGGTAGAAACATTTCATCCTTTAGTCACTGAACTAAAAACCTGCTTGTTCAATTTTTAGGTGGTATTTTGGATATGGCAAGTTACTATAAACAGGAAACAGAAAAGAGACACATTAGCATTTTGTCACCAATTACCAGGGGCCAGAAAAGGTTATGATGAACATTTGCATTTATCCTATATGTTCTAATTTGTGTGGCTATTAAAGTGGATAACCCATAAAGTGGGCTTTAAAGTGGATAATCCATAGCTGAAAATCAGGGAATAAATTTAATTAAACATGCACATTAAGATGCAAATCCTTCTAACCATGTTGTAACTTTGGTTTATCAAATTTTAGCTGTGATGCTCCCTTTAGACTCTCAAAATACACCAAAATTGAGATTCCGATAATATGCAAGTTATTTAAGTTTTACAGCATATTTTTTAAAAAATTGTCCTTCTATTCTTTGTCCAACGACAGACACTTGAAAGCAGGCCTTTCCTTCCCCTTCACACACATATGGAAAGGTCTTCATATTATTAGACATGTTTGTACCTTTCATTTTAGATTAACAAATTCTAATATCCCTGAACTAGATACACAATACTGAACAACTCACTCACATATACTGTTAATAAATTTCTCATCATAGAAGTTGTTGGGAAGGGTATTATTTCCGATCTTAAAACTTTTACTCTTGATTTTTTCAACATAATGGCAGTAAAATAACCATCTGTATTACCTAGGGAGAAAAGAAACAAGAAAGGTCAGCCACTAATGATATTCCATTCAGAAATGCTACATAATAAATTGATAATCAGGATCAAACTACAAGTTGAATCAATGTTTGATCCTTACATTCTTAGTTTTTCTTTGCTAAATGGTGGCCACAAGGATCCCAATTTGGATCAGCTTCCACTGTGGCAAGTTATCAATCCCTTCCTCAACTACTGCTTGACTGAGTGAAACTTCCCATTGGAACAAAAGGAAGATCAAACACCAACTACATGTTTCTCCAAGTGGGAATATGCCAAGGAAAAGGGTTAAAATTCCACTTCCATAGTCTTCATCTGGATTGGGGTTCCCAACAGATTTTCTTTAGCACAGAAAAACCAGAATATTATTAACATCCGACATGGTGCCCTTACTAAGAGCAAGGCACAAAACAGAAATTTAATTATAGCCCAATGCAGAGACAGGCTCACAGTCATAAAGCTTATAAATCAGAATAATAAATAAAGCTGGAATGTTAAAATACCTGGAATAATTGTGTATGATACTGCTCTCTTCTGTAGATAGTTGAAGTACTGAGGAATAACCTCCTGTAAAAATACCACATCTGGGCTGTATCTAAATGAGAAAGATGATCGAACACCAGGCAAAATACTATCAGTAGTAACAAGCAATAATGACAATAAAGTTAGCATAACCTTAAGGCAGTGATTTTCAACCTCTTTCATCTCACAGCATACTTAACAAGGCACTGAATTGTCAAGGCACACCATCAATTGTGTGACCATTGACAAGGCACACCAGACTGTTCAAATCCCCCAATTTTCCTATTAATGAATGTCAATCACCAAAATTCCTACGGCACACCTGAGGACTATCCGCAGCACACCAGTTGAAAATCACTGCCTTATGGATAAGGAGTAATTGAACTACAATAATACCATTGGAGACTGATACCCCTGTATCACTGTAGCTTGTATCACTATAGCACTATTTTAATAGAGCAAGAGTTTATTTCTTGTACTATTTAATCAATTGGCTGATTCTCACATGCATACACATTAACCTATAGCTTCATTTCTCAATGAACATGTGAGCTGCATACACTAAATGTAGCATGTCTGATACAAAGTGAATGCTGTGCAAGCAACAACTGTTTCACATGTTCAAATTGCTCAGTACTAGAACTTTGACTCCTAGCTGTACTAAAGACAGACCTACCACATGTGAGGATCTGTGAATCAATGATTTTGTTATAACTCTCTTATCATGCCTGCTTTGTTATATTTTTCTGAGCATAAACAAAGTGCCTTTAAATCCCACGGCCAAATCCTTCTCCCCACATAAATCTGCCTCTCCACTCAGATCTTTTAAGGCGACTCTCTTATGAGTTCTGCCACCAAAAGCAAGACTTGCCACCTGAGCAAGAACCAGTGCAAAGGTCTTCTTATAGGTGGTTCCTGCTTTAGGAAAGCCTTCCTTTAGGACAGGTATCAGTAATCTCATTTACATTCCACTACTAGAAGAAGATTTTGCTTCGCTGTCAAGTATTTTCAAATCTTTTTATAGTTTTATATTGGTAACTTAGTTTTTAAAAATATTTTTATTTATTATGATTTAAAAATTTATTATGCCACAAGCCCATGTTGTGAAGGGTGAGAAATACTTTCAAGTATTATTTGTTTGGGAAGCAAATATTCCCCAAATATTCACTTTATTTTTCAAATTTCAAATATATATTTGAAAATAAATATAATATATATTTATTGATACAATATATATTTATTGATATAAATACTGATATAAATTATATCAATTATATAACTATCAACATAACATTTGGGAAGCAAATAATCACTTTATTTTTCATATATATATAATATTTATATTTGATATTTATATCAAACAAATACTTGGAGAATGCAAAGAGAAAAGAAGAATGGCAAGAATTACCAATATCCTCTTGCAGAAATGAGGTTTGCAGAAGATGACCTTAAGCGACAACACCAAGTTAAACATTTTTGGAACTTCCACATTAGACTGGAGCATAACTTACAAAGCTAGATAAGAGCAGACTCCTCGAGCTCTTTCTGATAGATTACTCAAATCCAGACCATCTATATTCCAGGTAATTAATGAAAGTGTGCCATCATCTTCCTGTAGGTTGGAACCAACATCTTGCTCAGCAGAAGCAACTTCACTACTGGTAGCTGAATCATCAGTTAGGTCAATACTAGAAGGTACATAAAGTAAGACACATTACAGTACGTACACAAGGTTTATTTTCTAAGAATATACATGCTTGTCTTCCAAAAACGCTTTCCCACCACACAATGTAGTATATCTGAGTTTAGCTTGAAAGTTTGTTTAACTTTAGCAGTTTGTGAAGATCAAAACCAATTGACCCACATGGCCGAGAGCAGCTTGTAGTATTTTTAGGTTTCGTTTCATTCATTTATTCGGTTATCTCCAGGTAAGAAACAGAAAGTCCAAGAAACAAGAACTTTGACCTATTGTGAGAAATATTTTTTCTAGCCATAGAATGCATAAATGGGAAAGGGGCTAGAAACATATTTAAATAAATACATTTAAAGAGGATGTGCAGAGAGGAGTGTGTTAAACTTAAAAAATGGGGATGAGGGAAGGTACATTTGGCATGCAACCTCAGGAAGTCTTGGACCAAATTGAATAACCCTCTGAGGTCACTGGGATTTAATCTCAGATGTGTATAAGATTGCGGCACAAATCAAATCTTTAATCTCAAATCTTCTTCAGAGCACAATTCTAACCAATTCACAGTGCCAGCTGATGGCCAGAAGTGACATCATTAAACATAAAATGACATCATTAAGGAGATAAATGGTGGGCATTTTGTCCTCACACAGAAAGAAGCTCATTGGTGGAGCTCCAACTCTCAGAAGAGAGAATGTGCACTTCTCCTCCGTGTCAACTTAGAAGTAAGTCCTATTGTGTTAAATGAGACCCACTTCCAGGAAAGCAGCCTGAGTGCCCCATTCCAAAATGGCAGCATCCAACGTTTTGCAACCCCCTGAAATGATGAGCCCCCCAAAGAAGTCCTGATCCCCACTGAGAACAACTGGACTAGAGAAAAGAGACCACCCACAGATAACAGTACTTACCAGGTCTCCCTTATTGGAAGAGACTGGAGCATCCCATCTATATCATGCTCTTCGATGGGGGGCTCAAAATAAGAATTCAGCGCTCTCTGAAAAAAATGATAAGGTGATTTTTAAAAGTAGAGGTGAAAAGTGAGACTGCGATCAAACTGGAGCAATTTTATTAGACAGTGGCAATACTCTGGATGTCATTTATCTTGACTTCAGCAAAGCATTTGACAAGGTCCCACATGACATCTTAATTGGGAAGTTGGAAAAATATGGGCTAGACGGGGCAATTGTTAGGTGGATCTGCAACTGGCTCAACTACCGTACACAAACTACCGTACACAAATACGGTAGTACACAAACTACCGTACTCAACTACCGTACAAAATTTACTATTTTAGTAAATAGTTCTGTGTCAACCTGGAGGACGGTTTCAAGTGGGGTGCCCCAGGGCTCTGTCTTGGGCCCGGTTCTCTTTAACAGTTTCATCAGTGACTTGGAGGAAGGGATACAGGGGAGCCTGATCAAATTTGCAGATGACACCAAGCTGGGAGGAGTAGCAAACACAACAGACGACAGGAGAAACCTCCAAGAGGATCTGGATAAACTGGAATACTGGGCTGCAGGCAGGGGGTTGGACTAGATGACCTACTAGGTCCCTTCCAACTCTAGGATTCTATGATCTTGTCTACTTAGAACAAGGTGACCATATGTCATAACTATATGTCATAACTGCAGAAAGAGGACAAGGACCTGTCAAAATGTAGGACACCCAAGAAAAATGTGGGACATGATAAAATAAAAGTTAGAAGATATATAAAGAGCTTTGATGTTTTTTCAGGTAAAAATCTTTCATATTGCTTTCAACTTATATATATTGCTTTCAACTGCAATCCTAAACACACTTTCCTGAGAGTAAGACCCACTGAACACAATTGGAGTTACTTTTGAGTAGACATGGTTAGGATTGCACTGTATTTATTATTACATTTATAACTACTGCACATTATTAATTCCAAGAAGGCCACATGCTGCCTGCTCACAAGGACAATGAAGTGTGTGTGCCTGTGTGTGTCCTGGAAAAAAGAGGACGTCTGGTCACCCTGATTCAGAAGCAAGTCCCCAGTGCCTTCAGTGGGGCTTACTCTCAGGGGAAAAAAAGCGTGGTTGGGATTGCAACCCCCTCCCCATAACCAGGACTGACTTGCATCTCCCAGTCGTTCTCGGCCAGGTAGCACTGAGCCACGGCTACATCACTGCTGGTGATGGCAGCAAATTCTGAGCACAGCATCGTCCGCTGCTTCTCCAGCTCTGATGGCTGCTTTGCTGCCTCCTCCTCCTTAGTCCCCGGAGATTGCATCAGGTGCTGCTCCTCCAGACCTTCCAGTTTCTCCCCACCGGCTGCCTGCATCCTTCTGGCTGCTCCTGCTTGGGACCCCCTCCAGCCTGCAAGATCCCTCCCCTGTGGCGCAGGCGCAGCGCTGATACCCACCACCCACCCCCTTTTCCCTTCATGAGCCAACCCTGACTGGATGCGAGAGCTGCCCAGGAGGCGTGGGAAAAAAATGATGCGAACGTTCGACGGATGGAACGTTGTGTAGCAAGTTTGGACAAGAGGGGGCGGGGCCACCTTCCAACGTTCCATCCGGTCGTTCCATCCACACTGTGCTGGGGAGACCTTCCTGCAGCTTGTCCTGAATCATGAGCCATCTCACCATCCAGTCCCTTCGGGCGGTTATTAAAAACCTGCAGGAGTCTCCAGGCTTCGATCGAGTGTTAGAAAAGGTAGGTAAACCAATGGAGCCAGCATCACCACTATCCTCTTTTTTTTTTTTTTTGGCCTGGAAAAAAATCTTCATTATCCCCCTTTTTCCTTGTGAACAGGCAACATTTAGCCTTCTTGTCACTAATGAGTAAATTATAAGAAAATTAAATTAATAAGGCTACAATCCTAAAGACACTTTCCTGGCAGTAAGACCCATTGAGCACTTTTGAGTAGACATGGTTAGAATTGTGCTCAAAGTAAATTAAATTCATTTAAATTTAAATTATAGTTTTAAATATTTTAAATTGTAAATTGTAAATTATATATAAGTTAATTAAATAAGGCTGCAATCCTTTGAACACAAGATCCATTGAACACAATGGGGCTTACATTGGAGTCGATGTGGTTAGGATTGTGTTCTAAGTAAAATCGTAAACTACGGTATATGTGAAAGTTTTAAATTTAGTCAGAGATTAAATTCAAGGTTATTTGATTGCTGTCTGCATGTTTTTAATTTGGGCTTTTTAGTGGTTTTATATAGTTTATAATGGTGCTTTGTTGTATGATTTTTTTTACTGTTTTAATCCAGTTTTTAAATTGTATCTTATTTTCTGTTTCAATTGCTGTTAGTCGCCTTAAGGTTTCTTTTAGGGGAAAAAGGTGGAATACAAATCAAACAAAATAAACAAATACTTTATAAGTAATAAAGTAATTAATTTAAATTAAAGTGTTTAAATTATCCACTTCTAAGTAATCTATACAGGTCCATGGAGGTGTCTTTGGAAAATGTTGAGTCTATGGTTCTAGAACCAGGGATGAGCACTGCTCCCTAGAGTCAGTCATGACTAGCAGGGCAACCTGTGGGGGGGGGGGTCACAATATATATGAGTGTTTGAGTTTTTGTTTTGTTGTGTCCTACATTTTTCTTGGGTGTTCTACATTTTGGGGGGCCTTGCCCTCTTTTTTTTGGTTTTAACATACAGTCACCCTGAATGAAGGTCTCTTCTTTCTTCCCAGCTTCCCAGATTGACTCTTCCAGGCCCAGGTGACCTTGACAAGCGAGGCCTACAATGTTTTGCAGGGAGTGGTGTGGCTTAGAAGCAATGCAGCTGTGTCCAAATTAGAATACAATTAATACATTTAATATTAACATATTTATTTAATATATATTTATGGGTTGCAAGCAGTGGTGGGCTCCAGCAGGTTCGCACCTACTCTATAGAACCGGTTGTTAACGAGAGATAGGACATATAAAGTTTAAAAATAGCCATTTAAAAGTGGATGCCAGATGGGCATAGAACCGGTTGTTAATTTCTTTGAAGCCCATCACTGGTTGCAAGTATCTGAAACTTTCTCCAGAAGGGCCCTGTTCAAAAAAGGTGCAAATCCAAACAAATAAATTGTGGCCACTGCATATCCCATTCATTCACTGCCAGGGAGCACAGAGCAAGGGCTCTATCACTGCTGGTGATGGCAGCGTGATGCAGAGGCAGATCCAGTGTCTGTGTTTGGGTGGCCATGAGCACTAAGCCCGGCTTAACCACATGGGTCGAGCTGGGCTTTTGGTTGAATTTTGGCCTCCATGGCCAAGGTTTGCTGAGCAGGTAGATCTGGGCTCCCATCCAACTTGGAACCTAGATTTGTCAGCCAGGTAGACCTGATCTTCCGAGCATATTTGTGCTGCTTCCCATTCTGACAGGGGCCCTTCCAGTCAGAGCAACAGTTTGCGGAAGGCATAAATCCATGGTTTCCCTGTCAGCTTTTGGCATGATGGCACATTGAGACAAGAGATAGGACCTTTCAACTTCCTTAGAACCTTTGTGTGACTAAGGGCACAATCATAACCCATTTAGGCTAGCCTAACTCACCTGGCCTATCTTCCCGTGGTGATGTAGGGAGGTCGGCGTATGCCTGTGCACTGTCCTAACCACCCCATGAATGGGGCAGAAGTGCCTTATGGCACTTTTGTGGCAACCTCGTGTCAGCACAGGACTTATTCCAGAGCTTAGGCCAACCTAACTGCAGGTTTGGATTGCAGCTATATATACACTTTCCTGAGAGTGAGATCCACTGAGTATAAAGGAACTTACTTCTGAATCAACAGGTACCGGATTGAGTTCTAAAACTGCAGACCTAAATTCACTTGTCCAGTAAGTTCCACTTGGCTACTAATAGAATTGAAACAGGATTATGGTAGGTCAGTCAAATCAGCCAAAAGTCATTGCTACTCCCTCCAAGAGGGGAAGCTTATATACAAAAGTAAACTACATTGCACAGCCACAAAATTACTGTTCCTAAGTGTTGAATTAATTGCTGTGCAGCAGGAACAGCAATTTCGTCAGACAGCCAGTTTTAGTTACTGTAATGATGGGGTCATTTGTAACCATCACAACCAGTTATAAGATAGGAAAGATACCAAGGGCCACCTTTTGAGAAGTATTTAAAGCAAGAATTAACTTTGTTACTGGATTTGCAGCCTGTTTCCACTTTTCTTCTATATAGATCAGGCAAGGCAAGCATGATGTGTTTTGTCCACATGACAGCCTCATGACCCAGATCGCATGTAGTACAATTGTGTGCATGTCTTCTTGGAAATGAGCCCTATTGTGTTGAATGGGATTTACCACTGTTTGTGCAAAGGTGTCCCCCACAGGTTGCCCTGCTAGTTGTGATTGATTCTAAGGACAGTGCTCAGGTGGATTCCCAGGTGGTTACAAGGCCTTCTCAAGGAATATTACAAGGTCAAAGAGCCTTATGTTGACCCTAAGCTGGCATTATCCAAAGACGTCTCTTTAGTCATGTGGCTGCCATCTCTAAACGCCAGAGGCACTTTCCCACGAAAGTGGTACCTCTTGGTGGTACCATGTTATCTACATAGACCTAGGGGTATTTTTGAGGGGGTATGGAGTACCGGCACCTCTGTACTCCATGCCGGTATGGAGTACCGGCACCTCTGTGGGTGAGTACCAGAGCACACACACACACACACACACACACACAGGTGAATACCTGTGAATATCAGCCAGGGTGACCAGATACCTGCTTTATTCTAGAAATCGCCCACTTTATTCTAGAAATCCCCTGCTTTATTCTTTGTCCTCACACCCACATTTTCTTAAGCGCTAACCCTTTCTCAAATGAATTACTGTTATTGTTGTTGTACAAATCAGTGTGCATCAACCTCTGCAAAGTTTGAGCAGGTCTCTATCATGGAGTGTTTACAATCTAAAAATTAATGTGGGGTTGACAAGAACAAAAAAGAAATGCAAGGAGTGTTTTTTTATCTTGCTATTTTTATTTTTGTTCTGTCTGAGTTATTGTTGAATTATTCTTGACCAATTTTGAAGGTTAATGCCCTGGCAAAGAGACAACAGGAAAATACTTTACTCAAATCTAACACTCATCTTTTTCAGCCGAATTCAGTCTCCAAATAAGGACATACATTAGATTCAATTGTTAATTAGAGTGGAGAAAATATGGTATTTTGATTATAACTATAGGGTGCACATTAAATTCGAGTAAATATGTATTTTAAATGGTCAAACATTGAATTTTAGTTTAGTGACATAGGAAAAATACTAAGTCTTCACGTAGTTCTGTTCTTCCAGATG
Source organism: Cryptoblepharus egeriae (assembly GCA_030015325.1). Classification (NCBI taxonomy): domain Eukaryota; kingdom Metazoa; phylum Chordata; class Lepidosauria; order Squamata; family Scincidae; genus Cryptoblepharus; species Cryptoblepharus egeriae. The sequence continues at coordinate 60,269,235 of JAREYC010000003.1, read as the reverse complement.
AGTCTTCTTTCTGCCAGCCCGGGCAAAGTTGTCTGTGAAATGAAAGTGGAAGAAGAACATACAAATCGAGGAGGAACCCTGCACGGAGGCCTGACTGCTACTCTGGTGGATGTTGTGTCAACGGCTGCCTTAATGTACACAGAAAAAGGATCACCTGGAGTCAGTGTGGATATGAACATTACGTAGGTATCTAATGGACAAGATTTATTTTCTAGCTATAGAGCAGCACATCTAGGGATTGAAGGAGGTCCCAGGTGAACAGGCATAGCAGGCAGCTAGGCTTATTGCCCACCAGTGGAGAGGGAGGCCAGCTCAGCACCAGGGATCTTGGGCCAACCAAGACCCCAAGAGGGGAAGGTCTGAAGTTGTGACTGATGAGGCAGATTCATCCAGCTGGGTGAAAGAGAACCAGGATGACCCACAAACTCTCCCCCCCCCCAAGATTTTCATAGCAGTGCCATCAGTCTAGGTGACACCACCATGAACTGCAGCTATGCAATAAAGAAAGCCATGGATGACTCATGCCTCAGAGTCCCCTGCTTCCACCCCCTTTCTTCTTTCAATCACTATCTGAGGGTCCTCACACCTGATTTCACTATCACTGTAATCCTATTTGTGTCTACTCAGAAGTAAGTTTCGTTGAGTTCAATGGGGCCTACTCCCAGGGAAGTACTCTTAGGATTGCAGCCTAAGTGCTATGCTTGATTGCTTTAATAACTCTGGGTTATACCTTGGTGAACCCTGAAGATTTCAGTTTTTAAAATGTATATAGAACTTTTGGATGAGTATTTTCTGTTCTCATTAACAAGTATGGGATAAGGTTCAGAAGCCAGTGGTTTGGTGTGGGCTCGTAATGAGTTAATGAGGCTGGTGGAGATAAACTGCAATCCTATACACACTTACATAAGAGTAAGTCCCAGTGAACTCAGGGGACTTACTCAGGAGTATGTCCCAGAAAACTCAGTTGCTTCTGAGTGCACATTCATAGGATTGTGCTGTAAATCCAACACTGTGTCTTCTGCATCAGTCTGTAACTGCCAAGTTGTGACCAAAAACTATGTTCTGCCCCAACCATAGGCTATTCATACCCGTGATAGCATCGCATCACAGTGTGCTTTTGTGTCATGGTATTCTGTTGTTGTTTTTAAAATAGAGGAGACAGAAACAGTAAAAAATAAAAGTTTGTCTTGTGTTTCAAAGTTAAAAGTGAATTCTGAGTCTTGACACATTGGTCTTTGTTTTAACATGCAAATTTTTCTTTCTAAATTCAAGCTATATGTCCGCAGCTAAGATCGGAGAGGAAATCTTGATCACAGCTGAGATTCTGAAGCAAGGAAGAACATTGGCATTTGCTAGTGTCGATTTAACAAATAAGGCAACAGGAAAATTGATAGCCCAAGGAAGGCATACAAAATTCCTGGGATAAAAGGAAGTGACCTTAAAGAGAGAAGAAGCCTAGAGAATTGAAGAAAGGAATGAAATTTGGAAGAAAAAAATACTGATGGAATTGCCTAATGTTTCCATCCAAACTGGTTTGGTGTGGTATCTGAATCGAATTGCTGGCCCCAGTTTAGTTTGATTATTTTGTATATGTTTGATTGTAAACCCTTTTGGGTACTCTTTTTTTTCCTCAGGATCAGTGCAGACAGGAAAATAGTAATAAAGAAATTAAATCATCAGAAAGTTTTCTCGTTAACATTATTTTGAAATCTGAAGCATTTAAAGATTGTGACAATGGAAGCTCTTTTTGGCTGAACTTGGATGATTACTTGCCAGATGATTACTTGCCAGAATATGATACTGCTGCTATCGGTGGCTTCATACTGTTGGATTATATTGTAACATCTACAGGTGGAAGGAAATTTTGCACAAGCCTCCAAAACAGCCTTTTGAGCCCGCCAGAAAGCCACTCCTGGGAGTCAAGAGACACTTTGGTGTTGTTTGAGACAGGGTGACCAGATGCCCAAACCTCAAAAGGAGGACAAGGTCTTAGATTCCTCTCAGCCTGGCCTTTCTGGCAGACAATGGTACATTTGCCTCCTCATGAGTAAAAATGTGATAGTGGGCATTTTCACTTTCCCATAGAGCTCAATGCATATTTTTTATTTTTAGTTTTTTGGCCATAATGTTTGATAGGAAGGAGATATTTCAAAACTGATTTTTGCATTAGATTCTGCCCTTTAATATGAATCCAGTGACACATGACATGATGGGTTATTGCACACCATTGCAAAGTTCCAAAATGAAGCCGAAATGGAGGACAATGAAGCTCTTTTGGAGGACACGCGGACAGAAGACTGAAAAAGGACAAATCCAGAAAAATATGGTCATATGATCACCCTGGATTGAGATCATACACAGGGAAATGCGGGAGAAGACAGAAATTTGCTGAAATGATTGCAAGCATCCATCTTAAACAGGTCCTGGAACACAAAGAATGACTTTTCAGGGACTCCAAGGATGGGAAATTGCTACAGGGTGAATAGAATGGGCATGTCTGCATATACAAATACAGGTCTTTCAATCTGTAGGGATGAGGAAGAGCTTATGGCAGATGCTGCAGATGATATCTGTATTGCCACTAAAGGGAGCTGAAGGTACAGGACTGGGTTGTGAACACTTGGAGTCCAGCAACAAATTAAAAGTATCCCCCGTAGGTGGTCCTACTAGTCCTGATTGATTCTAGGGAGTAGTGCACATCCCTGTAAAGTGTCACATTATTAACAATAATTATTATTAATCAATGGGTATTAATAAAAAGTATTGAAAGAATTAATCAAAAGTATTGAAGACTATGAGAAAATAGCACTGAAAAGCACTCCCCCCCCCAAAAAAAAACCACATAGATAGAGACTCTCAAGGCACAGATGTTTTGCTAAAGGAAATTGCACATGGTGAGCAAATTCACCTTTTTTCTAATAAAACTTGGTTTTATCAAGGTTCATTTATTGTGTGTAACCTTCTTTGGGCTGAGGGGAACAGCAATGAAATGTCAATTTTTATTACTTGGTTCTCATTTTTAAATATGTTTCCGGAGAATCAGTCTGTTGCAGAAATCACAGCAAAAAATGTAGTGGCACTTAAATGACTCAGACAACTGTTACAGCAGATGTTTTTATGGACTGCTACCCATTTCCACAGGTGCATGAGATATATCCTCCAGCAACAGAGAGACTAGGGTATGGGGATGTGTGATTTTCAGTGATGCTTAGCCAAACCAAGTGCTACTTAGCTAACTGATTTCCAAGCTCTGTGCTGTACTGCGTAAGGGTGTCATGGAGAACTTGCAGAGCACAACTTGGCTGGCATCTTGCGTCATGCGAGAATCATTTAAAATCTCGTGTAATCCAAGATGGTGGCATCCTGAAAAGGTAGGAAGAGGTTGCTGCAAAAGATGAGTGCCAGTCACAGTAAGGCGGAATACCTAACCTCCAGTTAGGCCAGCCTAAATCCTTTGCTGACCTGGGGGTGTCACAAAAGTGCCACAAGATGCTTCTGCCCTACTTGTGGGGAAGGAATGATGTGATGGAATGATTTGCCATGTGCATTTTGCAGCCACAACCCTATACATATTCCCCAGGAGTTAAATCCCATTGAATTGAATGGGTGTTAATTTCTGAACAGGCATGCCTGAGATTGCACTGTACGTCTGCAACCTCACGGAGCAACATTTAACGTTTGTATAGTGTTTTTTGAGTGCTTCACATGTATCATGTTGATGAAACAATCCAGTAAGATGAGTGCTCATTTTTATCCCTATGTGCAGCTGCGGCTGAGAGAGAAGTGGCTTACCTGAGCCCATTAAGTGAGATGGTGGGAACCTGGTGTAAAACTAGGTGTTCATCTTCCTTGGTTTGATTTCATGTCTTTGTATTGTAATTGGCCCTGACACCTATACTGTCATATATTGCACACTTCAGCATTTGCTGTTTCTTGTCTATAAAATGCCAGAGGGATAACACAGTTACAGCACAGACTTATTTGTGCAACTTGCTCTCAAGTAATGTCTAGGAGTTCAACCTCATGTTTCAACCACCCTGGCAAGGAGCCAAACATGTTTATTGTGGCATTAACTGTGGGTAGTGCTGCCATGTGACCCATGTCGTATCCATAATTATCTGTGGTGCCACAGCTGATGCCACCCATACTCCAAAAAATCAGGTCACAACCCACACTTGGTTGCTCTCTGGAGTTGCCAACAGTGGTCTTTCCCAGCTGGTCTTAGTGATGCCACGGTTAGGATTGTACAATAAGTGTTCTATATCAGAAAATTCTCTGCAACCCAATATTCACTTGCCAAGAGTTACAATCCTCCTTAAATGGTGATTTTTATGAAGTACTTCTTATTTCCTACAGCAGCAGGGGAAAAATGGTTCCTTGCTGTTGCTTGCAGGAGGGTTATTACTTCTGCCAAGAGATTTTTTTATATGGGTATTGCCTGCACAGTCTTTCAATTCACACAACAAGGTGATTAGCTGCTGTCTTGAAAGTGGCTCCTTATACTGATTTTCCTTATACAATATCTCCAGTCTGAGAGGGAGGGGAATAAAAGGCAAGCAATTGGGAAGCATCAAACGGTTAGAAATATGAAATAGGAACAGATCTCAGATGTGGACAGTTACAGTACAGATAGAAAAGAACTGCTATCAGAAGTGGTGCTGTATAGTGATATGTATGAACATATACAGGCTGCTTCAATTGTTGCCTGAGATTTTTCAGCAATTATTCTCATGTAACTATGAGAATAATTTCTGAAAATAATTAAATTATTTAAGAGCCTTTATTGTTGCTTATTGATTTTGCACCCTTTGCAGGATATAGGAGTGTAAACTTTTATCTAGAGCAGGGGCCTACAAACCCTGGCATGGGGGCCAGATGTGGCCATTGGCAAGCCTCAATGTGGCCCCTGGCAAGACTTTTCTATCCAGCCCTTGGGCAAGCAGTGTAGTCCACTCAAATAATTCTTATATGTAAATTTATGTAAATGTATTCAAATTTGAAATGTTAGTTTTCTGGCCCCGACACAGTTTCAGAGAGCTGATGTGGCCCTCCTGCCAAAAACTTTGGAGGCCCCTGATCTAGAGGATGTGGTTAATTTCTGAAAGCAGTATGAGAGCACATACATGCATAGCTGCACTGTGGCAAATGAAATGGATTTTCAATCGATCAATAATAGTACAGTGGCACCTCACATAACAAGCGCCTCACGTAAAGTATGTTCCACATAAACAAAAATTTCTCTAGGATTCTGCTTCACATAACAAACTGTGCTTCTTGTAACAAACTTGTTGGCAGTTGGGGCAGATGCGCTGGAAGCAGCTCAGGGCTAACCAGAAGGGAGCAGGGGAGAGAAGCTCAGGGTGAAGAGAAGGAGAAAGTGGTGAGACACTTGGAAAGTGCCTTCTCCTTGGAAAGTGTCTTCACCTTCTCCTTCCCATTGTGTTAAATGGGGCTTACTCCCAGGAAAATTTTTTGGGCTTGCAGCCTAGGGGAACAATCCAGAGTAACTACAGGGAGTCCTCCCTCTGGAGTAAGAACAATTTACTCTGGAATGCAATATGAAGAGCTTCTAATTCTTCATGTGTTCTGAAGTTACATAAACAGATTTAATACATTTACAAACCAATTGCAGATCTTTCTCTAGGCAAGGGTGTCCAAACCCTGGCCCTAGGGTCAGATGTGACCCACAGCAAGACCCTTCCACCTGGCCTGCAGGCAAGACTTCTAATGTCTCCAATACACTTACATGTAAATTTATTTACTTTAAAATGTAAATCAGTGCCAGGTAATGTCATTCTCCTGCCAAAACGTATGGACACCTGCTCTGGAGTTTTGCCTAGAGCTGGTGCTTGTTGATCAGGAAGATGTTTTCTTGCTGATCACGAAGATCTGTTTTCTTCTGCAAGCCATGTCCACAAGCTTACAAATGCTGGATGAAACATATCCAAGCCTAAAAATGCTGGATGAAACTTATAGAGACTATATTCTTTGTATGAACAAGCTTAAGGGTACTGAAAAAATTAAAAATTGGATAGAGATATACAGGTAGTGTGCATTCTCTGCCTCTTGCTGTTTGAAGCCTTTGTTAAAAATCAACAAAGATAGCTATCAGAGCATGGCTGATTAGAGTCTGTGCTAATTTGGTTAAAGTTTATCAAATGAAGTCCTGAAAACTCAAGTTTTTCCATGCTTGGGTTGCGATCCAAGTTTGGTTAGGTTTTTTTGTCTCTTTAAGCAAGAACAGTCAATGATCAAAGACTATCAGTTTTGATAGATCTTGTTCCTGGTTATGTCAGGAAGACCTTTTGCTGACATTCAAACCTTGTCCTTCTATGAAATTGAGATGCCCCTGCTTATATAAGCCATTGTTTTAATACGGTGTATGGATGGTAACTTAAAGCAGTGCTTCTCAAAGTCTTTGCAGTGGCAGACCAGCAATTTTAAATATTCACTGGGAGAGTTCACATGCAACTCACCTCTGCTGGTTGCAACTCATCTCTGCTGCTGTCTCATAGCCTCTTATGAGGCTGGGCACATGTCCAAGTCCTGCAGCTGTGACAGGAGACTTCAATGCTCCATACACTGAAACAGTTTTAAATAAATTTTGCCCTTTAAAGAACTTGAGACAGCAAGTTAAGACAGTAGTTCCCAATCTGTGGTACAGGGACCACAAATGATCATGAGACATTGAGAAGAGGTCTGCAAGCTCCCAGTATAGATGGTTATCTTTGATCACTTCGAAGTGTCTTTCCAAATGAGTGTACCCCATGCACCAAAGGATTGGCTATGGCTGTAGACTCTTTTTCACTGTCTGGTGATCTAAGGCTTGGTGAAGTGCCAGATGTGGGGAGAGCCCTTTCACCTTTTCTGGTTATTTGTGGAGATGCTTCCCCATGGGCCACCAGAGGATGAGAATGAAACCCCTGCGACTGGCATTTCTTGAGTCTCACTGAGCTCCCTCCCATGGACTACCAACCTGATGGAAGGGGTTGCATGCAGTCTATGAAGATTCCTGTTTGCGCCTCATTAGTCTGTGAGCTCCTTAAGGTTGGAAACACCTGATTTAAATGATTTTTATACCACTTTTCTAAAACTTAAAGCAGCAAGTACTGTGAAAGACTATTCAGCCTAACCAAAGGATAAAAGTAGAAGACAATGCTGCTTCTCAGGTTAAAACTTGCTTACTTGCAGGGGAGCTTGGTAAGAGAGTTTGGGCCCAAAGATAATGTCTCATTATTCACTTTGTTATTTATCGCTTTAAACTAGGACCACCCCACCATATGAACTCCTTTACAATTCCATTACAAGGAACTGCTGTTGTATCCATTGCATAGTTTGCAGCCATTCCATATAGTTGTATGGAATGGCAATAGCTGGCAGCCATTCCATATGGTTGTATGGTTTCATGTACCCTACATGAAAGTGCCAGATCTTGAGCTATCTCACCAGCATTGGTCAGGATCCATACCCAGCACAGTGTCTGCCAGGACTCACTGTTTTAACTGGGGTCTTATATCTACCGCTCAGTGTGACTGTGGTGCTCCTTGAAAAAATACTCATCACGTTGTGTCCGAGTGTCCATCAAGAGCATACTATGCCCAATTTCTGATTTTTTCAATACAGACCACTGTGTGCTTGAATGGCTGGGTGGACTGGACATTTAACATTTGATTATGTTATTTGCCATAAACTAAATAAATGAAGATAGATTCATCAGCCTGAGATCAACTTCCCCATGTAATTCAGTAAATTATATTCAGCACTGTTTGTGTGGACTATATGAAGCGTAGAATGTTACATGTGCTACAATCTGGCTTGATATAAGGCCCTTGTAAATGAACGTAGCAGTCACTATTCACCTAATTTGTTTATTTCCAATTCCAAACAAAAGCTAAATACAAACTTTAAACAGATAAGCACTAGTTTTACCCAAAGGGAGTAGGCTTATACAGATTTACTTCAGTAAAATTACTCAACCCTCAAGCAAAGCATTCTTTGCCAGAACTATACAGTAGTCTTCCTTATGTTCATTGCACAATCTTAAACAAAATATGTTCTGCCAAATCCAACTTTTGACACTCCAAACAATATTTTACAATTAAATCCACAACTGCTTTAGAATATCTTATTCTTCCCCTCCCCCCTCCCCCCAAAAGAACCTCAGAGGGTTTTCCATAAGAAATGTTTTGGAAACCAGTATTTCCTACACAGTTCACCAGCAAGTTTACAAGTCAACTCTCAGAAGAAGAAAAAGATAATCCTCTGCCAACATGGTTTCTGCAGCTGCTATTCTTAAATTTTAGCTGCTTCAGGCTACCTCAGACTCCAGGTCTGTAAAAGTGTTTTCAATTCAACAGAACACTCTACATTTAGTTATACAGCAAACTGGGGAAAGAGATCCAAAAATGAGAATGCCAGTGAACACAAACATGGCCAAGCAAAATAAGAGGCAATTGTTGCCTATATGAAATGAGATGCTTTTTTTCTTCCTTAAAAGATTTCTTTCCCATCTTTAGCCTTCTACTGTAATAGCCATAGACCATAGCCATATTCTTCAGAATGAATCTGACAGAGCTCAGATACAATCATGTTACCTGCAAAGCTTATAAGGCTTTTACATCATTACATTCACTTCTCGCCCTATGAATACTGATATTAGGGGCATGACCAGCACAAATGGGAACACCACCATAAATGATCACTTTGTGCTCTCAGATACATTTCTTTCAGTGTATAACAGTCCCTTCATTTCACATTTTGATAGGATGCTCATACAGAGGAGAAATGTGCAGAGCATTCTCTTTCGCAAGGTCCATGCAGAAAACATCTAAAAAAATTTAAAGTTCTGAGATACAAATGATAAAAGAAAATAATCCAGGATGATCAAGTTCCACGATGGATAGTGTTCTGAACGTGTGTCCATTTTCTTCTATTCCAAAAGAATAAATGGCAAGAAAAGTGAAAATTGCACTCCTGCATTCTGTGATCTTCCCCATTTTGCTGGCCAGTACCCTATTCTGGCATGTAAGGACGGAGGTGATCCTCTATGGTACCAACCGCCCAGTGCGTGAGCTGCTCCTGCGGCAGATACAGGCAGATGCTGCATAACTTGAAGATTGTAGCTTTGTTTTTTGGAGTCTGGAAAAAAGAAAGATTTTAGAATCAAATAGCATTAGTAACTTTCTGGAAAAAGAACTTGGCAAACTGTTTTCAGCTTATGCTTCTAGAAATAAGAAGATACAAATAAAAAAATACTACCAACAGAAATTTAAAGCACAGATTGTAGTGTTTTGTAGAGTGCTTGCCAGATTTAGAACTTGAGATCAAAAGGTATAACTTTTCCCATCCAGGAGGGTTGTGCCAAATGCTCTTCCCAACTGTGCTTTCATTATGTTTAAAAACAATGTACCACAAAGAATGGCAAACACTGTCAAAATACACACATCTCAATCATTCTCTCAATTTTATATCTGAGAAATAACCCTACCAATCTGAATTTTTCACTCCATTCATTAGCAAAGAAACTGCAGCAGAGATAGCCATGCAACAAAGTAGCCATGCTACTTATCACCATGTGTCTGATGCATATTATGTGACAAAAAGTGAAAAATAACAGTTTACAGGTAAAAAGAAATTAGCACTAATTATAGATCATTGTTATGTAAGGTGTAATACGTTTAGATATTTAAACCATGGTAGCATTGCACTATGGCAACTGGCTTGCTTGTATGTGTAGCTTTTAAATCAAACCAGCAGTAGTACAAGGAGAGTGTTTGTTCAATTGGACGAGCTTTCACCTGCAAGTGCTGTCTGTCAATGAAGAGAAACACTGACTGGTTTGGGTTGTTGATAACAATTCCAGTCTTGTCCTTTCGGCTCAGAACATGCAGAAACTGTTTTTCATAGTCACCATGATGAAATTCAAACCTGGCCTGTGGGAAATAAAATATTGTTAAAAAATCCATTTAAAAGAATTATTCCAGCATTTAAGAACAGGTGATCCGCTATGATACCAACCACCCAGAGAGTGAAGTGCTCCTATGGCAGATACAGGCAGATGCTGCATAACTTGAAGATTGTAATTAAAGTGTTGTTCATATTCATCTTTGTTCATATTCATTCATGTCTTTAAGAATCGAACAGAAAAGATTTATAGACAGCTTGATACCCTAACCATTGAAAGGTAACATGGGACAACAGCAACATACCTATACTGTATTTAGAAAAACAGAGAATAAATACTCCAGAGGTTAATTTGACATTATGCACAGTTTGGGTGCATATTCTAGATACATAACTCTACATACAAAAAAATTTTGTGAAGGGTTTTTTATTACAACTTATATAAAACAGCCTTGCAAAATGACACATAAAAGAGGAACTTTATTAAAAGTGCTAAAGTGTTTTATCAGAACATCATCTGAAAAAATAAATCATACCTGAACAGGCCTAAAGGGCTCATCATCAGATCCCTTCCACCTAGAAAAAAGAAGACAGACTATCTTCTCAATATCATTCCGAGGCCAAAGTATAAAGTCCATCTCCTGTGTACAGCCAATGACATCCTGAAAGGAGGAAAGTTCAATGTCTTAACTATAACTTTAATAATCAAGAACTTTAATATAACTATAACTTTAATCAAAAACTTATTTGTGAAGAAGCAACAGTAACCAGAATTCAGATTGCACATCTCACCACAAACGTAATTATGGTGAGGAGTTCTCTTTTGACTTTATTTTTGCAGATATACTGTATCTGCATCTACTTACAATCTACCTTTTTAGTGTGGGAAACAAGAGCCCAGTTCTATGAGTTCAGCTGAGGTAGTAAACAGTGAATTACTAAAATAAGGTGGGGCCTTGGTGTCCACTGATTTGGCTTACCACCTATACAGAAGTCCAGCTTGCCTTGAAACAAGGAAAAATGCACCAAAATCAATTTCCCACCTTTATACTGTTCATTATAATTTCATTTCACTAGATTCTGTTATTCTCCCCATCTAGTGGCTGTATGTGATACAGCATCTTTACCAATATATCCTGGGGCAACAAAAGAGGAACTAAAAACCTGGATATTAGTCTTCAAAACTTATTTTTCCACTGAGTTTTGGTATCCACTAATTTGATTTTATCCACTGGGGGTTTCAGAATGGAACCCCTTGGATAATAAAGACACAACCTATAAGCCTTTTACAATTTCTTCCACCGTAATCATTCTATCTGTTGACATTTTAACAACTGGATCATGTATTAAAAGTAGGTGCAAGAGAAATGAAAAAATTGTAAAATATAATTAAAATTATTAGACAAAATTATACATCACATATTTTTGTATAGGTAATGTTTACATTTTCATCCATATAAAAGGACCTAAAATTCTTTATGTCCAAATGACTTTGAACCTTGTTTTTATAAACAGTTTAAACATCCCATTTTACTCAAATAACTCCTTTTTAAAATGGGGAGTTTCCAAGAGCGATTTTTTTTATATTTACGTCTGTTCAAAGCAAGAGAGGAAATCCCATTAAGCACACTAAAGTTCAACTACTGTTATTTTGAGTACCGCTCTTGCATACATCTAGATTTTTAAAATTCAGAATCACAAGTAGAATCAAAAGATTAATAAAACTTTTAACCTTTTCAAAAAACAGACAACACAGACAGCAAATTAATGAATTTTACCCTGCGCATAGACTGATAGCGGGGTGCATGCAGCTGTACTATGTCCTTTTGAAGAAGCTCAATGGAACTTTCCAAGGAATAACTGGAATCCCGCACACCTTTCAGGATATTTTCTTCATAATTATTGGTCATGACTGGTATCACTTCAGACACTTCAAAAAGTGCTGACTTTTTTCTCTAAACAAAAACAAGGAAAAAATGAAATGTGTTCCATTTTATTCTTTTTCTGTGCATTTCAATGCTTTTGATACTTAAATAAAACTGAACATATAAATTTCAAAAGATCAGGGAGAACCCAAAAATTCAAAGAGCTCAAACTATTCACACTTAGGAGCTAAGCACATGTATACAAAATCACCTTCCCCACGGAAATCAGCATGCCAAGAGCTGAACGTTTGGCTGATCACATTCTATCTCTAGAGTTAGTTAGCTGCCAAATTTGTTCCTCTCTACAACATACAATATTATGGTAATTCTCATCCTACCTTTTTATATTACTTTTCAAAACTTGTAATATGTTTCTTATTGTACCCAATGTCTAAAAACAGCACAACACAAATATTTTTTAAAAACCCTTTATACTAAATATGGATTTAAGTACTCATTAGTAGAACAATATAAAACAACCTAAATCTAACATCTAAGGAAAAAAAACCAAACATTTGACTTCATATTTGATTTCAGATCAATTTTGAGAATCCTAGCAAATAGTTTCAAATTTAGTTAACGTACAAATAAGAATTAGAAATAAAATTACCTTGTCTTTGAATACAAAGGCAACATACATCTTGAAATCAAACTGGTCAGCTAGAGATTCTTTTTTCTTTTTAAGCTGAGCACGAAGTCTGTTCAGAGCTTGTTTCTTCCGGGAGTTTGGGTCCCCCATTTTGTAATATAGGTGGTACTAAAGCCTCTGGAAACCGTCACTAAACTATGGGCCCTTTTTCATAAGACTTGAGTACAACAGAAACAAGTCATTTTATTCCTGCTAATACCACTGAATCAGTAAAACACGGGTGTAACAAAAAATTTCACCTCAGGCAATTGTTTTACAAAACTGTCTTATTAGAGGGGTCATAAAACAAAATAAGTAATAGTCCAACCATCATTGGACAAGGTGTTTGCACAGTATTATCAAAACCCGAAGAAATTTGAAGAAAATACACTGATATACACAGTTTAAACCACAGGAATAAGTGGGCAAGTATGGGGAAAAAATCCTATCACAATTTGCGTGTATAATATAAAGCAGACCCAATCCATTTGGGCACTGGTGGTGATGGTTTTTTATTTTGTCCCAACCAAAACAAAAACCCAAACAAAAACTGAAATTAAAGATGGTGTACTATCCCACCCAGCTTCATGACTCTGCTGATTATTCTCAAGATCTCTGCTATTGCTATGCTGCCTGGCTTTTTAAGAATTGTTAGACTTGGTAGAAAGCAAAGAAGGGAGTGCAGAAGAGGAGTGGATGTCCTGGGAGGTAAGACGTTTCCCTATCAACAACAAAATCATCAACCGCAGACAACACAGTGCTGGTTTGCTGAGGAGCAAGGTGTTTGAAAAACAGCAGAGTCATTTCTAACTTCATCCTGCTCATCATCAGGCACATGGTCACCCTGAGGCTGCGTCTGTCAGAGAGAAGAGGGATCATGATGGCCATTGATAGAAGGGTGGGGGAAGGCAAAGGACGCTATCTGGCCTAAAAGCTCTCAATCCCAAGCCGGATCTATCACCGTCCCTAAGCAGGGAGAGAGAGAGACCTACACCCCCAAATTGCCTGCCTGCCTATCCGCCCTCTGCCTGTCCTGAAAATCCTCCTCTCTTCTCCGTCCACCGCTCGCTTGCTCGGCACCGCAAAGGAGTGCAGTTTCAAGTGAGGCTGGGCATGGCTGATGCGATTGGCCTCCGCCTAGGGATGGTTCTCTTCCTTGAGGAAGAGGAGGGTCTGTGTGCAGCGCAGTGGGGGTCACGCTACGGCCCAGGATTCACTCTTGCATTCATAGTCGGGTTCTTTTCAAATTGAACAAAAAGAGAAAGAATACCAGTTTTTAGTGCAAAAAACCCCCCAAAAAGTTTGCACAAGAGATTTTTAAAAAATATATATTTAATGCAAACTTGCTTAAGTTAATTGGGAGAACAGAAGCCTTGTAGCCCCCAAAGTTAACTTAATTAGGGGAACGAAGCCTCGAAAGCCCCCAGACCAGGGGAACCCAATCCTTGCAAAGCCCCAAAGAATTAGGGGAATTCAATGCTTGAAGCCTAATGAGAGAAACCCAAAGCCTCCAAATTAAGTTAACTGGGGAAGTGAATCCTGGAAGCCCCCAAACAAGTTTAATGAGGGGAAGCCAATCCCTGAAACCCCCCAGATGAGGCTGCGCCCTTCCCTTCCCTGGAGCGGTGGTGTGGCCGAGGTGACATCCAGGAGAGGCCCAGGCAGCCCCTGCCTTCCTTCCCGGGAGAGCTCCCCGAGCGACCTGAGGGAGGCGAGAGAGAGAGGGAGCGACTGAGAGAGAGAGCGAGCGGGGCTGTCTGTCTGTCTCCTACCCGCAGCCGGCGGGTGCGGGGGGAGCGGTGGAGGCGTCTGAGGCGGTGTGGGTGCGGGTGCTGCCGAGGGCCCGGGCAGGAGCCATGTCAAGATAAGGCCACCCAGAAGCCGCCCAGCTGCCCCATCCCCGCTGCGCTGTTCACGGTGACCGGGCCGCCCGCTCTGCCGCTGCTCAGCCCCAGCAGCCTGGTCCCCATAGCCCAAGCTCGGCGCCCCGGGGCGGCCGGGGGTGGCTAATGGCGGCGGTGGAGGAGGAGGAGGAAGAGCAGGAGAGGAGGGAGGCGGAGGGGCCGCCGAGAGCGACGCTGGGATAGCCGGGGGTAGGCGAGGCGAGGGCGGTCCCTGCGCTACAGGCTCCGACGCTGAAGGAGGCGACACAGCGGCCCTTCGAAGCCCCCCTCGCGGCCCAGAGGGAAGGAAGAGCTGAGTCTCTCAGGCCGGACGACGCCGTGAGACGACAGCAGCCCAAGAGAGGAACTCAAAATGGCAGCCGCCTCAGCCGCCGCTCCCGCTCGTCTGAGTCACAGGCACGCGCCCGCCCCGCCCATCGCACCATGCGCACGCGCCAGGCACGCCCCTCCTATAAGCTGCGCACGCGCCAAGCACGCCCCACACACGTATTACGCACGCGCAGTCCCGTCTCTCAACAATGCGCACGCGCAAGCCTCGTCCCTTCACTGACACTGCGCACGCGCAAGCCCCGCCCCCTCACAGTACGCTCGAAACCCAGCGCCGCCTCCTCAACAGTGCGCACGAGCAAGCCCTGCCCCCTTACAAACCACGCTCGCCAGCCAGCCACGCCCCCTCAACAGCACGCACGCGCCAGACTCCTCTACACACTGCGCGAGCGCGAGTCCCGCCTCCCTCCTATAAAAATGCGCACGTGATAGCACTCGCCCGATCATATACATTGCGCACGCGCGCTCAGGCAGACTCTACCATCCAGAGTCCTGCAGGAGGGGAAGAAGGACAGAAAGGGGGACACACAGAGAAGTGGTTCTGTCCCTACTGTCTGGGGAGGCGCCTGCCTCTCAGCGAGGGAGTGGGAAGCGGTGAATGTAAAGGATGCAATGCTTATGTACCTGGGAGTGAGCCCTATTGGTTTGACGGGACTGATGTCACCGATTGTGACGTTACTGATTATGACGTCACCGCCCTCTCCCTCCTGCAGAGGAGCCACGCCCCCCATTTTGAGGCAGCTGCACTGATTGGTGGGGCTGCTTCTTATAAAGGCTCCCGGTGGCCTTTCCTGTAGCCCGCTGGTTAGCTCGAGCTGTTAATCGTAAGAGCTTTTGGGCGAGCCCACCCTCAAGGAACGCGCGAGATCGAGGCCCCAGGGGTATCCCTGTGCAGTGGTGGGCTCTAGTAGGTTCGCACCTACTCTATAGAACCGGTTGTTAACAAGAGATAGTACATATAAAGTTTAAAAATAGCCATTTAAAAGTGGCTGCCAGATGGGCAGAGAACCGGTTCTTAATTTTTTTGAAGCCCATCACTGGCCCTGTGCATCACTCCCCCAGAGTGGGCTGCAGGGCCCTGGTCGCCTGCAGTGGTCATAATCGGCTAGTAGTCTCCTCAAGGGGTAGGGGGCAAAAGTCGGACCGCAGGACGCCAGGTTTTTGCAGCTGAGGAGACGATGCCCATGGGGGGCATGCAGATGGGCATGCATGGCTTGGAGGGAGCATGCTGCACAAGGGGGATGGTGCGCATGGGGGAAGTGATGCACATGGAGAATGTTCAGAGGGAGGGTTTGCACTGGGGAGAATGCTGCGCATGGGGGGCTGATGTGCAAGGGAGATGGTGCACATTGGGGAGGTGATGTGCAGGGGGATGGTCTGCATGGGGAGGTGATGCGCATGAGGGATGGTGCACTTGGGGAGGTGATGCGCAGGGGGGATGTTCAGAGGGAGAGTTTGAACTGGGGAGGGTTATGCTGTGCATGGGGGACTGATACACATGGGGTAGGATGCACAGGGGGGATGATGCACATCGGGGAGGTGATACGCAGTGGGGGGATGGTGTACATGGGAATTATCAGCCTGCATTAAACCAATTTTTGTCCAGCCCACAGGTGTACGCATTGATTCCTGTTGTGTATATGCAATGTAGGGCACAATTGGCTTAACATAAGAACATGGAAGAGCACTGCAGGATCAGGTCGAAAGCTCATCTAGTCCATCATTCTGTTTCCCACAGTGGACCACCAGCAGTAACTAGGAAAAATATGCAGAGGCCTCTGCCACTAAACCTGGAAGGAGCATTTAGGGTGAAATCCAGAGTAACTACGGGGTGTCCTTGCTCCAGAGTAAGAACAAATTACTCTGGATTGCAGTATGAATTTCCCATAGGATTTCATTAGGAGGTGTAGTAACTACAGGTGCACGTAATGTCTCTTACGTGCTCCCATAGTTATTCTGGATTGTGCCCTTAGTCATCCTAATATTACATATTCTGTACATGTACAACTTGCTGCAGTGTTTTTTTTCTGAGATATGGTGACCAAAACCATGTTCAAACCACCGTAGCCACAATCCAGTCCAGAAATGGACTTTCAGTGCAATCCTAAGCTTGTCTACTCAGAAGTAAGTTCCATTGTGTTCAGTAGAACTTTACCCCCTGGATAGTGTGGTTAGGATTGCAGCCTTAATCCATTCATTCAAGAGTCTTAGGCTTAGATGGGAAACGTCCAATGGAGCTTGACTCTAGTCATCTAGTCTTCCCTTGTGACTCGACATAAAAATGAGTAATAACGGGGATACTTTTCGAGTCACTCCTTTGCAACTCAAAAGGATTTTTAAAAGCACACCTTGGCTTCCTGGGAAGCAACAGGGCTGTGCCGGATGGTGTGCTTGCTTGGCGTTTCCCTTTCAACTCGACCCACTGTCCACACTCCATACTTCCTTTACCACTGCCATCTCAGTTTCTTAGCATGAACAAAACCTGTTTGAACCTACCTGAGGATAAGTTTGCAACATGGATAGACATCTGTGGACTTGGATCAATCTCTGTCAACTTGGATAGATATCTTTTTTTGCATATACCGCTTTTAGGCTGTGTTTTTACACACTTTTTTTGAAACAACACTGTGGGGCTTTCTTCTGAACAGACTTGCCCAGGATAGCTTTGCATGTGTCACCACCATTGAATTGGCTGGTTTTCTGCAGTCTGACTCCGAGAGCTTGGACTTTGATTTTCTGGATTACATTGTAAAGACAATAATCGGTAGTTTATTGCTCTCGTGAAATTGTTGCTTTATCAGAACAGCTGACAAATTACTACGTTCTTTGTTTTTTATACTCTGCCCTTTGTCAGTGCTGTTAGCTGTAAGTTCCTCAAGGAAACAAAAATGACCACTAGCCATGTTTGTGCTATGCTTGATACATCCCATTGTATGCCTCTCCACGCATACATCACAAAAATGCAACGTCGCCTCTTTTTAATCAGACCCAGGCTGCAGTCCTAGCCACATTTCGCTGGGAATAAGCTCCATTGACTATAATGAGGCTTACTTCTGAATAGATCTGCCTATGATTGGGCTCTCAGTTCTTTCAAATTTTGGCTGCTGTACATCCTTTGCATCTTTAACTGGAAGTGAGTTCAACTGTACCATATGATGTGCCATATCATGTCATAACAGAGAGTGCTAAATGATGCACCTTCCTTCTGTTTGCTCAAACAGAAGGAAGTTGCATCAAACTGCCCTCTCCATTATGACGTCAAGCTGGGCAGGTGTTGGGAGTTCCACCACTCTTCTCTGAAGCTCCAGAACTTATCTGAAGTTCCTGTGCACAGAGCCTGAGTAATGGAACTTATTTCTGAGTAGACATGCATAGGCTTGTGCCTCAAAGTCCCACTGCATTCAATACTCCTGAGTAAGCATGCATATTGTAAACATAGTGAAAAAGCATATTGTTTAAATTTGCAAGTGATCTTTTATTTATATAACTCACTAATAAAGGGGGTTGTATTATTCATAAGGCTAACTTGGCTGAACCTAGGGGGTTGGTAGCAGCCTACCATTAGACTCCCAGCATTAGCTTTTCTGAACTTTTTCTTGTGCAATAAAATATTTTCTTCCTGCCCTATCTTCTATGATGACAGACAAAAATTTTTTAATAATCTGGTTTTTCCATTGCAATATTCTGCAATGGATATTCTGCAATATTCTCCAATGCAATTGAATTTTTCCAATATTCTGGTTTTTCCAATTTTTTTTCCCAATGCAGCCAATATTTGGCTGTATTATTAGAAAGCCCAGGAGTTTATTAGAAAGCCCAGGAGTTGGCAAGAGAGGCAGGAGATTCCTTGTTTAGGAATACAGGTATATACTTCATCAAGTGAGGGCAGTGATTTGTTTGTTGGCAGAACATGGATTGGCTTTTAGAGGAGATGATGAAACCTTCAGCTCACCAAACAGTGGAAACTTTGATGGAATTAATTGCCATATTCGATCCCTTCTTATGTACCCACATAAACCAGTATGGAAATAAAGGATTTGGCCATCCATCATACCTATCCAAAATCGTATTTGAAGAAGTTATCCCGCTAATGGCCAAAAAACTTCTTGAAGAAATAGTGAAAGAAATTAAAGAAGCAGGGTATTTTAGTATATCGATTGATTCAACAACTGATGATTCCAGTGTTGATCAACTCACTGTGATTGTTAGATATATTTCTCCCCTTGCTGGAATACTGATTTTTGACATTTATGTAACTGAAGAATCCTTCACATTTATGTGAAGGATTAGCTGAATTGATACTGAACTTCTTTGAAGAACTTGAAATTGATTTCAGTAAATGCAGGCCCTGGGTCAGTCTTATGACAGTGCAGCTAACAAGGCTGGAAAGTATCAACAGAAAATTCTGGAAAAGAATAGGGCTGCAATCCTAAAGACACTTTCCTGGGAGTAAGACCCATTGAACACAGTGGGGCTTGCTTTTGAGTAGACATGGTTAGGATTGTGCTCTTAAGTTTGCAAAAATTATTCCCTATCCTGGACATTCCCTAAATCTGGTTGGAAGAGCTGCAGTTGACTCTTGCCTGGATGCAGTGGATTTCTTTGGTGTGGTCAATGAACTTTATTGCTTTTTCTTAGCCTCTACAAAACGGTGGGCAGTGCGGAAAAACTTCTTGCCCTCACAATCAAATGTTCTGCCACATTTATCTAAGACAAGATGTTAGGCACATGCCAGAGCTACGACCCAAGTAAGGGGCCTCACAACTTAATTAGTACTGGGCCTCATTTGTCCTCAATCAAGCACTGGTATCAAGTCTCCTCTGGTGTGCGAAAAGATGGGATATAATGAAAACATAAACTGATCTGAAAAGACTTTCACATATTGTAAAGTTAGAGAAGTTGAAATGTTAGTGTTATAGTGCCATCTAGTGGAAATGTGAAGGCCAATACTAATTCAATGAAACCAGAAACATTTCCATTTAATATTGTACAGCGCTGTATTTTTTATTTATTTGTGAAACATGAGCTGGATTATACATTTAGGAATTTATTAAAATGCATAACCTTCTTCATCCCAAAAGTTCAGGATAATTAAAACTAATAAAGTTTTTTTTTTGTTTAATCAAATTAACATCCAATTAAAACAGGTGAATTATAACCAACTTAGGCATCAATTATAAACACCTTATAAGTGAAGACCTAATCCTTTCCTATGTTTCAGCAGTTGCAATGATGCAGTTGCAATGCAGACTTGAGATAAAGGAACAAATAGCAATGGACCTACTGCTAGGCAATCTGGTAAATGCCCCAGTGCTGAGCTGACATGACTGCAGGACTAACCACATCAGAATGTTTCCACAACTGGTCTTGTAGTCACGGGGGGGGGGGGGGGGGGCAGCAGACCAGGGCAGGTCTGCTACTGTGAAGAAATAGAAAGGCCCCATCAGCACAGCTGCAAAAGTACTGGGAAGTTCAAGCAGTTCAAGGTTGGGTTCCAACTCCCATTGTATGTACTCAGTGTGCATCTAATCAGGCATGCTAAGGCTTGTATTGCATAATAACTCTATATGCATAAGCCCAAACTAAAAAATGGGGCAAGTGATTAAGACATTGTGCCTGTTAACCAGCAGGCCAGGGTTCGAGACCCAGGTCCCTACAAGACAAGGTGAGCTCCTGTCCTTAGCCCAGCTCTGTGACGCAGCTGGAACCAATCGTATCAGCTCTGCTGTTTCACTGGACTATTTCAGTGGCGCGGAGAGGTGGGATTTGCTGCCTGGGTACCAGCCTATTCTCCATATTAATCTATCCAAGGCCTTCTTGCTTCACGTACAGTGTTGAGCACGATACCGTGGTCTTTTGAGACTGATGGATGCCAAAACAAACTAAAAAGCATTTTCTAATCAGAATGCCTTACTGTGATTCCAAAGTGTACTTGTCCTGGGATCTGATGTGTCTCTGGGAAGAATAGCTATGAAAATTTCCTGCAATAATGAAGAATGCCTCTGCTCAAGCAATCCTGGTCTCTTTGCACATTACGTATTAAGATGTACATTTTTTATTTCTTATTAAAAATGTAGTTAAGTTTACCTATTCAAAATAGGTAATAGAAAGAAAAAAGTAGAACATGCATTAAAAAGCAATAAAAAAAAACACAATATCTTCTGAACATCTGGCTCCCATACAGCAGTACCTAGAAGGCAGCATTTGAGTGTTTTCAACATATTTCAGCTTTTATTTTGTCATGTACATTTGCTTGGATGTCCTATATTTTGGGGGGCTTTTGTCCTCTTATGGCATATGGTTACCTGTGTGATGCCACAAGCACTAAACATTTGCCACATCAAAAAGCAGATATGGTGCAGATAGATGCATCATAGAGCATCTTTGCCATGATCATAATGGTGATGCGCATTACAAAACAGAGATGATGTTTTAACGAAGGAAAATGTGAAAATGCCCAGGAAAACATGGAAACCAAACCCATCTTCCAGTTCCAGCACTGGACTTGTATCTATTTTAAAGCTCTAAAACCTAGTTATAGCGCTACCATCTGTGATCAGCATCGTTGGTTAGCTGCCAAAGGCCCAGTGCCCTCAGAAGTCCAGTTGTAGGTTTCTTAGAGCTTCCTTGGTCTACAGCCTTTTTTGAGGAGGTGGTGGAGTATCTCCTCTCATCCAGATAAGAGGGGACTTGTAGAAGACATATTTCAACTTCAAGTTGAACTTTGCCTTGAAGCTGGACCTTCCCGCTTAGAAAGTAGTATTCATTTCAATAGGACTCCCTATTACAAATTCTGAAAATTTGGTTTTAATACATTATCCCCCAAATCCAGAGTAAGTACAGGAGCCTGTCAGAGACTTTATGTGCACCCATAGTCACTGCACCACCTAGTGAAAACCTATGGGAAATTCATACTGGAGTCCAGAGTAAGTTGTTCTTACACCGGAGCAAGGACTCCCCATAGTTACTCTGGATTTTGCCCTATGCCTGTAGGCATTTGTTACACCATAAGCAAGACCAGCAAACCATAAGCAAGAATAGCAAACATGGTACTGTTATGAGAAGGTGTTACTGTACACTATTACTATGCCACATGGGTTCTGGGTTAAAGAAACAAACAATGAAAGACATGTTATTTACCTAAACTGGTTTAAAATGGTGTATTCTTTTGCATAGCAAGCCATCAAATTGGCTGAACGCAAGGGGAAACTTTCTTTGTTCAAGTTTATTGAAATGCAAACAGTCATCATACCAGGTGAATTAATTTGTTTTGAAGAACACAAACTGAAACCCATTCTGCTGTGTAGAATGAGCAAAAAAAAATATTGAAATTGGCAAAATGTCGAAATGAACAGAAATGTCATAACATGTTTTTATATACACCCAACTTTTGCACTGACTAGGCTGAGGTCAAGTGATGTAAGCTGAAGCGTTTCTGTTGGATTTTGGTATTAATTATATGGTGGTTCTCACAAATGGGGCTATCACTTAACTTTGGGAATGACTGAAAAAAAGTTCTTTCAGATCTAAAGCAAGGATTCTTTACAAATCCAACCTGAAGAAAGTACGAAGAACAACTGAAGAATAATAGTGAACAATGGGAAAACTTTCTCATAGGGATAAGAGGGAGTGGCTCCATTATTGTGAACACCTGGCGTGCACATCCACAGCCAAGGACAGATTAAAGGAAAAATAAACAGAAACCCAGGTTTACTACATAGAAGTGAACTTATTACCTTAGGGTGCAATCCTAACCAATTTAGGCCAGCACAACTCACCCATCTACCTGTTCCCAAGGTGGTGTGTGGAGGCCAGTGCATGTGGAGGCCTCCTTACTGCACTTTTGCAACACCCCCAGGTCAGCATGGGATTAAAGCCAGGACTTGTGCTGGCCTAACTAGGGTTTAGGATTGCACTGTCAGACATTTGTTAAACCTCTTCCACAAATGTAAGTTCAGTGATGATGGTATTACCCTACAATCCAGAGTAACTAGAGGAAGACGTAAGAGGCACTTACACTGGATAGCTCTAAGCATTTCCCATAGCTTGCACTGTAACTTCGTCGGTGTAAAAGGTCCCGTTTAGTTACTCTGGATTGTAGCCTTAGTATACAGTAAACTGAAGCTGAAATGAAATCCAAATAACTCCAGTCTTAGCCCAAGTTCATAACAAGCAACAGATGAAGTGGCGGAGATTGTACTGTGAACAGTCTGTACATGCCCCACCTCCCACTCTTCCTCTGGACAGCAATGGCTTTTCTGATCAATGTTGTCCTTCAGGAGTGGAACTATGGAGCATAAGGATAGGATATTTCTATTCAGTCTAAAGAGAGCTATATGGTCCTTAGAGCAATCCACTTCATACTGAATGTGGGAAACTGCATGACTGAATGCTGCCTCACATATGGTATATGCCAATAAAAGAACTGTCTGCATATAGAAACTACAGGTTAGGAAAAGAGTTCTCTATACTATATTTGTATTTACAGGGAAGCATTCAATCTAAAGAACTTGCAGCTGCAGAGTGAAGGGTTCCATTCAGGAACAGTTTACCACCTCACTTGGAGCACAGTCCTAACTTGAGTAGAGTTTTGTCTACTCAAAAGTAAGCCCCATTGTGTTCAGTGGGTCTTCTTACTCCCAGGAAAGTGTCTTTATGATTGCACCCTTAATGTTTGATTGTACCCTTAGTGTTTTAGGCTGCAATCCTAACCCCCTTTGCAAAAGTCTCATGCCAGACAGAGCCCAATCCTAGGCCTGTCTACTCAGAGGTAAATCCCATTATAGTCAGTGGGGCTTACAGGAAAGAGTGGATAGGATTGCAGCATCATATATGCCTGAAACCTTTTATAACAGTGGTCCTCAACCTTTGGAGGACTCCAGACCAGTCGAGATTCCAGAACTGCACATGGACAGCACTGCGCCCAGGCTGTGCTTCTGTTTGCACCAGGCAGGAGTGATCTGCACACGTGCAGCCTAGTGACAAGGCTGTGCATGCCCAGTTTGTTCCTGACTGGGAGCAATCTCAGCAGGGCTCCAGCTTCCGGTCCTGCCACAGCCCTGCCAACAAGGTACCATGGACCAGCAGAGAGCTGCAGTCCAGAAGTTGAAGAACTATTACATGCAAACAAATAACAAATACTTCCCTGTTAATGTGGATGTGGTGGAATTCTGTGTTGTTAGCACTACACAGTCCATCTGCGTTGTCTGGCTCTGGTATCTGCAATTGTGCATACTGGTGAAGGGGGGTCAGCATGGGCTTTATCCATTGGAACTGAATGAACGGCTTTGTTTGGTGCATGATTGCTCCCCACCTCATTTTGAGCAAAGGCCTTTGATCATGATGTGGGCTAAAAAAGAGAAGCAAATAACTAAACACAATACTGCAATTACCACAATGAAAATTGAAGGGGAAAAGCATTTTTGTTTAAGGGACACACCTATAAAGATGTGATGGCAATCCTAACCAATCCTAAGCAATGCAACTGTGAAGTAAGTGAACAAATATTGCTTTACTATCTTGAGGCGGCCTCCACGACTGCCCACCCGCAACTATAGAATGCACAATTACCATTAGTTCGGAAACACTTGTGTATGTGGTTCCTTTCTCCCTTTGGCCCTCACAACAACCCTGTGAGGTAGGTAAGGCTGACTGAATCATAGAATCATAGAGTTGGAAGGGACCTAGTAGGTCATCTAGTCCAACCCCTGCCTGCAGCAGGAATTCCCCCTAGAGCATCTCCAACAGGTGCTCATTGATGCTCTGCTTGAAGATCCCCGGTGAGGGAGAGTCCACCACCTCCCTTGGCAATCTGTTCCACTGCCGAACCGCCCTCACTGTCAGGAATTTTTTCCGGATCAAGGACTGAGATCAAGGGCACAATCCTAAGCAATTTAGGCCAGCATAAACTCATGTGAGACATCTTCCTGTGGTGGTGTGAGGAAGCTGGCGCATAGTTGTGCACTGGCCTAACCCAAGAATGGAGCAGAAGTGCCTCATGGCACATTTGTGACATCCCCAGGTCACCCCAGGACTTATTCCAGGACTTAGGCCGACCTGACTAGATGTTAGAATGGCTGCCTGTTTGGCCCACAGTCACTCAGGTGGCTGAACAGGGATCTGAGCCTGGTTGCACTACAGGACAGGATGACCATTTTTCTTCTTCTTCCAGGACATGTCCTCTTTTTTAAACCTTGTGTCCTTCATTGTCCTCCTTTTCCTTGTGAACATGTACAGTGGCACCTCACGTAACAAGCGCCTCATGTAAAGCACGTTTCACATAACTAACAAAAATTTCCCTAGGATTCTGCTTCACATAACAAACTGTGCTTCATGTAACAAACACATTTGCTGGCAGTTGGGGTAGATGCACTGGCCAGCAGCCCTTTTAAAAAAGCATCAGGGCTGCCTAGCGTACCTGCCCATGGCAAAAGCAACACTTCCACGTCCGCTGGGCAGAGTGAGAGAAGAGCAGTGGAGAAGAGGGAAGCAGCTCAGGGAGCAGGGGAGAGAGGGAGCAGGGGAGAGAGGCTCAGGATGAAGAGAAGAGGAAAGTGGGAAGACTCTTGGATTGCAGCACAGGTGGGCTGAGACAGGATCGCCCTGGATTGCCAGAACTGTTGTTCCAATTTCCCAGCTGCTGGCGATCCAGTAGCTGCAGGGAGGGGGTGATAACTGGGAACCGGTTTGTTCAGCAGCTGGAGGCAGTTAAAGAGTTTAAGAGGCTGGCTGGGCACTTTTAAATTTGCCACTCTAAGCGGCAGCCAGGGAAAGGATGGTGGCTGCAGCAGCAAAGCTATCCACACTTTCCTGGGATAAGCCCCATTGGCTATAATAAGGCTTACTTCTGAGTAGACCTGCACAGGTCTGGGTTATGAGAATGCTGAAACCCTATCCACACTTTCCTGGGATAAGCCCCATTTGCTATAATATGGCTTACTTCTGAGTAGACCTGCACAGGACTGGGCTCTGAGGATGCTGCAACCCTATCCCAGGAAAGTGGCTGGCACTGCAGCCTGAGAGCCCAACCTGACTACTCAGAAGTAAGTCCCATGATAGTCAATGGGACTTACTCCCAGGAAAGTGGCTGGAACTGCAGCCCGAGAGCCCAACCTGACTACTCAGAGGTAGGTCCCATGATAGTCAATGGGACTTACTCCCAGGAAAGTGGCTGGAACTGCAGCCCGAGAGCCCAACCTGACTACTCAGAGGTAGGTCCCATGATAGTCAACGGGACTTACTCCCAGGAAAGTGGCTGGAACTGCAGCCTGAGAGCTCAACCTGACTAATCAGAGGTAGGTCCCATGATAGTCAATGGGACTTACTCCCAGGAAAGTGGCTGGAACTGCAGCCTGAGAGCCCAACCTGACTACTCAGAGGTAAGTCCCATGACAGTCAATTTTAATTTTTTTAAATTTTTTAAATTTTTTTAAATTTAATTCTTCCCCGGCCCCTCCCCCTGACCCGGCTGGCCCCGCCCACTTCCAGAGAACCGGTGGTTGGGCCAGGCTGGGCCCATCACTGGATTGCAGCCTCCTAACCATGTATACGCAGAAGTAAACCCCATTGAGATAAATGGGTCTTACTCCCAGGAAAGTGTCTTTAGGGCGGGAGCCTAAGTAGACTTCATAGGATCATGCACACTGAATGCATGTTTTGAATTCAAATCCACTGGTACCTCAAGTAACAAATTTAATTTGTTCCAGAGGCATGTTCTTTACATGAAACGTTCTTTACATGAAGCTGATTTTCCCATATGAAATAATCGAAACTCAGACGATTGGTTCCACAACCCCCAAAATATTCATATAAAAATATTAACTGGATGTAAAAATGATGACAGAACACTGGGATTGAATTCAAAACACGCATTCAACGTACATGATCTTATGAAGTCTACTTAGGCTGCAGTCCTAAAGACACTTTCCTGGGAGTAAGCCCCATTCAACACAATGGGGCTTACTTCTGGGTAGACATGGTTAGGAGGCTGCAATCCAAGACACCTTCAGAGTGTCTCCCCACTTTCTCCTTCTTTTCCTCCTGAGCCTCTCTCTCCCCTGCTCCCTTCTGGCTAGCCCTGAGCTGCTTCCAATTCTTCACTGCTCTTCTCTCCCTCTGCCCAGCGGACATCCGGCCACAGGAGGAACAGCATGGAAGTGTTGCTTTCACTATGGGCAGGTCCGCTAGGCAGCCCTGACACTTTTTAAACAGCCTGCCAGCCAGCGCGTCTGCCCCAACTGCCAACGAATGTGTTTGTTAAGTGAAGCAGAGTTTGTTACGTGAAGCAGAATCCTAGAGAAATTTTTGTTTGTTACATGAAACATACTTTACGTGAGGCGCCACTGTACAGTGCTTTGCCATCATTTTTACATCCAGTTAATATTTTTATCTGACTCTTTTTTTTAGGGTTGTGGAACAAATTGTCTGAGTTTCCATTATTTCCTATGGGAAAATCTGCTTTGCATAAAGAGTGCTGCTTCACATAACAAACATACCTCCAGAACGAATTAAATTTGTTACATGAGGCGCCACTTTATAACTTTTGTAATTAATGTGGGGAAATATATGTAATAGTTTTAAAATTTAATAGGAGGTAATACTGTATAGTGCTTTAATTAACCGCATGAAAACCATAACTATGAGTGTTCTTAGCCTGTGTTCTGTTGTGTCCTTCATTCCCACCACCCACCATCCGGGCTCTCAAAACATGGGATTCCCTGTGCTTTGGGTGGGGGAGGAGAAGGTTACAAATTCTCGAGAATTGATTGGCCGCCGCCTTTCCCACCTCGGCCTGTGATTGGCTGGAAGTTTTTGACGGGCAGGCGGGCGCGCGTGGAGAGTGACCGCGTGACGTCATGTGCCCGCCCCTCGACGCAGCGAGGTATTTATGGCTGCGCGCGAAACGGTTCCCAGTTTAAGCGAGCGCGCGGGGTTGACGGTTGGGGCGAGAGGGCTGGTAACGGCTGGCGCGCGAGGTGGGCGTGGTCGGTTGGAGGAGAGTCGAGGTCAACGTCACTCTCCCCTCTTGCGCTCGGTGAGTACAGGCGCCCCTCCCCCCGCCATGTGTGCTCAAGGGGGGCTTGGTGGGAACATGGTGCGTCTCCTCTCGGGCTGGGGCGCCCGGTCCCTCTGAGGGGCTCTGCTGCTGCCCTCCCTCAGGCACTCCAGGCACTTGGCTGGGGCTGGACTGCACTGGATTGGAGGTGCTTGTTGGTGCCTGCATGATGCCCTCTTCATGCTTGTAATGGTGAACAAATTGGGCTTACTTCTGAGTAGGCATGGATAGGATTGTGTACATGTATGTGCAGAAGACACGTTGCCCTGTTCACGCTTGTGGCAGTGAAGGCGTGTATGTGCAGCAGACATGGACTAGTACATGTACATGTGCAGAAGACATAGTTCCCTGTTCATGCTTTTACGTGCAGAAGCATGTATTTCCAAAAGACATATTGTACATGGTGAACACATGTACATGCATGTGCAGCAGAAGACACATTGCCCTGTTCATGCTTGTGGCGGTGAAGGGGCGTACATGTATGTGCAGAAGACACATTGCCCTGTTTATGCTTGTGGCGATGAAGGCGTGTATGTGCAGAAGACACGTTGCCCTGTTTATGCTTGTGGCGATGAAGGCGTGTATGTGCAGAAGACACGTTGCCCTGTTCACACTTGTGGCAGTGAAGGCGTGTATGTGCAGGAGACATGGACTAGTACATGTACATGTGCAGAAGACATAGTTCCCTGTTCATGCTTTTACGTGCAGAAGCATGTATTTCCAAAAGACATATTGTACATGGTGAACATATGTACATGCATGTGCAGCAGAAGACACATTGCCCTGTTCATGCTTGTGGCGGTGAAGGGGCGTACATGTATGTGCAGAAGACACATTGCCCTGTTTATGCTTGTGGCGATGAAGGCGTGTATGTGCAGAAGACACGTTGCCCTGTTCACACTTGTGGCAGTGAAGGCGTGTATGTGCAGGAGACATGGACTAGTACATGTATATGTGCAGAAGACATAGTTCCCTGTTCATGCTTTTACGTGCAGAAGCATGTATTTCCAAAAGACATATTGTACATGGTGAACACATGTACATGCATGTGCAGCAGAAGACACATTGCCCTGTTCATGCTTGTGGCGGTGAAGGGGCGTACATGTATGTGCAGAAGACACATTGCCCTGTTTATGCTTGTGGCGATGAAGGCGTGTATGTGCAGAAGACACGTTGCCCTGTTCACACTTGTGGCAGTGAAGGCGTGTATGTGCAGGAGACATGGACTAGTACATGTATATGTGCAGAAGACATAGTTCCCTGTTCATGCTTTTACGTGCAGAAGCATGTATTTCCAAAAGACATATTGTACATGGTGAACACATGTACATGCATGTGCAGCAGAAGACACATTGCCCTGTTCATGCTTGTGGCGGTGAAGGGGCGTACATGTATGTGCAGAAGACACATTGCCCTGTTTATGCTTGTGGCGATGAAGGCGTGTATGTGCAGAAGACACGTTGCCCTGTTCACACTTTTGGTGGTGAAGGCGTGTATGTGCAGGAGACACGGACTAGTACATGTACATGTGCAGAAGACATATTGCCCTGTTCGTGCTTTTATGTGCAGAAGCATGTATTTCCAAAAGACATATTGTGCTACTCGTGCTTATGGTGAACACATGTACGTGCATGTGCAGCAGAAGACACATTGCCCTGTTCATGCTTGTAGTGGTGAATGCAGAAGGCAGGGACCATGTGTATGCAGAAGAAATAGTTGCCCTCTTCCTGCTTGTAGTAGTCAAGAGGTGTGTATGCAGAAGACATTTCACAAGTATATGATGAACTTCTTGTCACAGGTTGTGGTGTGATGGCATTTAGCCTGAATGCCTTTAAGAGGGGATTGGATAAATTTCTAAAGGAAATGTCCATCACAGGTTGCAAGCCCTGATTTCAGAAGTAGGCTGCCATAGAGTGCCAGATGTAATGAAGGACACCCAGCTGCAGGACTCTTGTTCTCCCAGAGACATCTGAGCCACTGCGATATTAGATGGACTAGATTGGCTTTTCCCCTCATCCAGAGGAGCTCTTCTTATGTTCTTGCATGAGAAAACATACTTTGAAGTTTTCACAATCTTAAAAAAGCAGAAAAATACCAGCAAACTCACTAAGAAAGACACTGTGTCAGGCAGGGAAAGAAGGATGGGTACTCACTCTCTCTGATAAACACAAAATGAACTTGCGACTTGAAAAAATGTCTCTAGTTGCATGTGTGTGAACCAGCTCTATGTGAATGGTGGGATGGCTTTTGGAAGAACCTGTTTAAGAAAGTAAAAGTTTGGGGTGCTTCCAGCAATTTCAGCAAGGCAGAAAAATCATCTGAAGTGTGGGGCGGGAAGTTCTAGTGTGTGAAATGAAAGGGCTGTTGGGATTGTGGGACTGCATTGGTTAATAAATGCTTTATTGCATTTTAAGCATGGTTTATATCAATGCAGGACTTTAAAGTGGAGAAATGAATTCGAGGATGAAGCAGAAGTTGGATGCAGAAAAGTCATCAGCTACAAAGGTAATCAATATGTGCACAGCATTTTTTGTCTAAATGAAATGATACTCCTCTTGTGGGTTCATGCCTAATACTCATATATGAAAACTTCTTGTAGTATATTGCTAGCAAAGCACAAAACAACAAGATAAAATGAGAGAGGGAGAGAGAGAGATTTCATGACTATGGGGGGAATTTAACATGGATCTTCCAGGTCTTCATCCAATTTTCTAACCACTATTTATTGGGTCAAGACTAGTATAATGGGTTTATACACAGAAACTTAGGGCACAATCCTCACCATGTCTGCTCAAAAGTAAGCCCCATTGTGTTCAATGGGTCTTACTTCCAGGAAAGTGTTTTTAGGATTGCAGCCTTAATGTAAATTTCAATAAAATACTGTTATATTATGGTCTGATTTCTTTTGTTAGTCTATCATAATTTCCAGTATTAAGGGTGAGCTAGCAGAAGAATTTAGAATCTTATGACTACCATATTATTACAACATATTCCAATTGTTTAGATTGAATATGTAGTACAGCTGCTTATACTAATGTAAATTATAATCAAATTTGGCAGGATGCAAAGGACTCTGTCTCTCCAAGCAGAGCTGGGCAGCCTGGGGCTTGTTTTATTGAACACTTCCTGCCTTGGGCATGTTTCAACATTTCTGAAAGCAAAATGGTGAAGAGACTGTCTTCAAATTGCTAAATTTGCTCTACTATCCTGTATGGCAGTAAATGTCTTCCATGCATATTATAAAAACGTGGTAGCAGTTATATTTATGACTGTCCAGCTCAGTATTGTTTGCTGACTAGCATTAGTTTTCCAAGGCTTTTGACAGGTTTTTTTTCCTGAGCAAGTACCAGGATAAATTTGGAAATTTTGAGCTGCAGCAGGTTTTCGTGAACAGTCTACAGTACTCATCGTGTTTCCCTTAAATTCAAGTGTATTTATAATCTAACGCAATATAGCTTAGATGCTACATGATATAGCATATTGTACAATTGCCATGATACTACAACTCTGTCCTGTTTACAATCCAGCTGCTAAGAACCAACAGTCAAATGCAGGAGTGTCAGTTATAAGGCTCACAAGCTGGTTGTGGCCCACAGTAGCACTTTATCCAGCCTTTTGTGGGCTTTCTCATATTTTGAAAATATCAGAATTTTCAAATTTGTTAAGTGGGGAGAAACATGATTTCTGGTAGTCATCTGCTTAATGATGTCACTTCCAACTCTTAGCAGGCATTGCAGTAAGATATGAGTTTGGCTCTCCTGCCAGAGTATCTTTTACTAACCTGATGAGTTTTCCAGTTTGTTGGTTGTAGCCTATCGAGAAATGGTTTTGAGTTCTGGTACTGCTTTCTAGTCCACCTAGCAGTGCAGTACTTGGAATACAGGCCACTTATGGGCTCAGCTGGATAGTTTCTGTTTGCTTGCTACTTAATGGGGAAATATTCAAGGCTCTGGCAGTGAGCACCACAAAGGAGCCCTGGTTGATCAGTGGGAGGCTGTCTGGGAGGTCCTGGCGCCACCTGCTACATGGAGAACTGAAGTGGCATGCTGCATGGAGAACTGAAGTGGCAGCTCTGGGATCCCCCAGCCAGCCTCACACCACTTTGCTGGGGCTCCTTTTTGGTGCTCACCTCCAGATCTTTGAAGATGCTTTGTAAGAGCACCTTCCCAAGCACTCTTGCAGCAAGGTGGGTGGTCTTTCAGGCTGCTTTTAATGGCATTGTGCAGCCTTAATGCTGCAGTGGCTCCTGGGTTCACATGTGGCAAGCTTGGGACATCACTGTGGTCACGGTCTGGGCAGGGGGAGAACTAAGATGGCAGGGGGAACTAAGTCCCTTACCATTTGCAACTTCTCTGGAAGGAAGTTGTGCCCCCGCCCCCCGAGAGGGTCCCAACCCCCAATTTGAAAACCACTGGTCTAGACACTCTATTTTAAAAATACTCTTTACGCTTGGGGACATGAGATACAGTATACAATATAAGAATAACGGCACAAAATGGTAAAATGGAATGTGGATGTCAGAATCTAAATCACTTGCCTATCAGACCAGAATCTGATTTGTAGGTATAAAGTCAGTGATAAGTTTGGGTCTATACAGCTACTTGGATTAAGTTGAAGTAAAAAAGGGAAACTATTTTCCAGTGAGGCTATATGGAATATCAAGTACAGGTACGCTGTTCCTAAATAGAGATTTGTGTCAATAAGACATTTGTGCCGTACATAACCCCCTTTTTTGTAAACATTTCAGTTTTATTAGCAGACTTTTCTCTAACAGAGCTGTGGGTTAAATCTGCCCTGGTGTGAAAGTAAGCATTTGGAAGATATTTTTTTGTTTTTAAAAGACTAAGTGCAATCCTATTCATGTCTACTCAGAACTTCCATTGAGTTCAATGGGGCTTACTCCCAGGAAAATGTTCTTAGGATTGCAGCCTAATACTTTCATAAATACAGAATGGAACATCACTTTTCGAAATAGCTGGAGATGGTTGTCTTAAAACAACTTGTCTATATATATAAAAGAGAAAAGTCACTGACTGACTCACTGACTGACTCACTCACTCATCAACGCCCTACCAAAACCGGTGGGCCTAGAAGCGTGAAATTTGGGGAGGGTGTTCCTTCCGTGAGGGAGGGGTGCACTAAGAACCGGTTTTTGGAAATTCAAACCGGAAGGGGGTGAAAAGGGGCACAACGCGTTTTCCTCCCTATACTTTGCATTGAGAATTGCTGACTCATCAACATTCTGTCCCAACTGCTGGGCCTAGAAGCATGGAATTCTGGGAGGGAGTTCCTTCTGTCACCTGAACCATCTGGAGAAATTTAACCCTTCAGGGGCTGAAAAGGGGTCAACGTGTTTTTGTCCTATACTTAACATGGAAGACTGAATAACATCCAGCCAATTCGGTGCTCGGTGCCTGGTGCAGTGGGAATGTTGTTCGGAGGAAGAGGTTGCAGTGGCGAAGATGCTGCGCATGGGGGGAAAGGTGCGCATGGGGGGATGATGAGCATGGGGGAGTTGCCCATAGGAAAAGTTGTGCATGGGGGGATGATGCGGATGGGGGATGATGCGCATGGGGGGAAGTTGCGCATGGGGGGAATATGCGCCATGGGGTGATGTTGTATGGGGAAATGTTACTCCCGCAACGCGGGTACGCTTTTTGCTAGTTTACAATAAACTGTTGCCTAAGCAGTCATATGCAGCTTCTAATCTGTCTGGTTAAATGTGAGAGCCATCCTTAACCTTCTTTAAGGAAGCTGCCTCTCAAACATGTGAGCTTATTAAACACTGTCCTCTGTTGTGACTGTGAGGCTCTGTTGCCTTCAATGGGTACTTGCTACTCTTTTCTATCCTCTTCTTCCACAACCTCCAGTTTCTTTTTCTGTCCTCTTTCTGTCCTTTACCCCTACTTCCTTTTTCTCTCTGGTTTTATCTTAACATCATGCACTTAATATGCATCTGTTTACAAGTAGCGTATACAGCCAAGAGGCAAAAGATCAGGGCATACAACTAAGATAGTATGGGGTAAAGGAACGCCCTGTAGCTGCTTAGCCTAGCTTGCCCCATACCTGCTTAGCCAGAAGTGGCTGTTGCTGAGTCAGGATGGACCTTGGTATCTAGCCTGGGGTATGCCTAGTATGGACCCTGTTTCTCTACTATGTTATAGGGCAGGGTTGTCCAAATGTTTTGGCAGGAGGGCCACATCACATTTCTGACACTGTCAGGGGTCGGAAAATGATTTACATTTGAAATTTGAAGAAATTTACATATAAGATTGTATTAGAGACGTAACTGGAGGATTACAGGTTTGCCCATGGCCAGATGAAAGGGTCTTGCTGCGGGTTGCATTGAGGCTCGCCGTGGACCAAATCCAGCCCTTTGGCTGGGGTTTGGACACCCTTGTAGGGGATGAGTATTTGGCATTATGTTTGGAGCATTTCTAATGTCCATTAGCTGGAGTTGAGAAAGAAACACTGTACACTTCTGAGTTCCTTCCTATCGTGCTTGGTTTCAAAGGTGCTTAGAGCTTCTTGGCCAAAGGTGGCTTTACATGCTTTTTGTTTTTCTGCTTTCTTGGTGGATGGGTATTAGTGGGAGAACATCATACATTGTGGTGAGCAAACTTTAAGATTCCACTAGGAATCATGCTATTCTATTCTGTAAAAAATTGTATGGATGCTAAATTGTATACCAGAAAAAGGCCTTATGCTACTTTTAATTGCCTTTACCCACTTAGTTTTTGCCCTTTTACTTACCTCCTACCCAAAGTGTTGAGATTCCTATGTCTGGTTATGATCTTCATTGGGCACTTCTTGGTTAAACATAACATTAATTAGTAATAGGTTAACCAAAGCAAGTGATGTCAAAAGATTTCTATGGATTACTAAAGTTGAATTCAACTGCAGTTAGTATAGTCTGAAGTCTATAGTGCCAGTTCCCACAGTAGCTGGCAGCTGTCCTGTAGTGCAACAGTATGTTAATTGGTAGCAGGAACTTTACCGTGGGAAAGGTGAGCTCTTGTCATGTGAAGTACAGTGTGAATCGCTAACTTTCTCACGCTAGTATGACATTATGTTCCTGTTATCCCTGTTTGATTATCTACCATTGTTTGCAATCCCTTGCTAGCAGTGTAATGATTTTTAAAAGAAGAATTAATGTAGGAAGTATTTACATATGACAAGGAAGGTGACGGATGTTCTGTTCCCCCAAAACAATAATCTGGCTGGATCAATATGTCATGTCCCAAGCAAAGCAATTAGACACTGGCTTCAAAATAAAAGAAATGTGTACCCTGTAAGTTAACCTTTTGTCTACATATTAAACAATCCCTTCTCTTAAGTGCTTTCAATCGTAAGTTGATAAAATTACTTTATGCAAAACAGCTTTAAACTGTCTTCACATCGGGCACAAAGCAAATACCAGTAAAACAGATATTCAAACATTTAAATCCAATGGGATCCTGCTGCAATTCAAAGGTGACCCAACTATGAACTCGCAAGCTGACTTGGACGGTACTAACTGGGGCCAAAACCAAACTTAGGAAGTTGGGAATGATGGAGAATGGAATTTTGAACAAATCTTTGGCTTCTCATAAGTGTCATCTGTTTTGGCCTATTTGAAATGGTAGTAATCTATTTCAGTGATGTAGACTGAAGTATTCGGGTATGAAATCAGGTTGTTCTGGAAACTTGAACTGATGACTGAAATATTCAGCTCTTGGATATGAGTGCAGGTTGTTCTAAAAACTTGAATTGATGATAAATGAAATACTAAATGAATTTATGCGCTGTCCTCTTTTCAAAACAGGGCTCCACAAGTAATATAAATGGCGCATCCCAGAGACAGACCCTTAAGATGATTCAGCCCTCTATAACTGGTTGTCTTGTTGGCAGGGCAAATGAGGTTTGTGGAACAGTTTCAATAAATACTGCTGGGCTTCTGATAATGTTAAAACTGAGTGGATACTTGGGTTGCAATTTGAAATGAAGGCTTCATTTGAGCCTGTAATATAGCAATAGGCTACAATCCAGAGTAACTATGGGACCTTTTACACCAACGTAGTTACGGTGTCACCTGTTGGAAACCTATGGAAAATACATAGAGCAATCCAGAGTAAGAACCTCTTACATCTTCCGTAGTTACTCTGGATTGTAGGAATAATGTAATAAGCTTGTAATATAGCAATAAGCCTAACCCTACAATCCAGAGTAACTACGTGAGCACGTGAGAAACATTACGTTTACCTGTAGTTACTGCACCACCTAGTGAAAACCTGTTGGAAATTCATATTGCAGTGCAGAGTAAATTGTTCTTTCATCGGAGCAAGGACTCACTGTAGTTACTCTGGATTTTGCCCTAAAGCTCTGTTAGATAGATGGGAAGAAAGTTGCTCAAACTTATATCTGCTTCTGAAAACTGAACTATTTAACTGCAGACCAAATGCTCAATCAAGAGGAAATTTTGGAGTGATCAACTTACCTCAAAGACTTCCAGACCTGAAAGTGCTGTTGAACACAGAAGCACAAAAGGCACTGTCACAGCTTGTGACCTTACAGCAAAAGGTATGTTGCCTCATTTTTAAAAATAGCATTTAGGTATTGCACTTTAGGTAGAGTTTTGTGAAATGATTATTTGATATAGATTGCCTTACTTTACATGGATTGCCTTACTTTACATGGATTGCCTTAGGTATTTTCCACGTAGGCAACAAATTTGGGGCTAAGAACACAAGATTTGGTACTAGCAATAGGACTTGGCTGCTTTTGCCTCCATTCTTCTAGTTCTCGACTGCTTTTTCACTATTTCCCATGAGTAGCAAATGTGTATTTATTATAACGCTTAAAATATTATGGCAAGCATAAATTCTAACAATTTTCATTAAGTTGATAGGAATATCTCCTATCAACAAAAGATGCTCATAATGGGAACAAAAGCATCAAACGGAAGCAGGAAAAAGTTCAAACAATTTACTCAGTATTGCAAGAGAGTTTCTAGAGACTATATACACTTGCAGAAGAATGAAAAAAAATGTTATTGTATCTAGCATGATATTTTGATTGCAGACAGCTGGAAGTGTATGTAACGGAACAGAATGTCTTGCAGTTGTCTTTAGCTTCAGGACTGGTTACTGCTTTGTGGTTATTCAGCTTGTGACAGTGGGTGAAATACAGATGGCATTATCATGCTCATGCATTCTGACCATTGCCTGAATCTAGAAAAGCTGCTATGTAGCAAAATTGACCTGGTGCTGCTTATCTCTTCTGTCAGGATAAGAAAGTACCACTATACAATTTTTTTGAAGTCCAGAGTATTTTGGTAGCTGAATTGGGCAGGGCATGGGATGGAAGTCTTTTATGCATCCTGCTATGGTTTTTATCTTAGGTGAATGGAAAACATAAAGGCAAATGAAGCTGAATGAAAGTAGTTGGATTAGGATTAAAAAAATTGTAATCAAATGTATGCGAGTGGTGTAACCAGCCAAAGAGAATTTTTATGATAGATAGTTGGGTTAAAACACTATTAGGGTATGACAGGTAAGTGCTAGTCCAGTGGCACATGGGCATTTCAGCCTGGGACCCCCTTTCAAACTTAAATCTGTCCATGACCCCCTGTCATACTTGGATGTGCCACCACTGTGATGCCGGAACTTCTCCATGTCTACTTGGAAGTAAGTCCCATTGTGTTCAATGACTCCCAAGAAATCCCAGTGCCAGATTCCAAGATGGCATATCTCACCCTCTCGTGAGCCCCCCTGACACCCACTTTTGAGTACCACTGTGCTAGTTAGTAACTGATAGCTGCAAAACAGGCACATGACTTGAGCGTCTTTCTGTTATGTGTGTAATTTTTGCAGTTGAATGTGAGATGCTGAATGAACTCCTAATCTTTGTAGGCAATCCTTCATCTCAGTATTGGAAAGAACTGGCTGAAGAGAGAAGGAAAGCACTTTATGAGGTGTTGCAAGAGAACGAAAAGGTAATTAACCACATACTGTTGGAATGGCTGTCTTGAAAGCGCACTGTACATATGTTAAGGTCTTAAGTCAGTGGCTCCTGAAATAGGA
Organism: Cryptoblepharus egeriae; assembly: GCA_030015325.1. Taxonomy (NCBI): domain Eukaryota; kingdom Metazoa; phylum Chordata; class Lepidosauria; order Squamata; family Scincidae; genus Cryptoblepharus; species Cryptoblepharus egeriae. Next base: position 60,231,433 of record JAREYC010000003.1, on the reverse strand, counting down.
AGTGAATTTTTTTTCCAAAAATTTACAAGCCTTTGAGGACTTCAGGGGGGTTTCAAAATGCCAGACCCGCTGAAGAGCCGTTCTAACCCCCTGTAAGTTCAAAAACCTTGCCCTGCCTAGCAGCAGCATAGTTATGGCAAAGAGCTCTCAAAGTCAGACCAAGTCTTTGGGAACTACTGTTATAAGTGTTGTACTCCCACTGTCCGGTTAGGCAGAAGGCAGTTGAGTCTTTTTCGCTGGTTAGGAGTGGTTGAGTGGCTTTAAAACTCACTCTCTATAACTCTGCATAGTTATACTGTATATAACCTGCTTTATCATTGTTTTTACCATTTACCAATTTTTCTCAGCTGCACAAAGAAATCGAGCTAAAAGATGGTGAAATTGCTCGCCTAAAAGAAGAAAATGAAGAACTTTCAGAGCTAGCTGGCCATGTACAGTATATGGCAAACATGATTGAGGTAAAACTACTGCCATGTAAGCTGAGCTTTGTGTAAGTAAATCTTCAACAAGGATATTGCAGTGTGGGCTCTAGGATAGTGCTTTGTAATGACCAACAGAGCAATCATAAGCCTTTCGACTCAGAAGTAAGCCCCTTTACTATGTTTAGTGGGACTTCTGCAATGTGTGTATAGGCTGGTCCATGTAGTAGATCAGCCTAGTTTGCAAGCAATCAATAATTCTTCCAAATAGAGCTTGGTCTCATCTCCCCTTTCTGTCATCCTCTTTTTTACTTCTCTAGGAAGAAATTATAAATTTCTTTATATAAAATTAAATTATAAATTAAATTATATAAATTATATTATATAATTATAAATTAAATTATATATAAATTAAATAAAATATAAATTAAATTATAAATTAAAATAAACGTTCCTGACATGTATAGGGCTGTTCATATTTTTTGGACTTTTGTCCTATAGAGATTATCTAAAAATACTAGAACTATTCCAGCACGACAGTTACCAGTAAGTAGTGTAAAGAGCTGTACCTAATGTCCAAACTTCAAAATGATAGGACTTCTTGTGGATTTTTAAGTCATGCAAAAGTAAAATAAAATGTAAATTAATAAATTAATGTAAAAATGCAAACTAGATTTGAAGTCTGTATGTATTTGGTAGGATTCAGTTTGCTATAAAACGGAATCCTCAAAATCTGAATCCTTCAAAATCTCAGCACCATTCTAGTAATATCAATGATGTTTCTATCTCTCTAGCGACTGACTGGACAGGCACCTGAAAATCTTGAGGTCCTGAAAAATCTAGACCTGGAAGAAATTGCACATGACAGTGAAGAGAGTGATTCTTCAGAGGAGGATCAACATGGTGATTGTGAAGATCAAGTTTCATAATAGTTCAGTAATTCTTCACAAAATGACGCATATTTGCTTACAAATAAAACAAGTAATCTGTGAAACTGACCTTTAAAAGGAAAAGCAGAGATTATGTGTTGGTGGGGGAAGTGGAATCCTTTTAAGTGATCATTTAGATCTCGGAATGTGAGTTGTGGCTAATGTAGCAGTGCAGGTAACTATTCTGTCTAAAGTGTTAGACTGTGTTTGGTCACTTGTATAAATACTATGTATTTCAGCATGTAAATAGTTTTATTGATATGATAACTGCCAAATAAACTATACAATATTATCTCTATGATTATAGCACTGATTTCAAATAAGGTATTTTGGATCTAGAAAACCGGCTCCAATCTAGTATCTATGCCAGATAAGCTCCCACAAAATCTGTGGCTAGAACAGTGGAATCTATCTCTGCAGTTGGGACAGTCTGCTGCCCTGTGCCATTGCCTGGTAAACCAGGACCCATGAATACATTTCTCAGGTGACTGTGGGGGAGCAGCAGCAGAGCATTCTCTTTTCCCAATACCTTTCCATAAATGCTGCCCAGGTACAGGAGTGGGAAAGAGGCTTCTGGCATACATGAGCTTTAAAAGGTTTGGTACAGCATGCTGTGAGGGATAGCCCCTCATTGCTAGTTACCCCCAATCTTGTAATATTTCATTGTGTGACCAGTGCGGTGCAAGCAACTCTTGAATACAAATCATGTGCAGGGAAGACTTTGAATTGATTCTTTTACCACAGTTTATCAGCTACAATTCTTGGGCTTGATCAAGGTTACTGGGACAATGAAAACGTATTGGTGCCAACATCCCTGCCTATGCGTCACTGGGCACGAGACAAACGTGAATGAACCAGGTTCCTTATTCAGTTAGTTACTGGGTGTCCCAGCACTGATCTTATGCATGCATGAAAAGCACATTAAAGACTCCCACTACTAGGTGTAACTTTAGAAGGGAGAGAAACTGGAAAAAGTAGCTGTGAAGTTTTGTGAGTTCCCAGCATTCTAAACCTTTGGACAACAACTGTATAGCAGAGTGGTCTTCAACCTTTTTGGGCTGTGATCCCAAACGGTAAGTATAGTATGAAGCTGGGAACTGACTGTTGATCCCTCCAGCACTCTATTTGCCCAACACTGCTATGTTGCTGCCATCTCTTGACCCTCATGATATCTTTCCAGCCCTTATCACTAGCCATATATTCTGTTCTCACAGAAAGTTACCATAAAGCCTGGCCCTAAGCTGTTTTTAGCACAATTGCTAACCAGTCCAGTCAGTAAAGTTTGTGGGTTGGATTATGGGATTATTATTGGATTATAATTCAACAACCTGAATTATGGCTATGAGCCATTACCCCACTTCTGCTGTTTTTTTTGGCCATATGTCTTGGTCTCCAAACTTTCAACTTCAGTGGTCCAGGATCTTTAGCAATTGTGGCTTGGAGGAAATTTCAGCAGATGCAGCATTCATCTTGCAGATCACAAGCTGAAATTCCCTCCTTTATTGCTAAAAGACCAGGAGCCCTGAGGTTGAAAGTTTGGAGACCCAGTGATAGAATAAAAGATATTTCAGAGTGGTTCATTTCACTGCAGTCTACTATATCAGTTACATTGTGGAGCTCCAAGTGCATAGGATCAAAACGGTTTGGGGAGCCTTGCACTCCCTGGGCCGACCTTCCCCACCAGCGAAGGCAAGCTTTACCTTGTGAGAAAACATGGACGTGCAGTTTCACTTTCAATAGGGTTCAATGCATGTTGAACCCTGGAGGGATTTCCTTCTGGGGGTGAATGGTGGGTGTTGTGTTCATTAGTTCAGGACCAGATTCCTCTTGGCATCCCCTCTACAATGATTTAGAAATATTTGCCTACTCATGTGTAAAGGCACAGTATGGATCAGTTTCACTTCCCATATAGATCAATTATTAGGAACTTCCTTTTCGGGTGATTTATTGGGGCACCCTTGAATCAGCTTAATTCTGGTGTCCTTGGATTCCTCTATGCCTGTCCTTTCTTGTGGACTATGGCACATTTGTCTACTTGTGAGTAAAGCCACCTGTGACATGGGTAACGTTCCATAGAGCTCTGCATATTTTAATTTTTTAGCCATAACTTTAATCGGAAAGAGATTTCAAAATGAATTTTTGCATCAGGTTCTGCTCATCAAATATGACACAACAGGGTAGTGCACACAGTTGTGAAGTTGCATTTTTGGGATGCCACAGGCCCCCTCCCCCCACAGCATATCACCCCACTGGGTGCGTCGCCTAGTACAGGTTGCACCCTTGTTGCTAAGAATAAAACTAAATTGGAGCAGGGACCCAATTTCCTGGTACCTGAAGGGCAACACCATATTCTTCCCCCTTTACCTGGTGGTGCACTAGCCCTGTGATCTTCAACCTATTAGGATTGTAGTTACTGTGACTCCTCAAGTGAAGCTTTGTGACCCTATAGGGGTTCTGATCCTCAAGGTTGAACAGCACATTCTCTGGTTGTATGTCCATGGTGGGGTCATCCTCTCACTTGGGAAGCACTCCCTTCCAGAAGGCAGGGTCAGTTGAAGACTTTCTGGACGGCGGTGCTCCCCTCAGATCCCTAGACTGGCCTTGCCTTTCAGCAGGGTTGGTTAGAAGTCGTCAGTTCTGCTGACTCCCACCCTGCTGGGTGGTACCCCTCATCTGGTTCCCTACCTCTGAGAGAACGGGGTGTACATTGCATTGCTACTGCAGTGCATCTTCATTCCCCAGCCCCCCCCCCCCCAATGGGAGCATGGGGTGAGGTCCATTCGTGTCCCCACTGACAACAGCCCTGGAAGGCTGGTGGCCCGCTGGTTATCTGGTGGCACCAGCAGCACCTGCTTGCAGGGGGGCAAGCGTGGATGCCGGCAGGGAGCAAGAGGGGGCCGTACACGCACACCTCAGGCCATAGTTGGTCTCTCCTCCCCCCAGCGGCGCACCAGCGCCTGTGCAGCCCGAACCTTCTCTTCAGGAGGCAAGTGTGGCTGCAGGGAAGCCTGCCTGGTACTGCCCTTGCTGTGAGGCCTAAGGAGGCCTGGTAAAGCTATCTTGACTCTGCTCCTCCCTTCTGGCCCATCAGCCATTTTGGGGGGCTTGCCTCACACTGACAGCACAGGTTCCAGCACCGGGACCCTCTACAGCTGCTTCAGTAGCCACTGGCTACTTGCCAGCCTTTTGTTTCTGAGATGTGCTCAGACACCCCCACTGACCCTGCCCCTCCCTGCTGTGGATGGGGCAGATCCTTCAACTGTTATGCTTGCTAGGATCAAGGCCTCCACTGCTGCAGGCCTCCCTGCCGCCCAGGCCTCCATGTCCAGCTCTTTAGCTTCCCTGCAGCAGCCTGTCCAGCTTTCCTTTCTGCTGACCCCGGTGGCGGAGTTGGCTGGACCTTCGGCCCCACCTTCCAAGAGGTCCAAAGCCACCTGCTTAGAACAGAGCTTGCCCTAGGTGGACCAGGAAGAAACTGATGAGGAGGGGGTTGTTGAAGAAGAGGCCTCCCAGGGAGAGGAGGATGAAGGGTACCCTAGCAAAGGGAATGAGCATCCTCCCCTGGGGCCCTGACTCATACAGGTAGACCAGTGCCCTCAGGTCTTGGCTGACATTCCATCTCCTCGAGTACCCCCCCCTCCCTCAGGTGAAAAGCCCTTATGGGGTGCAGCTGCTTTCCCTCCCGAGGAGAAGCCCATCCAGGTGCTCCCCATGCACCTCTTCTTCCAGAGACTTATAGACAGGAGAGTGGGCTGCTTCAGCCAGGCACAAGGATACTGGCAGGCCTTCCTCCAAGTTGTATACTCTTGCTCTGGAGGCCATGGAGCGCCTTAAGACCCCAATGGTGGATGCCCTGGTTGCCGCCCTGCGACCCCTTTGACCCTGCCTGCCGATAGTGATGCCCTCCTCAAGGACTCCAAAGATCGCTGGATCGAGGTTTTCACTAAGAGGGCCTTCCAAGCCTCCTCTGAGGCCCTTCAAGCCGCCATGGCAGCTTCTCTCAGTGCCAGTGCCCTGCGGATATGGACCAAGCATTTTGTCAATGTGTCTCTGCTTCCCCAGGAGGCCACCAAGGAGCTTGATTGCATGTCCACCATGGTGGCCTTTGTGGCGGATGCAGCTACGGATGCCGTCCAGCTCGACACCAGGGCCATTGCTGCTGGGATTGTAGTATGAAGAATTAATTGGCTGAAGACTTGGGACATGGATTCCTCTGCTTACTCTGTAGTTATGGGTCTGCCCTTCACCAGGGGCAGTCTTTTTGGAGAAGCCCTAGGACCCCACTTTGTGGAGTCCAAGAGGAAGAAATGGGCCCTCCCAGCCAGAGAGTGTTTGTCTGCCAAGTCCAAGCCTCATCAGCAGCAGCGCTCCTTTCATGGCTCCAGATTTCTTCCTCTCAGCCCTTCAGCCTCCACCAGTTCCTTCAAGCCCCAGCGGTCTGGATGGGGTTTGAAACAATTCACCAAGCCCAAGCCTCAGTCCAGCTCCCGCTTCCCTCTGAAGGGCCCCAAACAGCAATAACTCGTCCCACGTGGGGGGTGGTCTTCTATCCTTTGCAGATCGCTGGCCCTCCACCACCACTGACCAGTGGGTCCTGGACACTGTTCGACATGGATATGCCCTGGAATTTTGACGCCTCCCCAGGGACAGATTCCTTCAGGTCCCCCATCCATCCAGCCCAGACAAGCACCTCGCCATCCAGCAGGCCATAGACCACTTTTTCCACCTCAGTGCAATAGAGCCCATTCCCCATGTGCAGCGGGGCTCAGGGGGTCTACTCATACCTTTTCACAGTGCTGAAGAAGAACGGGTCCACCAGGGCCTTCTTGGACCTCAAGTGGTTCATCTGCAAGATGACCAAGCGCAGGTTCAAGATGGAGATTCTGCTCTATCCTGGCGTCCATCTGGCCTCTGGACTTCTTTTCCCTCTTAGACCTCCAGGACACATATCTCCACAAAGCCATCCTTCCAGCCCACAGGTGCTTCCTCCTTTTTTGCTACATGGACTGACACTATCAGTTTTGCTCACTCCTGTTTGGCCTTTCCTCGGCACTGAAAGTCTTCACCAAGGTGTTGGTGGTACAACCAAATTTCCCCATTTTCATAGTGGCTGGCCTAACCAGGTTCTAAAATATGTAACAGATATGCCTTTGCATTATTTTGGACTTGGGCCAAAAGTACGAAGCTGTGAAGTACGAAGGTAGTGACACATCTGTAATCTCCTGTGTCTGGAGTACCTGCTCCGAGATTCATTGAACTTGAAGGTAAATGAAGTTTTACGACAAGTGTTGCCACAAAGTGTTTGTAAACAGCAGTTGATATAAGAAGATCTGTCCAGGTAATACTTTTCGCCAGCAGTATGTATCTGCATTATTAAAACTAAAGGCTTGCACATGGAGCTGCAGCTAAACATAAGAGCTATTTCTTCAGTAGGTCTAGAAGATCATTTGGCAATTTCAATTGATACAAAACATTGCTCCTTCACTGCCACAAAGTAGGGTGAATGTATTCTGAATTCTGCCTGAACTGGTGGCCAGTATGATTCCAAGCACGCTAAAAATATGGTGGAAAGGTGGAGTATAAATACTTAAATACAATATTCAAGGTGTTAATTTTAGGCTGCAATCTTAAGAGCACTTTCCTTGGAGTAAGCCCCACTGAACTCAATGGAACTTACCTTTGAACAGACATGACTAGGGTTGCACTGTTAGTCCCTGATCAAAAATGTGTCAGGCAGTGATGTGTAAAGAAGAGTTGATATGTGCAGAGGCCTTGTTTGTATTGAAATAGCTTGTGAAACTCCCTCTCCTAGGATATAAGGTTGGTAATATTTCAATGCTGCTAAAGATACCTTTATTCAAATTTGCTTTTTATGATTACTGTGTTGGTGTGTTCTCTTTATGGCGCTGCTGTTATTGGTTTTTGTTTTATTTTTCAGCTTGTTTCTAATGTATCAGTTCTTGCTCTGAGCTTCCTTGAATATCTTATGGGACAGGAAAGTGGGGGCTATAAATCTTTTAGACAAATAACATTTAAGTCACAATCCTAATCAATTCAGGCCAGTGCAACTCATCTGTCTCACCATTCCTGTAGTGATGTGGGGAAGCAAGCACATTGTGCACTGGCCTAACTCTAACCTCCAGAAGATGTGCAGAAATGCCTTCTGGCACTTTTATGACACTCCCAGGTCAGCACAGGATTTGTGCGGGGACTTATGCTGGCTTAACTGGGAGTTAGGATAGCAGTCTTAAAGTAACTGAAAGGAACAGCATTGAATATTTAAATGTTTGTGTCTTCGTCTTACAGGAAAGTCCTAAATAGATCTCCATGAAGCTGACACCCATTTAATTTCACTGGTGTACTAACACCAAGAAGATTCCAAACAACTTATTAACACAGGGTTAATTTTTGAGGGCTATTGCAACTCGGCAAAATAGTCTCCTGGAAAGAATTATAAAGTATGAAGAACAGCATTAAAAGGCAGAGTTTTATAATTTAGTCTCCAACGTCAGTATTCAATATTTAGATAAGAGGATACACAGAATTCTAGCACACAAAAATGTATCATTGAGGTAACTGAGTAAGCATTTCCTGATTCTTTTCGGAGCTTCCTTATTCTGCTTTTGGTCTTCTATCCAAGCTTGCTCGTTTTCCTTCTGATCTTTTGTCCACATTTGCTCTTCTTCCTTCTGATCTTTTGTCTATGCTTGCTCTTTTCCCTTCTGATCTTTTGTCCACACTTACTCTTCTTCCTTCTGATCTTTTGTCTATGCTTGCTCGTTTTCCTTCTGATCTTTTGTCCAAGCTTGTTCGTTTTCCTTCTCGTCCTTTATCCAAGCTCTCCCGTTTTCCTTCTTGTCCTTTATCCAAGCTCTCCCGTTTTCCTTCTTGTCCTTTATCCAAGCTCTCCCGTTTTCCTTCTTGTCCTTTATCCAAGCTCTCCCGTTTTCCTTCTTGTCCTTTATCCAAGCTCTCCCGTTTTCCTTCTTGTCCTTTATCCAAGCTCTCCCGTTTTCCTTCTTGTCCTTTATCCAAGCTCTCTCGTTTTCCTTCTTGTCCTTTATCCAAGCTCTCTCGTTTTCCTTCTTGTCCTTTATCCAAGCTCTCTCGTTTTCCTTCTTGTCCTTTATCCAAGCTCTCTCGTTTTCTTTCTGATCTTTTATCCATGCTCTCTCTTTTTCCTCCTGGTTTCACTTCTGAGCTCTCTCGTTTTGCCTCTGGTCTCATTACAGAGCTTGCTTGTTTTGCTTCTTGTTCCATTTCTGAGCTCTCTCGTTTTGCCTCTGATCCCATTACTGAGCTCTCTTGTTTTGCCTCTGGTCTCAGTACTGAGCTCGCTTGTTTTGCTCCTACTGCCATTTCTGAGCTCTCTTGTTTTGGCCCTGATCTCATTACCAAGCTCTCTCGTTTTGCCTCTGGTCTCATTACCGAGCTTGCTCGTTTTGCCTCTAGTCTCATTTCTGAGCTCTCTCGTTTTGCCCCTGGTCCCATTACCAAGCTCTCTTGTTTTGCCTCTGGTCTCAGTAAAGAGCTCTCTCGTTTTGCCTCTGGTCTCGTTAACAAGCTCTCTCGTTTTGCTTCTGGTCTTGTTAATGAGCTCTCTCGTTTTGCCTCTGGCCTCGTTAAAGAGCTCTCTCGTTTTGCCCCTGGTTCTGAGCTCTCTTCTTTTGGTTTCGTCTTCTGATAACCTAGAAGCCCAATCATAGCCTCAGCATAGTTTTCTGGCCAGCCCTCCCAGTCCATGTCAGAGAGCTCTTCCAGCCTGTCCTTTAGAAGTTGGCCACCTGAACTCTGAAATAATTTAATACAAGGAATGTTGTTGCAGTTAATGATATACATCAGGTAACAAGCCCAGAACTTCACCGTTTTTAAGTCTGAATCATCTTCTATTTCTTCATCTTCATCCAGACAAGCAATGATGATGTCAATAAGGTGTAACTCTTTGGCTTTATCTTGGTTAACATAGTTTATGTAACACATACTAGATAAACCTTTCAATATTGGGATTCGTACATCACTAGAAGTATCTGGCGTAGTTAAAATATCAATCATGTCCTGAATGTAGTTGGAAGCAAGTACAGCAGCAGAAACTCCACCTGTAAAGAAACATATCACTCCTAACTAATGTGCAGAAAATGCTCATATATCATCATTCATTTTTTAAAATAGCTTCCTAATTTTCTTATGATTTTTGTCTTGGTGTTTCCCTTTTATCATAAGTTCTGTGGGTAGTGTAGTATAGTGCTTCACCCAGTACTCATGACTACAATTTATGTCCCTCTTAGTTTACTAATGGATTCCAACCCATTCCTTGAGCACTGGCGTGTTTAAGCATTCCACAAAATGTTCTGCATGATATAATACCCAAGCATATGAAGGATAAGCCTTTTGGTTAGCAGATGAGGCCACAGATTATTTTCCCTTTTAAAAAAATTACCATCCACAGCAGTAATCCACAGACAATCCACAGCAGGTTCGCCTCAAAATCTTGTGTGTACTAAGAGTTTTTCCCTAGTAAGTGTATTTCAGGATCATAGCCTCACTAAATAGTACTGTATCTTATCTGAAACTAGGCATTACAGCGATATCAGTAAGTGTATGATGCTCAATAGTTGCCTTAAACATGTACCAAGTGGTTCACTGTGTGTTTGATACTATTTCATTTTGATAGTCCTTTTGAGAATAAAAACTGTACATCCCCTTTCAGATTTAAGTGCATAGTCTAAAATGGTGTTAACTTCTCAGTGTCAGTGACCAGGCATGAGAACAACTCTCTTGTATAGCTGAACAACTACAGTCTGAACAGTGGTGGGCTCCAGCAGGTTCACACCTACTCTATAGAACTTTATAGGATATATAAAGTTTAAAAATAGCCATTTAAAAGTGGCTGCCAGATGGGCAGAGAACCGGTTGTTAATTTCTTTGAATCCCATCACTGAGTCTGAACCTATTGGGGGTAATGGGTGGGTAAGCAGGGAAGCATGGCCTTTGGCTTACAAGGTGTTGCGGTAAAGCATAATTAAGACAGAATTCTGGGAAATTTGCTCAAGGGTTTACTTGGTACAGCATGGTTATATACTAGCTAGACTTGGTCAAATGTGCCAGCTGATCACCAATCTTCTTGACCAATTGAGTCATCAAATAATATATGACTCTTGTTTTTAAAGGAAAAATTTCCTTTAAAATTTACAAATCATTTCCAAAACTACTCCTGTTGTTTAGTAAAATACAACAGCAATATCTAAGTTTTTTTCATTCACACAGTGAAGACTAGCAGCATGCAGCCCCTTACTCCTTTTCAGAACAATATCACGCCTTCAAAATGGAATGCTTTCTTTACATATGGACTTTCCTTGAAACCTGACAAGTATGCTTTCCAGCAGTACATAAAGCTAGTTACCCCCATTTCCAAAACCCTGAATTTCAAAGAGATTGCCTGTGTAGGCAGCCTATTGTATCCTAGCCTATTATATACCTGTGTAAGTTAGCAACCCAATGTATTTTGCAGCTTTGGCTCTCTGTTCCATAGTCAGATCTGTATTTTGAAGATCAGCAGCATAAGTCATTATTTTATGGTGGTGAAAGTTTGGGGCTTTTAGCTTGACAGGTTCCTCCTCTTGACGTGAGAAGTGCTGATCATACCAGTCCTGTATCTTATTTAAAAGACTCTCCATATTGCCTCCAAAAGTTTCCCAGGCAGATTTGTTGATGTTTCTTTACAGAGCTAGAGTGCCCTCACTCAAAGGGAGACCTGACTCATGTCTGATTCCAATGACACATACCTGGTAACTAGACAATGGTTTGGAATGCAATAAATAGAATAGCACATGGAAGCCCCATGAATTCTTATGGGTGTGTTGATTTATCTCCACCCTATCCCAAGTGTTATGGCAAGGTAGGGACTTACGTTCGCATTAAAAACGAGATTAAGGCCTTGCCCTGTTGTGTTGACAAGAGGCTATTTGCTTCATCCTTAGCCACAATTAGTAACCCCCGTTTTTTCCTTGGTTATTTATGGACCTGGTCTAGCCCTTCACTACTGGACAGCTGGTAAATTCAAACATTCACCACTACATCCCAACCACAATGCAGGAAGGGTAGCCCATATGTCCCTGCCACAGTTCTCTTAAGGCTCTTTGGTTTGCTATAAGAATTTGCCCACTCACAGGTAACCCACAGATCTTGTCCTGTTGCTTAAAAAATGCCATAATAGGGCAATTAAAGTGACATTTCCTTGTTATTGAATCATGCATTTTCTGCCCTTATTATCTATGATAAAGGTAGGGATGTTCTGGCTTGCATTGTGAGGTTAGTGAAGAATGTGATGTGATAAACTAGTTGCGACTTTAATCTGGCTAAGGCAGAATAATTGGCTGGAGGATTTTCAGATTCTGGAACTGGTGTCTACCCTATTTTGGTGAGGTTGTACTTCCCCCTAAGGTGCAGGTTTAGGGTTTGGGACTGTTCCTGAATAGACAAGTGGTAGGTGCTGCAATAGTACCCACCGGACTCTTGCTTGGCAAAGGCAGGTTACTCCTTTTAAACAGGTCTTTTAAAATATTCCTTTAAAAGGAATATTTTCCTTTTGAACTGCTTTCCTTTTAATGAATTCCTTTAATAGGACTGTGGCATTCCTTGCCGCAGAATGCTCAGTTACTCCCCTCTATCTGTAGAAATCAGTTAAAAAACTATTCTGTTTAAACAATTATAAATAGGGGGTGCTCTATTGAAAGGCAATACTGTTACCCTTTTTTTGTATTTTGATGGATTTTTTAGATGGTTTATGTGGTTCTAAATGTTATTATAAAGTTTGTGAGCTCCTGAGAGTTTAACCCTTGTCAGAAAGGTAAGCTTGAAATGCGTTATTAAATAACTGCGCTATTAAATGACTGTGGGTGTGGGTGGTGCAAATGGTTAAGACACTGTGCCTGTTAACCAGCAGGCCAGGGTCCAAGACCTGGGTCGGCCCCACAAGACAGGGTGAGCTCCTGTCCTTAGCCCAGCTCTGTGATGCCAGCTGGATCCAATTGTATTGGCTGGCTCTGCCTTTCCATTGGACTAATTCAGTGGCTTGGAGAGGGGGGATTTGCTGTTTGGGTAACAGACTATCCTCCATAACAATCCAACCCAAGCTTAGATTGCAGCGTATGCAGTGCTGCATGCAGCGTATGCAGCGCCGAGCACGATACCATAGTCTTTTAGTCTTCCTGTGAAAATGAGAAACAATTATAAACCCAGTCTTCCCTAGCACAATAATTCAGTATTTCAAAAATAATCTTTATTATAACTTAAATGTGGCAGTAAATATGAGAAGTACAAATACCACAAAACTAGAAGGCAAATAAGTCCAAGTCAGTACAAAAGAACATGAAAAGACGGCAGGCTCACGGGAGCAAAATGTGCTGTAAAAACCAAAGCAAATTTATTTCACAGGTCATAAAAGAGATGTTTTCCATCAGTAAACCTTTGAGACTGACTGTACAAATGTAGCTTTTGATCAGAGAATATTTATATATAATTTATAAATATACAGATATATACAGTGTTGTAACATTCACATCAAAAATAGTTTTGCCAATACCTTTGGCAAAAAAGGGCTTCTATTAGACTATGTATATTAAAAATAACAACCAAAAACCAAAATCAGCAATGATGACTAATGTTTTTCCCCCCAAGAAATTAAAAACTAGTAATTTTGTATATGATCAACCTGCTGCTAGTTATATAAAGGCTTTCATACAAAATCCTTCAGTCACTCTACCCTTTGTACATGTTTCGAAGGAGATGTGTTGTAAACTGTTTTTAAAGAAGAGCTTTGTTTGGTGTTCCCCTTCCTTTAAACTGAAATGAATATAACATGCTCTTATATGTTATATGTTATATATATAAAATGCCACACCTTTGCAAAGTATCATGGGGCAGGGAAATGGAGCCTATTACATTTTAATGTAATAAAGCAGTTTGTGTCCATTTGCCATTTCTGGGTAAAGGAGCATATTTAACCTTTCATTTGTTTCTCTCGGCCCACACAACCGCTCAACAATAAAAGAAAGTTGGTGGTTAATGAATGTTCATTACTTAGAGGGCAGGAAAAAGCAAAGATGGAAATCAAACATGAGTCAGAAAACTGACACCTCCTGGGATCTACAGCCTGCTATTTCCTGTGGCAGGTCATTATTTGAGGCTTAATCATGCTAAACTCTGCTGCTATAATAAACCAAAAAGGAGATGCTATAAGATGTGCAGGAGGGATGGAGAGACATTTGCACAGAAATTCCCATTGTTTTAAATAGATGCAATAATGCCCACAGCCTGCTGAGCATCTCATCCGGCAGAAATGTCTCATACATGTCTGAGTACAAACCATCATCTGTATTTTCTGAGGCTGGTTTACATCAACCAAATACTTTCACTGAGAAGCAGTTAAATATCAGTCTTGGATAGATCATTGTTTCATGTTAAGATACAAAGAAACACCAGCAAGAGCCTCACAGCTCAATTCTCCATTTATTTTTCTTGGAACGTTTCGGAACATCCTTCCAAGGATTGGCTCTTGTTTTTGCAGTTCATCGACAGCACCATCGTTGCTAATAATACGAGCCCTTTAAGTGTTAATATGCAGAGGAAAATACTTAAAAGGCTGTGGCCACCTCGGTCCCACGACGTCCACCAACTTTGACAAATTCACGGGGGAATTTATCTAATTGTTCATACGCCAGCCGGCCATCTTCTCCTAAGTATGCAAAAGAGAAAGGTAAATTCAATGTTGCATTATTCAGGTCAGGCATTTATAAAAGGAAGATGATCTTCTCGGAGTTTGTGTGTTAAAAAAAAAGACAAGGCAGAAAAATCCTTCCTGCCTTTCTGCTTGCAAACAAGAGTGCTTGGGCCTATTGGACAGAAGACAGGAGATTTCTCTAGTTAGTTTCAAGAAAAAGAGGTGCTGAAATTGTCTTTTAACTCCCCCTTTTTGTTGTACTTTTAAGCATTGTATTTTTCCTCTGAGATAAAAGAAATATTTTCTAAAGGAAAGTCACTCTAAAAGGATACTCAACTTACCAAGAGACAGTAGGGTCTCAGAGGCCACCTTCCTGATCTCTTCATTATCAGACTGGCAAAGTGTAATGAGCATTTTAATGCTTTCTGTTGCCTGTACCAAAAAACAAAAACATGTTTTGTTTTCCCATTTTAGGCTTTCTGCAGGGCACAAACAGAATTTGTTAGTGGGCACAATCACCTGCTCTATTTGTTTTTTTCTTCTCCATCTTCCTTTCTTGGAGACGGGGTGAGTGGAGGAGGCCAGGCACACATACTTGAATTTGTGTTAGTCTGTTGTGCATAAGATGGAAGCTGACTTTTGATACACAGCACAAGACTGTGAAGTTCATTTTAAAATAAAGCCATACAGTTGGCTGTAATTGGCTTAAGGTAAAAGGCACTGTGCCTGTCAATCTGAAGATCGGCAGGTCAGCGGTTTGAGTACTGCAAGACAGAATGAGCTCCCGTCTTTAGCTCAGCTCCTGCCAACCTAGCAGTTCAAAAACATGTACATGGAAGTAGGTACCACCTTGCTGGGAAGGTAACAATGTTCTCTGCGCATGCAGCCACATGTCTGCATGGAGCCATATATTCACTTTGGACAACACTGGCTCTATGGCTGCAGAAACAGTGGATGAGCACTGCATCCCAAAGTTGGTCATGACTAGCAACCTGTTAGGGACACCTTTAATGCTATAGTACATTAGCCTCTGTTGGTGTTACGTTGGGCACCTGCTTATATGTAGTTACTGCTTATATGTGTTACTCGATGTTCTGCTTTCAAGTTGAGCTTCTCAGTATTGACCTGGCACTTGTGCATCTGTTGTCTTCCTCTGTACTTCAGCTGCAGGCAGAGCTCAGTTTACAGGACGGTTTTTGTGAACTGGTGCTTGAACCTCAGGTCCACAGCACTGGCAAAGAAGTCTACCTTCTTTGGTGTCACTTTACTAGTGCAAAGTTACACAATATATGGCAGATACTAGTTAGAGGATGGCTGTGAAGACAGTTTGTGGTGTGACTGCCCCTGAGAAGGACCCTGATTCTTTCCAACATTTCCTATTTAGAGAGAAAATAACTATTTTGCCTGGCTGTACAAACATATTTAAAATTATAAAAAAAGTCTGAGTGTGTTTCTTAAAGTAGATGAAGCAGCCCAAAACACTGGAGGTTTCATGCACAGTTCCTAATTTCCATTCTGGAAATATTTCAAGCTTTTGAATTACACCTGTAAAAAAAGAATCTCCCCACTTTTTAAAAGTAATATCAGGATGGCAAACACAAAATAATAATGCCTGGGAACTCTGGGAGATTCAAGAAGGGGGCTCTGGGAACCTTCCTGTGTCCTTTTGCTGTGCATGAATGAGAAAGTAAGATGGGCAGAGTTTTACCTGGAGGCTTTTCAGAGCCAAGCAAGCTGCCTTTTGTAGGTGGAGGCTGGGCTGTGCAAGTGTTTCACAGTAATAAATTAAAGCCTGGAACAAAACAAGAGAGAGAATCCATGAAGAGGAGGAGGAAGAGAAGCCTTCAAAAACTGGTCCCAGCACCTAATGAATCCTTCAGTGATGGAGATATTCTCTCAGGACCATTCCAAATATCAGCACCACAAACATGTAGCCTTTACTCATTTGTTGCAGATTCAAATTGGTTTTCCTGTTGCTCAGACATATTTCCCCAGCACTGAAATGGCAACCTACTGTCAGTGCAATTTTCTCTCCCAGCTATTTTGTCATATGCAGTTGATCATATTCGTATGAATTGTGTTGCTATTGGATTGTACCTGCAACCTTGTGAGCTCTGATTGGTACAGTTTCCTTCCATAGGCATGTCATCTACTGATCATTTCTGAAATGTATTTTCTAGTGGTGTTTTTTTAATTTTGAGTACAATGTGCCATCAAAACACAGAATACTCTTGCAATACACAAAAATGCAGCAAGATTAACAGTCCAATCCTAACCAACTTTCCAAGGCTGATGGAGTGGGCCAACAGGGTCCCTGCATTCTGCAGTGGTGGTGGGTCATTACAGAGACCTCCTCAACATAAGGGAATATTTATCTTGGGGCTGCATGGTAGATGCATCAGTGCAGGAAGTTGGACAGAATTGGACAGTGTTGTAATGATGTCTTTCCTTGTCTCCATGTAGCACCCTTACAAAGTGCCAGTATAATTTTTCTTCCATTAATTACATTTATATCTCACCATTCTTTAATGTAGCTCAAGGCAGGCTATATGGAATTCCTGAGTCTTCCATCCAGACTCAGTCCTGCTCTGTTTAAGGAAGATAGCTTTCTCATGTGCATTTCCCCTCTATTATTGAAGTAAGAAATGTATGTTAGCTCCATATCATCAAGTCAGATAGACTCTGATCCAAGCCCAATTGCTTTCCCAGAACATAAAGGTGAGATGCATGAACGAGTGCTACTTCTGGTGGATAGGTGGGTGTATATGGGGAGAGTGGCTAGTACTTATTCCAGCTTTGAAGTCAAGCTGCATAGACTGTAGGGTCCCAGGCCTGCTGCTTGGTCCCAGACTTCCTTCTACAAAAAGCTTCCATAGTTTCAGAGAACCATCTTGGCTGAACACTATATAGAGACTCTGCCATAGCACAGCCACATGCTGTGGTTCCAACCTTTTCCCTGAAGTGCTTGTCTTCTGCAGCAGCTGACAGGATGGAGGCCACGGCTTCACAGGTCTCCTTTCTATTTTCAGTCAAGAGGAGGAGGGCCAAAGATTTCAGGACTTCTTGTTGAGAAGGGAGACTGATGGAGGACAATGTGGTCATATTCTGCAAGAACTTTTCATCTCTTAAGGACAGTAGCGTCTGCACCATTAGAGCTATAATGAAAGAGACACAGCAATGATGCATGTTATTTTCCATGACTTGAAGGCCTTTTGAAACAGTGTTTCATAGAATCCTATTGGAAGGGACCTAATAGGGCATCTAGTCCAAACTCCTGCCTATAGCAGGAAATCCTCCGAGAGCATCTCTGCAACAAATGATCATTTCTGACAGGTGCTCATCGAGCCTCAGCTTAAAGATCCCCAGAGAGGAAAGGTCCACCACCTCCCTTGGATATCTATTCCACTGCGAAACTGCCCTCACCATCAGGAATTTTTTTCTTTGTATCTAACTGGAATCTCTTTCCTTGCAGTTTGTACCTGTTAGTTCTAGTTCTATGTGTACAAACTGCAAGAAAGGAAATTCCAGTTAAATACTGTATCAGGAAAAAACTTCTGACAGTGAGGGCAGTTCAGCAGTATTTGCATGATGGTTGGCTGCTCCATGCACTGGTTCTTATGCAGACATTCCTACTGTGGACATATGTGGCTGCAATTTAATTGTATAACATTTGAACAAGTGTTTGCTGTTTTCTCAGTTCCATTGCTCTCAGATCAGAATGCTGGAGAATGGGACTAAGTTTACTTTTGATGGAGTAACTGGTCATAGTAAGGCTGGTATGCTTTTTCTTATATCTTTAGAAAAACAAGAGATCAACATTTATTTAAAAAGAAAACCTGTGAAAATTGAGCAGATCACCTACCTGCCCCAACAGCTAAAGGCTTGGGTTTTTTATACAGCCAGAACCAACCCAATGCCACCTAACTCCTAAGGTGGTATTCCAGATGCTATCCCCTTACTCAATGATGTGTCAGAGCCCAATCCTATGCATATATATTCAGAAGTAAATCCCATTAAAGTCTATGGGATAACCCAGGTAAGTTTGAATAGGATTACAGCCTCATTCTCTGCTCCTTTCATTCTCCAATATTCTAGCTCAGCACACCTCTTCTCTTCATTATCTGCTCCCTTATTTCTTTTCAAATACAGAGAGTGGGAGGAGGAGAAGTGGAAGCAAACAGATGGACAACCCACCAATATGGTACTGGAAGCAACCACTTCAGCAGGCCTCATTGAAGGGCCAACCCTGCATGCAGCCTTCTTACAGCTCAACAGGTTCAAAGGTCATCTTTTTGGAACAAGTGAGATTATTATGTCAATGTGTCTATTATGGGACATATTGTTTATTAGCTTTCTTTGTGCAATATTCTCTATAGTTGGATAATTGAATTTAATTGCATATGTACTGTTACTGAATAAATCCTGCCTTTAAATAAAGCCTGAACCAATTGATCTTCAGATTCCCCAGCAAAATGATCCACTGATGTACCACTCAGCTATTGTGTACTTGACTCAGACCCTACAATCAAGGGTAACTACATGAAGATGTAAGAGGCACTTACTCTGGATTGCTCTAAGCATTTCCGATAGGTAGCACTGTAATTACGTCGGTGTAAAAGGTCCCCTGGTTATTTCGGATTGTAGACTTCTCCTAAAAATGTCTCCTAGAAGCATTTGAACAAACTTTGATGTTCTCCCTGAAAATGATGTGGGTATCTTTGATCCTAAGAAATTACACTGCCTCCCTTACCTTCTCTTGCAAGCTGAAGCAAATGATTTCCGAGGTCACTAATGTTTCTGCTGGCAAAATAGTTATAGTACTGAAAAACTGTTATAACTTCTGAGGATAGATTGGAAGAAAGGACAGGTTCTGCTCGGTCCAAGATGTAAGACAGCAGGTTTTTAAACACTGTGTATGACAAACAAAAAAAATTTAGTTAATTGTATATTAATTAAAAAACAACTAAAGTTAATGGAAGCATTTCACAGGGTGCCCAATTCTACAATTCTACAGTAACCCCCAATGATGTCCAGAGGAGCAGCAGTGTTGAAATGGCTGTTGTTGCAGTGTTCTGTGGGGAATGTTTGCTCTTTTATCCCAGGTAGAATGTAGCTGATACCAATGGTTTCCCTGTTGTTATTTTTAACTGGTACAGAACCAAATTGCTTTCCAGCCAGGGAGGGTTGGGCTTTCCACTAGGCTTTCCACCCAGTGAGGGGGCAAAAGATTCAGCTCAAGAGTCTGCCCAGCATAGGATCAGGCTCTAAGGCTAATAATTTCTGATACTTTAAGAGGAGAATGCTCTAAAACATCATTAACAATGCAAACTTAATGAGACTTAGTTCAAGGTAGACATGAAAAAAAATCGTATTGTTACTAGAACACCAAGTCATTTATTCAGTTATATGCATGTAACATATTTCAGCTGAGGATGTACATGATCGAACAGAGATCATGCTTTCTGCTGCAGGAGACTGTGACATGTAGGCACCATTTGCCCCAGAGGTTACACAGAAACCCCCTATGCTCTTAAGAAGAAACACTTTGGGAGAACTGCACCTGTGTCTGTGAGGCCTGGACACTCCTCGTTCATGATTGCAGCAAAAGTCACATCCAGTTGCTTAACCAACTTGTCTGCAGATGTGTGATACGCCCCAGAAGAATTGGTACATTTATTCCAGAACAACACCAGAGAGCTCCTTTTCTGAAATTCTGGGATTGCTGAAGGGAAAGGAAAGTAATGAGTTTGGCATCAGGATTAGGAAAAAAATTAGGGATAAATATTATAATCACTGCTGAAAAACATTTGCCTTCTGAAGGAAGGTGTGAACAAAACTTAAAACGTCAATTGCGAGTTTTAAGGGTTTATTCTTAGTACATGAAAACCCTAACAGTAAACAAAATAGATTTCTTCAGGCTGAAAAAGGCAATAATAATTCATTTCACACTTTTGTGTATGAACGGGTCAACTTCCATCCAAGTAATTTCTATGGAAGAAGGGTAAGCATGCACTACCTCTTTACTTGAAATAGAAAGATCCTAAAGTTCAAGTGTGTCTAGTTTATTAAAAAATGTGTTTACAACAGGCATCCATTTCTATCCAAGGCTAGAACAGTTGTGCTCACTCAGAATGTGCCTCTCATACCAAAGAAGATTGCCCATTACTCTTATTTTCCTAAGCATTTTAATGATGATTTTTTATTGTAGCTGCTCTTGAAGATTTTCTAAACTGGATTTAGCATTTTTGGGTTTTTTGTTTGCTGTATTTGGAATTTATTATTAATTCTTAAGAACTGACACTGTCTTGAGTGCATCTATCTTTTCTATGTCTTTAGTGATTTTTTTACCTTCACTTAGAGGTCTAACGTTTCCCATGTTCTCCTTGCTGATTTCTACAAGATTCTCAATCACATGAATCTGCCGGGACAGCTTATCCAGCAGGGCTCTTGTAACAAATGGAGTTTTGCTGGAGAACACAATTTGCTAGAACAAAAATTAAAAAGCAGAATTCTGTGTACATATTATGTATAATTGGTTTCCCTAAATTGTAATGAATTCAGCAGAAACAGACTACAGTAATGCAGAACAATATTAACTACACTTCAGTCCCACTGAAATCATACATATTAACCACATACATGACTAATGAAAGTGCAATTAATTTTGTTTGCAATTAAAAAATAAATAAAATTCACTGACAGACATACACACTATACAAGGTCCAATCCTAAAGTGATCCAGGACTGGCACTTGGTGTCATAAACATGCCATATAGTACATTTACAGCTCCCTCAGAGTAGGGAGTGCCAACACGAGGCCCCTACCAGTCAGGTGCCAGGCCTAGCACTGGAAGGAGGAGGATGTGAAGCCACTGGGTAAGTGTGGTCTCTGGGAGTGGGGGGTAGGGGGAACTAGAGCAGGAGGGGGGATTGATCAGCAGAGCTCTGTTCTGCCATATACTGAACTTCATGTTGGCTGGAAGGCCTGATATAGAGTCTTAGTTGCTCCAGCAGGCACTAAAAAGTTCAAGATTGGACTGCTCGTTTCTTTATAGCAGGAGCAAACCTGCCTTTGTCCTTTGTTGTGCCTCTTGCCCCTATTTCTGTACACAATTCAGGAGTACCACAAAACAGATGAAGATCAGCACCCCAACAAGACATAGGAAGCTATTGTGTAAACCTAATCAGACCATTGGTTCATCTACCCCAGTACTGTCTGACTGGCAGCATGTCTGGCAGGTCTTCCTTTTCTAGGGTTGCCATATGTCTTGGAAAACTGGGACAGTCCTGGTTTTCAGGTATTGTGCTCACATTTTGGAAAGTTTGATAGGGGGTCCTGTCCCGGTTTTGTGGAAAGAAAATTATGGCAACGCTTCCCTACCTACTACCTAATTAGTGGTGCCATGGACTGAACCTGGGGCTTTGTGCAATCATCTTTTTAAAAACCACAACTCTATACAAATTGGTACCTGAACAAGCTGTGTGCAGCACTGCAAGTGTTTGACAATGGCCATGTCAAGACTTTCATTTCCCGTGGTCAATGGAAGAGGGCTTCCAGCAACACTGGTACCAACTCCCGTGTCTTCCGTCAGCGCTTCACTGGGATGCCCCCTGGCTTCTGGGTGTTCTGACCTGTAACTGTTCATGCCGGGAGATAAGTGAACAATTTAATTTTTCTTTTTATGTACCCTCAATATAGCTTACACCATGCAAAAGAGGAATTGTTGAAAGTACCGATCTGTAATCAAACAGCCCTTGGTGGGCCAGAAACCTTTTAATGAATACATCATATCTCAAGCTGGCACTGGCATCAGGTAGCAAATGCCAAAGAATTGTCCACATTTAAAGGATATATTACTTCCACAGTGGCCTACTTGTTTCCCTGGAACAATGCCTCTTTTGTGAAGAGCTCTTACTATGAAGTCTTTGAAACCAGCCTTCATTAGATCGTGTTTTCTTAAACACACACACACATGCACACACACACACACACACACAGAGAGAGAGAGAGACAAACCCTGACAATGTGTTTGCCAAGCTGTTTGGTGGATTTAACCGAAATATAGATTTGTGGTTTTCAAAAGTTATACAATTACGAACAAATCTGTCAGTGCTTAACTAGCACTTGATTCATTGATGAAATAAAGAGGAAAAGCTGTTGAAGCAGAAGAAATTATTATTTTGTCTGGTGTTTCAGGTGCAAAACACAAACATAGCTTTATGATCTATTTTATTTATTGTGTAATGAAAATTCACTTTTTAAAATAATTGTTTTAGTGTTTCCCGGCGAAATATGGATGAAAGAGAAGTAAGAGCATGTTAAGTTGACATCAAGAGCATGACAAGTTGTGTCCACTGACATTACAAAGTAATAGGATTGTGCATTGCAAATAAGTGTTGATAGCTGTTCCAAGATTGGTGAATGCTAAAGGTGTTGTAATAGCTGCTACAGGAGAGAGTGACATAGTTGTGATTTTGAAGCTCATCTTTACTGCACCACCTTTTTACTAGACTACTACTTAAAACTACTTAACCAACAATTAAGCCAGTGTAGCTAGTTAGCTGATGGTTTGATCCAGTGATGGGATTCAAAGAAATTAACAACCAGTTCTATGCCCATCTGGCAGCCACTTTTAAATGGCTATTTTAAAACTTTATATGTCATATCTCTTTTTAACAACCAGTAAAGGTGCAAACCTGCTGGAGCCCACCACTGGTTTAATCTGAACATAGTATTACACAGCTGAATGTTTAGCCAATGTTACTGACAGCTTTGCATGTAGGTCACTATAGCAATTTGTTGATCTATAACCACCTCAATGTTTGGATCCATCTTTCTTGAACAGTAAGCGTATACCAAGATACTAATCTCAACTAAAAGGACCAGTCCAAGATCTTGATCTAAAAAATACAAATATTCACATTCTTACCTGTTTTTCTCAGTGTCTGTGTCTGAGAATACTGAGTCTACACATTGACCACCATTGCAGAGCTCATCAGTAGCACCATCATCCTCATCAAAGTCAGAGGTGTTCAGGAAATCAAAGCTTTCTAAAGCACTCTCCACTGTTAGGCTTAAACTGGATGATCTGCTGTGGTTTATTGCTGGTCTGCACTACATAACACAAGAAAAACAAATACATAAGAACTGTGAACAAATAAATTCTGCTGAGGGTGTTGGCAGGCGTATGCATTTGAAATCCCTTATGGAAAAATGGCCCAAGCCAGAATACCTAACTCATTTGATATCCCATTCATATTTACAGCAGGAAGTATGGTTGACCCTTCCCATTCCCTTCCCTGGGTATTTAACCCACAAGATTACTCACATTGGATATAGGGAGATCTTTCTCCCACTGCAAACAAGAAAACAGAATCCTATGTATGTCTTCTCAGAAATAAGTCCCATTGTAGTCAGTGGGACAATAATGGGACCTGAGTTGCTTTAGATCACTGCGGTTTGGCTAATTAGACCTATGTTGCATTACAATAGAATGAATTTGATTTCTTTTCTGAAGCTGAACTTACTTTTAGGATTTCATCCAGATGTGTTACTTCTTGGTCTAAATCCTGAAATTCCTTATACTGTTCTTTATGAGGCTCAAGTGCCAGAAGAAGCCCTTGAAATGCTTCTTCTAGGCTGCCATCTACACAAGATTTATAGCCTTCAGATTCACCACTTATTGACCCCTCACAATGAAACTTTTCTGGTGTTGCTGGGCCTTCTCCTGAAGTGAGTCTCTTCACCAACTGCTTAGTGATGTTGCCTTCAAAATTATCCAGTTCCACAGGTTTGAGCTCTGACAACTCATCTGGGTCCTGCAGAATTGACACTGGGGCACTATTATCCAAGAATAGGCTATTGCTTCTGGGATCTGGAAACTTTTGACAAACTTCAGAATCTACACTCAAAGTTTTCTTTTCCTTATAATTTGGTGCATGCTCTTGTTGCAGCTTTAAATCTTTAGATTCCGTTGTGGAGTCCACAGATGAACTTGTACTGATATTGTCCATGGTGTATGTTTTTGAGAACTTTTGCCTATTGTGTTCTGGGGATGTGATAGTGATTTCAGGATTCGAATTATCCATGGTGGAGGAGGAACCCGCAGAACTATATGGTGGGGTGTAATCTCCGTTGCGGATATCACTGACGCTGAAAGATGTCGGTCTCTTTTCTTTATCCGTCATCCCATTCTCAAACACATCATCAGGCAAATTTGACTGCAAAGATAATACAGTATGTTAAAGAAGAAAAATGGGATTGTTTAATATGATAAAAAACAAAACAAATTTTAAGCAGTTACCAATGGGAAAAAAAGAAGAAAGTTAAAGTCATTTGACTTCAGAGAAATCAAGTCAAACCTCTCTGATGTGAAAGAAATTTGCCTTTTATTACATTGATTTAATACGGCATGAAAGAGGGAGAATATTAAAAGGCCTATACAAATCACAGCAAACTAGAAATACCAGAATGGGTCCAGAAAAAGTACAGAAAAGCTTGGAGGAAGTATTGGAGTCCTGAGAGAGGTACCACAATTCATGCACAAAATAGAAAGCTTGAAAACTGCTATATTTTGCTGACCATATTTTTTCTACTAAAAATAAGTGTGTGCAATGTGAAGAATGTGTCAGTGCAACATCAGATGAATGACCTTGCTGGTGTTGCCACATAGATGTGGCATTAGATGTTGGGCTGATTTGGCCCATGGCTATTCAAGAGCACACCTGGTCAATACCATAGGTAGAGGGAATGCTGAGGAGCTCCCAATGCACAGCCTTGCCCTAGAACCCCCAACAACCTCAATAGAGCAAATGTTTAAGGCAGTGATTTTCAACCTTTTTAATCTCATGGCACACCATCAGTTATTTTTTATCATTGTCAAGGTACACCATGCTGTTCAAATCCCCAAGTTTTCCTATTAATAAATATCCCTCCCTAAATTCCTGTGGCACACCTGAGGACTATCTGCGGCACACCGTGTGCCACGGAACGCTGGTTGAAAATCACTGGTTTAAGGTCTGTGTCCCAGACTGTCTTACTCTTGTGCCCAGCATCCTTCACACTGAACTAAGGCACATTTTAAAACTGAAAACTGAGCAGCCTTAAATTCCATTGAAGTAAATGGGGCTTAATACTGGAATTTGATTGCACCCCAATTATTGGATTTTATTTGTGTCAATTATCACAAATATACACAAAGGTTCCTATTTAAATATCCTTTTATTTTGGATGTAAATATCTAGAAAACATTATTCAGATAATGGTCCAACATAATCTGGTATGGTTAAAACTCTTTCTAGTGATGTATGTGCCCTTTTCAGATACCTGAAGGGCTGTCATATGGAGGAAGGGGCTCATTTGTTCATAGCTGCCTCTGAAGGCAGAACTAGAACCAATGGGTACAAACTGCAAGAAAGGAGATTCTGGTTGGATATCTGGAAAAACTTCCTGATGGTGAGGGTGGAACAGAGGGTGGAACACTGCCGAAATCTGTTCGGCAGTGGAACAGATTGCCAAGGGAGGTGGTGGACTCTCCCTCACTGGGGATCTTCAGGCAGAGGCTCAATGAGCACCTGTCGGAGATGCCCTAGGAGGATTTCCTGCTACAGGCAGGGGGTTAGACTAAATGACCTACTAGATCCCTTCCAATTCTAGGATTCTATGATTTCTATGCTCTGGACTCAGCACTCTGTCTGTTGTCTAGAAAAAGGTTACAAAATTAAAGACTATACAATTTTTTGCTATGGACATCAGTATCTCCATACTGACAACTTGAGCTGACAACCATGAGTCACTGCATTTTCTCAAGATGTGGTCAGCAAACTAGGCATCTCACTAAGCAGTCTCAGGCTACAATCCTAACCCAGTTAGGCTGGCATAGATCCTGGCACAAGTCCCGTGCTAGCCTGGGGTGTCACAAAAGCGCTGTAAGGCATTTCTGCATCACTCATGGGGGGAATAGGCCAGTGCACAGACATGCACCAGCCTCTCCACACCACCATGGGAACAGGGAGATGGGTGAGTTGCACTGGCCTTAGTGGGTTAGGATTGTGCCTTAAGATTCAAGACATGCATGAAAACAGATGGACTGCACAAGAAATTCAAAAACATGATTTTGCAGTACAAAAAGAGTTCCCGCCATCCCAACTCACATAATGTCCTAGCCCTGCTTTAGGCCTCAGCCTTAGAGATGGCAGGTCACTAAAGGACCGACTGCGACGCAACTTGTCAAAGAAAGGGTCCTGCAGAGCATCTAAAATGGAAAACTGAAGCCTCTCTTGTGGAGGATGATGCAGCCATTTCTTCAACAGTTAAGGCAAAATTGGGCAGTTAGGTGACTACAATGCCATTTTAGATAAGGTTGTACAGTATAAAGATTAAAGAAGACTGTGGATTATTAGAACTAGAGTGTGATGAAGTCGTCCCCGGTAGCACTCAAGTTACCTGGGTAGTTAAGAATTCAGCCCTGGTCCTTTTCAGTTGCTAGCAGAAGGCAGAACACTTATATACGTCCTTCCAATTAGTGTTATACAAAATAGTGTCTCATACTTTCTGTTTTACATTGCATATGTGCATATGGCAGCATTAAAAAAATTCCAAAGCTTTAGTGATATAAAAATGACATGTCTGGGAATTTCAAATTCCAAAAGGCAACACCCTACAGCAGGATCCCTGTCATGGTGGCCTAATACTGCAAATTTATGCAAGATTTCATACAATCTACACCCTGTGAGCTGAGAAAACCAGGGTGCTCCACCATTCTCCATCTGGGGTACAGCAAATTAGATAAGAGGCTTCATCTCCCAAGCTAAGCTCTACTTGGGCCACTTCTGGGTCTTGGCAACCGGGACATTCATCAGTGATGAGATGATGTCACTGGAGAATATTTGCCCCTTTAAAGAAAGTTTGCTGACCCCTGCTTTATATTAAAGGAATGGTCTCCCTGTGGGCTGTGGATGGCACAACTAGTTAAGACATTGTGCCTGTTAACCAGCTGGCCAGGGTTTAAGACCCAGGTCCCCAAAAGACAGGGTGAGCTCCTGTCCTTAGCCCAGCTCTGTGACGAAGCTGGAACCAATCATATCAGCTCTGCTGTTCCATTGGACTATTTCAGTGGCATGGAGAGGGGGGATTTGCTGCTTGGGTAACAGCCTATCCTCCATAACAATCTACCCAGGCCTTCGTGCTTCACATGTCAAGCGTCAAGCACGATACCATAGTCTTTCAAGACTGATGGATGCCAAGTTAAAATTCAAGGTCTCCCTCAAATAGGTGGTCAGATCCAAAAACCCACCCCATGAGATTACTGGATCAAAAAATATCTTCTTATAGGAAGAAAAAAGAGCATTGGTCCTTTCCTAAAAATTTGTTAATGTCTTAAAGCAGTTTTATGATACTACTAGTTATATGATAATCCTTTAACCATGTTTCCTGATATTCCTTATAAGGTATATCTTTCCAACAATTGAATTAAATATTCCTCTGTTTAAATCTCAGCATGAGATATTTTTATATGTTCAGATTTATTAACAAATGACTAGAAAATTTGTTATATTATACTTATTTGTAAATAAGGTAAAATTTACAGACACATGGTAAATAAATAATAAAGGATTTTTTATTATTTATAGATGTTTCTACAGTTAATGGGAGAAAGGATTTAAGAACAATTATTAGGATACTAGCCCTACAATCCAGAGTAACTACATGAGCATGTAAGAGACATTATGTGCACCCGTAGTTACTGCACCACCTAGTGAACATCTATTGGAAATTCATATTGCAATCCAGAGTAAATTGTTCTTACACCAGAGCAAGGACTCCCCATAGTTACTCTGGATTTCGCCGTAGGTTAATAAGTTTGCTTTCATTAAAAAAATCTTACAGTACCACAATCAAAATAAAAAACGTTATTGCATGTTTACGTAACAAATGAAGATCACACTAAGTAAATGTGAGAGGGATGCATTCAACTTACAAAGAATGAATGGTCCTTGAAAGTTGGTGTTTCTGGAGTGCCTTGACTATATATGGACATCCTTCTTTGGAGAGCAGATGCTTTGTTTGTGCTGCCTGTGGAAGGGGTCATGTCCTCTACATCAAATGGGCTGCAAAAGCAAAAGCCTCTCATTAGAATTAATTACCATTACAAAGATGCTTCTTTTGTTTTGTTTTCTTTTGTTTTCATTTTTAGGTCATTAGAGCAGGGGACAAGGCAACCTCTTCTTAGTGAGGCTCTGACTCTGATCTCACATCTTAAGGCACAAACTATATGTGGGGGGGGGGGGGTGCAGAACAGAGGATTTAAATTCCTTTGTGAGCCTCCTGCCCCTCAATGGGCATCCTCAGATCTGTACCTGAATCTTCCTCACCTATGCTGCCAACTTACTGACCCCAATGCAGCCTCAAAGAGCCACGAGTGTGCAAATCATACCTGTGGCCTAGAAGTACGTAATGGGATTCTGGCTTTTGTGCTGCCACAAAGGGCTTTGCAATGATGGAGTGGGAGTTCTGGCAGTGCACGGCCCAGATAGGACTGGGCTGAAAGACTAAATAGCAGGGGAACTGACTGTAGGAGAAGAAGCAACATCCTTACAAGACTCACGGTACTCTATCCATACTTTCATTTTATTTTGGTTAAAAGTATCTGGATATGAAAAAAGAAAATGCTGTTTCTTTAGTAGATCATTAATATCATGTTACATCAGGGGTCCCCAAAGGTTTTGGCTAAAGGCCCACATCGAATATCTGGCACAGTGTCAAGGACCAGGAAAAGGATTAAATTTAGTTTCAGTAAATATATCAGAGATTGAACTTAGATTATAATAAATGGCTCAGATTTCCAGAATTTCTGCAAGTACCAACACATGGCACAGAAATAAAACACACACTTAGGTGGACCCCCGTTCTCACACCCCACCATCACAGCTCTAGTCATGTTTGGTCAACTGAGTCCCAGAGTCTCAGGGAAGCAGAGGATAGCTGAGGGCCAGTTGGAGACTCATTGGAGGCTGCATTTAGCCCCCGGGCCAGTGTTTGAAGACCTGTCTTATTGGTCAGAGTTAAATAAAAGTACATTTTATTAAATCTTACAACTTTGTACATTAACAGTATCAAATTTTATTTTTTTGGAGTATAAAATAAATTTGGAATATTTATTTTTTTGGAATTTTATTTATTTTTACTTCTTACCAAGGAAGCAAAAGACCCACTTGATCTAAAATGATAACACATGACATGCCATCTCCACTTACTGCCAACTGATTTCCAAGTTCAGCTTTATCGTGCCAAGGTCATTGATATCGACGGCAACAACCTGAGGCTGAGCAGCAAACAGATCCTTTGTTTCACAGGTAACACTTCCTACCAAAATGTGAGAAGCAAGGCCTTTAAGTTCTGTGACCTTTAAAAGGAGAGAGCATAAACAATTAGCAGAGTGAAAACAGTGTACTTTTTTTACTCAAAAGGAGTAAAGTGAATACTAACCATTGTGGTTAGTAAGACATACCCTACAATCCAGAGTAACTATGGGAGCATGTAAGAGACATTACATGCACCCATACTTACTGCATCACCTAGTGAAAACCTATGGGAAATTCATATTGCAATCCAGAGTAAATTTTTCTTACACCGGAGCAAGGACTCCCCGTAGTTACTCTGGATTGTGCCCTTAGGCAGTATTCTATCTAACACCACCAACTAGAATGAGATCAACCATAAATTATCAGCCCACATCTACGAGCTTAGAGGTTATGTTCTGAGGTTGGTGTGTACATCATGTATAGCTCACCCTGCATCAGAAAGATGTGTCTGCATCCTAGTGAACTGTTGAAAGTCACAAGTTTATGGCACTGTGGAAGAGCCTGAATCCAGCACTTGTAGCACAACCCCCTTCCAAGGAATGTTTACAATGAGGATGCTATCTTTATCGAAGGCAAAGTTCAAGGACTTAAGGTGCAATCCTATCCAATTTTGGCCTGCCTAACTCAGCTGGCATACCTTTTGGTGGTGGAGTGGGGAGGTTGGCGTAGGCCTGTGCTCTGGTCTAACCCTAGGAATGGGACAGAAGAGCCTAATAGCACTTTTGTGACACCTCCAGGTCAGCAAAGGACTCATGCCAGAACTTAGGCCAACCTAACTGGAGCTTAGGATTGCAACTTCAATCACTTGCAGAAAGCAATTTTCTTGATATGGTAGTTGCATCTTAAAGACGTTATTGAGAAACACTAATATAGAAGGTTCTTCTATTGTGTCGGGCTGTGGGTGGTGCAAGCAGATAAGAAACTGTGCCTGTTAACCAGCAGGCCAGGGTTCAAGACCCAGGTCGGCCCCACAAGACAGGGTGAGCTCCTGTCCTTAGCCCAGCTCTGCGACACCAGCTGGATCCAATCGTATTGGCTCTGCCTTTCCATTGGACTAATTCAGTGGCGTGGAGAGGGGGATTAGCTGCTTGGGTAACAGCCTATCCTCTATAACAATCTAACCCAGGCTTTCGTGCTTCTCATGCAGCGTATGCAGCGCCAAGCACGATACCATAGTCTTTCAAGATTGACGGAGGCCTGCTCTATTGTGTCACAACCTCCATTTGTGTAAGGCATGCTCAAACTTCTGAAAGATACCATATTTGCAACACTGGTCCATAGTCTCTCTTCTTTGCTTCACATCATTAGGTCAAGGTATTAAGGACAGCTCAAGTTATACTTAAACAGTTTTTCAGCCCATAAGGAAAATCTGTCAGATTATCATTTTCTTCTGATTACAAATTCCATTTAAAGTCTAACTTTTCAGTTTTACAAGGGATTCCATTTTTTATTTTGCACATGAATTATCAAACAAAATAGAGGAGAAGCTGTAGAATAGTGCTGCAAATACAATATTTTCAGAAAACCGCCTGTTGGATTTTTTGTCCCTACATACAGTATTACATTAAACAGTGCATGAAAATACTTAGGAAAAAATATTGATATTTATCCATTTAGCTGAAATGGAAATTAACTTTATTTTCAGTTCAGGTCTACTTGATGTGTGGCTGGATAACCAAAACCTGCAGGATTAATACCTTAATTGAAATCAGTCCAACAATAAGCGGGAGGAATATCATTTCTTCTCCATCCCAGCTTTGCTTGCCATTAATTTCTATTTTGCCTTTCAGTTTCCATCTCTGGCGGCCATACCGCATGAAGATCTATGAAAGAGAGAAGTGGTGTTTTTACATCCTGCATATTTGCCCTGCTTGCTCATTTTTGAACCAATCATAATAAAGTTAAAGAACCAGCAATCTAATGGGAAATGGTCATAGCTGTCATTTACAGCACACAAAATGGCACAAACACTGATGGAGCACTGCTGTATATTTTCCCGTTAGTCTCCATTTTCAAAACAAGGCAAACTGTACCACTAATAATTTTTTTTAGAGAACAAGCTGAATAGATCTGTTTGTAGAACAGCTGAAAAAGTTGTAAACTGGGCAGACTACTTTTGTTCAGGGATGCTATACACATTTGCAAGGTTGCAATTTCAGTACGAAGAATGGGTTTTCATATACTGTCACTACCGGTGGCATAGCAAATAATCACGTAGCCAAGTGCAAAGCTCAAAATGTAGCCCCAGAAGTGATGTCACAACCGGAAGTGACAACATCCTGAGTATTTTTAAAAAGAGAATTGGAGAAAAACCTGCATCCTCCTCCTCAGAAGTTTATCACCATTTGCTCTGCTAAGGCATCCCATGTGCTATCTGGAGTTAAAGAAGATTTTTTTCCCCACCCCTGAAACAACATATCAAATTTAATTAAGTAAAAAGATGAAAATTGTGTCCCTTTTTTTGTTAGGGAAACTGTGCTGGGGAAAGGAAGAATGATTATTTTACCCCAGCTAAATAGAAGAGGAGCTAATTATATGTACTGAATATATGTACTGAGAGCTGATTTATATTATTAGTTCCATACAGTATCAGAATTACATCTCATTTGCAATCAGGAAAGTTTGAGTTAAAAAAATCCACTTATGTGTTTTCATTTTCTGGTTAACTGGCTACAACACTTGAGAAAATAATGATATTTAATGCAGTTTGTTTCATTGCATTCTGCATAAAATTACCTTTCCAATGATATATAACATGATTGAATTATCATTCATAAATACCCAGTTTTTCACAATTTTGGAGCACAATCCTAACCAGGTCTACTCAAAAGTAAGCCACATTGTGTTAAATGGGTCTTACTCCCAGGAAAGTGTCTTTAGGATTGCAGCATTAGTCACTAGTATCAAGCTGAGCCTGTAGCCCCCCTAAAGCTTGTAGCCTGGTGCAACTGCACCCCTGCACCTCCCCACTGGTTACCACATATTGGGGTGGCCAACCCTGCTTAATTTTAAAGCTACTTACTGGTACGTAGTTTAGTATAAGCCACTCTCACATAGTAAAAGCCACCCTCAGTATATACCCAGTATTATAAACCTTGAAAATTGTTTATCTTTTATATTAATTGTAATGCAAAAAGGAGCTCAGCCAACATATTTTTCAGTGCCAGATACAAATGTCCAAGAGCCGTGTGCAGCCGTGTGCAGTTTGTGAGATGTAGTTTGGCCATCCCTGCTCTATATGAACAAAGTGGTCGAGTCAGAGACAAGTAATGTGTTGGGGATTTTAGCTACTCTGTTGATGGTTGTATTTGGGGAAGGAAAAAAGGCTGGCATGCACTGTTCTAACTTACCAGTATCTGCCCCAGTCAGCCTGTCCTGGCTGGATACGGGAGCCACAAGAGGAAGAAAACTTATGCCAAGAACAAAATATTGAGAGTCATGCTGACACCCTTCCAAAACAAAGCTAAAGAAAGATCTGTTGTTATCTTGCTAGCCATCAATCAGTTCTCAAGGGACCAACCTCACAGTTTTTATGTGGGAAAGGCTCAGAGTGCATTCATCCATAAACAGAGAATAGTGGGACCTTTCTTACAGTACAGGATATGAGAACAAGAAGACATGCCATGTAGAAACCTTGGAACATGATGGAAAATGACATTTTTTACAAGGTTACTCACCTCATACTGGTCTCCAGGGCAAAGTCGAGCAAAGCCAGCAAGACCTAGGAGCCAACAACATTTCAGATCCATTTTAGAAAAGAAGAAAACCACCACTTTTGCCCTCTTTTTCTTAAGTCAGTGACTGTATACAGTACTTGGAACTTGATCACCAATACTCCATAGTGTTGCCAAAGCACTTTCGCCGCTAAGAGAACAGCTTTGAAATTCTCCTGCATCCTCCTTTCAATAATAGAGAGGATGCTGGAGTCTCCATCGAAATCCTTCAACTGCTGCTTCTCTGTAGCAGCAGAAATGAATATCAGATTTATTATTTTGGTGACCAGGGCTAATGAGATGCATGAAAAGATGCTGGGATGGTCAACAGATTCAATTACTTTGTATTCTGAATGTCGACTTTATTCTGTGTCTAGACAGGATTTGACTGCTGAGTACTTAGCTGGCTCTTGTGCCCTTTAAGCACAACTTTCCAAGGCAGATAAAGAATGAATCTCTAATTCAGACTTCTTCAAACAGGAAATACATTTGGCAGCATCCTGGTATGGCAAAGGCATACAGTCCCTCCTCTGTGGCCTGCCCAAACCACTGAAATGAACAGCATCAACGTTGCTCTAACATGAGCAGAAACAACAATGGACTTTCTCTTACCCAGGTTGTTTTTTTAAAGATAACACTTTAAACCCAGTTAATAATAGAAGAAATCCAATGAGCATTTTAATGTTCACTTTTAAAAACCCTTCAATGCTGAACCAAGCAAATTCCTTCAAGGCATTTTATCTTGGTGTAATAAAAGTATGACATCACTTGATGCAGCAAGCAATCCTTTTAGTGTGTGACACAGCAAGAAAGACTGTTTATCTACTGTAATCCAATCCATGAGTTTGTTTCATGCTGACTCAGAGCTTCCCATCCAGAAACACTTTCACATCATTTCAATAGAGAAAGCTGATGCAAGTATGGCACAGTACTGTAGATCCTCTTTATCTGCAGGCTTAGAATCTGCAGATTTGAATATCTGAGGATGTTGAGCTCAAACATAGGGCTGTGGGTGGCATAAGCGGTTAAGACGCTGTGCCTGTTAACCAGCAGGCCAGGGTTCAAGACCCAGGTCGGCCCCACAAGGCAGGGTGAGCTCCTGTCCTTAGCCCAGCTCTGCGACGCCAGCTGGATCCAATCATATTGGCTCTGCCTTTCCATTGGCCTAATTCAATGGCGTGGAGAGGGGGGATTTGCTGCTTGGGGAACAGCCTATCCTCCATAACAATCCAACCCAGGCTTTCATGCTTCACATGCAGCGTATGCAGAGCCGAGCATGACACCATAGTCTTTCAAGACTGACAGAGGCCTGAGCTCAAAGGACTTCCTAGATGTAACCAGAAGTCTAGCATGATTTTCACCCCCTGATGGATTTCATTATATGCCAAATTCAGTATCAGCAGGAGGACCTGGAATAGATCCCTAGAGGTATTGAGGGCCTACTATACACAGGTGATCACACATGAAGCTAACCAATGTGGAAATCACAGGGTCATACTGACTTAGCGTGTTAGTTGTAGCATTCCTATTTCAGGTCTGTAGGTGGCAGCAATACCTTGCAAGTTCTTTTAATCAAAGTTCTTCCTATATTTAAAAGATCTTTCAGGACTGTCATTTGCAATACACAAAAAATGATCACTCTGGAGCCGTCTCCCTTAATTGTCTTTGGGAGAGTCTATGGAAATACTCTGGAGTAGGAGACTGGTAAAGTATGGCTATAACACTGTGTGAAATCAGACCACTGCAGGACATTCTTATTATTTAAAATACTGCAATGGGACATTTTCTATGATGAGTGCGAGTTATAAACAGCTATTCCAGCCCCTGTTTTAAATCAATCCATAATGGCTCTTATTTACATATTTACACTGAGTCCTATCATTCCAGTTTGATTTAAAACAGGGTGACCATATAGAATGGAGGACAGAGTGCTTGTACCTTCAACCATTGCATAGAAGAAGGAATTTTGGTAGGTGCTGCTTTTTAAACCTTTCTATGTTGATCTAAACCATTCCTTCTTCTATGCAGTGGTTAAAGGTACAGGCACTCTGTCCTTGCATGAAAATTGCTTGAAAAGATACAAGCTGGAAGGACTCTTTCCAAATATATGTGTCTGCCCCCTTCAGTTAACAATTCCTGCCATTGATGTCTCTGTAGAGCACTCATTCAGCAAACTAAAGCTGATAAAAAATTATCTATGATCGACTATTTCACAGGGACAACTGGTAGATTTGGCAAAACTCAGTATTGAGTCTGATCTTGCAAAAACAATTGATTTTGATGTGATTCGCAATTTTGCCAGGAAAAAAGCTAATAAAGCACCTTTTTTAGCAGACTATAAAAGCCATTAATCTCAACTATAATAACTGTTTTGAGCTTGTAATCAATCTAGAATTAAATTCTTTGCTTATGTGTATTGTTTTGTTATTGTTTATATACTAATGTGTATTATTGTTTTTATTATCAAGTACATTTCCTCTTTTAATATATTTGCAAGTATGTTTGAACGTAATTAATAAATGTACAATTATGACATTATTGACTTATGTGTCCATGTGTAGGTGTGGGGGCCATATTAGTCTTGTTCCAGCACTTAATGATCCTCTTGCGGCCCTGGCTGTGTTATGTGAGTATCATAGTAAAGTAAGAATTTGGAGTCTACCTAGATGATCAAGAGTGAATGTTGGAGGCTGCTGGAGACTTCTCCTGTCTCATACAAATTTTCTAGTAAGGAAGGGCAGGTTATACAGATACCTCCTAAGTGTAAATGGTACAAAAATAATAATGTTACCACAACTATCACAAGAGAGATAGATGTGTTGCCTGTAGAGAAAAATCATCAGAGTCCTGTGATGCTTTGAAGTTCAACAGGTT
Organism: Cryptoblepharus egeriae; assembly: GCA_030015325.1. Lineage (NCBI taxonomy): Eukaryota > Metazoa > Chordata > Lepidosauria > Squamata > Scincidae > Cryptoblepharus > Cryptoblepharus egeriae. The sequence continues at coordinate 60,195,417 of JAREYC010000003.1, read as the reverse complement.
CATTTCCAAATAAGCTTTCATGGACTCAGAACACTTCTGAGTAAGCTTACGATGGTAACCTTTCTTACTGTACAACACTTAGCATATATAGAGAGAAGTACATTCCACTTAATTCAATAGGAGTTACTTCCAGGTAAGTGCATATAGGATTCCAGATGTAGTCTTTAAGGTGCTCCAGTACTGTAAATTGTTTCTAGCTTCAGATATTGTTATGGGGGAAGTTGGCATGCATTTATCTTGATCTAACATCAGTGAAATCAAATTTTCAAAGAGTTAATCAATGTAAAAAACCAAGATTCTCCAGATTTGAAGGAGAACCCGGGTAACAGGCTCCCTGCTGGGACCCCTTCTAAGTTGGTGTTCCCCAGGGGGCTTCTGGACAATAGCAAGCAGTGTTTACTGCAATGAAATGATGGTGACAACGGTCCTCCGCTCTGTTATGCCTTAACTGAAGGTGCCATTTTAATCTGCCCACAATACTGCAGCTCAAGAACAATGCAAATGTCAAGAGCTGGAACAGAATTAATATGACTGAAGTAGTGCCAAGAAGGGGATGAGTTTAGAAGGGGCTCGGTGGCATTGCAGACATCATCAGTGACAGCACTGCCTCCAAGGATGCTAGGAGCTTGCATTTGCCTGAGGGCACACATGACAATGCCAGGTTTGCAAAGCACTGCAACCGACATGAGCACAACCAGTACTGTAAAGCAACCTTGCACTAGCACAGCAGTACTGGGAAAAAAGATGTCCTGTTTCAGTCAAGAAAGATTTGTTTAGAAATTCTGTGTCGCATTCAGAAATAGGACTTTGATCTCCCCTGTCCCAATATTCTTAATTCATGGGAAATGGTTTCCTTTCAACTGTCACAGAATATTTGTGAAAGCAGTGGCATTACAGGGAAACTCTGCCCTTATACTAGTGCTTGGTCTAACACAACCTGACATGGCTATGCCCAGCAGTTCCACTCTTATCACTAAAAGGATCTCTTCCTTTGCCCCTGAACATAAATACATCATTTTTCCTGTCCTCCCCTGCTGCGTCAAGGTTCAGAACAAAGCAGCCCTCTCTTAGGCTCATATTACCTCCCACTGCCTAATTTATTTATTATTTATAAATAATTAAAATTTACTAGCACTCCACTGCTGGCTCCGGCTCCCTTTTGATGCCTTAGTTTGCCAACTTGATCTCTGCTGCCCATCTAGCTGATGTGCATCACATCTGCTAGAAACCCACATGGACCTCTTAGAAAATAGAAATGTAAGAAAACCAATGAAAAGCAGAAACCTCTGGGTATCCCCACGTGGATCAAAATCAACACTGCACCCTCCTAGTTAGGAACTGCTTTAATGTATATTCTAGCCAAATGAAAATACTTTTTGAAGGCCAGATATTTAGATCTTTTCAAAACCTGAAGCAGGAAGAGAAACTGTCTAGGTAGATGGCAATCCCCTTTTCTTCTGCTAACATAGGGGGAAGCAGTAGAATCACTCCAGGCCAACTAACATCCGATTTCTCAGTTGATGGGACAGCCGTAATTCAAGGCAAGTGCAAGTATATATGATTTAAGAAGATATAGGTAAATGCACAAAGGAAGGCATTCTTTATTACAGAGACATACATACATGCAGGTACGTATGACACACACGTGAAAAATATAAACCTCAATGATTATTTACCGATTCAGTAAAGTTACCAAAAGGTATGATAATTTTCTTTTTGATAGAAATGCATCAGTATCATTCACACGTTGTAATTTGATGTGAAGGACTGATAGTCTGTCACTTGGGAAAAAGCTTAATTTCAGAAAATATATTTCTCTCTCTCTCTCTCTCTCTCTCTCTCTCTCTCTCACACACACACACACACACACACACACACACACACACACACACACACGGGAAACAAATCAGTGTTCTTGATCCCTTGTAGAGGGTGCAATCCTAACCAATTTTGGGTGGGCATATCTCACCAGGCATAACTTTCCATAGGCGTTCAGCATATGCCTGTGCACTGCTCTAACCCCCAGGAGTGGGGCAGAAGTGCCTTACACCACTTTTGTGACACCACCAGGACTTATACCGAGACTTTGCCAGCCTAACTGCCGTGCTAACTGGGCAAGAAGCACTCTTTAGAGAGGGTGTTCCTCTTTTATTTAGCAGGGAAAGAGTAACTTGCCCTCCTCACCCCAGCAGTACCTGTTATAGTGGCTTCTGCTGGTGTTCTTTTGCATTTTAGATTGTAAGCCCCTTTGGACAGGGACTCATTAGCTGTTTTTTCAATTTCTTTATAAACCACTTTGTGAACTTTTAAGTTAAAAAGCGGAATATCAGTACTGTAGATAGAAAACTGGAGGTTAGAATTGCAGCCTAAGAACCTCCTGGTAGGCCAGCATAAGCTCTGGCATAAGTCCTATGCTGACTTGGGGCAGGGTGACCATAAGTCCTCCCAGGGTGACCATTCATCCTTCCAGAACACAGCCTCTTTTTTAGGCTTCTGTCCTGGGAAAAAATGCATTTTCTTATGAGAAGGCAGCATGTAGAATTCTTGTAATTAACAAATTAGATATTAAATGATATATAATAGTTTTAAATTTAATAAGTAAAATAGTGTTTAAACTAAACACATAAAAGCAACACATCTGAGTGTTTTTAGCTTTTATTTTGTGATGTCCTACATTTTCCTTGAGTGCCTAACATTTTGCGGGGCCTTGTCCTCTTTTTGCAATTTTGACATATGGGCCCATATCTTAAAGTCAAATTAAGCCCTTTGGGATGGAGCAGTTAGGATGACTTTCCATAAAATAACACTCGAGGGTGACGTAATTGCATGGACCCGTAACTGCTCTGGATTTTGCCCATGGTCACCCTGACCTATGGGTGTTACAAAAGTGCTGTAAGGTACTTCTGCCCCACTTCTTAGGGGGTTAGCCCAGTGCACAAGCATATGCCAACATTCCCATACCACCATGGGAAGATATGTTGGCTAAGCTATGCTGGACAAATTGGTTTGGACTGCACCCTCAGTTAATGATACAGCAGCAAATGATACAGCAGATGACACAGCAAATGATACAGCAGCAGCAACATATGCATCATAGATTTTGCAATGAAGATGAATATGGGTGCAATCCAGAGTAATTACAGGGAGTCCTTGCTCTGGTATAAGAACAAGTTATTCTGGATTGCAATATGAATTTCCCATAGGTTTTCACTAGGTGGTGCAATAACTATGGGTGCACATAATGTCTCTTATGTGCCCCCATAGTTACTCTGGATTGTAGGGTATATTATTCAATGGAGAGCCCTCCCTGCCAGTTCACAGTCCTCCCGGCCAGTGGTAGAGAACATGCTGTATGCTACAGGGTTTGGGAGAGTGACCAGGCAGCGTGGGAGAGGCAAGTAAAAATATGAGTATTTAGGCCACCTAGCTGTCAGTGAGAGTCTTGGACCTACCCCAGTTTATTTTTGGCTGGTGTAAGTCCAAGGAGAGTAAGGGAGTGGGTCTGTTGCTGCAAGCCCATGATAGGGTTGGGGCTTTATTACCCTTCCAAAGCAACAGGAAATGTCTGGAGTATTCACTCCAGACTCCAAAGTATTGACATCCCAATATTTATATTCTGGTTTACTTGCTTTGGGTGTAAGGTAGAGATGGGTTCTGACGCCTCAGTAACCAATGTGGTTATACTCTTAGTGCTTTCAGAAACACACACACATTCACACACAAATGCACACAGAGTTCTCACTTCACAATTTATGCATTAAAAGAAAGAAAAAGGCAAATCAATTACCTTTCATCTTGATACAGAACTCCCCCATTAGGTTTTCCAGCTCTCCTTCAATAGTGCACATGTTCTGAGCAAATAGAAGCCAGACATTACAATCACACAAAACAACAATATAAAGGTAATTTAAAATTTATACTTATGTACTTTAATTATACTATATACTATACCTTAATTAACTATAAAGTAAATATAATATATTAAATATACTGTACTTATTTTTATTACATATAGTTGAAAAACATTCTGAGACAGTTCTGAATTAGCGATGTGTTCCCATTGTGTTCACTGGGGCTTATTCCCAGGGAAGTGGGCCTAGGATTGCAGCCAGCAAATTGTTAGTATTGCAGTCAGTGAAATGTATATGTGTGAAATAATAACAAATTATTGCTTTTATCCACTAATCTCCACATATGAATGGTTGGATTTCTGAAGTAACTCTCAGTTCTCCTGGTCTCAGACTGGTACCTTTCTCTTAGGGGTTTTCTTCAAAGGTGCTTTCAATCATGAACTTAGCTAGTCTCAGTCCACCTAACTGTCAGCCAGCTTCAACTATACTTGGAGCAAAAAATATTTTCCCAGATGCCCTTATATCCCTTCTTATAACTCTCAGAGAAGAGCTCTGACAGTTCATTTGCTTATGCGAATGGGTGACAAATGTGGGAAACCACATCGCTAACATTTTACTAGTCACAGTATCTGTACTTTGTAACCAATGTAATTGCAGGTGTAATTACACCTGCAAATCTCTTTTATTGTGGGGAAAAAACATTTGTAGTTGCCTCTGGTGCAAATAAATTTTACTTGAAGTTATCCAAATATTATTTTCTTGAAACTCTTAATGAGTAAGAGGAAGACTAAACTATAAGCCCCCAATAATAGATAGTGGAATGCACATGTTGCACACCACAATGGTTATCAGTGGCAATTAATCAGAAAATGTAATTAATCAGAGGATCAAATGTGATAAATCAATTTTCTGGCTACAACTTACTCAATATCACTACTCTAATGAGTGGAAAATTCAACAGGGTGAAGTAGATCAGGTAAAACATATTATCGTGTACCTCTGTGTACTCTTTGAAGCTTTTGTTGATTTCTGACAGACTCTCTCTAGCGGCCTTGCTCACAGGGGACATCCCAAAGGCTTGTTTCATTTTGCTGGCACCATCACGGAGCCGCCTTTGGATACAATAAGCTTCAAAGAGTTCATCCACCTGGTAGGAACAATGATTTAAAAGAAAAATCAAAGTTAGCTTAAAAGGAGGCATTGGAGTAATTTCTACTCATAATTCTTACTCCAGGCTATCCTTGCAACATTTATATATAGCCCAGTATGTTGTACACACACACACACAAACACGTGAATGCACACACTCTCTTCATATTCATACAAACATTCATTGAACAGTTTTTTAATAGAGACAAAATATATCTTCTTAACAGTATATCCACCCAATCCACCACAAATTTCCCCCTAGCACACAGTACTAGCGCTGCATTCTGCAAGGAAATTTTATAAGCTAGGGGTCTCAAAACAAAGGAAAACCTGTCACTTGCTCATATAAATTTAATGCAACAAGTCAGCTTGGTATTGCTTAGCTAGTGCAAGTCCACGTACACCTGTGTTGGTGGATTGGATTTGGGAAGGGGGATAGGATCTGGCATGTGCCACTGCAACCGATTTCATTCTTGGAGCTCAATCCAACTATCCTCTGCCCCAATGCCTCCTCTCCCTCCCCCACTCAGTGCCAAACATACCATGCACTCCTCTGCTGGCACATACAGACTGGTGCAGACCCATATGGACCTCCACCCCAGTGCCGGCAAATGCTATGCCGTCGCAAAGATCTTTACAACACTTTTGTAATTGTATACAGGCTGCTTTGGATTGTGCCCAAGATCATAATTTAAAAACCTTTACAAGATAAAGATGTCTATGAACCCTCTTTTTAACAAGCAGCAGTGTTGTTCTTCAGTCCTCACACTCCAGCACTGTGGAACATTCACAGGTCACTTTAATAGGTCTTTAAGAGGAACGACCCTGGAAGGTCAGCCTGCCTGTCTCCATTCTAAAGAGGTACTATAAATAGTTGTCATTTGCTATTTACTTCTGTTGACAAGGGTGGGGTACAGCATTCTCTGACTCTGCTTGCCTGAACAGAGTGACCACAGACACATCTGCTGTGTTACTGAGCTATCATTACTTGCTTCGTTTCCTGTTTTCCTTGAATGGTTTCCTGTTCAAAATTTCATTTCAAGGCTATGAAAGGCATCCTATTCTAATATAAAGTTTTCCTACTTTCCATTAAGAAGTTACCTGGAGGTTATTTACATGTTGGCCTTATACAACCCTGCTTCACTTGAAGCTCCTTTTAATTTGGCACTGTGGGTTGCAGAACAATATGCTAATACATTGCACAATTTGTGCATGTGTTTTTCTCTATAGCAACTCAATTTTCTTCAAAACACTCAAATCAACCTGTTCTGAGTAGGAGGGACTTGAACAGAAAGTACATGGCTACATGGTATTTTGCTGGCAGGGGACATGTTATTTTAGAATCTGTTTTCTTGATCTTTAAGCATGAGAATAATGAAGAAGAAACTGTGTTCTAGCTGCTCTACTAAAGTTGAACCAAGTACAGAAAAAGGGAAAAGCACCAAAGGAACTGAAGGCTGAAAAATTAAATAAGAAACATCAAAATAGCATTGGAAAGGAAGCTATTGAGTAGCCAGGTCAGGCCTTTTTGAGTAGCTGGTCAGGCCTTTTTATATCACCTGCCTAAGGCGCAAAAAGATTTTGTTCCACCTATTGTGGTCTTACTTCAAAAGACAGTATGTTGCTTCAATATGTTCCATGAAAAAAATTGGAATGAAATCAGTCAAGTAATCCACTTTAGGAAAAGTGAAATATGGCACTTGGAAACACAACTGAAGCACAGGCAAAACTCACAAGCCGAGACTGATGGAGTGGACCAGTTTTACTGATGCAGCCTTTTCTAATAGGAATTCTAGGAACCATTCAATGTGTCTCTGTGCATTTTTAACGATGTGCACCTGAGTCCCAGCACCAGTCATTGCACTGGCCCAGGGATGGGCTTTGTACCAGAGAGCCAACAGCAAACTAGTGCTGGCACAATCAGGCTTTCTTGCTACAGATGCCATCCATCACAATAATGAATATTTTGCTAATGTTAAATAGCAAAGGTTTACTACAGGTTGCCCTGCAAGTTGTGACCGACTAGGGAACAGTGCTCATCTCTGTTATAAGGCCGAAGAGCCAACATTTCCATAGACATATCTGTGGTCATGGACTAGACACTGAAAGAACACTGTTACCTTTCCACCAAAATGGTACCTATTTACCTCTTGCATTCAGTGGTGGGTTTCAGGGGGTTCTCACAGGTTCTATAGATCTCTTTGCTAATGAGCGCCTGGTTCTGAGAACCAGTTACTAATGGGACATAGAACCTGTTGTTAATTTATTTGAATCCCACCACTGCTTGCATTTACATGCTTTCGAACTACCAGGTTGGCAGAATTTGGGTAAGAGACAGGAGCTCGCTCTGTCTTGCAGTGCTTGGGTCTTGAACTGTCCATCTCAGGTTGACAAGCACAATGTCTTTAACCACTGAGTCACAGCAGCCTTAATAAATAAATTAATAATGCACATGGGCCAGTAAACCTATTTCTTTTTGCACATAATGTAATTTCTTTCATTCTGAAGTTTTCTGAAACGTACAAAGTTGCCCTGAGTACTGCAAACTCTTTGGCAGCACTTGATCCCCCCACAACCACTTTCAATCTGACACTGCATGTCCTAACCTAAATCTACTTGAAGTGCTTTGTGAAGAGCTTTCTCTGGAATACAGGATAATGTCAGACAGGCTTTTGATAAATAGCTTAAGAACAAAGTCAGAAGCAAGATGAAAGGATAGCTGATTACCTTGCTGATGTGGAACTCCAACTTTCTCATATATCTTTCAATTGCTTTCATTTGCTACAAAATAAATTAGAAATAATTGGAATGAGGAGAATGACTGAAAATTGAACTTATTTGCACTTTTGCAGAACTCTCTTCTTACTATCCAGTATTCTTACACAAAACCAGTTTGACCTTCAAAAGAAACACAGCCATTCTTCAGAAAGAGAACACTTTACATTTCATCGGGATTTTCCGTGCATTAAAAACAAAATAGTGGACTACAAATTTAATCCTAGCGCTTAACGCAGTGAACAAATAAATGAGGTTTATTTTGGAGGGGGGAAAGAACAGAAAAAGGTTCTTAGGTTAATGCAAGCAATGTCTTCCTAGCTTTCTTTTACAGATCTCTCCCCTCCTCCTCTAAATAAAACAGTAACAGGCTCCAAGCATTGTCAAGTACTGGTACTTGCTGAAAGCAGTACTGAATTCACTTTGCAAAATTCCTTTGGCCAGTGTTCTTCAGCTTGTAGGTCATGATTTCCCAGGGGTCACCATTCCTCATATGGAGGGGTTTCCATAATTTCTATCTCTTCCAATTGGCATCACTTGCATTGGGAGCCATGCACCAAATGTCATGATCTGTTGTCATATAGGATCTGGCTTGTATCTGTTTCAGAATGCTTTGCCAAGAGGGAAACATACCTTGTCTAGATCATACAGTACCCCCTGTAATAAACAAAATTAAAAAAGATTAATAGCACATTAGAATGAAGCCAAAATAAATTGTGTATAGGTATATAGCCTGCAGAATAGATACAAATGGAACTAGTCCAAGAAACTCCATTAGCTTAAACCAAACATAACTTGCTTCTTAATTTTGCTCTGATCATTAATGTGAAAAGGGTTAAAGTTTGCTCCACATTCTTTTAAACAGCTTTAATTGGTTTAAAGATGTATAAAAACATATTAAGCCCTTGGCATCTGCTGGGGGAATCTGTTCCAGGACCATTTCCCCATGGATTTCCCCATGGACCATTTCATTATCAATTCCATAGACAATGAAATATGCAGGGAGCCAGAGGAACACCACTATTACTTACTTGTGTAATGGAGATCAGAAAGAGGATTGCCACCCCCTTACCTTCCCTGCCTTGCACATCTTCAAAACATGCCAAGTGCTAAGGATCTTGGAAATTGAATTGGTGGCAGAATTTTGGCTCTGCTGAGCATGCCTGTTCACCAAGCTGGCTCATCCCCTATTCCCCCTCAACTGGTAGCATAAAGAGGGGGTAGTGTAGTCTGTCTTGGAGGAAACCGCACCACTTTCAATCCATTCCAGGAATGGCTCTGAAGGGATGAGTCTCCTTCCAAGATAGACTGCTCCACCCCCGTCAAGCTGCACCATTGCCCCCCACTTAGTAGGTAAACCCTGCTGTTCCATGTCTTGTGATAACATACCAGCCGCGAGTTTCTTTTCATATCCTTTAACTGAGCAGTCAATTTATCCAGCTCTGTTTGATGCACTTCCAGATATTCACTGTAGAGATAAAGCAAAAAGGGAAATCTCAGCACTGTTACTTCTCAGTAGTGAAGTGGTGACTGATGACCTCTACTGAAGAAAATCTTTACCCTACAATCCAGAGTAACTATGGGAAGACATAAGAGGCACTTACTCTGGATTGCTCTATGCATTTCCCATAGGTTTCCCATAGGTGGCACCATAACTCGTCAGTGTAAAAGGTCCCGTAGTTACTCTGGATTATAGCCTTAGAGTGCAATCCAGAGTAACTACGGGGAGTCCTTGCTCCAGAGTAAGAACAATTTGCTCTGAATTCCAATATGAATTTCCCATAGGTTTTCACTAGGTGGCGCAGTAACTACGAGTACAAGTAATGTCTCTTACATGCTCCCGTAGTTACTCTGGATTGTAGGGTTAGTCTTGGTGCAAATAGCTTCAACAAGTTAGGATGATGCTGGATCATCTCTCCTTTTTAAAGTAAAAATGTTTCTCCAGTGTAAAATGAATTGTAAAAGTGACAGATGGATTGCACTATGATGTGCAGCAGAAAAGTTTATATGGATTTGAGAACTGTGTGTCTGTGTGAGAAAAAAATACTTCAAATCACCAGAGAGAACAAAACAAAGCTTCAGGGAATATTTTTACTGAAAGCTGCTTTTTAATATACAAAGGAAATAATTTATATAAATATTAAGCACCTTACTTAAACTTCTTGTAAGTTTTTATGTTTTGTCATATTAATGTCACTACATTGTCTTTTAATCATGCTGTGCATTTATATGATTTTTAAGCACAGAATACCTTTAAAGGCTAGGAACATTCAGAGCACAACATGTCCATTACGATGGACATGCATTGTAGTGGACAAACAATGGAGGTAAATTCCATTGGCTTCTAGGAAAGCAGGAATAGGAGGGAAGCCTTAGAATGCAATGATATTTAATTCCCAATCCTATCCATGTCTACTTTGAGTCCCTTTATAGTCAATGGGGATTACTGCCAAGTAAGTGGGGATAGGATTGCAGCCTTCAGGTATAATCCACCAACAGAAATATAGTGCTCATGTAGTGAGCTTTTTCATATATATATATATATATATATATATATATATATATGTGTGTGTGTGTGTGTGTGTGTGTGTGTGTGTGTGTGTGTGTGTGTGTGTGTGTGCTTTTTTCATTTCAATGGATTTTGCAAATAACAGCCTCCTAAAGGATTGTATCATTAAATTTTTTTTTAAAGCCAGCTGACATTCATCCCTGATTATGAAGTGTTCATCAAATTAAAAGGTCTTTATGATTCTCTGCCATCCATCCTGAAGAACACTACATGTTCCAGATATGCACAATACAAATGGCAAGAATATAGAATGGTGTTTTTTTCTTGAGCATTGAAACTCATTCCTAATGGACAAAACGAAAGTCCTTCAGACTGAGAGATAGTGTACTCAGTGAAATTATCATACAGAATAGTATAAAATCACACAGGATTGAATAACACTGAATCTGGACTGAAGAATAAGGCCAACCCACAACACTACTATATGTTGCCATGCAGCAACATCAGGAATAATTAAGCTAGAGGTTCTTAATGTATGATGCCCTGGGATGTCATGATGAGTATCCAGGGAGTCATGGCCTGTGCGCTGCCTGAGCCACTAGCAAGAGATAGCATGAAGTAGAAGCTCTTTATATTAGCTAAGGGCACAATGTTTTGTTTTGGTCCGGCCACTTTCCTTTCCACCCTCATTGATTTTCAAGCCTTTTTTGTGATCTGAAAGTAAGTGTTGATGACATCGCTGCATTGTGCACTGTCAACAGTTCAGCGTGTTTCAAGTTGGTAGTGTAGCTGCATTAAATTTTGGCATGCTATCACCAGCACATAAATGTGGGATAGTGGTAGCATGTCAGAAGTCAGACCACACCTGCAACTATCTTGGCATATGGTTGGAATCTGACATAGGCTAGAAATTTCCACAGCTGCTATCTAGAATAAATGTTCTTACTCCAGTCCATTCTTTAAGGCTTTGTAAACTTCTTCCATTCGTTCAGGCTGAGGCTCTTTAGCAGTGCCACTGTTCTTGTGTCCGAAATTGTGTGATTTCTTAACTTTTGCTTGAGGTTTCTTGATTCCAGGGGAATTCTCAATAAAGGAGTTACACCTGAAAAATGAACATTAAAAGGATATAGGGTGGGGAAGAAAAGCAATAAATCATGATTATCTGATTATCCCAACAGAGAATTGCTTAAGGAGCTTTCCTTCACTTAATCTTTCCTGACTAAAAGCAATCCCCTTACAGTACTGCCTGCCAGTGAGCTATGTTTATGCGTTAGTAAGTCTAGGCCAATATGACACATGGCCCATCTGCATTTGATTTTCAGCTTACAGAAATTTTCAGTGCCCTTACCATAGCATTTGATTTATTTACATCTGTAGCCTGCCCCATTGCAAGGGCTGAGTTTGATTAACAACAGATTTATACCATTTATCTTGTAATATCTTAAATGATATATTATTTCAAAATAAGTTATCAGATGTTGCAATTAACTGACTGGTATAAACACTCGGCACTGGGAATTCCTGTCGGGCACCACCAGGCATCCCTACCAAGCACCTAGCATTCCTACCAGGCACCAGCAGGCAGCACCGGGCACCACTGAGCATCAAACTGGTTCTTAGTGGGTCCTTACATCACATAATTAATCTGCTCCCCAAATTTCATGCTTGCAGGTCCAGTTGGATGTTGATCAATCAGACTTCAGTGTTAAAAAATGTATGGACAAATCACCTTGCATCCCTTTTTACCCCCGTAGGGGTTAAATTTCTAGAAATTGGTCTTTAGTGAGTGTGTACATCATGAAGGGAATACTTTCCCCCAAATTTTCGTGATCTAGGTCTGGGGGTTTGGGCTGGGCATTGATGAGTCAGCAATTCTTCAACATAAAGTATTGGGATGAAAACACTCTGTGCCGTTTCACCCCTTCTGGTTTAAATTTCAAAAAATCTGTTCTTAGTGAGTGCCTACATCACACTCCCCAAATTTCACAATTCTAGTTGAGGTGGTTTTGGTTGAGTTGAGTGAGTCAGTCAGTCAGTCAGCAATCCTGGCCTAAGTCCTCTGCTGACCTGAGGACTTAGCCAGAGAAAATAGATTCTCTTTCATGTGGGAAAAAAAATTAGACAGGCACAAACACAAAAGTGGGTTGAAAACAAAATGGTCACAACCTGCCCCATTTCTTAGCTTATTCCTTGCCCCATCCTTAGCTTATACCGTTCTCTGTTATGGAGAAGGAAAACAAAACCCAATATTTTGAGTTTTGCATTTACCAAACCAGGCATGAGGGGTTTTAAATACCATATAAAACCCATTACCTGATTAGCAACAAAGATAATTATCAAACTTTTAAAATTAAACTGGATGTCAATCAAATCAGATGGTTTGATTCTGCCTTAAATAATGAGCTGATATGACTTGGGTGCGGGGGTGAAGCAGAAGATGTTCTGCTTTCCGTTATCATTGCATGTAAACAACCCAAATTTTATGGAGCTGATTAGGAAAATTGCTGGAGCCAAAGGGCAGGACAAGGAGGTCAACACTAGGGCTATTTCCATCTTTTCTGTTTTTTCTATAACTAGGTTGCCAAATCTATAAAAGATGTGTGTCCTCTGCTATAAGTCATGGTGGGATAAACACAATATATACCAAAAAAACTTGTAGATTTTATTTCTCCAACTTATAAGTGGAACATATAGCCTTGGAGCTGGTACTTGCCTGGATCGCCTTTCTTGAAGACCACTGAAGCCAGCAAAGGACTGACTTCTAATAATCCCATTAGGACCTCCTGGGGAGAATGAATGTGCTCCTACAGACATGATTTCTGGCAGCCTGCAAGGTATTTCTGAAACATAACAGTAAGAAGGTCAGTAACAATGGGAAGCTCCACAGGCACATCCAGCTACACACTTGCTAACTGAAAGGTAAAAGAATAAACGAAGTCACAAGATGATGACAAACTGGCACATATCTGTGTCATGATGGGCTCTGTTAGAAGGACAACAGGTATCTCTGATGCAGAGATGCAAAAATCATGTTCCTTAAGTGGATTTTTCAACTTTGTTTCCAAATGCTCACTTCCACTGAAAGGACACTGCATAGTGCCCTGGAAATCTTTTTCTAAGATTTCTTAACATACACACACACACACACACACACACACACACACACACACACACACACACACACACACTGTTTTCTCACCCTCCATGGGTGGTGTATGTATGTTATCCTCAATCTCGGGTCCTCTACCAGAGGCCTGGGAGTTTGAGGGTTCTGCGCAGTATCTTAGCTGTTCCTAGCAATGCGCTTTTCTGGATCTGATGTCCTTCCTGGAATCTGTTGGAGCCATTCTTCAAGCTTGGGTGTCACAGCCCCTAGTGCTCCAATCACTATTGGGATCACATTCACCTTCACTTGCCACAGTCTTTCTGATTCCTCCTTCAAACCCTGATACTTTCCCACCTTTTCATGCTGTTTTTTCCTGATGTTGCTGTCGTTTGGTATCGCTACATCTATCACCAGGGCTGTCTTCTGGGCCTTATCTACCACCACAATGTCTGGCTGGTTAGCCAGAATCTTCTTGTCTGTCTGGATATGGAAGTCCCACAAGACCTTAGCCCTGTCATTCTCCACAACCTTCAGAGGGGTCTAGCATCTGGTCTTGGGAGGGGTTAGTCCATAGGCTGAGCAGATGTTCCTATACATGATGCCGGCTACTTGGTTGTGCCGTTCAATGTATGCTGTTCCAGCCTGCATCTTACACCCAGCCACGATGTGTTGGATTGTTTTTGTCATTTCTGACAGCCTGCACTTTGGGTCTTCTCTTGTATGGTAAATCCCCGCTTCTATGGATCTGGTACTTAGTGCCTGTTCTTGTGCTGCCATGATGAGGGCTTCAGTGCTATCTTTGAAGCCAGCTCTTTCCAGCCACTGATAGGATTTCCCAATATCAGCGACTTCGGTTATCTGGCGATGGTACATCCCGTGCAAGGTCTTATCTTGCCAGGACACTTCCTCAGTTTGATCTTCCTTCTGTATTTGCTGTTGCTGCTGGAGACATTCTCTCATCTTTGGGTGCCATCTCAGTGATGTATTCCTGGATATTCTGGGTTTCATCCAGGATAGTAGTTTTGATGCTCATCAGACCCCGGCCGCCCTTTTTCCGACTAGTGTATAGTCTCTGGATGTTAGACTTGGGGTGGAAACCCCCATGCGTTGTGAGGAGCTTTTGGGTCTCTCTCTCTCTCTCTCTCTCTCTCTCTCTATATATATATATATGTATATATATGAGATAAGATATTAACAATCATATATTTTTATTGATGATAAAAGATAAGATATTAATAATCATATATCCCACCCCAAAATGATTTGGGCAATCTGATTTGCATAAATTTCATTTTATCTTTGATGCTTCCTCTTCATTCCCCATTTCCAGTCTCTTACCAAGATCAATCACATATCCCTTTAAAAGACCCACATGGCTCTTCCTCTCTGGCCTTCAGCAAAAACTCTCGTTCAGGCTCTGACTACTGCATCTTTCTTCTTCCTGGCCGCCATTCACTTACCTCAGCCTCCCCACTTTCCTGCTGCATTCGGTTGCCATAATTATTTTCCTCCCTCACTGGTCAGATCATACCCGTCCTTAAATCCCTACACTGATTTCATGTCTGTTTCAAGAACCAGAACAAACTCATGGTCCCTCATAAGAACATAAGAAGAGCCTTCACTGGATCAGGCCAAAGGCCCTTCTAGTCCAGCTTCCTGTATCACATAGCAGCCCACCAGATGCTCCAGGGAGCACATATGACACCTGCAATTAGATGCCCCCGTCCTGCATCTGTCATTTTGAGGTTGTCCACATCTACACACACCCCTCATGGTTTGTAACCTGAGATGGTCCTTTCTTTGAGGAATTTGTCCAATCCCTTCCTTAAAGGCATTGAGGCTAGATGCCACCACCACATCCTGTGGCAGGGAGTTCCATAGACCAATTACACAGTGGGTAACCAAGTACATGCTTGGTAGCGTGTAATTCACTTCAAAGTCCTTCATGACCTCCCTTCAGCTTACTTCTCTGCTCTGTTATCCTGTTACAGTCTGTGTTTCACTAGCTTTACCACCTTTATTCATTCAAGCTGTCCTAGCTGACACTATTGAGGAAGAACTCTTCCTCAAGCCACCTGTAGGTCACCCTACAAATCCTGGCTTAAAAATCTATCTTTTGCATGAAGACTTTGATATTACTTTAACAGGCTATCATCATACGGCCTGCCAGTGCTTTTTTCCTCCTGGTTGCTGCACCATGCCTCACAGCATGTTAGCAATAGTCATTATTGGAATAGGGTGCTAACTGGTATTAGTACTGAGCTGAAATCCTTAATATCTGACCATAAAATAGTCATATATTCTTCCCCATTCACCTGACACCACTCTGTTTCCCATCCTCTGCCACCTGTCTTGTATTTATTTTTACACTGTGAGCCCCTTGGGGAAACAACCTGTTCTTAATTCTGTTATAAAGCACAATGTACTCTGATGGCACTGAAAGGTCAGTGACTATATAATATTGATTGTGATATTTGTCGAGGAAAATGCACATCCTACTGAGAGTGACACATCCTACTGACAGCCACCTGAATTTAGAGATGAAATCCAAAACACCTTCTCATGAGTATTTTCTGTTTACACCTATCGGCTAACCTTGTGCAACAGTCTGTATACCACCTGCCAATTATTTTTTATGACAGAACAAAAATTAAACAGAATCAATACCCAAAGAATGTTCAGGATTATTGTCAGCATCAGCAGAACAGTAATGGAATCTGTATTTGTGTACCAAAAATGGAATCTGGCAAAATACCAAGGCATTCCTACACTGCCTAAGTATCAGGGGAGAGAAAAGCTCAGCAAATGAGGATCATGTAGATGTACCTAAAGTAATCTAAGGACTGAAAGCTATAGCATTCTGTGGCTACAATCCTATTCAGATGGGATGCTGGCATCGCATGTGCTCTACTGGTGTAACATGCCTTCACAGTGTCACAAAAGCAGTAGTAAAGCACATTGCAAAGGTATGTAGGATGCCAACACAAGGAGGAGGGTTACTAGAAGGAGGGGGCAGGAACAGCAAAGCCAGTACAAATCACATCCTGAGAGCACAGTCCTAACCATGTTTACTCAAAAGCAAGTCCCACTGAGTTTGATGGGTCTTAGAAAAGTATCTTTAGGGTTGCAGCCTTTGTTAATCTTCATGTGGACAAACTTGGGACTTCTGCTACAGGTATCCTTTGCACAGGTCCAAGTTGACACGTAGTGGATTCTGGGGGTTACCTTGCAGAAAGGGGAAAATGTTTCTGTATCCTGAAGTGACCTCTGGGAGCTGCAATTCACACAGGATGCAGCAGAGTACCTGGGAGTGAAAGAATCCCAATCTCTCTGAGAAGTAGCTACAGTACTTTTGAATGAAATTATTACTACATGTACTGGTTTCATACTGCAGTGTGATATACGATTGAAATCTATTTTCAAATATTTCTGATTAAGGCACATATTAATTTGATACTCTGAATAAGTTTAAAATGTTAACCAGCAAGCGAGTAAAAACCCACACACGCACAGACATGTACATCCACACACACAAATGCAGCCGAGTATGTGCTTGGCTTATGTGAGCTGCACTGTGAACCTGAAGGCTGACCCTAGGAAATGTTGTGAAAGTAAGAGTTTGGTATCACTGACAGGCTATTGAGGTTCAATGGCAAAAACATTCTACAGTACACTAAATAGCAGAAGGATAACAGGGACTGCTGCTAATCACGATGACTTATTCTGAATATAATGTGCTGCTTCACAGTCAATAGCCTCTTTCTGTCAAAATAACACACCATGGAAATAATATATTCCATCAGGTCCATGTTAATGCACATAATGAGGAGGAAACTAACTGTTGTCCTGGAATGGATTTGCACGCTAGCCTGAAGCAAGACTACTATCCATTTAAATAGCTAAGACTGCAATTTTACCTCCAGTTAGGCCAGAATAAGCTCTGGCATAAGTCCTTTGCTGACCTGGGGGTGACACAAAAGTGCCTGCCCAAATCCTGGGAGGGGGATTAGGTCAGCGCACAGGTACTTGCCAACCTCCCCAAACCATAAAAAAAAGATATGCCAGGTGAGTTAGGATGGTATAAATTGGTTACGATTGTGCCCTAAGTGAGAGTGAGAACTCATAAATTTGTTACTTAGGAATGTTCAAATCTCTAAGTCTCTAGATCAACGTTTCAAAAAGTGTGCTTGTGAGAAATCTGGGTCTCCCTGATCCCCAACACAGCCACATTCAGGAAGCCACTTCAGCCTCTGGAACATGCCCCCTGAATCATGTGGCTGCCTGCCCCATCCCATTGGCCTGATTCCTAACAGGACAAAGTACAGTAAGTGTCTGCGCCTGGGATTGGGGACCCCTGCCTTATACCACTTTTGCACAGTGTGGCCTGGGCTGTGCGGCCATGTACTTACTGCCAGTGCAGAGGTTCCTTATAGCAGCAGCCCCCAACTTATCTTACTGCCTTTAGACATGGCAGTTAGGGCACAATCCAGAGTAAGGGCACTGAGGAGAGCCCTAGCTGGGCTGCCCCAACTATTCTGAATCCAGAGCAGAGAGTTATGCTGCATCCAGAGAGTCAGGACACCTGGGTTGCCCTAACTGCTCCAGAGCATGCTCAGTAGGCAGCAAGTCAGTGACACCTGGGGAGGGCTTGCTCCTGAGGAGACCCCTTCAGATCACATTAAATAAGGAACAGCCTGCCTTCCCTGATGAGTCCCTGATGAGATGCCAGTACAGCCTACAGTGAATTCAAGAGGCTTCTTGGAGTGGCTGCCGTAGTTGTGCCATATCCTGAGGTTAAGAGGCAGGGGTTGCAGCTAGGCTGGCCAAGAACTCAGGTTTTTGGTCAACACTGCCATTCTTACTCAGGCCTTATCATGGACCCCTATGGGTCTACTCATTACTATACCTGATCCAGAGGTGGTCTAACTCTGAGAAGCTGGAAGAGGGCATTTCTGCCCTGGAAACAGGCTCTGGATACAGAGTAACTGCTCTGCCCTAGGCAATGTTGAACATGCCCTCAACATACCTCTCCTGTGCTGCCTATGCTGCCCCAGTTAGGGCAGCCCAGGTCCACCTCTCTTGGTGCAGCCTATGTTGCATTGCTCTGTCCCAAGCCTTTTCCAGAGTAACTATGGTGGAGCATCTTGCAGTTGCTCCACCCTAGTGATAGATAGTGCAACCCAAGTACTACTCTGGATTGGGCTTTTAGCCCATATCACTACTGGAAATTGTACAATTGGAAATGTCCACCAGAATGGATAAAGACACACAGCAGTCCACACGTTGTTGGAATGTCGACATGTTATGAAGATATGCATATGTTTAATTTTTTTGATGCACACCTTGTTAAGCATACCTGTATCTTGCTACATTCAGTTTATCAGTTTTGATTTAATGATAGAGATTAAGCTGCACAAATGCCTTTAAAGAACAAATCATCCAGAGACTAACAATGATTTAATAAAAGAATTTACAAGAGAAAGCCAAATGGAATTATCTCAGCTGTATATTTTAAATCACTGCCACTTGTGCACATTGGATTTCCTGTTCAAATTAATTATGGAGGAGTAATAGAAGCCAATTGTCCGATGCTAAACTGATGTTTTAAATAAGACAGGATTCCTGTGCGAAAGTGGAGGCCCTCCATATCTGCAGATCCTGTATCTTTGGATTCACATCAGAAGAACTGAGATGGAGGGAGCTCCCTCATAAGTGTGTCCACTTCAGAGAGGCAAGGGCAGCTCTGGATAGCCACTGATGTCCATGAGCTCTAATGGGATCAGACTGAGCTGACAGTGTCAAAAAAGCTACTTAAATTTCACCAAGAAACTGGGAGCACATTTTAAATGGCTTATACGATATTAGGAGATGCAGGGAATCTCCTCCCAGCTTCAATGGCTGGGAGGGGCATTGTTAGCTCATATCCACCATTTCACTTAACTGGGGGGGGTGTCAGAAAGGAGCCCCCACAGATGCAGGGGCACACCTATACAATGTATTAGCAAACAAAAGAAACTAAAGAAAACAGAGGCATCACTTTGCAAACTTAAGATGTTTTCTGGCACATTTTGTTGGTTGTAAAACCAACAAAACTCAATCAGAAAATTCCCATTAATTTTTGTGGTCCAGTTACCATAAACATTATAAATACAGCATAAGGCTGAATTTAGAGAACCACTCATGAGACAGGGCTTTCCCATCCTTTCCTCCCTGTTACAGTTCCCTTCAATTGACAGTAGTTTTTCATGGTGGTAGGATTGCATGCTCCAGCGATACTGCATCCAGTGATGCTGGTGGTAGCGTAGCTATTGGCAGAGACGGCCATGCTGGTCAGGCCTTTGCTGCGGCCTGTCTAAATCTGAGCAACAAAGGGTTGGCCTTTGGCTGAAAAGCCATCAAATTAGGCAGGAAACCAATGTATAAAAGACAAAATGTACATCAGCACCTCATATTGGCTCCAGAGCTTACCCTGTCCATGCAACAGCTACAAGGACTAGAAGAAGAAGACAGTCCCCAATGTCCTTCTAAAATTCAATCCTGACTGGAGACCTTTGGGATATTACATATGGGGCAGCCAATACAGACGGAATCAGCAGAAATCTCCTCCCTGTTCTTTAGGAGTAGCTATTAATTTGAACAACTTTTTGGAATAGGAGCAGCAACTCCTTCTACTTTCTACTCCAAAGAATCCTATACTTTTCCCCTCCTGCTGGTGCAGTTATACTAAAATGTAGTGAGATTATCCCTCCATAAGCCTCCTACACTACCATTGGTTTCCTTGGATTGGTGTCAGATCTTCAGCTGGGGCATATCCAAAGAGAGAAAGGAGGCGAGGGGACTGCTGGTGGTGTGGATAAGATCTGGGACCATGCCATCACCATCAGATCCAGCCCTTCTGCAGCCTGTTCTTCCCCACCCAGTTTTGTCCTCTCCCCACTCCACTGCTGCCTTATCTGCTCTGGTGGCTTTGCTTTGGTAGAATCTGGCAACGGATGGAGAGAATGGCTGCATCTTGCAGCCGTTCTCCCAAAATGGCTGCCAATGGAGTGTCGCTGGTAGCCACTGCCACAAAAGTTTCCATGTGACAGCTGCAATTTGGAGTTCTAACAAGACACAACCACAATTTCCACACCAGTGGTTTTACTTGACTGAAAAGTTATAAAAAAACCATTTGTTACATAAATGGATTTACATTTGAAGTGATCCAATGTGATGAATTTAAGAAGCTCTTCTGTTCCATCACTTATGCTGGTGTTTATGTTCTGTTGCTTACAGACTAATTAGCAGAATTACAACTGTAAATGTCACTGCAATGAAATCCTTTGGGAGAGCGGAAAATAGCACACCCACTTAGACACACATACACTGTGTTTTCTCCTGTCATCTGCACATACAATCAGTCTTGAATTGCACCCAAAATTAAAATTTTAATAATTTCCCCAATCTAATAGCCTGTTATTACAAAAGATGTATGTTCAGAGTTTCTCAGTCTGCTGGAGTTTCTTAATGAATGAGGCTGGAACTCATATCTAAAGGAATTTTATATGTATGTGACCAGGCCTCTTCAACTGAAGCATACCAGAAGGCTTATTTACACATGAGTTTCAGACTGGGGTATATTCAGGATGCTAAATCAGCAGTTCAATAGCATAATTAGGCAAAAAACTGGACAACATTCATCATTTTATGGAATCAATGGATGCATTCCAACTATCACAATAGCTGATTAAGTGTAACAAAAATATATATTACAAATAGCTTGACATATAATTGATCCATTTTAGAGATCTTCAGAATAGATGCACTTTATTGAGGGAAAGTTTACAGAACTGCAACACACAGTGCAATCCTAAGCATGTCTACGAAGAAGTAAGTCCAAATGTGTTCAATAGTACTTACTTCCAGGAAAGTGTGGTTAGGATTGCAGCCATAGACATACTTGTATATCCTTGTGCAAGCTACCAGCATTTACGTCTTTCTGAGTAAATCTTTAATGAGAGGTAGAACTGGTTTGAAATGAGATCTTTCATTTTTTGAACTTTTCCATTAGAGCCATTTATGTGTCAAAATGCTGCCACTGTGATTTTACAGGAGTGAGTGGTAATTTTATGATAAACTGAGGATTATGAACTTTATGGCAGATCAGCAATAAAAATAGCAATAATTGTCATCCTATAGATTCATGCTAGACCAATGATGTATAATTTTGAACTATAATTGAGCACTGTTTTATTCTTTTCAGTAGCTTTCTGCAGATTTCCTCAAAACTGCTAATGCCATACAGGGTGACCATATAGAATGGAGGACAGAGCGCCTCCATTTAAGCAAGTTTGGCTTAATGTAAAAGGTTTCTAAAACTGGCACCTGACTAAATTTCCTCTTCTATGCAATGGTTAAAGGTACAGGTACTCTGTCCTCCATTCTGTATGGTCACCCTGCATCCATATGAAATGTTCGATTGTTCAAAGCTATTGCACTTGAATTATAGTATGTAATCATATTACTTGTAAGCAGGGCCAACCAAACCATGTCACCTGATGTTGCTTGCATCAGTGCAGGCAGAGACAGAAGTGCACTGAATTCAGGCCTTCATTGCAAATCTGCAGCCCAACCATAGGGTGCTGATGTGAACCACTCCTTTAGCATACAATGCTACTTTAATGAAGACTGCATGGACAAGTCAACCTGAATCTTGTGTTTTGAAAGCCAAAACTGCCTTTTCATGGCTCCCAGAAAAAGAATTCAGCTTCAGAACTTCATAGCAATAACTGACCTCAATATTCAAGTCTTTACATCTACTTTACAGCGACAGCTGGTCTAATGTATCTGTTTCCTCAAGAATTCCACGTGAGCAATCAGAAGGCAGAAGCCGCATACATATATGATGAAAAGTGGGTGGTTATAAAGCTAAAGAACTAGGTCACCAACATGTTATTACATTATGCTGTACCATCAGTCATTCTGCACTGCACAACAGTTTCAAGAACAATGCAGCATCTTATCTAGTCATGGCTACTACTGCCAGCATGTTAGTTCTAACCCAGGTGTGGCCAACCTTTCAGCTTTTGGGCTCCTGGTTCTATAACATACGTGTGGAAAAAGAAACAATCTTGCAAATGACAAGCTGCACTTGCTGAAATTCCTTCCTCTATGCAACAGTTAAACATCCAGGCACCTAAGGATGAAAGATTGGTCGTCCCTGTTCTAACCCGTACAAGATCTAACAACTTTTTTATCATGGAGAATCAAAGCAATGGTTTTCCACAATATAAAATAGTGGATGTGCCATTACTAGTATCAATCTTTACACACTTATTCATACATGAGCAATACCAACCACATGCAATAATACAGAAAGCATGCAATTATAGATATGGGCAGCAGCAATTCTCATTACTGCAGCAGCTACTGAAAAAGGTGTCCCCAAAAACACTGGAGTTTGTACCCAACAGAGTATTACATACATTACATTTGTCCATGCCATCACATTGTAAGGAAACAGAAGCTACTCATGCATATGAAAGGAATACTAGACCAGTTCAAAGTATTTAAAAGAGTTTGGACATGAAGCATCATGGTCAATTTGATGCACTCTGTTTAAAAATCAAAATAGGTATCTCTTGCAACTGTAGACATTTACGAAGGGTAGGATTATATAGACTGGTGAACAGTCACACAAACAGGGCAAGTAATCCTACTCCTTGTTTCAAACAAATATGTGCAAGACTGACATTGCCAGTCAGCCACTAATGCACAATTACTAGTATTACAACACAATTCTAATTTGTGCTGATATAGCAAGGCTAACAAGATTGTGTTGCATCCTATGCACAGATCAAGCAAGCTGGTGGTTTCCCCCAGCCTGTTCAATGGGGCAACTCAAATGTAGACCAGCTGATTAATTGGAGCATATCCAAGGTGTCCCAATATGGGTTTTCAGGGCTGGGGAGGCAGATGGGATTCAGTGTGCACCAGCACTGCTGATTCCACCTCCATCTTGGACCTGATCTATGTCCCCCAGATCCACTACACAACTTCTCTACCCATCCCCCTTCCTAATTCCTGCTTGCAGCAGCTCTTACCTATTCTGGTACATTCTTGCTGGCTCACTTAGTGCTAGGTTGTCATGCTTCATGGCATGTTTGCGACAGCTTGGGCCAGTACAGCAGAGTAACACTGGGTAAGAATTGTGCCATTAGTTTCTGATCAAGACTTTTGTACTATATATACATCAAAGAATAAAGTTAAATATGGAAACAAGTGGTGAAAGTTAGCTGGGATAATGGAAAACAGGTGCAGTCATAAAAGGAGTGAAATCTCTAAGCCCCATTTCCCAGGAAGAAAATTGCACCTTGAGTGATAATGTATGTGAAATTAGCAGATTTTTGTAGGCAATGCATGTGTAAAAGAAGGCTGATTTACATATAGAACGAGTAAGAAAAAGCAGGGTGTGTCTGGAGGAGCACTTGACAAGAAGGAAAAGATAAGGCATTCTTTGAACTCTCCCACTATCTCTGGTTTTCATTGCTGCAGAGATAGATGAGATCAAAATATCAAACCTTGGGCTACAAGCAAGACTTGACACAAATCTGAATGACAGTATATCTCCTTTTCCTATATTTTAGTTACATTTTCATAACTTGCTTCACTAATCATGCATCAATAAATAAATTGGATTATGTACAGTCTGTGTTGCCTTCTTATCATGTCAATGACATCCAGCCTGATTTAATGGTGGTGCTAGAGATTAGAATAAGCTTTATTTTTGCACGTCAGGAAAACCAAAGCAATTAGGGTAACTGAAGTACTGCTGGTCCCTTGGATAAGGAAGGACGGATGTTCCCCTAGGAGTGCCCTAACTCTGTTCTCAATTCCAGGACTTGCAAATGGGAGACATTTGAAAATTGGGGATTTATTATCTAATGTACAGGTGACAAATTCTTTTTGTATAATCTGAAAGCAATAGAGAAACTGTTAGTTACACTATGAGCACAATCCTAACCATGTCTACTCAAAAGTAAGCCATATTGTGTTCAATGGGTCTTACTCCCCGGAAAGTGTCTTTAGGATTGCAGCCTATATCCATCAGCTGTCCACCGTTGGATCTTGTGCTAATAGATAAGCAAAAATGGAACTTCAAGCACTTTAGTTCATAAAAAGGAAATGAAAAATATGCCACACAAGCCCTACCACTTTTAAGTTTTTTAGAATGTAACCTTCTAGGTCTGTGTTTTAAGTTCTCCAGAACGTACGTACATGTAGTATTTTGACTAGTGCCTCTGAGGACACGATTAGCTCATTGATTCAGTAATTATGCTCAAGCCTGTTAATTCAAAACAACTAACTCCATTTGAATTGCAGATTTACAAAACCCTTCAAGTTTAAGATGCTGGCAGTATTTATTCGGCACATGCTATGGGATTAGTAACCACTTCAATTTTTTTTCAATGCACAGACATTAGAATAAATGAAGCATGGATTAACCAGATCTGACAGCATTCATTATCACTGAATGGCGAGGTAATTATCCTTTATGTCTTTTCCTTGCTTACATTAAATCTGCATGAATTTGTAACAACCAATCCTATTTTCAACAATTACTATATATATTATACTCGTCAGATACTGCAAAGTAGGGCAGAAACAGATCTAACAAAAACTTTTCCTGCAGAAAATATCATTTTCCTCGGAAATAAATTCATAAAGACAATAACAAAACATCCACAAAAAATGATTTTTATTGGAAAGTGTTTCAGATGAGAATTAGGCCTCAATCCTAAGAAATTCAGGATGGCCTAACTCACCTGGCCTATCTTTCCATGATGGTGTGGGAAGGTAAGTGAATGCCTGTGCATTGACCTAACCCCCCAGGAGTGGGGCAGAAGTGCCTTCTGGCATTTTTGTGACACCCCAGGACAGCACAGGACTTTGCCAGGGTTTAGGCCAGCCTAAGTGAAGGTTAGGATTGCACCCCTACTCTCTTTCCACAGCTTTTTGCTATGATATACAATCAGCAGACTCAGATGTATTTGTACTCTTATGCGCTTATGAATGAGATGGGGAACAACAGGATGTTTGCATGTTGCAGGGAGAAGGCAAATTTAGAATCTTTCTAACTGACATGTTAATTTTGTAAGTGGACTTTTCTTAAGTGGAGATGTATGCAAATAATTTTACTATAATATGTAGAGGTGTATGCAGACCCTTGAATCCCCACTTATGATCTACATTGATGCAGTTCATCCAACAGTTCCATCATGCAATAATCCAGCTATCATTTAGCTTGACTCCACATTGCTCTGGTGTTTGCTCATATAAATCCCTTGGCAGGATGTCATACCCACAAAAGAGGAAAAGGCCCCTCAAAATATAGGACACCCAAGAAAAATGTCAGACACAACAAAATATAAGCTAAAACCACTCATTTTTCTATCATGTGGTTAATTTAAACACTAATATTACTTATTATTACATTTAAAACTACAGTGGTGCCTTGGTTTATGAGAATAATTTGTTCTGGAAGCATGCTTGTAATCCAAAACACTTGTAATCCAAAGCAGATTTTCCCATAGAAAATAATGGAAACTCAGATGATTGGTTCCACAACCCAAAAATATTTACTGTGTATAAAAATGATTACATAACCCTGCAATATAATAAAGAACACTGTAATAAAGTAAATACGGTACAGTACTGAGCTGTACTGCACGTTTGAAAAACTTCATGGGTGGTGTAAGAGAGACAAGAGGAGGATGACTTTCAGTATCACTAACAGAGTCACTGCTGTCCATTGGCTCAATTGAATCTTTATCTTTTTGTGCAACTTTAACATTATTCTGCTGCTCATGGTAGCCACACTGTCACACTGATAAAGCTCACCTTCCACACTGCCATACACAGATCCCACATGCACACCTGGCTCAAGTTGCTCCCCCCAAATCCCACCCATGAGTTCCCTGGCCATGCATGCCTGTTCCAAACTTCCTCAGAAGTGCTCATCTTCCAAGACTGTGTTCTTAAACCAAGTCAAAATTTCTGAGAAAATTTTGTTTGTAATTCAAAATACTGTTAATCCAAGTCACTTGTAAACCAAGGTATTACTGTATTACATATAATTTATTATTTACAAAATGCTACATGCTGCCTGCTCATAAGAAAAAGGGGGACAATTTTCCTTGGACACATTTTTTCCCCAGGACAAAAGGCTAAAAAGAACATGTCTTGGAAAAAGAGAACATATGACCACCTTGATTCCTTGGCAATACATTGAATGGCCTCTCTCCTTCAATTTTTTGCTTGGATGATAGAGAAAGAAAAGGAAAAAGGGAGAAAGTTCCCTTCTTTGATTTGGGCAAAGCTGAAAAGTCTTAATAGCATAATCCTATACAGGTCTAAATGTAAGCCCCATTAAATTAATTAATTAATTAATTAACTTGCTCCCAGCCAGATCTGTATAGGAGTACAGTACAGACTAACAGTAAGCATGGTTAACATAGCTATTACTATACTATGATTGTAAAAATGAGTTAATGCAGCAATTTCAAAAGACATTTGCGGGCTAAGACCGTCAAGGGATGGGTGCTCTGTCATAGGTTTTGGACCTTCTTCTAGCAAAAACAGAATAAATGCTGCAAAAAATGGTTATATGTCTAACCGCACAATCCTATGAACGTCTAAGAGGTCAGCTCTATTGTGTTCAGTGTAGTTTACTCCTAGGAAACTTTGTATAGGATTGTGGTCTAAATCTTCTAGTCAAGAAGTTTATTTATTTTTGGAATAATGTTTGTCATTGTGGTACCAGATCTTGGGCCAAAGAAACATGATGCAGCAGTTCAGCTAAAATGAAGATCTGGATATTGGTAGTGCCCAACTGGCAGAGCACCTGAGAATACTACACATGTTAGCTGGAATTTCAAAGGGGAAAAATGAGGACAGAAAAATAATAATTCTGAGTATCTATATTAGGCCTATGCATGATTTGCACCTATTTTCATGAGCTCATTGGAACTGCTGATTCCTAAAATGAATGTCTATACTGTACAGTTAAAACCTATTCAGTGTTTTATGACATAGGAGGCCAACAGGGCAGCGTGATACCTGTGTGAATTAAGACAACATGTGTCTTTTGACCAATTGTAACAATATGATCTTCCCCACTCCCTACTCCTTTTAGCTGAATGTCCTTTAATTTCAAAATCTGAGTCTGACCAATTTTTTTTCTAACAGAACTGTTCCTGAACTTTCTGTGATTTTCCTTCTATTACAAGCATTTAAAAAATACAATGAAGTTTGACAGCTAGCTTTATCTTCTGATAAAACACCAAAAGCAGTGCCATATAATAGGTTAGCAGCAGGTAGGACATGCCTTTCAACCTTTTGCTAAAGTACTTAATCTCTGCCTTTGTGTTTCAAGCAAGCACATGCTGCAAGTAGTGGGGTGGTAATAACTGGGTGACTGTAGCATTCAACATCAGTGGCTTTAGGTATCGGCATCTATCATGTTGTAAAAGGCTCAGAGATCAAATATATTATTGTGTACACTTGACAGGCTGAACTAGTTTCAGAAAACCATTGGTCTTAACTTTCTTTTGAGCCAAGGAGCAAACAAAATTGGAATCCTTCGTGTAAGTTCTCATTTGGTTTAATCTTGGTGTGGGACAAAACCAGAAAGTCTTGTGGCAATGGAAACTCTGCCTAGAATTTAAAAATACCAAGTGAGCTTTTACTGACTTTTTGATTTTGGAAGACAAATGACTTTTGGATAACAGCGCATTCCAATTTTTAGTACCCCACGTTTAGTTTTGGGGGAACCTGTACAATAGAGTAGTTTGAATTTCTAACCTTTTACCTTGCTTTCATGTTGGCTGTTGGGGAGTGGGGAATAATAAGTGCAAAACAACTTTTTGCAATGTTTTGAAGGCTGGCATGACAATAGTGCATTTGTACTATGATCAACTGCAGTTTTATGTCCATTTTAGGAGAATATGTGCACATTGAGAACACTTAAGACTATGACTGCATTCCTATACACACTTTTCTGAGTGTAAGTCCCATAGAAGGCGATGGGACTTACTTCTGTGCAGACATGCTTAAAATTAAAATGCAAGCATATATGACGCCACTGCCTCTTGGAGGTTGTTTTATGTTCTATACCTTGGTAGGTGTCTACATATGGCAAAAAAAATTGCATACAGGATCATGATGACATCTGCTGTGGCTTACCACTCAATTATTCTCTCCACAGTACCACACAGACCATTAAAAAGCTTATGTGGTGAAAATCCTGCATGGCAAGTTACTGTATGTGGAAAACTTCTTGAATGGAGACAGTCAGCACATCTGGGTTGGTTTTTTAAAAAAAATTATCCAGCTTTCTTTAAATTAAAAGAAATGCAGCTGGATCCAAATGCAGCTGGATGTTTTATTCCAGCTTTTACATTTTTTACATTTGTATGTCTTTCCATTTCAGTTACATTTGGTGACTAAAAAAAAAAAAAAGAAATAACCAGGTTAAAACTGAAATCTGGATTTACTACAATGGAAAGCCAACACTTAAAAGTGAATCCAGTGACCTGCTATCTAATGCATTAATGGCCCTATCCTATCCTTGTAGTATGCACTGGTGCTGGAATGGAGTCTTCCAGAAGAACCTTTTTCCATTTGAATGATTTGCAGCAAAGATAATGTAAAAGGAGTGCCATTTCCATCCATGTGGTGCATGGAACGCAAAATGCAGAACATCCAGAGATGCCCTCATTCAGATGCCCATACAACCTCCTCTTGTGTTCCTCCCTTTTTCTATATAGTAATTGCCCATAGTATCTTTGCCCATAGGAACATGCTGGTAGAAAAAAACCTTGCATTTTGAAGAGATCACAGGCTGAACAGCAGAAAAAGACACCAGATGACTAGAGTGATGAAACTAAATGAAAGTGACAGGAAAACCTAGAATGCCTTGACTTGGGGGAGACTTGGGGGACCCAGAATTCCCTGCACTTTGCTAATGAACCTTCTACTGAACCATGTAGCTCAAGGCTGACATTATAACTGCTTCAGTGGAGCAAATGCACTTCTCAGGCTACTTCGAGAAACATTTTCCCTGCGCATGCTTAGAGGGCACTACAGCATCCAGTTCCTTCGTCCTCTACTTTCAACTGGTATTTTTTGTTGGATGAATGCTCACAAACACAAGGAGTCTATCTTCCAAAGTTTGGCTTTGCAAATGGAAGCAAGCCCAACCCACCAACTGTTCCAAAGCAAATGCTAATCCTTGCCCCGTCGAACTGCAATGCCAAAGTTAAGATCTCTTATCAGTTATTGTAGAAGTGGCAGGAGAGATGAATGCCTATTTGCTTTACCTTTCAGTCCATGCCACTTCTCAGATGCAACAACCCTCTATTCTGGTTAGTGCACACACCTTGTGAAAATTATCCTCCTCCTCGTTCAGATTTCAGTGCAATTACTGAAGAAAGATCTGGTGGACAGACACAATCAGAGTTTTAGAAGTTCCTTTGCTCGTTTTGATAGAGTATTAAAGATCCATTACTACGAATGAATGCTCATGAGTAAGGGCTGTGCTTCTGAAGTGTTACAGAATTCTGATGGCTTTGACCTTTAGAGCAGCAAACAATAATTACAGTACACAAACTACAATTTTATGTAGATATCATACGCTGGTTTATGTTTGAAGGTTTGTTTACAGTTTTGTTTATAATTTTATTTAACAAGAATTTTAAAAGAGCTTAACAAGTACGTCTGCACCTAAGATGTGCTGAGCAAAGGCAGAAATGCTTAGGAAGGAGCATCTGAACAGCTATACCAGTAGAGTGGCACAAAATATTTCAATTTGTGGTGCCGATGTTAGGCAGCTTATGCCGGTGTATTATTGACACTGCTTGCTGCATCACTTGCCTAGGCTTTTCTCCTTTTGCCTTTTCTTCCAGAGCTTTTTCTCTTGCAAAGCTGCCTGCAAAACTATACAGGGTCTACTTAGATGTATCAAGAGAAATGGAGGAGCTATAGCCTCTGCTTCTTCCCGCTCTCTTCCCTGAGGATGCAATCTTAAACATGTATACTCAGAAGTAAGTCCCATTGTATTCTATAGGACTTACTCTTAGGAAAGTGTGTATAAGATTGCAGCCTAAGATGTCTAGTAGCTGAACACAATCTATGGCATGACAAGATCATCACACTGTGCAGTGGCCCACTTCTGCTGACTGCCAATAAGTTAAGGTCAGGCTAATCACTGATTATGCCACTTCATGTGTTATTTCCAAAGAGACTTTAAAGATGAAAAGATGGGGTACTGCAGCAGCTCTGTGTCTTCTGAAGTGTTTTTCTATCCTTCCAAGGGCTCTTGGAAGGCAATGGGCTGTAGGGCTTCAAACCAGGACTATAGCTTTTCAGCGTGGTCCAGGATGAACTGGGAAAAAACCAAATTACTATTTTTAAAAGTCAGATTTAAAAGACAGATGCACAATCGTGCATGTAACTATTTATTACCTGTGTTGTTGCTTCTATAGAGTTACAATTTATTTTTTAGACAGGATAAAGTACATGTATTTAAATGAATGTAAATGAGCAAATTAAAAAAAATTGGGGCAAGTTACTTGTTCATCCCCACCAAATAGTCCCAATCACTACATTTTTACTGTGTTACAGGCTGCCTGCAACAACACCCCCTACAAATACAAAAAAATCAATAAGCTTTTTAGTCCTCCCATTACCACTCAAGCATATGGAAGGGAGTCGGAGGTGAGGCTAAGGCTGAGCTCCACTTTTGCTGAATCAGGACCATCCTGGGGAACTGTATTCCTCTGAGCCTGATCTGAGCTGGAGGCCAGGCACGGTTGCTTACTTGTGTGTAAACATGGTTGTGCAATTTACTTCCACTTTCATAGAGCTCAATGCAGTGGAGCCTGGAGTAGGGACTTCCTTCTAGGGTGAATGGTGGGGCTGCATTCATTGGATCAGGACCTGATTCCTCTTAGCCTGATCAAAGGGAAGTTGGTCTACTCACAAGTTATGCTATGGCTCCATTTCAATATATATAGGGTCAATGCAATGAAAAAGGACATTTTCTGGGGTGATTTGGGGAGCTGTGATCATTGAATCAGAACCATTCTGGTATCCTTGGATTCCTCTAAGCTTCTCCTTTCTGATGGACTATGGAACATTCACCTACAAGTACTTGCAGGTAAAGCCACAATGTGAGCCATAGAGCTCAATTCATATTTTCAGTTTTAGTTTTTTGGCAATAACTTTTGATAGGAAGGAGATATTCAAAAACGGATTAGATTCTGCATTGGATTCTGCTCTTCAGTATGAACCCAATGGTATATGATATGATGTGGTTGCTTCTTTGGTTGCTTCATGTGGTTGCTTCAATGGTTGCTCCATGTCTTTATGATGTTGGTCACCTCCCAGAGTGTCACCCCCTCCATGGGTGGTATTCGGGTCTGAGTTCCCCCTTCGCCCTTCTAGTTATGCCGCAGCTCCTCATGACTTTGGTTGCAATCTGAACCACCAGTCAGGCCAGCGTAAGGCCTGGCATAAATCCTGTGCTGACCTGGGGGTGTCACAAAAGTGCCATAAAGCGATTTTGCGCCACTCATGGGGCAGATTATTCCTGCCATTCCTCTAAGCAGGAATACGCCAACCTCCCCACACCACCATGGAAAAATATGCTGTGTGAGTTAGGCCGGCCTAAATTTGTTAGGATTGCATCCTTTGTTTTTTTCATCATTGAGCTTTCTCTCCTTGAACCTTCTTTGCTCAGATTGTTTGCTGTGAAGCAGAATGGATGAGAGGGAGGGCAGGTTGGGCAAGAGGTGACACTGGGTTGCTTAGAGGGTTGGATTTGGCCTAGGAACCAACAACTGCCAATCCCTAACGAAAGGCCAGCCCTGCATATGAATCAGTCTGGTACCCTAATGTAGCACTGAGTCCAAGCTGGGGTTGGCAGTTAGTTCTGAAGAATTTCCCAAAGGGGAAAGGACCTTCCCCCTGCCAATGCCACCCTCACTGATCACATCCTTTGTTTATTCATCCTGTCGCTCCTGAATCCTAATTAGCTGTGTGCAAATACCAATGTTAATGTTTTCTAATTGGGAATGTTCTCGGCTAAGGTGCCCTGATGTGTGGTAGTAGTTGAAAACATGTCCATTAAGACTAATCAAGCAAAATGTACGATCAGATTACAAGCCCTGCTTAAAGATATACAGCTTGACATGAAGTCTGCTGGCATTTGAAATGATAGATGAAGAGATGGCTATAACTACAGCTGCCATAAAACATTCCCCAAAGGCATAGCAAAATGCCCAGACACACAGCAGAGGGTTCAAATATTTTATAGCCAGTTCTTTGAAGGTAAATAATACTATCACTCTGCACTGCACTGCATTTATTTCAGTGATTTCTAAGGGTATGAAAGGAGTTTTCAGCCAATAATTGCATAATAGCTTGAAGGGACAAAACCTAAAGAAATTCTGAAATATTTTTTCCCATGGATTATTAAGACTCTCCATTCAATATGGAACAAGCACTTCTTCCTAGAAAAAACATTTTCAAAGAAGGCATGGAGGACTGAAGACCCTTCTTAGGAAATCAAGTGCAATCCATTGATAAGTTCTCCTGCACAAACCCTGATGTAATGGATAAAAGCTTGAGTTTTCTTAGTGAATTTTGCTCAGTGCCAGTAACTATGCAAAAGATAGTTTGATGCTTTTTCAGATCTCACTAGTGTGGTACAGACAATATGTTTTGTCAAGGGGCACTAAAGTGCTGTGATGTCTGCCTGTTTCAGTGAAGACAGAAAAAGGAGTGGGAATCAGTTGCACTTACAGGACTATCACATCCTCAGGTAGGGAACAAGAGTTTACACTCAAGAGAATGCTTTAAGATAAGGGGCATCTGGCATTATTATAATGGGCTGAAACAACCAATGTTATCAGTGCAGCTATAAACAATATTACTGTTGAAACAAACACAGTAAAAATACTATCTTAATTACTATCTACAAAATATCTTTCAAATATCTAGGAGTGTCTGTCTTTTTGTAAACGTGCTTCCAGAACTAATGGTTTAGATTAGTAAGCAAGAATACATTACAAAAGGAAAATTTTGCTAGTCAGTGGAATCTTTTAACATTGCTGATAGTTCTATTTAGCACCATTTGATATATATAGTTACATTTTTTGAAATGTTCATATATTACTCCCTTAGAAATGTGATAAAATAAGCTGGCTTTAAAGTCTGTGATCTTTAAAAGAGATTAGTCTTACCAAAGATTTTGGGATACCGTACTGAATCCACTCAGTAATATTTCACTCTGTTTACTGCAACTGTACCAAAATGCCATGCCAAACTGTTAAGAGCAGCAGCAATTCCATAATCTGACAACATTTCCTTACAGCAGCTGATTTATTATTGTTACAAGCAGGGCTGAATTTAAATATTCTACAATAACTTTATGACTGACACAAATAAAACAATCACAGCCTAGGATAACATTCAGGACGACAATATCTGGAAGGAAAATGCAACAGTGGCAGTCTTCACAAGTCGGAAAATTAATAGAGAGAAGCAAAAACAACAACAACAAAACACCCACCTAAATGCAAAGATTCACACTCATGGTAGGGAAGTTTAAAACCCTGGCTTGCACGCCCAGAGTTCCTCTTCTACAGCCAATCCTCATAACAGCAGAGATAGGAATTGAGTAGCAGCTTGAACTGCTTGTCTACTATGCAGCCAGTCCTGGCTTAGTTAGTGTTTCTGATTTAAAAAGCAAAAGACAGGGAGGGAGAGAGGCGGGCAGGAGAGAGAGAGAGAGAGAGAGAGAGAGAGAGAGAACAGCAGTTACCAGCTTGTGCTCCAGTCATTAGCTGGTCTGACTCACTCTTCTGCCAGCAGAAGCATTAGCAATCCTGTTACCCTGGTAAAGTTACAGTAGAGAGAGGAGGGAGTGTATGAGAGAGGGAGGAGGTCATGGGGGGGGGGTTGTGACTGACTCCAGTGTAGTCGGCACTGTGACTACAAGGATCAGTGAAACAGCTGCTTGTCAGAGACTTAACAAATATCTATAGGTGAAGAAGACTTTCCCTTTTCCCTTCATTTGATCACACTGGCATTCTTGCTTCCTCGACAAATATTTCTGTCATGCAGTCCCCCCCCCATACCTCAGTGGAGCCTTGAGTTTATTTTTTACACTGTGGGACGATTAGATAATTCACTAGGTTCCATTTCCAGCACAGTGATAGATGTTCCACTGAGTTGGCAATAACCTCAGCTCTTTCTTGTGTCTGATTCTTTTTTTTATTGGGGTCTGAATGTGTAAACTAGGTAGCAGAAAGAAAAAAATAGGGAGTAAACAAGCATCACCATGTACTTTGGGATGCATGCCCAAGCGCAGGTGTCTGCCAGCACCATATTACTCTTGATGGGATGCACATCACAAGTAATGATGTGTAATTATATGAGACTAAAGTGGTATTGGGGCACCCATGGGCAGGGTGACCAGATGCCCAAACCTCAAAAGGAGGAGAAAGTCTTGGATTCCTCTCAGCCTGGCCTTTCTGGCAGACAATGGTATGTTTGCCTACTCATGAGTAAAGTCACTATATTGGGCACTTTCACTTTCCCATAGAGCTCAATGCATATTTTTGATTTTTAGTTTTTTTGCCCATAACTTTTGATAGGAAGGAGATATTTCAAAACTGATTTTTTGCATTGGATTCTGCTCTTCAGTATGATTCCAACATCATATGACATGATGGGGTAGTACATACCATTGTAAAGTTCCAAAATGAAGCCCTTTTGGAGGACACCCACACAGGACACTAAAAAAGAGGACAAATCCAGAAGTTTCCAGTCATATGGTCACCCTGCCCATGGGCAAAGCTATTGTGAAGTTAAAGTTAACAAAGCAACAATTTGAGACTGTAGATGACGCTTTCCAGGATAGTCTATGTCTGAGCACGGGTTTGCAAACACAAATTTGCTCACCTCACACATTATGCATGGCCTAATAATGCATTAAGTCAGGACAGCAAAAGTGAATCAAAGCTGTACTGCTATCAGGAATGCGACAATGCATTTGCACTTGTAAAATGTCAACTGAGTTATACTGATGTCTTGCTATAATGTGCATCAGTTTGTGTTAACTACTTTCACACACACATACTCACACACAAACCACACCTGCATTCACAGAGTTTTTAAAAGCAAAAATTTCTGAGACACTATATGGCTATCCAATAGTAAGAGAGACAAAAGCAGAAAATTACCCCAAATTACACAGTAAAAAGCACATTATAAGGAAAGGTGTTTGCACATCCTTGTGATGAGGAGGATGGAGTGGTTTCCTTTCCTGTACCACAGTCAATCCAATGGCAATGTATTTTAAAAAAGAATCTGTATGGTATAATCCCAACAAATATTTGGTTTATATTTTCCTATTTTTGAGTGTTGTTAGGCAAATCAAAATCTTTTAAGATACTATAATTTGATTGTACCACAGAACAGAGCAATGGTAGCAGGGAGGAGGGCAGATCAGGTCTAGGGGGCAAGTTCAGTGGTAGCAGCACTCACCAAATCCTGACCCCCTTCTTGGGTCTGATTCTCCTCTCAGATCAATGCAGATTGATCATCCCTCTACTTTACATGCACCAGCAATTAAGAAAGGTACCACTCATTTTCTCACATGTGAATGAAATTACTAGGGATTCCTTGAGCAATATAACAGTGCAATCCTAAGTATGTCTACTCAGAAGTAAGTCCCATTGTGCTTACTCCCAAAAGTACTTACTCCCTGTTGGACTGACCTAAGACCTGGGATAAGTCCTATGCAAATTTGCACAGTGCACAGACAAGACCTTGCCTCCCTACATCACAATTGGAATGAATTAGGACAGTCTAGGTTAGGATTGCATCTTTAGTAGCTTAAGGGCGCAATCCAGAGTAACTATGGGGAGTCCTTGCTCCGGTGTAAGAACAATTTGCTCTGGATTGTAATATGAATTTCCCATAGGTTTTCACTAGGTGGTGCAGTAACTACGGGTACACGTAATGTCTCTTACATGCTCCCGTAGTTACTCTGGATTGTAGGGTAAGTTAGGGACTGATGGCAAACAGGGGGTTTTTTGTTGCTCTATTTCATGACTTACTTCAGCCAGGACAAGTGCAGGGAAGTTGTGGGCCAAAAGTTTTGAGTAGTATTCCCAGCTTCATCTGCAAGGCATTTATAGTTATTGTGTTCACTGGACAAAAGCATTTTCCAGCCTAGCTCAAGAATTTTCCATCAGCCTGCTTGTACTTTTTACAACCAATGTTTCTCTCTCCATATTTTATAATTTTCTTTTGATTAAGATTTTAAATAAATAAATAATTACATTTTGACCTTTTATCTGCCTCCTCCATGTTCATGTAATTATCGTGTTTTTACAACCTACAGATGCTTTTCTGGGTCTGGAGGTTCTAATAAGAACCTTTGGGATTCAGTGCTCTCCTGGATGGATTCCCAAGAAGGCACCCTCTGCCTGCTCTCTGTAGACAAGGATTATAGCAGGAAATAAAAATGATCAAGGATTTTCACATTCAGATGGTCTAATAAAATGAAAATAGGAAGCAGGAAAGGGTATGGGTCTCTTATTCATTAGGATCACTCCACTTGGGCAGGCAGTCTCCTCATGGGAATTCTCTTCTCCAACACAGATTTTCAATTGACTAAAGAGGTTCTCTAAAAGCTGTTGTTAAATCATTACTGCACAACTTTCATCAGTTCCTTGCAATCTGACAATAGGTAGTCTAGATATGCAATCACATGTGAAAAATGTAAAACATCAAAGGTATGAAAGAACTTTTAACTCATGTAACTTGTAACTCATGTAGTGGTAACCTTTGTAATGGTTTGAGATGAGATCTTTTCTTCCACATATGTTTTAATGGGCAGTTTGATTGCCAGGAAAATATAATGTCTCCACAAAACAAGGGTATCATTTAGGGAAAACATACAACCAATTAAGAAACAAATTCCCAATTAAGAACTACATAATTCTAAGTATAAAATTAATGAGTGTTGCACCATTTGAGAGGATGAATGTATTACTCAAAGCTTGTCCTTTTAAAATACTTCAAAGCAGTGACAAGGAAAGCAGCATCTCCTTACATATTTCGACATTAAAAAAATTCCTACAACACTTGGCTTCTTCAATAGTTTTGTAACAAATACCTGGGTTGTTGCTTCCTCAACTGCCTTTTTATAGCATTCATTGTCCTAGATGTTGCAGCTTCAAAACAATCAGTTATTTCACATGCATTTGGTTTTGCTACATCAGTAGAAAATGCCAGAAAATGCTGTCTTCCTCCACAATTAGAGAGGTGTAAAAGCTTCTGTAGTATGGCTACTGTGATAGCACTACCATACCCATGAATTATTCAGTCTACTGAAATGTAATTGCATTAAAAATAGGTCACCAAAGACGCCGCCAAGTGCAAATCACAAAATGAGAAATAGGAAACAGGAAAGGAAGGTTTGCATTGGTTAGCTAACAGAAAGCTGAAAGATTGACCAAACCTAATCTGTGTCACAATCAACTCTGGACCATATGTATATATTTACACTTGCAAAATTTTCCCACGTTGCAGGAATAAAATCCCCCCCATATGCCATCCCCCATTGTGCAACATCCTCCATGTGCATCAACCCCTCCCGTCCGCAACATCCCCCCATGAGCAACATCCCCCCATGTGCCACACCCCCCAGTACATCCTCCTTCATAGTGCATCAGGCACCAGGAACCAGTATTTTGTCATTATTTTGTCAATATTTTTACATACAGTTAATATTTTTATATGAATATTTTGGGGGTTGTGGAACAGATCGTCTGAGTTTCCATTATTTCCTATGGGAGAATCTGCTTCACTAAAAGAGCTTTTCGCTTAAAGAGCATGCCTCTGGAACAAATTAAGCTCTTTATGTGAGGCACCACTGTATATTGTAATGTATTTATGAGATCTGGTACAGCCAAGAGAGTGCCAGTTCATTCCTAATTAAGCACCCAAATCTGTTCCTCTACTGCAGGCCTGAAGCTGCAATTGGATATCACGGATTTGCCATAAGCCACCTCAACAAGCCATAACACCACTTACGGAAGAAAAAAAGCCACATGTCATAGGAAGGACATCATGTATATAGACTGACTGACTGACTCACTTACTCACTGACTC
This sequence comes from Cryptoblepharus egeriae, assembly GCA_030015325.1. Lineage (NCBI taxonomy): Eukaryota > Metazoa > Chordata > Lepidosauria > Squamata > Scincidae > Cryptoblepharus > Cryptoblepharus egeriae. The sequence continues at coordinate 60,156,800 of JAREYC010000003.1, read as the reverse complement.
ACTCATCAATGCCTAACCAAAACTGCTGGGCCTAAAAGCATGAAATTTGGGGAGAGTGTTTCGTCTGTGATGTACTCATCCACAATGAACCTATTCTGGGAAATTCTTACTGAAAGGGTGTGAAAAGGGGTGCAACGCATTTTCGTCCCTATACTTTATATTGAAGAATCACTGACTGATCAACGCCCTACCCTAACCTCTAGACCCAGAAGCATGAAATTCGGGGAGGGTATTTTTTCCATGATGTGAGCACCCACTAAGAACTAATCTTTAGAAATTCCACCCCTAGGAGGCTGAAAAGGGGTTAAAGTGTTTTTGTCCCTATGCTTAACATTGAAGTCTGACTGACCAACACCCAGTCCTAACACCTCTACGTAGGAGCATGAAATTTGGGGGGTGTATTCCTTCTTTGATATAAGGACCCACAAAGAATTGATTTGGTGCCTGGTGCCCGGTGGTACCAATAGAAAATGCCAGAGAATGCGGCTTCCCTCTGCAATTAGAGTGGTGTAAAAGCTTCTCTAATATGGTTACTGCTAATGCAGGCAACTCAGGATTGAGCTGTAAGGCTGTAATTCTATCTACACTTGCCTGGGAGTACACATGGAGGAGCATCCCAGTAAGTTTGACAGGGGGTCCTGGAGAGATTTTTAAATTTGAAAGGGAGTCCTGGGCTGAAATGCCTGAATACCACTGCTCTAAAGATTCTGGCACTGAAAGGGGAAATAACGATAAGAGCTCATTAGGGGCATTATAGCCCCTGATTTCTAGAAGGACATTATAGCCCCGATGTCTCTGATTTTGTTGCACTCTTATTAAGGCCATCTTATAAATGCCATGTCTGAAATACCTTTTTAGTTTTGACGCCTGTCACTGATCAACGCTGAGTCTATGGATATGAACTTTTTTTTCTCATATTCTGTAGAAATTTTTTTTAATTTTTTTCTCCTCTTAAATCTTTTAAGATTTGAAAATACAATGATGAATTTTCTGCTTCATCTTTTCTACATGCCTGTTTCCTTCTCCCCCTTAAGGCAGAAGAAAACGGCTCACAAGTAGGCTTGACAGAATTGTACATTCCAATTTCTCATAATGCTTAGCAACCAGAACAGGCTGAGCAGCCTTTAAGTGGAGACCACGTGTTTCGAAGAGTTTGATGTTCTCTAATTCATATGCCGAAAGAGTCTGGAAACCTGTTGTGTTTCATTGCAACAGTCAAAAATCTGCTATTATATGTGAAAAGGCAATCAATGCAAATGTAATGATGAAATCTAATGCTGCCAAGTCTTACGCACACAAGTTCCAGCCCTCTTCTCCCCTGAAGCAGAGAGGAACCTCTATAGTTAGTGAGTAAGTAAATAACTAGCACTCTTTGTAAATGCTTTGGATTATAAAACAGATTATACAAAAATCTCAGTTTTTTTAAAAATAATATCCAACTTCCAGCTCATTTATGGAAGAGGCTGGGAAATTTGTATGCTATATCTGTTTCGTTATCTGTGGAATACAGAGGTAAGAACTCAATTCTTTCTAAACATCCAAGTTTTCTCTCCCAATAGTAAGCCCATTGCCTTGTTTCTCCTTTAAACCTTATTCACAATCATACTGTTGCACTCCTTTTAAAAATATTGTAGCCTGTAAAATTCCAAGCAACATCATTAGCACATGCACATGAAAGTCTATAAATGTCCCACATGCACAGCCTCATTCTTCCTGATAAGATTAATCATTGTATTAATGGGCAAGGCATTAATGGGGTGTGGGTGGTGCAAGTGGTTAAGTCACTGTGCCTGTTAACCAGCAGGCCAGGGTTCAAGATCCGGGTCCCCATAAGACAAGGTGAGCTCCTGTCCTTAGCCCAGCTCTGCGATGCAGCTGGAACCAATCGTATTGGCTCTGCCTTTCCATTGGACTATTTCAGTGATGTGGAGAGGGGGGAGTTGCTGCTTGGGTAACAGCCTATCCTCCATATCAATCTAACCCAGGTCTTCATGCTTCACATGCAGCGTATGCAGTGCAGAGCACGATACCATAGTCTCTTGAGACTAATGGATGCCTGCAACAGGCAAGGCAGCCAAGAATGTTACCCTAGTGATCTGTCCAAACTCAGCATTATTTTCAAAACTATTTCAAAACTATTTCAAATAAAATAGTTTGCAAATTGGAGGTGAAACGAGATGAAATAATATTAAATTGTACAGTATTTTCCTTTCACTTCTCTAATATAATTGTCACTGGTTTCATTTGCTCATGAACAGCCACTGCTTGCATTTATTACTACTCATATAGAACTGTTAGAGAAATATGGAAAACAATTTCTGGAAGACACAGGTAGGGTTTGATCTGAGATTGCTAAAAGAAGGAACCTGCAACCATAAGCAGCAGACATGCCTTGAAGAGATATGGGGCACAATCCAGAATAACTATGGGGAGTCCTTGCTCCAACGTAAGAACAATTTACTCTGGATTGCAAAATGAATTTCCTTTAGGTTTTCACTAGGTGGTGCCATAACCACATCGACGTAAATATCTCTTACATGCTCCCGTAGTTACTCTGGATTGTAAGGATAGCTCATGTTACTTTGTGGGAGTGTGCAATGCTTAAACTTCCACATTTGTAAATAAAGCAAATTATACAAAGATACCAGGAAAGCTACATGCAAATTGTCATCGTAATAGTGCTGGCTTTACAGGTTTCCTTCCATAGCCATTTTACCTCACTTTCACAACCACGTGTGTATATACATTATATTCCCATCTACTAAGAATATAACTTCTAGTGCAATCCTGAGCATGTCTACTCAGAAGTAAGTCCTATTCAGTGGTGGGCACCAGCAGGTTCGCACCTACTCTATAGAACCGGTTCTTAACAAGAGATAGGACATATAAAGTTTAAAAATAGCCATTTAAAAGTGGCTGCCAGATGGGCAGAGAACCGGTTCTTAATTTCTTTGAAGCCCATCACTGGTCCTATTGTATTCAATGGGGCCTACTCCCAGGAAAATGTGTTTAGGATTGCAGCCTTCTCGTGTCTTCAAGAAGTGGACTTCAGTTTTCAAAAGCTTATGCTCAAATAAGGTCTCCAAAGTGTTGCAAATAAGGTCTCCAAAGTTTTTTTGTTCACTCCTTGTTCCAGTTCTGTCGCTGCAGTATCAGATCATAAAATTTACTGCTTGGGATAATCTTTTCTGGTGATTTTGTTTTAAACTTATCCATCACACAATTTTATTATTTTAAAGAGTGGTTAAACAAATAGATAATGCAGTGTTAGACATAATCCATGGTATTTATCATTTGTCACTGTTGAATACAATCCATTTTCTTGCTGATCACCCCAAATATCGTCATTAGCATTTGAAGTTATTAGTCAAAGCTGTCATCTTCGGTAATCATTGCTTTTGTTTCTAAGGAAAGCCTTCCCGCTTTGTAGTAAATTGTGGGAATGGCATGGGACAATGAGAGAGAACAAGAAACATCAGTGTTCAGTAACGAGGGGGATCTCAATAATTTTAAGTGATGCTGTCCACATCAATGAATGCAATGCCAGCACCTTCACTTGTTTTAACAAAACTAAACTGCACATTGTCTTTATCATCACAGGGGTCTAGAATTCTGGGACAGAGACCGAGAATCCTGTACCAATAGTACAGATTTGGCAACTACTAAAAATCTCAAGTTACTTATACTACAAAACTCCCCTAACACCTTCTGCAGATTGGACAAATACCATAAGTAAAAATCCATTTAGTGTCTGTAGTTTAAATGGTTTTATTTTCAAAGAATATAGATTTTTTTTAAATGGGTTGTCAGAATAGAGGAAGGCCAAGCTAAAACTCATGTGGCAAGCGTAGCTAGGGAGATAGTCTATATATAGTCTATATATTCTATATTTTCTAGAAATATAGGAGAGGGTACTCACCATGAAGATGTTATTTGCAGTCATAGGCATGTCTACTTAGGGGCCACAGGGGTGCCGATACTCACCATACAGAGGTGCTAGTACTCAAAACCTCCTCAAAAAGACCCTTGCTTATTGTGTACCATACCACTGTCACATATGGTATACAAATCTAGCAGAATTTCAAATTCTGGTTCAAATACCAACAAATTCTGGTTCAAATACCAACAAAGCCTGAATGTGCATGCTGTATTTTTATCACATCACTTTCAATTCTGTCGGCTGTCTTCAGACTGGATCTCCCAAAAACCATCAATAAACCAAGTTCACAACTGAAAAGCGGGCTGTTCATACATAAATGATGCCTAGAAATCAAGTTTATTCAGCATAGAATTCCTGGTTCAGTAGCACAATATAATAAACAACTGAGGCTTCCATTCCCTAACACAACCATCTGGTCCATGTGGATCAAAAATTGTGGGTTTTTTTTTACACTTCTTCACAACTCTGCAGCCAGAATTCTGTTATGAAGGATACCGTGTTAGATATTCTCTAATGCAGATAAATGTTTCTGCATTAACTCAAAAGTCAATTCAAAGTACCGGTATGTAATTCTAAAATTAGACTGTCATATGATGGGTGAGATAATTATGACTTTTTATTAACCATTAAGGCATATCATAATACCATTTATTGGAATTTCACTTTTGTTAATTCCAATAAGGTTTGTTCCCACAGCCATGAGATAAAGGGGAAAAAAGGCTAAGGAAAATAACAGAATTTTTTTCTATGGCTGACTTATGTTAATCTACTTACTTTTCAGGATTTTAAAATAAACACTTGAAACTCTTGAGGGGATTTATTTCTTTGTATTTACAGAAGATCTCACAACATTGAATTGCTATGGAAACAAACTGGTTTTACCGTTCAGGAGAAAAAGACACACCAACACAGCAGGGAAAAATTAAAACATTTGCTTACTCATGAGCAAATGTTACCATATAGCTCAGTTTCACTTTCCATAGTGTTGAGTATATTTATCAACTTGAAGGGAGAGACTTCTCAAATGTTTGGGGGGCTGCTTTCATCAGATCAGGACCATTCTATTGGAATTGCATCCCTCTCGGCCTTCCCTTTCCAATGGACCAAGGCACAGTTGCCTACTCGTGAGTAACTGTGCTCAATTTCATTTTCTCAATTTCATTTCCATTTTCCTTCTGAGCCTGCTCAGAAGACTGTACGGCCAGTTAGAGCACTCCAAGTGTATCAGGGCTTTAGAAATACAGTCAGAAGCACTTGATACAACAAGCCACAGAGGCTCTGCAGCCACTTCAATAGATATTTGGCAGTGTTATTTTATTAAGTGAACAGGATTTCACATTTTGTCATTTTGTAAGTCCAATTTCACATTATGGTGGTGTTGTGTCATAACCACAATTTTACCTGCTCCTACTTATAGAGATTATATATTTGTTTTTTCAATTATTATATACTATATATGATATTATAAGTAGGGCCAGATTTAGATTTGATTAAGCCCTAAGCTATTGAAGGTAATGGGGCCGTTGATATGCCTAGCTGTCCTTTGTCAATAACAAATTGTAGCTTTTTTTGTGTTGAATATATGCTATATGGTAATTTATGGATCTACCGGTAATAGATATCTAGAGCTATTTGCACATAACAAGATTATTTCTACATCCAGATTTTTCCCTTTAAATTTTTTGGGGGCTCCCAACAGAGTGGGACCCTAAGTTACAGCTTGTTTAGATTATACATAAATCTGGCACTGATTATAATGCTGCAATCCTAAACTTCAGTTAGGTCAGCCTAAGTCACAGCATAAGTCCTCTGTGACTTGGGGGTGTCACCAAAGTGCCATAAGACACTTGTGCACCACACCTGGAAGAGGGTTAAGTCAGTGCACAGACATGCACATGCCTCCATACATCACCACAGGAATGGGAAGATTGATTAGTTGTTCTGGCGTAGGTTAGGATTGCACAATTAGACTAGTATATGTTACCCCTTACAAAAGGCACAGTATTCCTGCAGGGTTGAAGGCATTTTATTTCAGTGAGCATTTTAGGGTTTGAGATGAATTGTTTTTTTTTCCCTGCTACTGGTAGTGTTATGGTTTTTCTGACTGTAATACTGTTTTGCCTGTCTAATTATCTAACGTTGTTGTTAGACCTTTGCCTGTCTAACCATATCCTACGATGTCCCTGGGGCACCTGTCTTGTCCATCTTTTGGGATTCTTTTCAGCCAGTAGAACCTGAGGATGTGGACAGGATTCTCTGTAGTGTGAGACCATCTGCTTGCCTGCTGGACCATTGCCCAGCCTGGCTAATCAGACTGACCCGGGATGGACTGGCCGAATGGACAGGGAGGGTGGTGAACTCCTCTCTGAGGGAGGGGTGTTGCCTTCTGCATTAAAGCAGGCAGTGGTTCGCCCCCTCCTGAATAAACCCTCCCTGGACCCTAAAAACTTAAACAAATATCGGCCAGTCTCAAACATCCCATTTCTGGGCAAAGTGGTCAAGGGGGTGGTGGCGTCCCAGCTTCAGAGAGTCCTGGATGAAGCTGATTATCTGCATCCCTTCCAATCTGGCTTCAGGCCAGGGTTTGGGAAAGAGACTGCCTTGGTTGATGACCTATACCAGGGAATGGACAGGGGAGTGTGTCCCTGTTGGTCTTGCTGGACCTCTCAGCGGCCTTCAACACCATCGACCATGGTGTCCTTTTGGGCCGGTAGGCTGGGTTGGGGATTGGAGGCACTGTTTTGCAGTGGTTCCGCCCCTTCCTGGCTGACAGGTCCCAGAAGGTGGTGCTGGGGGATGTTTGCTCAGCACCCTGGCCTCTCCGGTGTGGGGTGCCACAAGGTTCCATTCTATCCCCCATGCTATTTAACATCTACATGAAGCCGCTGGGAGAATTCATCCGGAGGTTTGGAGTGAGGTGTCATCAGTATGCTGATGACACCCAGCTCTATCTCTCCTTTCCTCCTGAGTCTAAGGAGACGGTTGAAGTCCTGAATCGTTGTCTGGAGGCAGTGGTGGGACTGGATGAGGGTGAACAAGAAGAGGTTCTCCTGGTCCGGAAGTCCTCGACTCGGGTATTGGAATATCATCCCATTCTGGATGGGGTTGCACTCCCTTTGAAGGAGCAGGTTCGCAGCTTGGGGTTCTCCTGGATTCGCAGCTGCTCCTGTAGTCCCAGGTGGCGGCTGTGGCCAGGGGAGCTTTTGCTCAGCTTCGGCTGATCCGGCAGCTGCAACCATACCTGAGTTGCTTGGATCTGGCCACGGTGACCCATGCCCTAGTGACATCTAGACTAGATTATTGTAACGCGCTCTACGTGGGGCTGCCTCTGAAGACGGTCCGGAAACTTCAACTAGTCCAGAATGCGGCGGCCCGTGTGGTTGCTGAGGCTTGTTGGTTCGACTCTGTCGGGCCACTGCTTCAGCGACTACACTGGCTGCCCATTCATTTCCGGGCTGAATTCAAAGTGCTGGTCCTGACCCTTAAAGCCCTAAACGGCTCGGGTCCAGGGTATCTGAGGGACCGCCTTCTTCTGTACAATCCGTCCATCACCTAAGGTAATCTGAGGGGACCCTACTGACTGTGCCGCCACTAAGAGATGTGTGAGATAGGGCCTTCTCAGTGGTGGCAACCCGGCTTTGGAACTCCCTCCCCTTAGAACTGAGGAAGGCTTCCTCAATACAGAGTTTCAGGCAGAGCCTGAAAACCTTTTATTTTAAAAAAGGTTTTTAAATGGGGCAGAGGTTGGAGGCAGTTTTTATTTTTTATTGTTCTATTTTATTGTTTTTAACAGATTTTTTAGTCTGTTTTAATTGTGCTCAGTTTTAATCTAATTGTATTTTATTTGTATTTTAATTATGTTTTAATCTATATTTATAAGTCTATTTTAATGGTGTTTTATCTTTCTGATGTTAGCCGCCTTGAGCTCCCTCTTGCAGGTGAGGAAAGGCGGGATATAAATTAATTAAATAAATAAATAAATAAAATAAATTATGAAGGCTTGCTTTTAGTAGCTTATATTGTTAATTTATATTCTGCTGTATGGTAATTCTTTTGATTACTTGTGTTATGGGTGATAGTGTTTTATTGAATCTGTTAGTGGACTTGAGCTCTAACAAGGTGGGATAAAAATATTTTAAGGAAATAAATAAAATATGTTTAGGTTCTACTACATGGTTTTTTGAGTAAGTTAACAGCACAAACCTACACATTAGCAATCAGCAGTAAGTCACAGTGTGTTCAGTGTGGGAACCTAGCTGGACTGTCCCAGGAGTCTGACGTCAGGCTGTTGCCTTCCCACTGAAGTGGTGCCTATTTATCTACCTGCATTTGCATGCCTTCGAACTGCTAGGTTAGCAGCAGCTGGGGCAAGTGACGGGAACTCACTCCGTTGTGCAGCACTCAGCTCTTGAACTGTGGACCTGCCAATCTTCAGGTTGACGGGCACCATTGCCTTTAACCAATGAGCCACTGCATTCCCTTAGTAGCAAGACTACCATTTTGCATCAAATATTCCTATTACATTATGGAATTTAATGAAGGAGGCAGAAGTTCCAGTGGAAAATCAATTGCAAAAGCATTTTACAAGAAGTCCGTAAGTGTTACTTTGTTGCTTCCCCTTAAGTACAGCAAGAAGGAAGGAAGGAAGAAAGCAAGCAAGGCATGGTGTAACTGGACATTGCAACACCACCGCAGCTGATTTAAGATGAATTGCTTATGATATTTTTGTCTTTCACAAAAAAGATACCTCACCAGGCTCCAATGTTGGGAGAAACTACCCCACCACACCAGCCATGACAATTTCGTGATTCAATCCAAACGAAGACTCCAGTTGAGAACCTCTTTTTACCCAATCTTTTTAACTTATTGAGATTCACATTATTTAACTATGAATGTGTTCATTTGTTTGATGTGTGTTTACAGATGTGCATTTGAAGCAATGAGAACATCAGCCAGTGAACTGTTAGCTGGACAAAATTCCTAAAGGATTAGATTAGTTTAATGCAGCCAACACTCTTTCACATTCTAACAATATATCTTGATAATGTTATCACGTCATTACTATATTTAAGATGGTAATATTCCAATAACACTAGAAAATGGCTTCCAGGAATAAGTTCCAACATCAACAATTATTTACTTTATTGGCCCTCTTATTTGTTTCTATCTGTCCCAATAGCTGGATAAATCAAATAATTTATGTCATGGAGTGTCCAATCCTAAATTGCACTGGAAAAGGGAGGCTGGTCCTGCCCTGTATCCAGTGTGAGGTTGGTACTGAAAGCAGCTCAGACTGGGGCAAGAGGAAAAAGAAATACCCCTTACCCTAAGTAGAGTCACAACAGATCCAATGGGTCTACTCAGATCTGTGCCATAGAAAGACATGGTGCAGATCCAAGCATCCTAGGGGTGTGCATTGCTGACTGGGGACAGGGTGCCAGATCCTGGCCCAGCTCCTACAATCCTGAAGTCTGCCCTCGCCAGCTTGAAATCTCATTAGAAATTTGCAATGGACCTCTGGAGCCCACTCCAGAGGGCTCAAACACCCAATTTTTAGGGCAGAAGTGATTACCCAGAGTGACTTTCTGATCAGATTTGTAGGAAAGATAAGAGGCAGCAGAGCAAAAGGAAAATCACAAAACACAATAGGGAATTTTTTTGCTATAGAGTGATCTGAGGTTTGGAGACCACCGTTCTAGACACAGTACTTTCTCATATTATGCTTTCCATTAATTTATATTATGCTTTCCATTATGCTTTCCATGAATTATGCTTTCCATTAATTTATCAGGAATTATGATGTTAAGTTGTTGTGTAGACTCCTTTGGAAAGCAGAGGCTTAACCCTGGGAAGGAAACAATTGTTCAATTACCTGGAGAAGACCTCTGGGACTACCCTCCTTGAAGGGTTGGCGATGTATCTCGAAACTGTATCTCTAAAGCCTCTGTCAAAGACTCACATTTTTCAGCATTCCAAGGAACGGTTAAATAAATGATTTCCCATATACCTTTGCTTTGTGGGAAGGGGAGACTACGTTTAGTGGTGGAAAAGGCTAAGGAGAAAGATCATCAGTGCTCCAAATTTTCCTCCCGGTGCTATAATCAGCAGGTGCACAAAAAATCTGTTACGAAATGTATATTCTATAGGAAATTTCTGTTGCCTTGGTGATGTACAAGGCATTTTTCTTTCTTTTCAGCGGAGTTCAGGGTGTTCAAATGCATTCATGTTCCCGGGGAATGAGAGATAAATTAAAGGGATAGATGGAATGGTGATGAGCTGTGAAAGCTTTCGGGACAAATTGTTCTTAGCCTCCCAACAAGAAGAATAATTTGCAGATTGGACAGCTGTACAGCCAGAATAATACTTCAAAGCTTTACAGGAATAAGAGAGGTGGATCAATTTTGGTTTGTGGTTCTTTTAATGAAAAATGTAGGAATTTTGAAATGTAGAATTATGTGTCTGCTAAGAAACCAGCACTTCTAATAAAATGCACATTATTAAAATTCATACGAGTTAGTCCTATAAACACACATATTATTCATGGAAGACACAATATTCCATGGGGTGTTCATAAAGATTGTTTGATGCTGTTGGGATCCAGAGAGTTCTACTGTTTGGATGATGATGAAATAATAGTAGAAGAAAATGCACTTGAATGAAGAAATTACAAGGGAACTGCAAAGGGAGCCACTTACTAGAAATATTATTTGTTTAGGTACATATCAGGTTGCTTTTGCAGAGCATGAGAAGAATTTTCTGTCTTTCCTTCCCCATGCTGGAACAGCAACACCAAAAATGGCCATGTTGGATCCAGCCAGGGTGGGGAATCAGGAGCCTATAGAGATGTAATGGGATTTAAACCCCTTTTCTTCTCTTTAGGCCTCCTGCTATGCAGTGCTTTTCTGCACACCTGCACCAGAAAAACTGCAGGTAAAAGTCAAACTAAAGGGGCTGGGAGGCTGCAGATAAAGGGAATAAAATCTGGCAAATATGATTGCTACCAGATCCAACCCCTCTCTCCCTGTTTCACCTCCTCCCATGTTCCCACTACTGCCTTACCTGCTCTAATGGGTGTTTCGAGCACCTCTGACCCACTTCCCTATCATCTCACCTCCGTGCCTTGAAAGAAATCAGAACAATTTCTTCGTGCCTTAGGCTGCAATCCTAAACACACTTTCCTGTGAATAAGACCCATTGAACACATTGACTTACTTCTGAGTAGACCTGATTGTGCTCTCTATCCTTATTACCTCCAAGAATGAGACCTCAATGTGTAAAACACAGCACAGTCCACTGCCTGTCTACTCAGAACTAAGCCCAATTGATTTCACCCCACTTCCCTTAGCAAGAACACAGAATTTGGAGCCTTTCTGAGCTTCAAAGAAGGAATTCATAGCAGAGGGAAAATGCAGCTTATAAATTTTTAAACCATACCATTCAAAATCTGTGCAAGTACAACCTTCAGAGACCTTCTCAACAGAAGGCAAAGCTGAATGTGGCTTCATGACCTAATAAGCAAACTAGCTCTTGGCAACAAATCACCTCTGGAGACCAGTTGCAGAGTTCCAATTCCCTCCAAACACTTTCCTAAGGGGACCCATAGATGCCCACTTTTTGGTATTTGTAAGGTCAGGTTTTCCTGATACAGAAGACTTTTTAGGAAGTAAAGGCTACACTTCTAACCCTGCTTTCCTGGGAGGAAATACTATTGGGAATTGCTTCTGAGTAGATGTTCTTAGGATCGCACTGTAGTTGTGCACTTTAATGTGATTTGTATATTTCCTTGCTGACATTTATTTGGCTATGGAAACTATCATCAGGGGCTGACACCCAAAGATTATTTAGCTGGCTATTTCAAATTTATACTGTAAAAGTCAGCATTTCTTCACTCTGCAGCTCATAGCTACCTATACCTTTCCTTCCTGACAGTTCTCTCTCCCTTACCTTATCTTCTCAGATTCTGGCTTCTTCTCCTCTTTCTCTTCTTTCTTCACCCTCACAACCTTCTGATCTTCAGCCTCGGTTTCTTTTCCTAGGACCTGCTCATCTGCCTACCATGTCTTTTCCAGTGGTATAGCTGGAAGGCGGAGCGGGGGGGGGGTGTAACCCTGGGTACCTTGTCTTGACCGGATACCCTCAAGTCCAAATCTCTCTAACCCTACAATCCAGAGTAACTACAGGAGTACGTAAGAGACATTACGTGTACCCGTAGTTACTGCAGCACCCAGTGAAAACCTATGGGAAATTCATATTACAATCCAGAGCAAATTGTTCTTACACCGGAGCAAGGACTTCCCATAGTTACTCTGGATTGTGCCGTAAGTCCAAACAGCTCAGCCAGTGACAAACCAAAGGCTTTTCTGAGTTTCCAGCTCCCAGTATCGTAAGAACATAAGAACACCTGGATGAGGTCAAAGGCCCATCTAGTCCTGCTTCCTGCATCAGAAGCTTCATCAACACAGTTACCATAAAATTTCTTAATTCAGTATAATTAAAATGTTATTTGATTGTAAATGTGTTTGTGATTACTGCTAAGTGGGTATTAAAGACTGCTTTGACTTTAGAAGCAGGATTTCACTACAGACAAAATAAAATAAACTCTTGGATATTTGATGGTACGTTATGGGCTCATTATTTGCTCTAACGTATTTGATATGAAATATATAGAGCAATCTGGAATGCTTGAATAATATTATGTCAGCTTTGTGGAAGCAGCTGAAAAATGGGTCATGTAGCATAAGAACATCCAGACAAGTCACTCAGCTGGAAAATGGAAAGAATGGAAACAATTAGGGCCCTACAGGCAAGGATAGGCCTGGTGTTGGGTAGCCGTCTCACAAGCATTGCAATCATTACAGGACATTAAGGGCTAGGATGAATTCATTTCTATACCTCAAAACAAGTCTAATAATACTGACAGAGATTAACTAAGATATGTGCCTTCAGGAACCATCCCACTGGATATCTAGAATACTTCTGAAACCATTCTATTTTGTTTAAAATAGGTCAAGGAGATTTTGGTGTGTGAACTCACTGTGCCAATTAGGCAAGTGAAACAAACAAGGAGGTCTTCTAGCTAAAGCAAGGAGATATGTTGAGTAGCATTTTAATGTGCCCTCTCTGAAGATTAAACCTGGAACCATCTGAATGTATCACTGAAATACAGCTTGCTCCACTGAGACATGACCCTTTTCTAATATTTGAGCAATCAAATAGCGGCTCTCTTACTTGTAACCTTCTCTTTAGAAATGTCAGAATGTTACAGTAAAGATGGCAATTCAGAGAACTTTGCCCACACGATCCCCATCTTCTTCTGATCTCCTGCCCTGTTCAACCCCCACCTCACTTTCCCCTCCCTTGTTCAGCCCCTTGTTCTGTTTTGGTGGTCTTCAGTTGCTCGATCAGCACTTGCAGGTAAGCTCACACCTTCCCGCTGGCGTGCCAGCACCCAGAACTACTGCAAAATGCTTTATGACACATTTGTGGCAGTCTATGGCTGCAATTCTTAGGACAGAATAAGCCCCAGCACAAGACCCATGCTGGGCTGGGAATGTCACAAAAGTGGTATATACATTAGTGGTATACACTGGTTTGACTGGTGCAAGCCTTGAATGGGACTCAGCTGTTTGGAACAAGCTGTATATGTCCCTCTGTTGAGGTATTTTCAGTGCAGCATCTTTTAATATCCAATTATTGCAGTTCTGTATCAGATCGTTGGCATTTTAGGATGTCTTGAATATACCCCACAAGGATGAGGAAATGTAGGACACAAACACTGTATTTTAAGTAAATATACTGTAGAATATCCAAGCCCATCGTCTTTACTATTACTTGAATACCACTTGCCCTACAATCCAGAGTAACTACAGGAGCACATAAGAGACATTACGTGCACCCGTAGTTATGGCATCACCTACTGAAAACCTATGGGAAATTCATATTGCAATCCAGAGTAAATTGTTCTTACACCGGAGCAAGGAAGTTATTTTGGATTGCACCCTTAGCCTCCCTTCACAGATAGGTAGTCTTACACTCAACTTTCTCTCTAAAATGCTTGAGTGTTACTGACTTCCTCAAATTCCAAGGTGTAGAAACATCAAAGTTATCCTGTTCTTTCACCACCATATTAAAAATATGGAACATTAATAAAATGTCAACTTCTTGAAACTCAGGATTCTAAACAGTAACCAAAACTCAAGACAAGGTTACCAATTATCTTCCTTTCCAATGTTCTCTTGCACCAAATACTTAGCATCATAATCCACCATTTCAAATATTTTAAATGCTTGAGAGTCAAGATTGTTGAATGGTGATAGAAGCATGGAGTTTTGTACTCTTTCAGTGCTCTGTGCTGTATATCTGTACATATATTGATGAAAAATGTCAGAGGCCAGCAGGCACCCCATAGGTAAAGGTGAAAAAGAGCAAGAGAATGCAATTCTCATTATATTTATGCAAGTACAAGTATAACCTAATTATATGATATATAATTAGTTAGTCTTATAAATACCTGTAGTAAGTCTTATATAGTTACAGCACAATCCAGAGTAACTAAGGGAGCTGTTACGTCGACATAAGAGACATTTATGTCTATATAGTTACAGTGCCACCTATGGGAAACCTATGGGAAATGCATAGAGCAACCCAGAGTAAATATTTCTTATGTTAACGTAAGAGCTCCTGCAGTTACTCTGGATTGTGCTGCCTGTCTTTTATTTATATATAGGCCATGGGCCTATGCTTCTTAGAGGGCTCATTTGATTGACTCAACCCTTGTCTCTTCAATGACGGTGGCTGTGGTAGCTGGTAATGCTCTATTAAGAGGTGAGAGGAAAGCATCATGGGGAAATCCCCACCAACCTGACACCAACACTGAGTAAATTACCAGTAATTGAGTTTAGCTGAGATTTAAACAGGGCTTTGCCCCTTGTCACATAGGTGTTTCACCATCACAAAGTTCGTAGACCTTAATGCTGGAGTTCCATGCAAATCTTAACATTTTAAGACATCAGTCAGGTAAAAGCAGTGAATACCATTTTCAGTGGTCTCCATCATTATACAGCGATGCCTCACGTAACAAATTTAATTCATTCTGGAGGCATGCTTGTTACATGAAACGTTCCTTATGTGAAGCGGATTTTCCCATAGGAAATGATGGAAACTCAGACAATTGGTTCCACAACCCCAAAAATATTCATATAAAAATATTAACTGGATGTAAAAATGATGACAGAACACGGATTGAATTCAAAACATGCATTCACTGTGCATGATCTTATGAAGTCTACTTAGGCTGCAGTCCTAAAGACACTTTCCTGGGAGTAAGACCCATTTAACACAATGGGGCTTACTTCTGGGTAGACATGGTTAGGAGGCTGCAATCCAAGACACCTTCAAAGTGTCTCCCACTTTCTCCTTCTCTCCATCCTGAGCCTCTCTCTCCCCTGCTCCCTTCTGGCTAGCCCTGAGCTGCTTCTCCCTTCTCCACTGCTCTTCTCTCCCTCTGCCTAGCAGACATCCGCCCACAGGAGGAACAGCATGGAAGTGTTGTTTTCACTATGGGCAGGTGTGCTAGGCAGCCCTGATGCTTTTTAAACAGGCTGCCGGCCAGCGCGTCTGCCCCAACTGTCAACGAATGTGTTCTTTACGTGAAGCACAGTTTGTTACATGAAGCAGAATCCTAGAGAAATTTTTGTTTGTTACGTGAAACATACTTTACGTGAGGTGCCACTGTATAACCTTTATCCCAGCTAAAACTATGTAACTAAGGGCACAATCCAGAGAAAGGGCACTGAGGAGAAACCTAGCTGGGCTGCCCCAACTATTCTGTATCCAGAGCAGAGAGTTATGCTGCATCCAGAGGGTCAAGAAGCCTGGGCTGCCCTAGCTGCTCCAGAGCATGCTCAGTAGGCACCAAGTCAGTAGCACCTGGGGAAGAGGGCTTGCTCCCAAGGAGACCCCCCCCCCCTCAGATCACACTGAACAAGGAACAGCTGTGGTGCCTGAATTATAAGGAGTCCCTGATGAAACTGCTAGGATAGTCTACAGTGAATACAAGGGGCTTCTTGGAGTGGCCTGCTGTATCCACTGGTTAGTGGGCTGCTGTAGTTGTGCCACATCCTGAAGTTGAGAGGCAGGGTTTGCAGCTAGGCTGGCCAAGAACTCAGATTTTTGTTCAACACTGCCATTCTTACTCTGCCTTATCATGTACCCCTCTGAGTCTATTCATTACTATACCTGCTCCTGTGGTGGTATAACTCTGAGGAGCTGGAAGAGAGCATTTCTGCCCTGGAAACAGGCTCTGGATACTGCTCTGCCCTGGGCAATGCTGAAAATGCCCTCAACATGCCTCTCCTGAACTGCCTAGGCTGCCCCAGTTAGAGCAGCCCAGGTCCACCTGTCTTGGGGCAGCCTCAAGCCTTTTCCAGAGTAACTAGGATGGAGCATCTTGCAGTTGGGTCAGCCCAGTGATAGATAGGGTAACCCAGGTGCAGTTCTCGATTGTGCCCTAAAATGTTTCCATTCTGAGTTGGCTAAGACATGATCAATAAATTGTTTTTGCTAGCAGTGTTGCATTGAAATGGCTGCAATTGTTTTTACTTACACTCTGAGAATAAAATTCCTTGTGCTTGTCCACATTAAATCTCAGTAGCAGTCCAAAGGACTGAACAATTGCTTTGATTTTTGGCTTGCTGCTACCATAGATAGCATTATTCTCACCAGAACTTAACTTGAAATGTAAACTATTAGGATGTAATATTTAGTAAGGATGCAACCCAAGCAGTCCCATTAGGGAATAAATAGACCGCAGTAGTTCTTCCCTGTAAAGATGTACAGAATTGGAACACAAGACGTTCCCGCAACACACTGGTCTCTTCAGAAATCAGCTATCTCAGCAAGATTATTTCATTCATTCACAGTGTTTTTGCTTCATTATTATACAGGAAGAAGGGAATGTTAATCCCTGTAGCTTCCCTAAGTCTCAAGAACATTTGATCTTTTTGACATGAAGATACAGTATATTAAAAATATAATTTCTCATTAACATTTCTGTAGCATGTGATAGTAAAAAAGCAGCTTTGAAAAAGATCATTTACCTTCACAAATTATATCCTCAGCTTCACCAAGAACAGCCAGATCTAGATCTTCCTCATCAAGCTGCATCATGGCCATGAGTTAAACAGCAACCGAACTGAACTCTAAAGAAGCTTTCAGTGCCACACCAAGCTGTTTCCTTACACAGACTTCCTGAACATCTTAGCAGTGACAGCAGCAGGTTCCGCATCTGCACTTGAGTAACACAGCCTCATTTACATGAATGTGATAGTTGAACTTTTTTATTCTCTCCTCCCATTTATAGCTTTTGAGACTCTCGCAATGTCTTACTGTTCAGAAGGAAGAGAACAGATTGGAAGGGCACGGTAAGGGTGCATTCCTAACCTAGGCCAGCACAACTCATCAGTCTTCCCATTCCTGTACTGATGTATGGAGGCAAGAGCATGTCTGTGAACTGGCCTAAACCTCTCCCAAGAGTGGCACAGAAGTGTCTTACGGCACTTTTGTGACAAACCCAGGTCAGCAGAGGATTTATGTTAGAGCTTAGGCTGGCCTAATTGGAGTTTAGGATTGCAACTTTAAAGCCTAATGTATACCTGGGGATTTAAGTCACAGAATGCCAGTTCTAAAAGGAAACTAGAATTTCTGCTCTGAAGGGCAGTCCTACAGGCAATAAGAATCAACATTCAGGATCAGATTCCTTCTAGTCCAAGGGTGTCAAACATTAGCCCAATGAGCCAGGTGCAGCCCCCAGAAGTGCTATATGAGGCCCATGCAATAGCTGAGCTTTCCCAACACTATAAACAGTAGCCAGGGAAGAATTCCTACACTCAGGGCTTGGTGGAAGGGCTGCCAGTGTCCTACCTGAGATATTATTTCTTCAGAGACAAATACTTGCCTTTCCTGCATTCATCAGAAATCCCACCTCTGTGCTTTTTAAAGGTCCCATGGTAAGGATCAAAGGCAGGAAAAGCCTGTCCAGTGGTGAGTGCCTCACATAACCATTCCAGAAGCATGCTTATTAAGTGAAACACACTTTATGTGAAACGAATTTTCCCATAGGAAATAATGGAAACTCAGATGATTGGTTCCAGAATCCAAAAAATATTCATATAAAAATATTAACGGGATGTAAAAATGATGACAAAATACTGGAATTGAATTCAAAGCATGCATTCAATGTGCATGATCCTAAGAAGTCAACTCAGGCTGCAATCCTAAAGAAACTTTCCTGGGAGTAAGCCCCATTTAACAAAATGGGGCTTTCTTCTGGTTACACATGGTTAGGAGGCTGCAATTAAAGACACCTTCCTGGGCGTAAGACCCATTTAACATAATGGTGCTAACTTCTGGGTAGACATGGTTAGGAGGCTGCAATCCAAGACACTTTCCAAGTGTCTCACCACTTTCTCCTTCTCTTCATCCTGAGCCTCTCTTTCCCCTGCTCCCTTTTGGCTATCCGTGAGCTGCTTCCCTCTTCTCCACTGCTGTTCTCTCCCTCTGCTTTGCGGACACCCTGCCACAGGAGGAACAGCGTAGAAGTGTTGTTTTCGCTATGGGCAGGCACGCTAGGCAGTCCTGACGCTTTTTAAAAGGGCTGCTGGCCAGTGCTTCTGCTCCAACTGCCAACAAGTGTGCTTGTTAAGTGAAGCAACACTTGTTATGTGAGGCAGAATCCTAGAGAAATTTTTGCTTGCTATGCACATCACTTGTTAAGCGAGGCACTTGTTAAGCAAGGTACCACTGTACTTCCTTCATTCTTGTGCTAAATCAGTGAGTCTTACTTAAAAATGTGGTATATGCATGACCATATAGAATGGAGGACTTAAGGTAGAGTGCCTCTAAAAATTGCATAGAAGAGGGGTGTGGGGGAACCAAAAGGCAAACCCCGGAAGAGGAATTGGCAGAAGATCTAATGTTCCTCGAAATGTCCTACGAGGAGGGGGACCCTGACTGCCATTATGGAGCTGTTGTATGGTGCCAGTCTCCGGGAACGAGAAGCAAGGGACCAAGTGACTGAGGAGCTATGGAACAGTGTGGAGGACCCAGAGGAGGTGGAGAGGTCTCTCAAGGAATATCAGGAGAAACAAGAGTAGTGGAGGAAGGCAGCAGAGGTCAGGGAGTGGTTAGCCAGAAGGAGGCCCAAGATGGCTCCAGGAGCAGGCCTGGGCCCATGAAGGGACCTGCTTGGTGGTGGAACTTCCCACCCACCCCCAGAGCTGAGGGATGGAAGCTCCCAAGAGGGAGGGGCCCATGGTATGGATAAAAGGAGAGGAACAGGCGGGTAATGACAAGGAGAGAGAGAGAGAGAGAGCTGTGTTAGTGCTTGTGCAACATTAAGGCCTCGCCTGCGAGGGAGACTTTGGATACTTACCTGCTAAATTGGACTTGTTATAAGGGACTTGTTATCAACTTACCTGTTGATATAAGAATATGTTGGCTGCTGCTCCCCGTTGGGAGAGAGTTATAACCACTTACCTATAACACGTTTTTTGGAACATATATAAGAAAAGTGCCTCCAATATGGACAGAAGTAAAGATATTGTTAACATTCCACACTTGTCTCCTTGGAATTATTTCGATGGAGTGTCTAATTCAATGTTAGCGGGAACTCCATGTGGCGGGACGCCATTCACGCACATCACGCAAATGGAGGCTCGTCACAAGGGGATTTAGCAGATTTAGCTCCACAAAGGATTTAAAAAGCAGCACCTGCTGAAATTTCCTCTTCTATGCAATGCTTAAAGGTTAGAGACACTCTGTCCTCCATTCTATATGGTCACCCTGGGTCTATGCATGTAGCCATTTAGCTCTTTTCCTGAAGAATGAGTTTTTTGTTGGCTCTTTCCTTCTTGTGGCACAGTTTTTTTCCCCCTTGGATTTAAACCTGTTTCCCTGTGCACTGCTTGCAAAGCACCACATCCGGATGCTTGTTCCCTTGACAGCCCTTGTTTCTTTTATTTGCTGGAATTAAAAGGCATCAAAAGGTTGTTTTCTTATAGAAAACAACTGTCACCTAAATGAGCACACAAACTAGCCTGGTGATGAATAATAATGACTCAACCTCCACTTCAAAGACCCCTCTGGAAAGCCTCTCTGATTGCCTCTTTTTTTACCAGTTAAATGGCAGGCTCACCTGCAACATAATCAACTTGTGAAGTGTCTGGTAAAAAAATATATGCCATAGAGGGAAATGAGATGTCTTCATTTGATAACTGTCTATTCGTTAATGCTGGTCTCTCGTTATTCTTGGTCTATTCATTTCATCAGAGATTGAAACCAAAATAGTACTCAGTTCTGTTTTGTATGTAACTCAAAGTGCTTCCTGTTTACTAGCTGCCGAGACTGAATGGGAGAAGTTTCTCTTCTCCCACACCTTTCTATTTATGGCAATCTTGTCCTTCTTTTCTATCATTTCAAGGGTGATATGAACTACCCTTGTACAGTCAGGCCATTAGTCCATCTCACAAAGGCAGGGCTGGATAAAGCTAGCATGATCAGAGTGGAAAAGGAAGTGTGGATGAGGGGAGAGTCCTTGTAGCATGTACTGTATAATAAAATGCTGCCCTGTCACATTGCCCCACATTTCATCCTCCCCCTGGCCCTCTGTTAACTCATGAAGAGCTTAACTGCTCCAGCATGTTCTGGTTTACTGTGGAGCCACAGGCTGGCACAAGCCTTTGCCCTTACACCTCAAAATCATGTCTTTGCAACATGTTTTCAACTATGCCACAACCACACCAGCCAATTGTGCTTTTTCAGTGTGCCATGTATGAAAAAGTTTGAAAATCACTGCCTCAGAAAATGGTGAGCAGATTTTTTTATAGGGCATGAAAAGAACTGCTGAGCTGGAAGATATCCATGGTGACTGGTATTTGCACAAGGCCTGCTTGGGAACTTATACAGTACTTGATGGGGCCAGGAGCTTTGGGGCAGGGCAGGTCTAGACAACACCAGAGGAGGTGGCCTCCAGCCCCTCCATCCAACACAAGGTGGCAAAAGGTCTCTTGCACAGACAGGTGGTGGAAAGGGGCAGAATGCTGGGATAGAGAGCATGATGCAAGTGGGACTTTTGTGAACTGCAGGACCAGCTAAAATGCCAGGGTGATAGATACATGGGTCGCTATAGTTTGTCCTTTGAAAAATTTGATCCTGGTGCTAAAAAGTTTGAGAACTGCTGCACTACCACATTGCCAACTAAGGGGGAAGCCTCTGGCACTCTAGTTCCAATGTCAGAAGGTCTTGGGCTGGCACTGTCAACATGTAACATTTACCTGGAGAATTTGAGGGAACAGAATACATACTGTCAATAAAAAGAATTCTGTGATGGTAAAACTGATCCACATCTGCAATTCTAAGCACAAATAGCAGAGACTAGATTCTTTTGAAATAAATGGCACTAACTTGCTCCACTTATATATTATATGGTTGGCTACTGTGGGATGTAAAATGCTGCATGAAATGGACATTCGGGTTAATCCCAGAGAGCTTTAAAAATTGTCAAAGGATTTGGCACAAAACAAGCTCTTTCATTTCTTCTGCCACTTTCTTAGCTGCACTGTAATTTTCTCTGCACAGCAGGAGATCTGTTTTGAGGACTGGGCTAGTAACAGCCTGAGTACCACAAAAACATCATGAGACACTTAAGACTCAAGCTACATGTTCTTAACTGCTAAAGAGCTCACTGGTTCTGCTTTTTGCTCCTCTGCAAACTGCATACTGCCCTGAGGGCATTGCCAGTTTAGGATAGCACAACTCATTCCTCTCCCTGTTCTTGTTGCGGCGAGGACAGTCTAATGCAGCGTTTCTCAAAGTGGGGGTCGGGACCCCTTTGGGAACCCTGGAGCCTGGAGCTTTCCTGGGGGCTGCCTAAAGACCCCTGGTGCAGGGGGGCCAGGTCAGGCTTGCCAGGCCTCTGGCTGTAGCAGCGAGCGCACTGGGGCTTCCTTAAAGTCTGCCTCAGGGACTTCTGACTGCTAGGGGGGCTTCCCCCAGGCGTGCAAGCCATCCGCCCAGATTCTATGGGGGGCTTCCCTGTAGGTGCGCGTGCCGCCTGCCCAGATAGCATGGGAGGGGGCTTCCTTCCAGGCGCGCATGCGCTGCCCGCCCAGATCATGTGGGAGGGGAGGGGAGCAAAATTACAGTTATAAAGTAGCAACGAAAGTAATTTTATGGTTGAGGGTCCCCACAGCATGAGGAAGTTATAAAGGGGTCATGGCATTAGGAAGACTGAGAACCACTGGTCTAACGCATGTCTCTGCACTGGCCTCACATCACATTTGCAACACCCTCTGGGCGGTACAGGACTTGTGCTAGCCTAACTGTGTGTGTTAGGATTGCAGCCTGGAAAAGCTATAAGGAGGCATAGTTCTAAAAACAGGAAGAAGACCTGCTAATTGCTTTTTTGCACCTGTGCAACAACACACCTGAATTAGGTTCTTAGACCTGATGAATCTCGGATGGTAACAGATGCCATAGATGTGATGCTACAATTGAAAACGCAACAGTCCATTCAATTTAACCTCCAATGAAGGTGACACCTGCAAAAGAGACTTGTTATTGGACCTCAGTGAAAGAGCAGAGGTCATATGGGAATAGGTGTTCCCTCAAGATACCAGAGCTAGGATGTACAGGATTTCAGAGATAAGAAACAGCATAATAAATTTAGCTCAGAAACAAATTGATAACCAGTGAAGCTCTTACACTATTGGAGGTATTCCCAGCAGCTAATACCTATCGCCATTCTAGCTGTTGAATTCTGGGCCATCTGGTTTGAATTGCTGTCAAGGGCAGCCATGAGTTGCACAGTACCGTAGCCCAACAAAGAGGCTATTGGGTTATGAACAGGAGAAGCAAAGCGTTTTTTCTGGGCCTGCATTACTAGCCAAAACTAGTATTGTGCATTTGAGTACAGCTTCTACCTGAAAACCAAGAAGTGGGCACAGATCCAGGAGGAGGTAACCAAATCTGGAACAGGTGACTCTATCACACCTTCAGCTTTGGAGTCACCCACTATGAGTAACTCTATCTTGTCTGATTTAAATTTGTTCATTCCAGCCAGTTTGTTCATTACCAACACAGTCATTCAAGGTCATATATGGTTCAGATGGAAAGGAGAAGCAGGGCTGGGTGCCATTGGTACAGTGATGACCATCCATTTACCTCATGTAGCTGTTAAAGAGCATGGATACCAGGATAGATGCTAATGAGACCCCACAAGAAAGTTCTGAGGGGAAAGAACACTGCCCATCCTTACATACTAGAATCATCAGGTTAGGTGGGAGCTGAATAACAGTAAAACAATGCTCTGGGAGCTGGGCTACTCACCCATGAGGACAATGAAGTGGACATCTCAGGTGACAGATTAGTGGGAAGGCCTGTATATTCATGTCTATAGTGGGCCTTGGTAATCAGCAGGCCAGGGTTCGAGACCCGGGTCAGCCCCACAAGACAGGGTGAGCTTCTGTCCTTAGCCCAGCTCTGTGATGCCAGCTGGATCCAATCGTATTTGCTCTGCCTTTCCATTGGACTAATTCAGTGGCATGGAGAGGGGGGATTTGCTGCTTGGGGAACAGCCTATCCTCCATAACAATCTAACCCAGGCTTTCGTGCTTCACATGCAGCATATGCAGAGCACGATACCATAGTCTTCCAAGACTGACGGAGGCCTGAGGCCTGAGTGGGCAGGCCTATATCTGCTTGACTAGTTTCCACTTCAGAGGATGGAAAATAAGACAAAATGTGGAGGTGACTAGAGTGCTGAGTGATGGAGCATAAAGTGTTTAGCTGGCCCTACCCAGAAGGCTGGGATATAAATGTCAGTGAAAATTATTGAGAGGTCTAGGGGAATCGACAATTCATGGTTTTCTATTTCTCTCACCAATAAGGCAATCAAACGAGGGTGATCAATGTGGTGTCTACTGTGTCTCTGGTGAGAAGCCAGATTGAAATTGGTCTAGATATACCAACACAGGATCTATTCAGTCATATTTAAAATGTAATGCATTATAATCCTTTACTAGCGAAATGTACCCATGTTGCGGGAGGAAAATACCCCTATGTGCCATCCCCCAATTACGCAGCACCCCTCATGCACAGCACCCCCCATGTGCAGCACCCCTCCCCCCACTCAACAACTCCCCTAGTGAACCAGGCACTGAGCACCAAACTGGCTGGATGCTGGTCAGTCTTCCATATTAAGTGTAGGACAAAAACATATTGCACCTCCTTTCATACCCCTAATGGTTAAATTTCTCAAAATCATTTCTTGGTGCGTGTTGATGTCACAGAAGGAACACCTTTCCCAAATTTCATGCTTCTTGAAATTGAAGCATGAGAACAACCCTCAGTCTGAGATTCTTCAATGGAAACGATAGGGAGGAAAGCATTGCTCCCCTTTTCAGCCCCTTTCCATTGGAATTTCCAAAAACTGGTTTTTAGTGGGTGCCTCTGTCATGGAAGGAACACCCTCCCCAAATTTCATGCTTCTAGGCCCAGCAGTTTTGGCTGGGCATTGATAATGAGTGAGTCAGTGAGTGAATCAGTCAGTGACTTTTCAGTTTTATATACCATATCTAGATTAACCCTACAATCCAGAGTAACTATGGGAGCACATAAGAGACTTTATGTGTACCCATAGTGGCTGCACTACGTAGTGAAAACCTATGGGAAATTCATACTGCAATCCAGAGCAAATTGTTCTTACACCGGAGCAAGGACTCCACGTAATTATTCTGGATTTGCGCCCTTAACCTTTCATTCAGTCTGCATTTCTTATGTCTTTATACTCTTTTCTCTGACATGAAATTCTTTATAATATACAATCTGAAATAAGGGGATTGAATACCTGTAGAGCAAGTAGTGTAATGATTTTGCAAGATTACACCTCCTAATCTCTGAAGTAATTCCATTCATTTCACTGACGCTAGCTTAGGGGTTGAAAGGTTTGCAGCTAACATATTTACTTGACTTCCAGGTAGCTCTTGTGCAAAACAGCCTTTCCTTCTACTTGGTACACCCAGTCCCAACTGTGTATAGTATTCTCCATATAATTTCAACAGTAAACTTTACTTCCGTTTTTCTGAGATAGAGGGCACATGGGAACGGAAGCTGTGGTGAGGAAAGCCTGACCACAAGGATACCCACCCAGTTTGCTTTCCACTCTGATAAAGTGTTCACACTGCAATACATATACAGGAAAGAGTGACTTCTAGGGTCATAGTATAGTTCCTAAAGTAGAATTGCTTCATTCTCCAAGGCCCGAGCAGCAAAATGGACTCTTACGGTATATACTGCAAAACTCTTGAAATGTGGGGAAACAAAGGGAAATTCAGAAATGCAGCAGTCTTTTTCAACATTTATTAAATTTGACATTAAAGAAGTACTACACAATTGCACCTCTTATTCTGAGACACTCTTTCCCCATAAGAACAGCACCACTGGGTCAGGCCAAAGGCCCATCCAACCCAATTTCCTATATCTTACAGTGGCCCACCAAATACTTCAGATAGCACACAAGATACCTGGATCTTAGTGCCCTCACCTACCTCTGGTATTCTGGGATAACCTACTTCTAAAATAAGGAGGTTGCACATACCCATCGTGGCTTGTAATGTGCGATAGATTTTTCACCATATCTTGTGGCAAGGATTTCCACACACTAAATACAGACTGAGTAAAGAAATATTTTCTTTTCTCAAGAATACAGTTCAAAATAAATAATTTTTTAGAATTTAAAAAAAAATATAATTCAAAATATTTTTTTAAAAATCTCAAGAATTCAAAATAAAGAAATATTTTTTCAGTACTCCTTGGGATACACTCCCAACACTCACACTAAAGTGAAATGTACTTTTGGCAAGTCAAAAGGCACATGAAAGTTAGTGATCATAGAAATGAACTGCTCAATCTTATGCTTTTCTATTCAGAAGGATGTTCTATTGTGTTGAGTGGGATTTTCTTCCCAGGAAAATGCTATAGGATTACAGCTGATACAGATTAAAAAAACCATTCTCATTATATATATGTACATTGTTCTCACTGAAATTCATTAGCTGCTAATGATAGAAAAGAAAATGTGCAATTATGTTCATATTTTCAAGATATGAGAGAGACCAATAATCAAGCTAGAAGAGCCCAATTATAACAGGACCAGACAAATTGCTTCTGGGGATCTGCAGGCTTTATGTTCGACACTACTGCACTAGCTAATATTTTACAATGTGATGATAAGACTTTGCAAGCAGAGGTGTTGCAGCTCTCTGGTTACCATTGGCTTATTGGGGGTGTCCAAACTTTCAATTTCAGGGCTTTAAGAATGGTGTAAAGGAAGAAATTTTAGCTAGTGCAGCTTGTAACCTCACACATCAGGTGTAGCTGCTGAAATTTCCACTTCTACACAATTGTTAAAGGTCCAGGAACACTAAAATTGAAAGTCTGGACACCCTGGTAGATGTTCTGATATCACACAGAAACTGAATTGCCTATTACTAAGCAACGAGGAGTTGAGGGGTATAAAGAAGACCTTATAAATGCTTAATATGTTATAGCAACAAAGCAGATCTCATAACCGACATATTAAGAGAATGTCACTCACAAAGTAATAGGACAAAATACTGCAGTATGGCTTATTCATAAAATGTCTTAGGGTGAAATGCAGGTACAATTTCAATGAGACTTAGAGCACAATCCTAACCATATCTACTCAAAAGTAAACCCCATTGTATTCAGTGGTTCTTATTCCCAGGAAAGTGTCTTTAGGATTGCAGCCTTAGAGCACAATCCTAACCTTGTCTACTAAAAAATAAGCCCCATTGTGTTCAATGAATCTTACTCCCAGGAAAATGACTTTAGGATTGTGGCCTTAGGATGCAATCCTAACCATGTCTACTCAAAATTAAGCCCTACTGTGTTCAATGGGTCTTTCTCCTAGGAAAGTGTCTTTAGGATTGCAGCCTAAGAGTGAAATCCAGGGTAACTATGGGGAGCCAAGTAAGAACAAGTTGCAATATGAATTTCCCATAGGTTTTCACTAGGTGGTGCAGTAACTATGGGTGCATGTAATGTCTCCTATGTGCTCCTGTAGTTACTCTGGATCGTGCCCTAAGACTTCCTAAGGATGCAATCCTAAAGACACTTCCTGGGAGTAAGCACCATTGAATTTAATGGCACTTACTTTAGAGTAGATAGGGTTAGGATTGCACCCTCATTGAAACTGTACCTGCATTTCACCAGAGATGGAGAAAAAAACAGAAGACCATACATAGTTAAGGAGTTAAAATACTCAGAGTGAAGCCACTTGGCACAGATTGACCTTGACCCCAACCGCGCATGCACACTAAGTTTTAACATCCTAGCTCACTTCCTCTCTTTACAACAGTGCTTGGAAGGAACTTATGTAGCGTGTGGTCGTTGCATTGACCATGACAGAGAAAGTTGAGCAGAGAATCTGCATCAAATTTTGCCAAAAGCTTAGCAATACCTGCACAGAGACCTAAACAAAGTTGCAGAAAATGTATGGAGAGGAGTGTACGAGCTGCACATGAGTGTACAAGAGGTTCAGATGTTTCCAAGATGGCCGACAAAATGTCGACAGTGATGAACATCTGGGAGACCCGTAACCAGCAGAATTGAGAAAAACATTGCAGATGTGCATGCAGCTGTGAGGGGAAATAATCAAATCATTATCCATGAGTTATCGGAGGATGTGCAGATTAATTACAGTTCAGTCCATTTTCACTGAAGATTTGGGTATGAGACGTGTGTCTGCCAAGTTTGTGCCAAAACTGCTTTCAGCTGACCAAAAAAAATCTTGGGTTTCAGTTGCACAAGATCTCCTTGATTGTGTCGAGAATGATGAAAACTTTTTGAAAACAGGTGATGAATCGTGTGTCTATGGCTATGACCCCAAAACCAAGCCTCAGTCTTTGCAGTCAATGACCCCAACCTCTCCAAGACAGAAGAAAGCATGAATGAGTCAAAGCAATGTGAAGACACTGTTGACCGTTTTCTTTGACTATAAGGGAATTGTTCATCATGAGTATGCTCCGTGTAGTCAGAAAGTAAACAAGGAGTACTACTGTGACGTGTTGTGGCGTTTGCGGGATGCTATTTGTCGGAAAAGGCCAGAATTGCATACATCCAGCGACTAGCAATTGCACCATGACAATGCACCTGCCCATTCAGCGCAGCTTGCACAGCAGTTTTTGGCCAAGCACAACATCCCCCTGGTTCAACAGCCACTGTAGTCCCCAGATCTCACCGCCTGCAACTTTTTCTGTTTTCCAAAAATCAGATCCCACTTGAAAGGACGAAGATTTCAGGAAATCCAAGGAAATCCATGTGAATGTGATGAGGCAGCTGCTGATTATCCCAGAAAAAGAATTCCAGGAATTCCAGAATTCCATTCCAGGAATGGAAACAGCACTGGATTAAATGTGTGACTTCCAATGGGGATTACTTTGAAGGAGATTACATGCCAAATTGTTGTGTTGTGGTTTTTTCTTTTTATAGCACCCGTCCTGATACTTATTGATCCTCGTATGTCTCACAAATATACACATACTCTAACTGCTTACTTATTCATACACAGCACTTTAGCACAATTGCCTCTTATTTCTGAAAATTCCCATCTAGGAGATTGCTGATTCCCTTAAAGGTCTATTAGCAGAGATTATTCTTATATTACATGCCTTTCAACAGCATATTAAGTGAAAGATGTGAATCAGAGAACTTACAACCAGTTGCTACGCAGATAATTTACAAGCTGTCAGAGTTGCAAAACCACAGGATAAGGATAAGGATTTGTAAACTGACGGGAAACCAGATCTTCTTTATAAAGCATGGATTTGACAGCAGAAGCCAATATGATCTAGAACACTTTTTATTCGTATTAGGCTGTTTCCACTGAAATTATGCCAATTTGGTCACTGTCCAAAATATGATTTTTTTTCTTCCACCTAACCTGTCTATGTAATAGCATTAGGAAAAGAAATTTTAAAAGATGACTAGATAATTACTTTAAGGCAAATGTGTAAACTGTAAGACAGTTATCCCTGTTGCAAATCTCACCTCAGCCATGAAATCACTAGGGCTTAGAGGGTGTAATGAGGGTGTAATGAGACAAATTTCTTAATCATGGTTAAAAACATGCATGCTCCAAACTTTTTAAAAAAAAGAAAAAAGAAAAAAGTTGGGTACAGTATGTCATGTATATCATGATATATACAATCTATCAACAAAGAAAAAGGCTGCAATCCTAACTGCACTTAGGGCACAATCCAGAGTCCTCACTCTGGTGTAAGAACAATTTACTCTGGATTGCAATATGAATTTGCCATAAGTTTTCACTAGGTGGTGCAGTAACTACGGGTGCAAGTAATGTCTCTTACATGCTCCCCTCATTACTCTGGATTGTAGGGTTACTTGGGGAAAAGCCCCATTGTCTATAATGGGGCTTCTGTTTGAGTAGACAGGGACAGGATTGCATCAAAGGCTACTTCCCTCCTTCCCTCTTCCCCATTACTTGCATAAACTGGACATTGTGCTTTTACATGCCAAAGGTCCTAGGTTCAAACCCTGCCACTACAATATATGGTCGAGAAGGATCACTGAAGCCCTGCAGGACCATTGCCAGAGTGAGCAATACCGAACTAGATGGAACAGTAGTCTGATCTGTCTGGGGTCCCTTCAGCAGCTGTTCCTGGTGTGTCTCTTTATTTCTTTTTAGATTCTGAGCTCATTTAGGAACATTTTACTATGGAAACTGCTTTGAGAATATTTTTTCTTCTTTGCTGGAAAGTGATAGCTAGCTGCTTCACATGATCATGTGCAATTTGAGCTTGCAGGACTTTCTAACAAAGACCCATGTGCTGAAAGAGAATGTTTTGAACAGATCATCTGGATAAATACTTGAATTTTTTTTTAAAAGAAACAAATCTGACCGAGGGTGTAAGATTTACCCTCTTCAAGCATAGTTTTGGGAAAAAACAGACAGCAAAACAAAGAAAAATAACATGATCACTGCACAAATAATTCAGTGTAACTTAAAAAAAGATGAAGCCATTCCTATTGACTGCAGTTGTATCTTTGGCAAGGGAAGGAGACATCACTCTGAATTTCAACAAACAAAATGTTCACACACAATTCATAAAGTTCATGTTGTATTTTCTAGATCTTCTCACAAGCCACCAAACATACCGGTAGCAGTCAGGGAGTAAATGACTAAATTTTCATTAGCCTGATCTCTATCTTTTTTGCACCTTAGCTTAAGGATATGTATTTTTAAGCTAAGAAAATTATTTTTAAAATACTAACAGATTTTCAGTGAGGCAGAATTCATTGAAAGAAACTTTTATAATATATAACCTGTATATTATAAAGAAACATTATTCGCTTAAGAGACAAACCCTACAATCCAGAGTAACTACGGGAGCACGTAAGAGACTTTACGGGCACCCATAATTACTGTACTGCCTAATGAAAACCTATGGGAAATTCATATTGCAATCCAGAGCAAATTGTTCTTACACCGGAGCAAGGACTCCCCATAGTTACTCTGGATTGCACCCAAAGCATACAAGTGTAAAAAAAAGGAGTCAAGACACAATCCTAAACAGCTTTCTCTCCAGTTCATAAAATGGATGGGTTTTTAAATACTTTTAAAATGCAGGTGTAATGCTATGAAGAAATGAAAACAGCTGATGCCAGTTTTATGAACAGCATCTTCCTCTTTTCAATTTCAACAGTTGAAGAACAGAAATGAATCACAATGAAACAAGATTTGGGGAGGGAATAGTCAATTAAAATGTCAACTTACAAGCAGCAGCAGCAAAAAAGGCAAATTCTCTGTTAGGGATTGTTACAAAAGAGCTTGGATATAGAACACCCTTGTTGAAATGCCCTTATACAATTCAATGACATGGCTACATTTAGCATGATGTGCATAGACTTGGATCCTCCATTTCAAAAGGGTATTGAAAAGAATTTTTAAAAGGGAAATAAATATGGGATTTTGCTACAAAGAAGGGCTAGAGTACTCGGGAATTATTACCAAATAACAATGAAGAATAGTATAATTAAAATTTTTACTTAAATGTGTAGTATCATCTTTGTGTGCTTGTCATAGCAGTGGCATCCCTAGGGCGGACGGGGAGAGTCCTGGGCCCTGGATACCACTCTCAGGGGGTGATAAATTGGGGTGACCCAAATCACAAAAATCACTAAAATTGCTACAATCTTTTGCAATAACCCCATCAAGTTATATACCATTATTGGATATTTTCAGCTGAATCCAATGCAAAAAACTTTGAAATACAGTGGTATCTCAATTTATGAGCATAATCTGTTCAAGAAACATGCTCATAATCCAAACTGTCTCAAAAGTGAATGTTTGCATTAGAAATAATGGAAAATCTGACAATTCATTCTGCAACCTTGGGATGCTGGAATGCCTTACTGTGCACAATGAGGCAGCCCAGCATCTCTAGCCCTGGGAAGTATGGGGGTGTAAAAAATGTGTGGGTGCTGGATGCCAAATGACACAGGTAGTGACTGTCTTATAGGGCTAAATAAGGCCCAGTCTGGAACATGATCATGGCTACAATCCAGAGTAACAACGGGACATTTTACATTGATGTAGTTATGGTGCCAGCTATGGGAAACCTATGGGAAATGCACAGAGTAATCCAAAGTGCCTCTTAACATCTTTCTGTAGTTACTCTGGACTGTAGGGCATATGTGGCTGCTCCCTGAAGCTGCTGCCCAAAGAATTGGCCAGGGCTGCTTATCTTAACTACACTCAATTGTGTCACAACTGAGCAACTCCAAGCAAGGTGAGGAGAGGAGGGGCAGGGGGAGATTCTCAGGGCCTGGGCCTCCAGGGGGCCCAGGTCATGACAAAACAAACTACAGGTATAACCTAATTATCAGTAGATTTTTTACCTCAGTTTTATCTCAAGACTAGCGAAAGGCGTATCCACGTTGCGGGAGTAAAACTCCCCCATTTGCCATCCCTCCATATGCATCAACCCCCATGGATAACTTTCCCCCAGGCGTAACAACCCCCCATGCACAACTTCCCCCATACACATCAACCCCCCATGCGCAACTTCCCCCCATGCACATCAACCCCCCATGCACAACTTACCCCATGCGCATCAATCCCCCATGCGCAACTTCCCCATATGCATCAAACCCCATGCGCAACTTTCCCCATGCGCAACTTTCCCCATGCGCAACTTCCCCATGTGCAACTTCCCCCCTGCGCAACTTCCCCCCATGCACAACTTTTCTCCATGCGCATCAACCCCCCATGCGCAACTGCCACCATGTGCAATTTCCTCCCATGCGCAACTTTCCTTCCATGCGCAACTTCCCCATACACAATTTTCCCCATGTGCAACTTCCCCCCAGGCACAACTTCCTCCCATGCGCAACTTTCCCCATGCACAAACGCAACTTTCCAACTTTCCTACATGCGCAATTTCCCCTCATGCGCAATTTCTCCTCATGCGCAGCATCCTCGCCGGTGCAACCTCTTCCTCTGAACAACATCCCCCAGTGCACCAGGGTCTGAGCACCAAATTGGCTGGATGTTGTTCAGTCTCCCATGTTAAGTATAGGACAGAAACACGTTGCCCCCTTTTCAGCCCCTGAAGGGTTAAATTTCTCCAGATGGTTCTTGGTGGGTGTTCAGGTGACAGAAGGAACTCCCAGAATTTCATGCTTCAGGCCCAGCAGTTGGGGCAGAATGTTGCTGAGTCAGCAATTCTCAATGCAAAGTATAGGGAGGAAAACGCGTTGCGCCCCTTTTCACCCCCTTCCGGTTGGAATTTTTGAAAACCGGTTCTTAGTGCACCCCTCCATTACAGAAGGAACACCCACCCCAAATTTCATGCTTCTAGGCCCACCAGTTTTGACTGGGCGGTGATGAGTCAGTAATGATGATGATTAGTTTTATAAAACGCATTGCACCCCTTTTCACCCCCTTCTGGTTAGAATTTCTGAAAACTGGTTCTTAGTGGATCCCTCCATCATGGAAGGAACACCCTCATCAAATTTCACGCTTATAGGCCCAGCAGTTTTGGCTGGGTGTTGATGAGTCAGTGATGATGATGAAGATGCCTTTTATATATATATAGATGAAGAGAGAAAGGGGGAAGAGTAAGGAAAACAAAGATCCAGAGAAAGAGAACTCTTTCTCTTAGATCCAGGAAAGATCCAAGAGAAGAAAAAGGAGAATTAACTGGAATAAAATGGAGGAGTGGGGAGCGACTTAGTGAAAGGGGGCACTGAGGCACCAGCTTGGGATCCAGAGAGAGAAGCGCAGAGGTCAGGCATCCATGTGGCCAAAGAGGCAGAGTAAACTGTGGGATATGGATCAGCTTGCATGTGTGTGGTGCATCCTTTTATCCATCCCCCAAATAAAACACCCAGCTGGAGCAGCTAAATGCATGAGTACATCCTGGCCTAATTTTTTCCCTAAGCACCTATGAAGCAGGCCAGTGGTTCTCGAGCACCAGGACCCCTTCTGAGAATGACAATCTGTTCAGGATACCTGCAGAACTGATGTCATCAACCTGGAAGTGACATCAAACAGAAAGTGACATCACTTTGATGCCAGAGCACCTTCGTGCCTACTCAGAACTAAGTCTCATTGTCTTCAATGATAATGACACCCAGGAAAGTATAGATTGAAGCCTGAGTACCCCTTTCCAAGTGGCTCAAAGCAGACGTGAGCCTCACTCAGGGTGACCATATGCCTTAACCAAAAAAAAGGAGCCCCCCCAAATGTAGGACATCCAAGCAAAAAGTAGGGCTTGACAAAATAAAATTTGAAAACACTCATATTCTGAAAACAGTCAAATGTGGCCTTGTGGAACATATACTGAGCTCCAGTTGCACATGATCAGGATCATTCTGGAAGTTTTGCACTCTCTGGATTGACCTTCCACACCTGCAAGCCATGCTTGCTTACTCATGAGTAAAAGCAGCTGTGCAGTCTCACCTTCAAAAGGGTTTAATGCAGTGGAGCTTGAAGGAAGGGCTTCCTTGTGAGGTGCCTGGTAGGGCCTTCATTTATTGGATCAGGACCAGATTCCTCTCAGCCTGCCCAAAATATCTAAGGCAAGTTTGCCTATTTGTGAGTTAAGGTGCATTGTAGCTCCCTTTCAGTTCCCATAGAAATCAATGCAATTATTAGGGACCTGTTTGGGGGGTGATTTTGGAGACTCTGTTCATTGGATCGGGACCATTCTGGTGTCCTTGGATTCCTCTCAGCCTGGCCTTTCTGGCAGACTTTAGCAT